>JARFIW010000165.1:7060000-8260000 GCA_036346225.1 Platerodrilus igneus | reverse complement strand
AAATTAGACGTAGATAACTGCGTGTAAATCGGAAGGGGTTAGGAGAGGATTGGAAATTTTAGAATTTTGACCTGGCGTGAGAAAGGACACGAGCATGAAATAACCAGAACCTGTGAATAAAATTATAATAATAACAATTGTAACCAAAATCCCATATGCATGAGAAACCATCACACCACTAATATAATCATTATCTCACCTTATACGTGCGGAAAACCGAAAAACGAGAATAAATAATAACAAATAAACAATAACAAATAAATCAGAACTAATTAAATTAAATTAATAAAATGAGCAAAGATAATAAAATAGAGTGAAACCGCGCATCCACCCTGGACTTAAAAGTGATAGTGATTGTGACCCCCCCGGGACGTCTAGTGCATGCTCTCCAAGACTTTAACAGTGCAAATTCATCTCCCCTTAGAAGTAAGAAACAATAAATGTACGCAGACGACCAGATCCTCGGATGCTAGAGAAATTTATATACAAGGTAAGAATAAAATTAAGGCGGCTGTACTCGCATGAGCATTGATTTGTACTAAACATGAAAATTTTGAAATAATTTAACGAGCACGTTTTTTGTGTGTAATGGCACTAGCCAACATAATGCTCAAGCGAGTGCACCTGATAATACATGCACTGCCAGATGCTTATGCTTTTAGATGTTATTTTTTTATATACATATTTCTATTTTTTATATTTAGTTATAGTTATATTTAAATTTGCATTATATATTATATTTTATAATTATTTTGCATGTACTTTATTACTTTGAGGCTTGCTATGTATTCTAACAATTTTTTTTGATGACTGCAAATCCTTTAAAATTACTCATTAGGTACGCTGCATTATCTATTTAAGTAAACAATAAAATCAAGCGATGTAAATAAATATTTAGATCGAGGCAGAGTAGCCCAATCACGAGCCGAAAACTATTCAATAATACTGGTTAGTTACTATTAGTAAACTTTGGTCGTTTGAATAGAATCATCAATGTCAGGCGATTTTGATGTTACTTGTGCGCATTGAGCAGACGATTCAGTTTGGCACGATCATTTGATAAAGAAGCACGATGCAGGTGAACTGGGTCCTCGCCAGCAACGTTCGTGTAGCGACAGGCGTTGCCCCTTAGCCAGGTGCAAAATGCACTTGATTTACAGTGTATTTTAATAAACTGCTCAAACGTTCTATGACAATTTTTGTAAGATAGCATTCAAAAGCTTTATGAATGTTTTTGTAAGATAGCGTTCAAACGCTCTATGGATTTTAAATAATGAATTGACCAAATTTGTTAATTTTGATTTCATTAAATTTATAAAACGTGCTTGAAGGGTTTTTTAGTTATTGTCTTATAGAATTTCCAATAATAATTTTCTTAAAGTTTGCTCTTTGTTATTATCAAGTTTATTATCCGTAACGTAATTGTAATAATGTTTATTCTGGACATTCCGTAAAGATAAGACTGAGAGTTTACAAGTTCCATTACCATATTTAATTTTTCGAATTACCGTTAAATTAACTGTCTTTAAAACAAGTTGAAGAATGTTGAAAATGATGTATTTTGGATAACCTGTTTTATGGTTTGATTTTGTTTCGATTTGCAAAGATGAGATGCATTTCAAGTTTGTGTAAATGGTTCCAGTAAAGTTCCAGTATATTACGCAATAAAATGTGGATAGTACGTTGACGTCAGTTGTTTGTCAAAGGATCGCATGCCAGTACATCTGGTCTCAACAATGTAATAGTTTCAATGTAGCTTAGAACAACACTTTGCAAAGTAAGCGTTTTTTACCACTTTGACATGACGGCAGCTGTTCACCTATCTTGACGAGGCAGATTGTTGAAAACAACATTGTAACAATCGACGATTCTTGTTATACTGTGTAATTATGAAAACTTTTTTTGTTTAGAATTTATCACAATTTGAATTAAGGGTTATGCATGATATTATTACCAATGAATATGAATACCTTAATTTAATCCTAACAAAATATTTCATTTAAATTCAATCATACCTTAAGTAATTATGAAAACTAAAATTATTAGACTTTGAGATTTTAATACATACTTGTAAACCAAGGTAACAAATCTGGAATTTTGGGTAAATAATTTGGAAAGCATTGTGAAAATGTTTGATACATTTTTAATTCTTAGTAGAAACAGTCATAGTTTTCTCATTCAATAATTGTGATGTATATTTTGTACATAAAATTTTATTACTTTGAAGGCAATATTTAATTAAAGAATAACCATTTAATTCATTTGAGTAAGGTTATATTTTGAACAAGTGAGTTCAAAAATAGAGTAATTAAATCAAGAGGTAATAAAGCATAAATACCCTTTACAAAATTAATGTTTTTAGCCCTCACTTGACTAAGGAGCACTAATAGCACTTTCAAAAATTTTAATAGCTAAACTTGTGATTATAATAGTGTTCAAATAATTGATATTAGTAGCTATTCTTTTTCTTTATAGTATAAGATAACAAGAGTACCCCTCTTGTGTCCTTCTTTGCTATATTAATTATATTTTCTTTACAGCTCCTGCTTTAGCAGTAAATGCGATATTTATCTCTAAGGACTTCCAAGTCCCCCATTAGGGCAAACCCGTGTTTAAAATTCAAGGACTTAGTGGCGCCCCTCTTGCACCCCTATTTTAGTATTATTAGTCAGTAAGTGAAAAATGTTTTTGTCAAAAAACCCACGACCACTCCTCATAAGCTCTACCCAAGGAATAGACACCTAGCTTAGTCAGAAGAGAGTTGAGATTCCATCATCTTAAAGAAACCATAACCTCAAGTTCATTTGAGTATACCATAACAGCTTCATATTGATTTCAGTATTATGTGACGTTCTGCAGCCATTTTGGTTGCAGTATATTTTTAGGAAAGAAAAATATAATTGTGAAGATTGTAATTGCAATATAAATCAGTTAGGGAATGATAAAGAAAGCTAGGGATGAATTTAGGCTAAAGATAAAATCAATTATTTAGATCAGGGAGGACAAATTTGTAAATTTATAGAACAGGCAAAATAGCTGGATTGACTATTAAAATATTTGGTGAATGCTTAGAAATTTGAATTCATTTTAAAATTAGTCAGCTAGCTTTGGATAGTTTTATGTAGACCCTTCAGGTCGCACCGGTAAGTAGAGCTGGCAGTTGCTATCCAGTATTACGGATCCCTTCCCCTTGTGTTTTGTTGATCAAGCACGCTCCAAGATCAACGCTGGAGATACCATTATTTAAACCCTATTTCTACTTTGTGTTTTAGTTGTTAGATGTTTATTTAGGATGAATTAATTTTGAAGCTAGATAATAATTTGAAGCACGTTTATATTTTTCGCGTTTAAACCCAATGTAGTACCTTCAGGCGGAGCATTGGCGACATGGCCGCAAGTATAGCGGCCCTTATTCACATTATAATGTCAGTGGCAGTATGGTTGGAAGATGAGTTCCAGTGTTAAATACAGGACCAGAGAATACATACGATGAAGTAAGAAATGGGCGATCACGTGTGGTGGGTACGACATTATAATTCTGTCACCTACCCTACAACCTCGATCTGGCACAGAGCAATTACCACTTCTTCTTACATCTAGAGAAATTTGTCGGTGGTGCACATTTTGATAATAACGAAGATCCAGAAAAAGAGGTTCGAAAATCATCAGTTACCCAGACGATCTTTCGTTATGAAGAGGGTACACAGAGACTTACACCATGGTACGACGAGTGTCTCAATAATGGTCGAAACTATGTAGAAAAATAGTTTAAAGTATAGGCAAAGTTACAGACATAAAATTTAATAAACATTATGCTTTGTTATTTATTTATATCAAACAGAGCCTACTTTAAAAATACGCCGCATAAATTTAAATATTTGTTCATCATGAACACTTAATTTCATAATCAGCAAGTAACTGTTAGTTTAAAATAATCATTAAAATTTTCTGGAATTATTCTGAATACTTTTGGTATTGGTAATATACGAAAATTTTCCATACAATTTGCAAATTCTATTTGTTCTTCTTAACTTTTTGAATTTAAACCATCATAGTTTTAAAATTATTTATAAGTTTGATATAACCTAGATCGTTTTCAAAAAATTAAAATTTTTTGACATTAAATAACAATTGAAGGTGATTTATTGATTGATTTGAAATTTTGGTTTGAGTACAAAAATTTTAAATTTTAAATTTAATATATTTACCTTCAATTTGTGTTAGCCTGGGACCGACTTTTTAGTCCAATACGCTTAACGTGAAATCAGCTGATTATTTTTATTGTAAAAATTCAATAACTTGGAATTGGAAAACATTTTACATGTTTCTATTTATACAATTTAGAGGATGGTTATTAAAGAAGTGTGCAATTGCATTATTAAAGGCTTAAGTAGTCGTTTTTTATATTTATTTTGAGAGAAATCATTATGATTTAGGCTACCTCTTTGGTAGATTTTAACATTGTTTGAGTAACTTATGGTGTTCATTTGTCAGATACCAATGTTGTTCTATGAAGGTTGTATATGGATCTGAGCGACCCTATGGCGGGTTTACACTTGTCAGATACCAATACTGTTTAACGAGATTGTATATGGTTGTGAGGTAACCTTATGCGCTTACTGTCAGATACCAATGCTGTTTTACATTGTTAATATGCTTCATCATCATCTTCATTGGATCTTCATCTCAAAACTGGTTGGACACGTACCTGCACTTATTTATATTCTGAGCTAGCTTCTTCTATTGTTTTCTAATTTATATGTTTTATTTCACCGAGATTCAGTGTAAGCAACCTGTGGCTACCAGATCCCAACACTTGATATTTGCATAATGGTTTTCTAGTTAATATGCTTATTGTTATATAATTTTGTATGTATAAGAAATCATGTATGTAGGCTGTATTTCATTTAATATCAAGGAAAACCCAGGAAAAACTTGCAATGCTACCTAGATATTGGGGCATTTGATTTTATTTGTTATTTCTTTATTTCTTTTAGTAATGGAATCCATTGTTTACTGAAAGTTACGGATTCGTTTGCAACGCAGTTATTTTTATGTAAGGTTATATAAGCAGCTTCTTTGATTTTGCGTTTTGGTGGTTTTCTTCTTTGTCGATAATTTTGCGTCCTCCATTTTATTTTATGACTGAGTCCATGCATGTTGGCAAATCATGGATTTTCAAATTTTCTATTTTTATATATGATTTATGTTCTTTAATCGAACTTCAAATGGTCTGGAACTTTCCCTATATAAAACTTATTACATTCGCACGGTATTTTGTAGATAAAATTTTTAACTTTGTATTGCGTTTTGGGTTTTGTTTTGTTAATTGCTCTTAGTGTATTGTTGGTTCTAAATACTGTTTTAATTTTAAATTTGTTTCCTATTCTTTGAATTTTCGGAGAATCCTTTTATGTATTATTGAGCATTTTAATGTGTGTATCATTGTTTTGTTTTCTTTTCTTTATTTTTAGGTTTTATTCATTTCTTTCTCTATTATTCTTTTAGGATATTTGTTTTCTATTAGTGTACATCTGATTAGGTCTTTCTCTTTTTAAAATTTCTTCGTTTGATGATATTAATTTTGCTCTATCATACATGGTTTTGATAATTCCTCGTTTGACACAGTGTGGGTGGTTTGAATCGAAGTTTAAGTATCTGTTTGTGTGCGTTGGTTTTCTATATACCGATGTATTAATTTGTATCGTTTTTGCTAACGAGAATATCTAAAACGGAAGTTTTCCATGTTGTTCTAATTCATATGTGAATTTAATAGTTGGTTCTATTTCGTTAATTGACTGTACAAAGTTTTAATTAGTTCTGTATTATGAGGCCAAATAGCATAGACATCTACGTATCTCCACCAGATTAGTGGTTTCAATTCTTGTGTGAATATTACATCTTTTCGAATTCCTCCATGAATATATTACTGAAGATTGGGGATAGTGGACTTCATTGCCATTCCGAAGCTTTGTTTGTAAAATTGATCATTTATTTGAAAATATGTGGTATTACGCATAAACCTTAATTCCATAATCGATGATATTTACAGTATTTGATTCCTTTTTTAAATGATCTTTTTTTTATAATATTAAGCGTTTTGTTTGTAGACATTTTAAAGATTTACACATCAAAGCTTACCATTGTGTTGTATTTTCAATTTTATGATAATTTTCTAAAATGTTGGTTGTTTTCAAGAATCTTTTGCCTGCTAATGGTTATAATTTTTAGTGAAATTGCTAAATTATGGCAGGTAATTTATGAGCTTACATAGGTCTTAAAGGAATGTTTTTAGAATTTTGGTAGACCGTAAATTGGTTTACTGTAATGTGGGACTAGTTTACTTCTTTCTTTGTCTTCGAATTCATTTTAAATTTAAATAGGGTTTTGTAATTTTATTTTCAATGATTTTGTTGGCCGTTTCTAAACTGGTGTAATTCTCAGTGTTCAATAGTTTGTTGACTTTGTGTTGTAATCGTTTTTATTCATTATTACTGTTGCATTGCCTTTGTCACATAAATAATTTGGTTATTTTCAGATTCATTTTTTTTTCATTAATTTGGCTTTTTTTGGACTTTTTTTCGATTTTGCACTACCAACGGGATCCCAAGTGGTTGCGTTTTCCTACGCTTTTTTCAAAATTGGTTTATTTTGGGTTTGAAATTAAACCTTTTAAAAATTGATTTTTCGGTGTTAATTTTTTTGAAAATTTACACTTTTAAAAAATGGTTTGTTTTTTAACGTTTGAGGCTTTTTCCAAAATAATTTTAAATTTTTAGTAATTTCTTTTTTTTGGAAAAGATTCTAGTACGTTTTTGCACAGGTTTTTAAAAATTTTTTACCTTTATTCTTGTTTATAACCCTTATCTTATTTTTCTTTAAATAATGGTCTTTTTTTTTCCCCATTTTTAAACTTTTTTTCAAAATTTATTTGTCTTCCAAAACAACAAATAATACCAAAGGATTTAGAATCAAATTTGGAAAGACAAGCAATAAACTATCAAGGATTCTGAAAGAACAAGCTACAGTATGATGAGGGAAAGACTACAAAACCACCGCATTATTTATAAGTTAAAATAAGATATTGAGGCATTATAAATTTCATCAATAAAGGTAACAAAATATGATTTTGATAAAATTCTCGCATGCAAAACGTACTACAATCAGTATTTTCCAAACAAAAAGAAATTCACATAAAGAAATTTATAACTATTTATAGAGAAAATGACTCAACTAAAACGTTAAAAACACAACAATCAACACGTGCAAATTTATCAAACAGAACTATTAACGACACAGAAAATCATTAAAAGGCTTAACTTTGCAGTAACGCCAAAATCAATCCAATTTGAAATAATTAGCTGTATTGAGAAAACAGCAAACCAACTTGAAGAAGATCAACAAACAATTTGAGTACGATGCAAAATCGAAATAGAAAGAATCACAAAATAAAGCCAAATGTAAGTAGTAACGAAATACAAGCAATTCGCAATCTGAAACGATAACTCAATTATAATTCTACCTGCTGACAAAGGCAATCAACAGTAATAATGAATAAAAACGATTACAACACAAAGTCAACAAACTATTGAACTAAAACAGTTTAGAAACGATCAACAAAATCGATTGAAATAAAATATACAAAACCCTATTTAAATTTAAAAATGAATTCGAAGACAAAGAAAGAAGTAAACTAGTCCAATTACAGTAAACCACCCCACTTTACGGTCTACCAAAAATTCATAAAAACATTCCTTTAAGACCTATCGTAAGCTCCATAAATTCACCATGATAATTTAGCAAAATTTCTTAAAATATAAATCCATTAGCAGGCAAAACAGATTCTTTCATTGAAAACAACCAACATTTTTAGAAAAATTATCAAACATAAAAATTGAAAATACACACACAATGGTAGCTTTGATGGTAAATCTTTCACAAATGTCCCTACAAACAAAACGCAATATTATAAAAACAAACTAGAAAAGATGGCAATCTTAAAGAAAGAACAAAACTAAGCATATCATCGATTATGGAATTACTTGGTTTATGCGTCAATACCCATATTTTCAAATAAATGATCAATTTTACAAACAAAGCTTCGGAATGGCAATGGAAGTCCACTATCCAATCTTCAGTAATATATTCATGGAGGAATTCGAAAAGATGTAATATTCACACAAGAATGAAACCACTAATCTGGTGGAGATACGTAGATGATGTCTATGCTATTTGGCCTCATAATACAGAACATTAAAACTTTGTACAGTCAATTAACGAAATAGAACCAACTATTAAATTCACATATGAATTAGAACAACATGGAAAACTTCCGTTTTAGATATTCTCGTTAGCAAAAACGATACAGCAATTAATACATCGTTATATAGAAAACCAACGCACACAAACAGATACTTAAACTTCGATTCAAACCACCCACACTGTGTCAAACGAGGAATTATCAAAACCATGTATGATAGAGCAAAATTAATATCATCAAACGAAGAAATTTTAAAAAAGAAAGACCTAATCAGATGTACACTAATAGAAAACAAATATCCTAAAAGAATAATAGAGAAAGAAATGAATAAAAACCCAAAAAATAAAGAAAAACAAAACAAAAAAAATGATACACAAATTACAAAATGATCTCAATACAATACATAAAATGATTCTCCGAAAAATTCAAAGAATAGGAAACAAATTTAAAATTAAAACAGTATTTAGAACCAACAATACACTAAGAGCACAATTAACAAAACAAAACCCAAAAACGCAATACAAAGTTAAAAATTTTATCTACAAAATACCGTGCGAATGTAATAAGTTTTATATAGGGAAAGTTCCAGACCATTTGAAGTTCGATTAAAAGAACATAAATCATATATAAAAATAGAAAATTTGAAAAATCCATGATTTGCCAACATGCATGGGACTCAGTCATAAAATAAAATGGGAGGACGCAAAATTATCGACAAAGAAGAAAACCACCAAAACGCAAAATCAAAGAAGCTGCTTATATAACCTTACATAAAATAACTGCGTTGCAAACGAATCCGTAACTTTCAGTAAACAATGGATTCCATTACTAAAAGAAATAACAAAAGAAATAACAAATAATAAAATCAAATGCCCCAATATCTAGGTAGCATTGCAAGTTTTTCCTGGGTTTTCCTTGCGATATTAACATGAAATACAGCCTACATACATGATTTCTATTTATACATACAATAACTAATTATATAACAATAAGCATATTAACTAGAAAACCATTATTTCGGCAAATATCTAAGTGTTGGGGATCTTGGTAGCCACAGGTTGCTTAACCCCCTTCACTGAATCTCGGTGAAATAAAACATAAAATTAGAAAACAATAGAAGGGAAGCTAGCTCAGAATATAAATAAGTGCAGGTACGTGTCCAACCAGTTTTGAGATGAAGATCCAATGAAGATGATGATGAAGCATATTAACAACCCCTGTAAAACAGCATTGGTATCTGACAAGTGTAAGCCCGCAATATGGTTACCTCACAACCATATACAATCTCCGTTAAACAGTATTGGTATCTGACAAGTGTAAACCCGCCATAGGGTCGCCTCAGATCCATATACAACCTTCATAGAACAACATTGGTATCTGACAAATGTAAATCCACCATAAGGTTACCTCAGAACAATGTTAAAATCTACCAAAGAGGTAGCCTAAATCATAATGATTTCCTTCAAAATAAATATAAAAACGACTACTTAAGCCTTTTAATAATGCAATTGCACACCTTTAATAACCATCCTCTAAATTGTATAAATAGAAACATGTTAAAAAATGTTTTCCAATTCCCAAGTTATTGAATTTTTACAATAAAAATTAATCAGCTGATTTCACGTTAAGCGTATTGGCTACCTAAAAAAGTCGGTCCCAGGCCGTAACACAAATTGAAGGCAATTATCATTTAAATTTTTAAAAATTTTTAAAAATTTTTGCTTAGTGTACTCAAACCAAATATTTCAAACATCAATAAATCAAAGTCACCTTCAATTTGTGTCATAAATGTCAAACTTGAAGTTTTTATTATTATTTTGAAAACGATCCTAGGTTATGGATCGAAACGTTAATAAAGATAATTTTAAAAACTATGAGTGGTTTAATACCCAAAGAAGATTAAGAAGAATACTAAACAAACCACAACAAACATACAGGGAGTATTCTATTTTGTTGTTTTCATAAAACCAAATGTATCGTAGTTAACGTTTAGCCATGGTAGTATAAAATATATTTTCGTTTTCTAAACACCTCAGTGGTTCTAGTTTAAAGCGAATGTTTTTATTTACCCAAGTACATACGTATAAGATCATGTTTATTGCTTACGTCTGTATTATTGCTATAAATATAAATATGTACAACAATTAATAATTGTTCCCATACAATTAAGTTAACGCACCCTTAGAGCATGGTACAAGTTGTATTATGAATTTTTAAAGAAACGCTTCCGCTAATATTTTCGAAATACGACTCTCAATGTCGTAATTGCGGATAATAGCGCGTAGTGTATCCGTAATTACATGAAAATCAGAGCTTCATAATAGTTTCCGATCTCCAAGTCGTTACCGAATGCCTGAACTAGTAATTTCTAAATAATGAAACTAGGGTAATATTTTCCTGGATCACCACGAAATCTCCGTACATCATTTTGTAACAGAGCGACAAGTCAATAACATTGCAGATCTAAACAACTAACTTTATATCAGCGTACAATATGCCGAAAACTTTTAAATCTTTAAAATATCCTTTGATGGTCCTATCAAAGCTAGGTATTTATGGAAGAAAAGATCATAGAGTTACTAAAGTGATCGGTTTCGTTTATTTCACTTTGCTTACATTCAACATATGTATCACGGCTTTGCAAATACGTAACATTGAGAGCAACATATTTGAGTTTGTGGAAGTGCTAAAAGGTCTTGGAATTTTAGTTCAAGTAAGGAATTGGTTTAATTTTAGAGAGCCACATTTATTATTTATATACAGATTTATTATTCTAGCTTAATTATGTATAGTTCTGGCGTAACATTTACACTTGAGTCATATCCAAAGGGTAAGCATTACTACGGCTGTGAAGTTAGCCCGACCCAATCATCAAATCGAATTAAAAATAGTATCATCAATCGTTAGTTCCGCGTTAGTTTCGGTTAGTTCCGTACAATTTTTCGTTAGTTCCGCTTTCCATAGCGTACTTTTAAAAAAATACGTTTGGGTCGGGCTAACTTCACGGCAGCCCACTCACATCGATTAATCGTTTTCAAAAGTATGCAGTTCGATTCATTTTTGTTAGTTTAGATTAGTTCCGGTCAAAAAAACGTTAGTTCCGCAAACCTGTATTAGTTATAAAGGGGCCTTGGGTCGGGCTAACTTCACGCTAGCCCGATCTATTTCACCAAATCAAACCGAAAAAGGTCCTATCTGATGTATTTACGTTAGTTCAGATTACTTCCAGTCAAAGAAACGTTAGTTCAGTCCTAGAACTAATTGTAAACGAAATTGTGTACGGGATGCTACAGATAGACTGTTGGTATAGTGATATTTCTAAAATGAAAGATATCTAGCAACTAAAGATTTGACTGTAGGAGTTATACTATTAAATAAAAATATGGATATTGCATTACTACTTCCGGTTATACCGGAAGTTAGTTAAAACTTTGCTCTTTAATTAGATAGGATTCACTTTTCTCAATTTTAGGACTTCCTGAACTTTTGTTAATACTTCCATGTACATATTGTTGTATATAGCAAAGCCATTATTTTAAATTACTTTTAATTTGTTACATGTAACACAATCAGTAAGCCGTACATCTTTTGCTCTAGGGAAACCTGCATCATGCTTATCAAATGTCATGTTCTCGAAATAACCTCACCACACTTATATTTTTGTATATTTAATCTTTTGATCAGGACTTTACTGTGTCTTTACTTTGTAACAACCACAATTAGGTTTTCTGCAGATATCCTAGAACTCAGAGAAGTTTTGGCTTACCACAACCTTCGGCAGAAAACCCATTTCTTGTTATCAGCAGTTATAAAAGACAAAGCACCAGCAGTCAGTCAGTCAGTCAGTCAGTCTGTGTGATCCTAGTTCATTCCTTTGTCTGGAGCAAGTCGGCTCAGAACCAACCATCAAAATGCTGACTTAATCTTTTATGGTGGCTGAGACATTTTAGTAAAGATGGTCACGTAAGTAATTCTTTAACTCTTTTACTGCTTCACATTTTGTTAACATGTCATTTACCTTAAAATTTATTTAATGTTTATTAAATATTTTTGTTGATTGTGATTCATTTGCAAGATAATTGAACCGTTAATCTTTGCAAATTCTTGTATATGCATTTTATCTTTGGTGCAAGGAAATTGTGTGTAGCCAAAATGAGTAATATGAATGGTTAAGTTCGAAGATTTCTACACGTTGATAAGATAACGATGTGAAATTTGTTGCAATTATAACAATTTATTATAACTGTGTAGTACTGCAATAGTGATTGACCTGTTAATTTTAAATATTTCCCAGCAATTGGCAAGGCACAGTGACCCCAGACTGTATTTGAGGATCAGGTGTGACGCTTCCTTGTCAACCGCTACGGGTAATATCAGCTGTTACAAGTGTTTATAATGCGTGCGAATAAAAGGAATTCCAACGTAGTATACGATTGTTTTCATTTGCGATGTTGTTAGTCGTGCAAATGAAATTAGATTAAGTTTAACTCAGCGGATATATTTCCTTTAGATATTTATAATTATAAATAATTATACTCTGAAAATCGTTGCATTGAAGTGTACACAGTTTTATAGGAAGTGCTATTCTGTGTTGTTTTTTGCAATTAAAATATTTATGTGGAATAAATGAAAACTTTTTGTGTCTATAGTTTGGGTTTTTAAAAGTTGAAAATAAATTCAATGGCGAGTATTAATGTTTAAGGAAACTATATGTCAGAGCTTTGTTGTATTAGGTCAGTTTAAGTTGAGTCAGGTTAGATTTGTTAAACGATTCTTAAGTAAAGAATTGATGTGTCATTCTTTTCAAAATAATATCTTGCTTCTGCATTTGTGCTTTAGGAAGATAAGATTGTTTTTGTGTCCTTTTAACTATAAATTTGTCAAAATTGTTGTGGGTACTAAAATATTGTTAAAATTAGAAATTTTTTCATTTCGGCGTAATGCGAAAATAATTGTTCCCGGAAAGAAAAATTTCGCGGGTCAATAATGGGTGTTCTAATTGGATTAATGTTAAAAATTGGTGTATTTCTCTTTCAAAATTAGTTTAAATATTTTAGTTGTGCCTGTAAGCGTGTAGCGTTGTAATTTGTTCAAAAAAGACTTGACAAATTGGTTTATTTTACAACAAAATAAATTTCCATTTGCGTAGTTTAGTCAAAATTTAAAAGTACTGAAGGAATGGCATTTATTGTAGTCAAAGTTTTATGTTTTATGGTTTACTGCATCTGTGTAGGTTTGTCAGTTCATTGTAGTCCAAGTAGGCAGAAATTGTCAGCATTCTCGTCTGAGTCGTTTATTATTGGAATATCTTCTGTCATGTCAAAGTCTGAATTAGTGTCAGTAAATGATTGTGCTTTTTGCCATTTAAAATTTACTGGTTCACATTTGCAATCTGTGATTTGAACTAATACTGAGTTTTGGGCCGATTCTTTTTGAGGTATAATTTTTCCGATTGTAGTGTTTTTTAATAATTTCATTTGCCCTTGTTTATGAGGAAAGAATACTTGCCTTTAAAGCATTTTTGTGTTTATATGTGGTTTTCGTAATGGTTAGGTCTCGTTCAGTGACGAAATTTGTATTTGGCACAAAAGAAAAAGCTTTAGGTATTTTCTTACACATAACGTTTATTGGAGTCTCAACATTGCGATATACGGTAATATCTTCTACTAATTGAACTTTCATGGGTTTATCGTTATCGATTTTTTCATAATATTGATTTCCGAAAAAATTATCTGTGACCAAAGTACTTTTAGGAACAACTGTTCAGTTCTTGTGCTTGCCAAACTTATCGTCCTATTTTGAAAATTTAAAATGGCTTTATTATCTTCTAAAAATTTTAAGCCTAATATAAGAGGTACAGGTAGTTTCCCGATGACTAATGTAGGTATTGCAGTATTTTGTCTTTCTAAATTAATAGCTATATTGGATTTTTCTAAAACTGGCAGGTTTCTATTGTCTGCTGTTTTAAGTCCTAAATTCGTTTACGGTTGTAATGAAATATCATTGAAAATTTTTTCTCGAAGCTATATTGTAGTAAGAACCGGTGTCAAGCAAAACTGAAATATCCTGATTTTTGTAAAATGCTTTTATTGTATATAATTTGTCTGCGTCAGTATTTAAAAATAAAGGAATATTTTTATATTCATAGTTTATGTACTGAGATTTTCTACCCTTATAATTATTAAATATATACGTTTCCGTATCTTTCCGGTTTTGGTCGGAGTAAAAAGTATATGCATTATTTCTCTCATCTGTGCTATATCTAAAATTAGATGAAGGGAACTTATATCGGTTATTCTTATACGTATTTTGTTGATAAGAATACTTATTTCTGGAGTTGAAATCTATATGAAAATTATTTTTAAAATTGTAACTCTCTTGAATGAGATATTTATTTTTCCTGGATAAAGAAGTATAGTGTCCAGTTTTATGACACGTTGAACATTGTGGTTTATAATTATGTGTTATACGATTAAAATGAAAACACTGTCGTGGCATATAATGCTGTGAATTTCTTTGTAAATGCGTATATTGGTTCCCTGTGTACCAATTTTTATAAAAAGTCGAGTCGAGCCTATCGAAATTTCTCCGTTGTTTGTCTTTTTAAAAAAAACGAATCCGCTTTGTATTTTGTGAAAAGGTAAATAAATTTGCTTGGTTTAGTAATGGATCTTGTAAAGAATTAGACTGGACGTCTGACAAAGTATATGCTATACTTCGTAATAAATTTTCAGTAATGTCCCTATTTGAAACTAATAAAATAAAATAATTCCGTAATTCGGGTAAAAGTCCTCGTGCAAAATAATCGCAAAATCTAAAATTGAAATAGTGGGAGTCACATCCATAAGTAAATTTTGATGTGCAAAATAATAAGTTATAGCAAGTTCTTTTGGCATCTGATGTCTTGAACGAAAACGATTAAAAAGCTGTTGCGGTAATTTAAGTCCTCCATAATATTTCAAGAAAGCGTTCTTTACGGCATCCAAGTTCTATTACTATTTTCAGGGTTACTACTAAAGTTTTTAATCCACATTTGTGAACTATCTAATAAGAAACGAGAAAAATAATAAATTTTATGAAAGTCATCCAAAGAATTTAAATTAGCGCATTCTTCAAAGTTCCTTAAGAATTCAAAACAATCGGTCGTGCCTAAACTAAAGGTTTTGGGATTGATGTAGGTAGGCATGATCAGATTTAATATAGACTGCATTACGTAAGAAAGTGTATGTTTCGTCATTATCAGTTGTGATAAAATTTGTTGTTTATATGTTTGACGGTGATTTATTTATTTCTCTGGTTATGGTGAAAATTTTGTGTTGCAGGAAATTTTGGTAATGATAACTATAGATTAAAAATAAGCGAGGTAAAAATATTTTTACTGTCGGTCTTATATTGTCTGAAATTAAATTACTTATCTATAATTGTGGTTCCTGCTTTCCATTATTTTAATGCAATTTTAATGTTTGATAACAAATTAGAATAGAAATAATAGAGAATGATGTAACTTTAGTAACCTTGATAAAGTCAGAATAAGAAATAAGTAATTAATAATTTTAAATATGGGTCCTTGTTATTATTTTACGTTGTCAAACTCAATTAATAGTAAAGTACTTTCTAAATTCGATAAATATTTATAGAAACAAAGATTTGAAACGCGTTTTGTTTTAGATACAAGTCGGTTAAATTAAAAAAAAAATGCTAAAATAGAGGAGCTGGCGCTTCCGTCAAATGTTAATCGTAGCGTAATATGGTATGATGTTAAACATGGCGCTTCCAGTAATTGTTAATCTCGGCGTTCCACCAAATGTTAGACACGGCGTAATTCGGCGCCTCCACCGAATCTTAAGTACACTTTTGATGATTGTTAATTGTGCTTGGGTGTGATGGCGTAGCTATGGTAATGTGATGACAGAGTCTTTAGTAGCTAGAGGTGGTACTTAACTCAGGTCCTAGGGACCTAGGGATCTAGTATCGAGTGGAATAACAACATGACGAAATCAACAACAATATTTAATGAACAATAAATAAACTTAAAGCTAAATGACATGTTAACAAAATGTGAAGCAGTAAAAGAGTTAAAAAATTAACTACGTGACCATCTTTACTATAATGTCTCAGCAACCATAAAAGATTAAGTCACCATTTTGATGGTTGGCGCCGACTTGCTCCAGAGCAAGGGATGAACTTGGATCATACACAGACTGACTGACTGACTGCTGGTGCTTCGTCTTTTATAACTGCTGATAACAAGAAATGGGTTTTCTGCCGAAGGTTGTGGTAAGTCAAAACTTCCCTGAGTTCTAGGACATCTGCAGGAAACCTAATTGTGGTTGTTACAAAGTAAAGACACAGTAAAGTCCTGACCAAAAGATTAAATATACAAAAATATAAGTGTGGTGAGGTAATTTCGAGAACATGACATCTGATAAGCATGATGCAGGTTTCCCTAGAACAAAGGATGTACGGCTTACTGATTGTGTTACATGTAACAATTTAAAAGTAATCTAAAATAATGGCTTCGCTATATACAACAATATGTCTATTCGATATTGTGGGTAAACCATATTGTATTATACTTTTTTAAATAATATCAACCTACCATGCAGAAAATTTTATTGTTTTCATGTAACTTTGAAAACTGATACAAATTTAAATTTTAAAGACCAGTACAGATACGAGTAGTACAGTAACTTATTGAGCTATTGTATTACAGTTTGATGTTATTCCTGGCTAATATATGTATAGTAAGCAGGTAA
This sequence comes from Platerodrilus igneus, assembly GCA_036346225.1. Taxonomy (NCBI): domain Eukaryota; kingdom Metazoa; phylum Arthropoda; class Insecta; order Coleoptera; family Lycidae; genus Platerodrilus; species Platerodrilus igneus. The sequence continues at coordinate 8,242,984 of JARFIW010000165.1, read as the reverse complement.
CCTGATATTAATCTTTCTTAACTAATAGAAAAAGATGTACCAATAATTCGAAAATCATCCTTAATTAATATTTTCTTTAAACAAATATATTGCCGCATATGTATTCATAAGTTAAAACAGCAGAAAATATCATGAATATATTGTAAATAACTTACATTAATTAAAAGAAACAAAAACATCACAAAGCTCCTACACTAAAATATTGAATATCATGACTAATAACATTTTAATCTATCAACTACTACTTCTGAAAATATTTCTGTTAAGGTTCCCATTGCTGCTAAATGAAGAAATACAACCTATTAAAATTCTACACACGCCACTTCTTTGATATGTCTGTAATATTGATAGTCATTTAGTGTTTAAAGTCTCCAAAACGCTTTTAATCTTTAAAAAATTACAGAGCTTCCGTTTATGGTAATGAATACAACTGCAACTTCAGTATTTATTTGTGAGTTTTTAAACAGACATTTCTAGCAACGTCAGGTTTCCCTATATTCGCGTTGTGGAAGTTAGCGCCTAAATCCAAGTAGAGAGTATTTTGTTTTGACGGAGAGTCAAGTTACCTCAAATAGACTTTTAAAGATGTTGTATCCGGCCGAATATTTTAACACTTAGGCAAACAATAATTCATATTATACAGGGATTTTTCAATATCTTTGTTAATGCAAATAAAAACGTTGATAAACTTTGGCAATACTTGCAATAATTTCTTCATCGATTTGTGGCATCGAGTCGTCATGCCGCAAACTAGGTAGTAAATGATAGATTGTGTTGGTGCGAAGATCACTACTGCATATCCGGAAGTACAAAATATGGTGTGCTAAGAATGCAAAATATATTTATTTTTAAATAATTGTTGCAGAATTGGACCCTGAAGTTTTATACGCGCAAAGGTTCAAATTTTCAATATTTTTGAGATTACATACCCCTTACGCAAAGCATCCACCGGGAATCCAACGGGTTATATTCCCCCCTCGTATAGGGAATGTAAAAACCCTGAAGGAAAAACGAATGTAAAAGGTGTTAATGATTTACGTGTCAGAAATTTATGGGGCATTTAGGAAATACAAATCTGGACTGAAAAGTTCCAATAAACCAGAGATGGGTAACTATTTGAAATGAAACTATTTGAAATACCTATTTGAAATAGAAAATACCCGTTTGTATTTTTTATTTAAATATTGCCCTTCTAAACTATTTTCTATTTGCTATTTCAAATGAAATTCCCATTATATTTTCTATTCCAAATAGTTTCTTTCACAATGACGGTTTTTGATCCACTACTCAAAAATAAGCATCTACAAAATTAATGAATGCATTTTTATCTGACCATCAACATTGTGTTACATACGTTAAATCTGATTCTCACAAAATACGTTACAGAAACTTGCATACAGAATTCTATCAGTATACTGGGTATCTCAGTTGTATTGTTCCAAAGCCCTATCTCTGTTATTTTATAAAATATAGATTTTAAATTTTAAACGTGTCAATAGACCTAACGCCTTCTAAATCAAACATAATAATAATATTCAGTCACTTCCGGTTTTACCGGAAACAAACCTAATTTTTAAACTTTAATTGACATATCCTATATTTATTTCAAAATTTCAATTCTGTGCAAGATTCCTTTTTCAGTGATGCATTACACTTTGTGTTTGCGCTCAATGTTAATTAATAAATCAAATTTTAAAAAGTATAGAATTACAATGTAGGCTTTATAACCAAATCAATTAAATTGATTGTTATTTTGACAGTTCGTGTTTATAGTTTATTATTTATTATTTATTATTTTTGAAAAAAACACAATAAATAATGACGGTTATTCAAATAAAGAAATTTTTATATAGTACTAATAGACGGGAAGTGCCGATCGGTGGATGGCCACACATGGTACCGTAAAATTGCATGCAAGATCTCCGATCTTACACCCCTAAAGTATTTTTTATGGAGCTACACCAAATAACTTACAGTTACAGAGAAGGTTAATTAATTTTATTTTCTATGTATCACCATAGTGAAAGTAATATGGAGTCGCTATGTTAAAAAGTAAATACATTGTCTTGATGTTCAATTAAAAGCATTTTCTATTAAAAAATCTATTTAAAATAAATATTTTCTAGTTTGTATTTTCCACGCGCACCCGAATGCTATTTTCTATTTTGCATGTTAAATAACTTTTGGGAACCATTTTACCCAACTCTGCAGTAGACATATGTTTTGAAGGTAAGGGATGCTACAGCTTACGCGAAATTAATATTTTGTAAATGCCCTACGAGTTTGTATCATTTATTTCTAACAATCTGTATAATTATATAAGCTGTAAATTTTCTGCTTTAAGAACCTGGTCAGTTTAAGATTCTTTTTCACCAGATGCCGCGCCAACCTGTAGATCCGCACAAAGATTTTATAGCAGCACTTATAGACCATAAGAATATTTTGTCCGAAGATGGAGCATATCCTGGGCCAGCAAAATCAATTTGGGTGGAGATCAGTTTCTTTATGACCGAGAAATTTGGACTTCAGAAACCACTCAGTACACGCTACATATATCGATACCTTCATGAGAACCGCCATAACAGTTTAGTGGAATTAAGGAAACATTATGGTTTTAGGTATTCACCGACGTTCAGTAATGCCTCTTTCATTGAAAAATTTAACTACGACGCCGAAACTAGTTCTGAATCAGAAAATAATTCCGTTAGCAGTAACTCGTTGTCTACGGTATCCTCTTCAAAGCAAAATAATTTTACTTTCAAAATCAGAATACCAGTAAAAGATTGGGCACGTATCAAGCCAGAACACGTTCGATACACCAGAAAAGAGCGTTTATCTAGTCGCATCTCGTGGAATATGCCACCATTCCAGTGGGAAGGTGTTATCATCGATTGTCTGTGGGATCAAGAAAAGCTTTCATGTCCGTACACTTTTAAACGTGCGAGGGTAAGTAAAAACTCTGACGAAAACTTTGTTACAATGCAAGCACCATGCCCAGAACGTGGAGCTGTTGCGACCGGCACGATTAGACAAGAGGCTGTAGTGGAGATGCAGCAATACTAACGTGGCTAGCAACAGATACGAGTAAAATACCACACACGCTAAAAAGACAATTAAGAGGTGTGGAGCGTTCGCGAGTAGTGACAGCTGTGTGTGAACAATCATCTACTGTATTTCGACGCCATAGAGCTAAACATTTAATGAATCAAGGTGACATGGAGCCTCCAACCCTCTGAACCAATGATGTATTAAGGACAGCAAAGAGAGAACACTTAGATAAGGTTTTTAAAATTGTTGAGCGATCTGATTCAATAAAAAACCTACAAGAAATAAAAATGCTTGAGGAGTACGCTGGAAGCATTTATGACATAGTACGTGACAAATTTTACATAAGTTACAGAACGGACGCACAAAGGATCGTGTTCAAGGAGCACAAAAAAGAGCATACCCACCCGGTAGCATCGACGCTACTGGTACGTTAGTACGAAAAGTAGAACGTTCTGCGGAAAATTGAATGACATTTTTCTCTTTGAAGGGGTTTTGCATATCGAGTCAGTACAGTTGCCTATTTTCCGATGGCTTCCCGAAAGGCATGACGCTAATCATTCTCTTTGATTGGCTGCTGAACGTTGGCGGTACAGGACCCGACGAAGTTGTTTGTGATAACACTGCTGCTTTAAAAAGCGCTATTTTTAAAGCCCTTTGCAGGTGCGTAGACTATAAAAGATACAGGGAATAATGCTTTGCATACCTGACCTGACATAAGAAAATATTGCCTAAATGCTACCTCCGCTTAGACGTCTTCCATTTTCTGTCCGCTGTACGGAAGGGGAGCTGCTGGATAAAATCTTCAATAAAGAGACATACCACGTTTTATATGCGTTGCCTAGGTCTCCTCATGCAATCTACAACACTTGACGAGCTTAAAAAATACCTGACGTGCATCCTTACTGTTGCCATTCTGAAGACGAGGGCCTTGACGAATTGGGCGTAGAGATTCCTATGGAAATTGCGCTAAGATACCTTTCCAAGGCTATTGGAAGAGGATTAAATACATATGTAGACGACCACAGTGACTCAGATAAGGTAAGTTAAAATTCTATTTATGCAAGTTAAGTCTGTTCATACACTTATATAACGAGTACCTTTTTTCCAAACAAAAGATCAAATCTGATTAACATTAGGAGTTAATCGTATAAAACCTTTTCTGCATTTGCATATTTTGCTTCGTGCAACGTAAACTAAATAAATTGATCATTACTACTATTCAAAATTAAGAGGAACGGGCGAAACTTTTAATTTGACTAATAGTATACTATAGTTGTCAATGTGTAATGCACTGTTTTACATTTCTTAGGTTCCTGCTGCACGACTTCCGGATTGCAATCTGGATTCGGCACTTGAAGATGACAACATCGAAACCAAGAATAATGTTAACTCTTGGTTGAAGTGCATTTTGGAAAAAGTCCAACTATTGGTAGGAGCTGCTGTAGGAAACAGACCAAATCCCTTTTGGCGCCTTCAGTGGCTGAACATTTTATAAGAGTTGACCGATAATTCCCAATATGATCGACGCTAATGGTAGAAGCCTTCGGTTCCCCGTATTTAACTTTCTCTTCTGCACGAGTTGAAGGAGACTTTTCAGACTTAAAGCACAGTGTGTTAAAAGGAGTAAAAACACCACTCAGCATAGACAAATTTGTGGCACGTCCCATACGATCAATCGGGGGGTTGTGTAGAATGGAAGGCGTCCCAAGACACAGTGTCAAAACTGAACAAATTGGCGCCCTAAGGAAAAGGTAACTGACAATTGATCAATCAAGACTATTGTATACTTAGCAAAACACCAACGCTCGCAGTTCCAGCGCAGATTCTAATAAATACACAGGAACTAATTCAGCATAGCCCGAACTACTTTTTTCATCAAATCAAGAAGACAGCAACAATAATGAAGGCTCTCAATTTGAACCAGTTCGACTTCCTACTGAAAACAAATATGGAAAAGACACGAATGAAATTTTGATCCAAAATGTTTGCCCGTAGCAGTTTTACAGGAGGTAGAAGATTTAAGAGAAGATACCCCTACCGAATTGAAGCTGGAAAAACCAGTCAAAAACACCAAAAAGATCGCAAACATAAAGACGAAAAGCCAAGTGCCCGTGGACGGACCTTTACAACAAAGTTTTGACAAAAAAAATATTTCATTACTCAGTAGAAAGAGAGAAAACATCATTATTAGAAATTCGACAAAAAAACAAAGTGAAATAATTAAGGCTGAACAAGAGAAGGAAGATATTTTTCCCCTTGATCTTGCTTACACGGAAAAATGGAGGAAGAAAGAGAACGTCCGAAAATGAGATGCTCCCATTGCTAAAATCGAAGTGCTTGTCCTTTTGTCCGGAACTGGAGGCCGCAATTCATTCGAGGCGGAATAAGGAACCAAAAGTGCGCCTGCTTAAAAATGGCAATCTTACTGGTTTCGTCGAGAAAACATCGGGTTCGTACGTGTCTATCCGGAATACGTGCGCCTTTGATCCTTTCTGTCAGATTATTGCATCGGCATACAGGGATAATGAAACATACCGTCAGAGAATGATTGCATCCGCAAACGATACCCTAAAAACCTGCCGCCACCTTGCGCTACACGGGCCAGTAAAGAAACCTACCTTTTGAGAGAAAAAGCATTAGCTAATGTTCTAGATCGATCAAGTGCCCTGGTGCTGCCGCCAAAGAAAACAAAGAATAAAAATAAGGAAAATCCGACTGCTGTGGAATATGAACGTTACTGCAATACAACGTACTTGCTGAAAAAGTTTTTTATCACGGCACCGTCAATAACGGTTTATTTTTAAATTCTGATACAAACAAAGACATATTAGCACACTCTGTTTTGGAGATGCCTTTGAAGCGCCTGTATTCCCATGCTTTATTACAATTTAATTGGTGAGTGATACATTTATATGGTCGATAAAACAGTTTACGAAGTACGTCGATAAATACAGTTACAAAGTCGGTAATACAGTTTAAGAGTTCTAAATACATCGCGCAAGCGCAATGAGAAAAGCGGGCTACGCTTCTGGCGGAGGAAAGCGCGAACCTTTTACAGATTTGGGCGCGGTCCTCTACCAATGGCGTCACCAATACAAATTTATATTGCGCAATACTTCGGAAAATTTAAAAATTTAAATAATTTACTCACATGATAGGTCCAGTTTTCCCCCAGGTACGCCTATCATCCTTCCGGCTAGGTAAAGATGGTATTGCTCCGGTGCTGTTGGCTGAGCATGGACATCCGGGTCATCTCTGGTCGTGGGCTGCTCCAGGGTCGTATCAGAGTCCTAAATGTAGTGGAACGACAGGAAAGGTTTATTAGGAAAGACACACAAAGATAAGCAAGGCAAGGGAATCTACATAATAAGATAAGATACGATACCGGCACGACTACTTCACTTGATAGTTTTAGGCAAACATCCACGTTACAGAGAGAGAACTGGAAACTTCCCCACTCCTTTGTCTTTTTTTTCATCGGCACGAAGTTATTCGTCTACCCCTCTAAGGTCACGCCGTCTGCGCAAACTCACTATGACGTATCGGAAGCACACGCCTAGTCTATTCAAAATTCCCGCGCACTGCGTCTTTTGAAATTATGGCGCGAAACTTCTGTACATCAAAACTAAACTAATAACAATGTTTAAGTGACCCTTGGCACGTAACAATCGCGACAAAGCCACAAAAGAAAAAACTTAAAAAAGAAAAAGTCTGTTAGCACAGTAACAGCTTAAAATCTAAATCCTAACTACCCTACATAAACCCTAACTTAAAACCTACAAAATGTTTATATAAGGCGCCACCTGGTTTTTTCGACCGATAACACATCTACCAAAGTACCAGGAAACGGAATAGGTAGCCCCATAGTCTTTGACTACACTAATCATCGACAGCACAAATTTGTCGGGGAGCATGAAACACTACTTAAACTAACACGGATGCGACAAGTCGCCTAAACTATCTAAACCTATCTAAACTAAAACTAACATTAAAGTTCTTATGTGCAAACACACATGAGTGTTGCATCAAACTATTCTTCTTTTGGCAAGAAGTGCGCAAATTTAAAAAATGTTTATGAAGTGCGTCACCCTGCACTCTAGCAAATTTTGTTACTGGTACTTTGGTTTTCCAACGATGCACATTTAAAACTTGTCCATGACATAGTTGTGAATCAACAAATTTACCAAAAGTACCCCCTACTAAATCCTTATATGCTAACCTAACAAATTACATTTCTATATCGGGTTAGCTTTTTCACTTAAATATCAAAAAAAATAATTCCCACGTCTGGTCATAGATAACACACGTTAGGACGATAAAAAGATAAGACAAGATCTCAAATTGTTGTTAAAGATAGTAGATACGATAATGATATTACGCTTAAGTTGTTATACTCAAAGGTAATAGACAAGATAACGATATTAAGCTTTAGTTGTTATTTGAGATACTAGATAAGATAACGCGATATTAAGCTAAAGTGATTATAAGAGATAGTAGGTAAAGTAACATGAATTTAACAAAAGTTATTACTAAAGATAACCGGTAAGATAACGCGAAATAACTGGAAGTTATTCCTAACGGTAGTCGGTAAAATAACGAGAAATTAAACCAAAATTATTACTACGGTAGTCAGTAAGATAACGATATTAAACTAAGGTTATTATTAAAGGTAATCGGTAAGATAACGATATTAAAACTAAGGGTATTATCAAAGATAATAAAGAAGACAAAGGTTTTGGCCTAGTTATTACCCAAGACAATGAATAAATTAAGGTAGAGTGGCTCCAGTAGAGCCGTTTAAATGGGATTGACTTGTGCCCTCTAAAAAGAGAAACCTGTGAAGCAGGTCCGTTTGCAATAAACGGCACGAGAGACCGGCAAAGACATTTGGGTGCATCCCTGCACCCGGCGATAATTGATATCGGTGATACAATCACTCGATATCCACACGGTATATAACGATATACAGATATATACACATTCACTCACACATTCACACACTCATACATACCTTCACTGCCAGTGCCCATGCACTGACTTTAAAATATCCTTTGATGGTCCTATCAAAGCTAGGTGTTTATGGAAGAAAAGATCATAGAGTTACTAAAGTGATCGGTTTCGTTTATTTCACTTTGCTTACTTTCAACATATGTATCACGGCTTTGCAAATCCGTAACATTGAGAGCAACATAATTGAGTTTGTGGAAGTGCTAAAAGGTCTTGGAATTTTAGTTCAAGTAAGGAATTGGTTTAATTTTAGAGAGTCACATTTATTATTTATATACAGATTTATTATTCTAGCTTAATTATGTATAGTTCTGGCGTAACATTTACACTTGAGTCATATCCAAAGGGTAAGCATTACTACGGCTGTGAAGTTAGCCCGACCCAATCATCAAATCGAATTAAAAATAGTATCATCAATCGTTAGTTCCGCGTTAGTTTCGGTTAGTTCCGTACAATTTTCCGTTAGTTCCGCTTTCCATAGCGTACTTTTAAAAAAATACGTTTGGGGCGGGCTAACTTCACGGCAGCCCACTCACATCGATTAATCGTTTCCAAAAGTATGCAGTTCGATTCATTTTCGTTAGTTTAGATTAGTTCCGGTCAAAAAAAACGTTAGTTCCGCAAACCTGTATTAGTTATAAAGGGGCCTTGGGTCGGGCTAACTTCACGCTAGCGCGACCCATTTCACCAAATCAAACCGAAAAAGGTCCTATCTGATGTATTTACGTTAGTTCAGATTAGTTCCAGTCAAAGAAACGTTAGTTCAGTCCTAGAACTAATTGTAAACGAAATTGTATACGGGATGCTGCAGATAGACTGTTGGTATAGTCATATTTCTAAAATGAAAGATATCTGGCAACTAAAGATTTGACTGTAGGAGTTACACTATTAAATAAAAATATGGATATTGCATTACTACTTCCGGTTATACCGGAAGTTAGTTAAAACTTTGCTCTTTAATTAGATAGGATTCACTTTTCTCAATTTTAGGACTTCCTGAACTTTTGTTAATACTTCCATGTACATATTGTTGTATATAGCAAAGCCATTATTTTAGATTACTTTTAAATTGTTACATGTAACACAATCAGTAAGCCGTACATCTTTTGCTCTAGGGAAACCTGCATCATGCTTATCAGATGTCATATTCTCGAAATTACCTCACCACACTTATATTTTTGTATATTTAATATTTTGATCAGGACTTTACTGTGTCTTTACTTTGTAACAACCACAATTGGGTTTCCTGCAGATGTCCTAGAACTCAGGGAAGTTTTGGCTTACCACAACTTTCGGCAGAAAACCCATTTCTTGTTATCAGCAGTTATAAAAGACGAAGCACCAGCAGTCAGTCAGCCAGTCAGTCAGTCTGTGTATGATCCTAGTTCATCCCTTGCTCTGGAGCAAGTCGGCTCAGAGCCAACCATCAAAATGCTGAGACATTTTAGTAAAGATGGTCACGCAAGTAATCCTTTAACTCTTTTACTACTTCACATTTTGTTAACATGTTATTTAGCTTTGAGTTTATTTATTGTTCATTAAATATTGCTGTTAATTGTGATTCATTTGCAAGATAATTGAACCGTTAATCTTTGTAAATTCTCGTATATGCATTTTATCTTTGGTGCAAGGAAATTGTGTGTAGCCAAAATGAGTAATATGGATGGTTAAGTTCGAGGATGTCTACACGTTGATAAGATAATGCTGTGAAATTTGTTGCAATTATGAAAATTTATCATAACTGTGTAGTAGTGCATTAGTGATTGACCTGTTAATTTTAAGTATTTCCCAGCGATTGTCAAGGCACAGTGACCCCCCGACTGTATTTGAGGATCAGGTGTGACGCTTCCTTGTCAACCGCTACGGGTAATATCAGCTGTTACAAGTGTTTATAATGCGTGCGAATAAAAGGAATTCCAAGGTAGTATACGATTGTTTTCATTCGCGATGTTGTTAGTCGTGCAAATGAAATTATATTAAGTTTAACTCAGCGGATGTATTTCCTTTAGATATTTATAATTATAAATAATTATACTCAGAAAATCGTTGCATTGAAGTGTACAAAGTTTTATAGAAAGTGCTATTCTGTGTTGTTTTTCGCAATAAAAATATTTATGTGGAATAAATGAAAATTTTTTGTGTCTATAGTTTGGGTTTTTAAAGGTTGAAAATAAATTCAATGGTGAGTATTAATGTTAAAGAAAACAATATGTCAGAGCTTTGTTGTATTAGGTCAGTTTAAGTTGAGTCAGATTAGATTTGTTAAACGATTCTTAAGTAAACAATTGATGTGTCATTCTTTTCAAAATAATATCTTGCTTCTGCATTCGTGCTTTAGGGAAATAAGACTGCTTTTATGTCCTTTTAATTATAAATTTGGCAAAATTGTTGTGGGTACTAAAATATTGTTAAAATTAGAAATTTTTTCATTTCTGCGTAATGCGAAAATAATTGTCCCTGGGAAGAAAAATTTCGCGGGTCAATAATGGGTGTTGTATTTGGACTAATGTTAAAAATTGCTGTATTTCTCTTTCAAAATTAGTTTAAATATATAGTTGTGCCTGTAAGCGTGTATCGTTGTAATTTGTTTAAAAAAGACTTGACAAATTGGTTTATTTCACAACAAAATAAATTTCCAATTATGTAGTTTAGTCAAAATTTAAAAGTACTGAAGAAATGGCATTTATTGTAGTCAAAGTTTTATGTTTTATGGTTTACTGCATCTGTGTAGGTTTGTCAGTTCATTGTAGTCCAAGTGGGCAGAAATTGTCAGCATTCTCGTCTGATTCGTTTATTATTGGAATATCTTCTGTCATGTCGAAGTCTGAATTAGTGTCAGTAAATGATTGTGCTTTTTGCCATTTAAAATTTACTGGTTTACGTTTGTAATCTGTGATTTGAACTAATACTGAGTTTTGGGCCGATTCTTTATGAGGTATAATTTTTCCGATTGTAGTGTTTTTTAATAATTTCATTTGCCCTTGTTTATGAGGAAAGAATACTTGCCTTTAAATCATTTTTGTGTTTATATGTGGTTTTCGTAATGGTTAGGTCTCGTTCAGTGACGAAATTTGTATTTGGCACAAAAGAAAAAGCTTTAGGTATTTTCTTACACATAACGTTTATTGGAGTCTCAACATTGCGATATACGGTAATATCTTCTGCTAATTGAACTTTTATGGGTTTATCGTTATCGATTTTTTCATAATATTGATTTCCGAAAAAATTATCTGTGACCAAAGTACTTTTAGGAACGTGTTGTTCAGTTCTTGTGCTTGCCAAACTTATCGTCCTATTTTGAAAATTTAAAATGGCTTCATTATCTTTTAAAAATTTTAAGCCTAATATAAGAGGTACAGGTAGTTTCCGGCTGACTAACGTAGGTATTGCAGTATTTTGTCTCTCTAAATTAATAGTTATATTGGATTTTCCTAAAACTGGTAGGTTTCTATTGTTTGCTGTTTTAAGTCTTAAATTCGTTTGCGGTTGTAATGAAATATCATTGAAAATTTTTCTCGAAGCTATATTGTAGTAAGAACCGGTGTCAGACAAAACTGAAATTTCCTGATTTTTGTAAAATGCTTTTATTGTATATAATTTGGCTGCGTCAGTATTTAAAAATAAAGGAATATTTTGATATTCATAGTTTATGTACTGAGATTTTCTACCCTTATAATTATTAAATGTATACGTTTCCGTATCTTTCCGGTTTCGGTCGGAGTAAAAAGTATATGCATTATTTCTCTCATCTGTGCTATATCTAAAATTAGATGAAGGGAATTTATATCGGTTATTCTTATACGTATTTTGTTGATAAGAATACTTATTTCTGGAGTTGAAATCTACTGAAAAATTAATTTTAAAATTGTAACTCCCTTGAATTAGATATTTATTTTTCCTACATGAAGAAGTATAGTGTCCAGTTTTATGACACGTTGAACATTGTGGTTTATAATTATGTGTTATACGATTAAAATGAAAATACTGTCGTGGCCTATAATCCTGTGAATTTCTTTGTAAATGCGTATATTGGTTCCCTGTGTACCAATGTTTATTAAAAGTGTTAGAGTCAAGCCTATCAAAATTTCTCCATTGTTTGTCTTTTTGAAAAAAATGAGTCCGCTTTGTATTTTGTGAAAAGGTAAATAAATTTGCTTGGTTTAGTAATGGATCGTGTAAAGAATTAGACTGGACGTCTGACAAAGTATATGCTATACTTCGTAATAAATTTTCAGTAATGTCCCTATTTGAAACTAATAAAATGAAATTATTCCGTAATTCGGGTAAAAGTCCTCGTGCAAAATAATCGCCAAATCTAAAATTGAAATAGTGGGAGTCACATCCATAAGTAAATTTTGAAGTGCAAAATAATAAGTTATAGAAAGCTTTTTGGCATCTGATGTTTTGAACAAAAACGATTAAAAAGCTGTTGCGGTAATTTAAGTCCTCTATAATATTTCAAGAAAGCGTTCTTTACGGGATCCAAGTTCTAATACTATTTTCAGAGTTACTACTAAAGTTTTTAATCCATATTTGTGAACTATCTAATAAGAAACGAGAAAAATAATAAATTTTATGAAAGTCATCCAAAGAATTTAAATTAGCGCATTCTTCAAAGTTCTTTAAGAATTCAAAACAATCGGTCTTGCCTAAACTAAAGGTTTTGGGATTGATGTAGGTAGGCATGATCGGATTTAATATAGACTGCATTACGTATAAAAGTGTATGTTTCGCCATTATCAGTTGTGATAAAAATTTGTGGCTTATATGTTTGACGGTGATTTATTTATTTCTCTGGTTATGGTGAAAATTTTGTGTTGCAGGAAATTTTGGTAATGATAACTATAGATTAAAAATAAGCGAGGTGAAAATATTTTTACTGTCGGTCTTATATTGTCTGAAATTAAATTACTTATCTATAATTGTGTTTCTCGATTTCCATTATTTTAATGCAATTTTAATGTTTGATAACAAATTAGAATAGAAATAATAGAGAATGATGTAACTTTAGTAACCTTGATAAAGTCAGAATAAGAAATAAGTAATTAATAATTTTAAATATGGGTCCTTGTTATTATTTTACGTTGTCAAACTCAATTAATAGTAAAGTACTTTCTAAATTCGATAAATATTTATAGAAACAAAGATTTGAAACGCGTTTTGTTTTAGATACAAGTCGGTTAAATTAAAAAAAAATAAAAATGCTAAAATAGAGGAGCTGGCGCTTCCGTCAAATGTTAATCGTAGCGTAATATGGTATGATGTTAAACATGGCGCTTCCAGTAAATGTTAATCTCGGCGTTCCACCAAATGTTAGACACGGCGTAATTCGGCGCCTCCACCAAATCTTAAGTACACTTTTGATGATTGTTAATTGTGCTTGGGTGTGATGGCGCAGCTATGGTAATGTGATGACAGAGTCTTTAGTAGCTTAACTCAGGTCCTAGGGACCTAGGGATCTAGTATCGAGTGGAATAACAACATGACGAAATCAACAACTATATTTAATGAACAATAAATAAACTTAAAGCAAAATGACATATTAACAAAATGTGAAGCAGTAAAAGAGTTAAAAAATTTCTTACGTGACCATCTTTACTATACTGTCTCAGCAACCATAAAAGATTAAGTCACCATTTTGATGGTTGGCTCTGCGCCGACTTGCTCCAGAGCAAGGGATGAACTAGGATCATACACAGACTGACTGACTGCTGGTGCTTCGTCTTTTATAACTGCTGATAACAAGAAATGGGTTTTCTGCCGAAGGTTGTGGTAAGTCAAAACTTCCCTGAGTTCTAGGACATCTGCAGGAAACCTAATTGTGGTTGTTACAAAGTAAAGACACAGTAAAGTCCTGACCAAAAGATTAAATATACAAAAATATAAGTGTGGTGAGGTAATTTCGAGAATATGACATCTGATAAGCATGATGCAGGTTTCCCTAGAACAAAGGATGTACGGCTTACTGATTGTGTTACATGTAACAATTTAAAAGTAATCTAAAATAATGGCTTTGCTATATACAACAATATATCTATTCGATATTGTGGGTAAACCATATTGTATTATACTTTTTTAAATAATATCAACCTACAATGCAGAAAATTTTATTGTTTTCATGTAAATTTGAAGACTGATACAAATTTAAATTTAAAAGACCAGTACAGATACGAGTAGTACAGTAACTTATTGAGCTATTGTATTACAGTTTGATGTTATTCCTGGCTAATATATAGTAAGCAGGTAACCTGATATTAATCTTTCTTAACTAATAGAAAAACATGTACCAATAATTCGAAAATCACCCTTAATTAATATTTCCTTTAAACAAATATATTGTCGCATTTGTATTCATAAGTTAAAACAGCAAAAATATCATGAATATATTGTAAATAACCTACATTAATTAAAAGAAACAAAAATATCGCAAAACTCCTACACTAAAATATTGAATATCATGACTGATACATTTTAATCTATCAACTACTTCTGAAAATATTTCTGTTGTTCCCATTGCTGCTAAATGAAGAAATACAACCTACTAAAATTCTACACACGCCACTTCTTTGATATGTCTGTAATATTGAAAGTCATTTAGTGTTTAAAGTCTCCAAAACGCTTTTAGTCTTTAAAAAATTACAGATAAAACAAGCTTCCGTTTATAGTAGTGAATACAACTGCAACTTCAGTATTTTTTTGTGAGTTTTTAAACAGACATTTCTAGCAACGTCAGGTTTCCCTATATACGCATTGTGCAAGTTAGTGCCTAAATCCAAGTGGAGAGTATTTTGTTTTGACGGAGAGTCAAGTTACCTCAAATAGACTTTTAAAGATGTTGTATCCAGCCGGATATTTTAACACTTAGGCAAACAATAATTCATATTATACAGGGAATTTTCAATATCTTTGTTAATGTAAATAAAAACGTTGATAAACTTTGACAACACTTGCAATAATTTCTTCATCGATTTGTGGCATCGAGTCGTCATGCCGCAAACTAGGTAGTAAATGATAGATTGTGTTGGTGCGAAGATCACTACTGCATATCCGGAAGTACAAAATATGGTGTGCTAAGAATGCAAAATATATTTATTTTTAAACAATTGTTGCAGAATTGGACTTTGAAGTTTTATACGCGCAAAGGTTCAAATTTTCAATATTTTTGAGATTACATACCCCTTACGCAAAGCGTCCACCGGGAATCCAACCGGTTATATTCCCCCCTCGTATAGGGAATGTAAAAACCCTGAAGTAAAAACGAATGTAAAAGCTGTTAATGATTTACGTGCCACAAATTTATGGCATTTAGTAAATACAAATCTGGACTGAAAAGTTCCAGTAAACCAGAGGTAACTATTTGAAATGAAAGTATTTGAAATAGAAAATACCAGTTTGTATTTTCAATTTAAATATTGCCCTTCTAAACTATTTTCTATTTGCTATTTCAAATGAAATTCCCATTATATTTTCTATTCCAAATAGTTTCTTTCACAATGACGGTTTTTGATCCACTACTCAAAAATAAGCATCTACAAAATTAATGAATGCATTTCTATCTGACCATTAACGTTGTGTTACTATACGTTAAACCTGATTCTCACAGAAGACGTTACAGAAACTTGCATACAGAATTCTATCAGTATACTGGGTATCTCAGTTGTATTGTTCCAAAGCCCTATCTCCGTTATTTTATAAAATATAGATTTTAAATTTTAAACGTGTCAATAGACCTAACGCCTTTTAAATCAATCATCATAATAATACTCAGTCGAACCTAATTTTTAAAATTTAATTGACATATCGTATATTTATTTCAAAATTTTCAGTGATGCATTTTTGCGTTTGCGCTCCATGTTAATTAATAAATCAAATTTTAAAAAGTATAGAATTATAATGTAGCCTTTATAACCAAATCAATTAAATTGATTGTGATTTTAACAGTTCGTGTTTATAGTTTATTAACCTCAACCTTTTAACAATTTAAAGTTGTTTTGAAAAAAGCATAATGAATAATAACGGTTATACAAATCAAGAAAAATTTAATATAGTACTAATACGCGGGAAGTGCCGATCGGTAAATGGCCACACATGGTACCGTAAAATGGCATGCAAGATCTCCGATCTTACACCCCTAAAGTATTTTTTATGGAGCTACACCAAATAACTTACAGTTACAGAGAAGGTTAATTAATTTTATTTTCTATGTATCACCATAGTGAAAGTAATATGGAGTCGCTATGTTAAAAAGTAAATACATTGTCTTGATGTTCAATTAAAAGCATTTTCTATTAAAAAATCAATTTTCAATAAATATCTTCTAGTTTGTATTTTCCACGCGCACCCAAATGCTATTTTCTATTTTGCATGTTAAATAACTTTTGGAAACAATTTGTTACGTTCAATTCCTGAATTTGCATCTTTCCAATACCCTTCTTTGATAAATTATTACCAGTTTAAATAAATATCCTAATTCGCAATTTTTGACTATTTTTAAAGTTATTCCTATTATAGATAAAGCACATTAACCTATTAGTTTATTCATAAAGAAGTTTGGTTTCTCTATTAATATTAATTTCTTATCACCTATACTACAATTTAGTGTACAAATTATTGTCCTTATCAACGCCTGGTAATTTCTTGTTTTAAAGGTATTATCTTTATGTTATCAGAGTAGAGATTCTAAATTGTTCTGTTGGGAATTAATTTATTTTTACTTTGTACTTTATTACACGTTGAACAGATCCTATTAAACAGTTCTTAATTCTGAACGAGCAAATACACGCACTTTCTTTTCTGTTTCTACTTCTTGTGTATTTGGTAAGTGAATAAAATGGTTGATAAATTACTGACTTTCATGTTTACTTTCTAGCTCGTAGCGTATAGTCTTATCATAAGACTTAAAAGTTGTTTGTACCCAAGGTTTAAAACTTTCCCGTACGTGTAGAATTTTATCTTATGGATTTGATTGTGTGTTCAGGTTTGATGAGAGGTTTCTAAATAAGACAATAAATATGGGTAGAACGGAGAAAGATAGCTGATAGGTGGAGCGTTGTGACGAGGGAAAACTATATCACTGGTTTAAGGCGAAGCAGTTGTGAGAAGCGTGCGTCCGTTAAGGTATTAAACAAATTTCAGTGTAACATTATAATAGTCTCGGAATTTTTCAGACGTTACGTTCAAAATTTGTAAAAGTAAATTTAAAAATAAGCTTTTCAATGGAACTAGGTTCCATAGGGGAGGGGGGTAGAAAAGCGTATAAATACTCGGACAAAGATATTAAAGCACTTTTTCCTTTTAGATCTGAGATCGCGCTTAGATCTGCAACGCATTAATAGTATATGCTTTTGTGTATTAATTATTGTGTATTTGGTAAAGTAGCATACAACATCCTGTTTGAAAATATGTAAAGCTGTAGTAACGTACCGTAAAAGTAAAAGTGATATTGCACGAGTGGGTGCGAAGGTCTAGATAAAAGGTGCCGTCACTACAAAGACTATTGAATGAAGGGATGGTACTTGGGTAAGCGAAGCCTAAAGCTTAACTTGTATGCATGAAGTGTATTTGGAATGGAATGTTAATTTTGGGACAAGGCAAATATTTGGGTAGAAAAATAGAGGTGGTGGCAGAGATTTGGATGGTGAGGATCAGTTGGATCTTGGCAGAATCGAAGGATATGGACACTACGACGAGGGTTTCTGGTACCCATCTTCAGAGGTGACGGAGAACGAAGGCTACTGCAGGTAAAGAAACTTAATCACCTGTCTTTTTTTGTATAAACATTTGTGTTGATATTTTTGTGTTTGAGTGTTTTGACATATTGGGGTGTATTAATTACCATTAAAACTCGTTTAAAGGGGTATATGTGCGGGATAATTAATTTTGATTATTAAAAAAGTTTATTGATGGTATATAAAGGTTTATTCATGCTATAAAATGTTGTTGTAGGGAGTAAACGGGTCTTTAAATTTGTTTTTAATAAAAGTGCAAGGTTTAAAAGCATTTAGAGTAACTGGGTTATAATGAGCTCAAAATAGATCAGAATAAAATCAAACTAGGGTTGCATGTGGGGCCCATCTACTCATATTAAATAGAATTGTTGAAATACATTAAAATCAAGGACTTTAAAGTATTTAATGATTGAGGTGGTAATAGTTTTAGCAAACTGTCTGTACTAAGGTGTAAATATTTCTTAATAATGGAAACTTATTATGTGTAAATAATAGGTTGTATGTTTTGTTGCATTATTTGAGTGGTAATTTCATTTGACTGTGTTTGTGAAAAAGGAAGGTGCTTAGGATGGTAGGTATTCAAGAAGAAGCCAATTGCTGAGCTAGCCAGGGTGAACAGAAATAAGGAGGCGTTCAGAAAGGAAATGTAAGAAATTTTTTTATTTTTTTAAAATTTTTTTCAGAAATTTTACGACGTTTGATTTAAGAGCTTAATCCCCGATCCACGGCAATTTTATAACGCCCAATTCGTGGGATTTTTAGGAAAAATACGAGAGTTCCGGTTGGTAGTAAAAAGATATCTTAAGTGATTTTGAAAAAACTCGCATAATTGAATAGGTGTTTATTTTGGTGCAAGCGAAAATATGAATTAAAACATTGTTAGTACTTCGCTAAAAGTAGAGAGTCATATAAAGTTCATTATTTTCCAGTTGTCTTTATCGTACTACAACTGATTTTGTACAAAAATTTGCATTAGAATATATGCTAGGCATTAAGCAGTGCAGAGCGTTATTTACAGGTTAAGAGGAGCATAATTGATGTAAGTAGAAATCCAGAAACCCTCGGCTTATTGTTCTGGTTTCCGATTCTAAATTGGCAAAATATCAATAAAATCTTCCAAACTGGAACAGAGAGTTTAAAGAATAAATACGCTGTTTAATGAGCACTTTGCTTATATAGGTTAACTAACCATTTTCGCCGAGATTATTGACTTTACGTCAGTTATACGATAGGTATAGTATAGTAAGAACCACGAAAGAAGTCGTCTACGTCATAGATGTCTAACTCTATTCAAAACATACGTTCAAGATTATTTAAAAGCTTAAATAATGTATAAGATAAAGATAGTAATACGATTTGTACGTGTTTTAATTAAAGACATACGTGAATACGTTCATCTGGGAAAACGACAGAGAAGAGCATATGTCCGTATGTTTTGAACTTTATATACATAACAGGCTATCCTTTGGTAATATGAACTAGATGCTACATTGACTTAAAAGTTTCAACTTAATTCTTACGAATGAAAGTGATGACGCAGACGACTTCTTTCATCGTTTCGACTATAGTAGTAGTAGTACATTTTATAAACTGTCACTGTCAATATCGGCTTATAACTCTTTATTTACAACATTTTAAGAAACGTTTATCTTGTTGGACTACATATTCCTACGTCCTTTCACACATATAATTGCTTGAAATTGAAAAATGGTTTACAAAGGTACTGATGGTAATATCAACTTTTAACGACTAATTAAAAAATTTTTATTTATTGAAAATTCAAAAAATTATATAATGGACATCAATCAGAAAGAAACACAGGGAAACAAATGGAACAAGAAACATTAACAAGATTTCAAACACCAAAGAAAATAAATATAATTTAAGCAAAAATTCCCATAATTTTGAGGTAAATGTTAATAATTCAAACAGTAAAGTAGAAGATATAACTGAAATTTCTAAAATTAACAAAGCAACAGAAAATACAGTTGAACTAGATATTTAATTATAACGTTTTAAAAACTCCAAAGTTATAATAAAACCAATCCCAAAATCAGTAGGAATGAAATGTGCATTGTGCCTAAGCGAAGCCAGCGATACCTGCATAAATACTAATTCTTTTTCAGCTTGGAAATCGTTCTTCCTCTTTGCATTGCAAACATTCTCAGTAAATTTCAATTAATCTAACAAAATTCCTAATAACATTTCACTGTCCTCTCAGATTATAGAAAATTTCAAGAATCCAAACAAAAATTTTGATCACAAACATAGTAATAATATACCTTCCACAATCAATACCTGGTATTCCAATGATACATTTACACCCTATTCCGAATCCATTCTGGCAGAACTTCAAAAGAATCATCCTAAAGCTACTCCTGTTAAACAAAATTACTCAGACTACTCCAATAACCCTCTAATTGTATCAAAAGAAGATATCAAACTAGCCGTGAATTCGGTTAAAACTAGCTCAGCAGCAGGAATAAATGGTCTCCGTCCTTCCAACTTACAGGACCTATTATCTTTCAGCTGTGGTGCAAACGCATTTAAACTTTTGGAATCTTTAACCCGCCTATGTAACCTTATGTTAGCAGGCAAAGTAAACCAAAATATATGTCCAATTCTATATGGCACCTCTATGCGCCCTAAGAAAAGAGCAGAGATATTTCTCCAATTGCGTTCTGAACTACTTTCAAGAGATTAGTCGCAAGAGTTTGCTGTAAAAAAATACAACACATTTTCGAAAATATTTTCAGACCCGTACAATTCGGTTTTGGAACTAAAGACCGATGCGAATTAGTTTCTTCACATTCCGCACAGGCCTATGTGAATTCCAATTCAACATACGAAAATAAAGTCCTCCTCAAATTAGATGTTTCAAACGCTTTCAATAGTATTCAGAGACATACTTTTCTCAAACTATAATACAAACACATTCCATCAATTTTTGCTTTTATTTCCCAATGTTATCTGACTAAATCATTGCTTAATTTCGACTCGAAAATTATTCTCTCTGAAACAGGAGTTCAACAGGGAGATTCACTCGGCCCGCCTTTATTTTGCTTAGCAATTGATAATTTAACAACAAATATCAATTTACAGTTCAATTGCTGGTATTTAGATGACGGTTACATCGCCAGCCAATGTGATTCCTTAATGTAATCAACGTTTCAGATAACATTGGCCTCAAACTCAATTTCAGTAACTGCGAATTAATTTTCCTTAATCTGTCCAAAGAACATGCGGAATTTACTCGGACCACCACTTTATTTTGAAGCATTTGAACCCTGTTTTCAAGAAAAATAGATAATCTGCAATTAATTTCCAATAGATTCTGCGAACTTAAACTGCCTTCACACATTTCCTTTTTCTTTTAAAAAATTGTCATATCATTCCCAAAATCACTTACTTACTTAGTTGCGGCCCATCTTGGAAATTCAAAAACATACTAGACTCTTTCGATGAAATCGTCCGTAATACTTTAGAAAAAATTATTAACATTAAACTAACAGATAATTGCTGGTTCCAAGCAATGCTCCCAATACCAAAAGGAGGACTTGGTGTTCGCTTAGCTTTATCCCTACCTCTTTTCCCGCCTTCCTATTCCTATCATCATTTATTTTATGCTTACCTTTTATGGAAATTATTTTATATAACCC
The DNA here is from genome assembly GCA_036346225.1 of Platerodrilus igneus. Classification (NCBI taxonomy): domain Eukaryota; kingdom Metazoa; phylum Arthropoda; class Insecta; order Coleoptera; family Lycidae; genus Platerodrilus; species Platerodrilus igneus. Next base: position 8,221,542 of record JARFIW010000165.1, on the reverse strand, counting down.
AAAAACTGAACACAAATTATACACGTAAGCCCAAAAACTCTGGCGTGACATAACAGGCATATCTAAAATCAATCACGATAAATGCGTTTAAAATTCTGGGCTAAACCAATATTAGACATTATTTTTAATAACCTGTTAAACTCAGCTACTAAACCGAATGACAAAACCCGAATTTTAGCAGTCCATTTAAAACACGCTAGCGCTTGGCTTGCAGCACTTCCGATATCTCCGCTAGGAACTTTACTAGACGACCACACTTTTAAAATCGCAACTAGTTTAAGACTCGTAGCTGAATTATGTATCCTCTATATTTGTTTGCGGTTTCCCAATAGACGAATTTGGCCGACACGGCTTAAACTGTAAATATAGCGCTGGCCGCCAATAAAAACATAGAGTATTCAACGACTTAATCCGACGAGCTTTAGGATCAACAGATGTTCCATCTATTTTAGAACCTAATAATATTTTCAGAAACAATGGTAAATGCCCAGACGGCATCTCTATGATACCTTGGAAATCCGGAAAATCTGTGATCTGGGACTTTACTTGCAACAATACCCTACCAAACTCTCATGTCATCGCTTGTTCCAAAACGGCAGGAGCCGCCGCTTCATATGGAGAAAATACTAAAATAAAGAAATATTCGCATCTATCAGAACTATATTTTTTCTACCCAGTAGCTATAGAAACCCTCGGCGTTTTCGATTCACAAGCCATTAGTTTTATTAAGGAGATTGGAAAGAGAATAAATAATTGCACTTTTAATTCCAGAGCAACTTCTTTCCTTTTATAAAAAATAAGTCTAGCAATACAGCGCAGTAACGCAGCTTAGTCTTAGGCACAATTCAACCATGCCAGTCATTAGATGAACTATTTCTAATTCCGATAGGAACTCCCAACATACTCCCCAACATTAACCATTCTACTCAACTCGTCAATAACCACATATATCAACGTAAACTTCCAAAATACAAGTCATTATTTAACCAAAAATCTAGTTCAGCTGCAGCAAACAAAAAAGAAGTCCGTGCAAGAATATCAAAAAAAGAAATATACATTTACTTAAAAAAGAACTTTAATGAAGATGAAGACAATTATGAAAATTTATCATTAAACGAGAAAGAGACATTACTTTCAAAAGAAAAACCGTTCTGCTTTACATGTAGCCAAGCCCATGCCAAATTATACAAAAAAAAGTGGGTTTGACTCTTTATGACAAAACCTTTCTGTAACGACATCTTACTAATTATGGAAGAAATGTAACCATAATTTTCCCAATTAAAAAATATGTTTACTCTCCCACAATACTCTTAAAGAAACACTCTTCAGCAAGTCGAAATATTAAACTATGCAAACCTCCAGGATTTTAACAAGGGCAGTAACACGATAGTTCTGAATTTCTAAGCTTCCTGTTAGAAAATTTACAGGAGCAAGAACAACTTAGCATTACTCAAACCTTAAACGGAAATGTACCCACTGCATCTCCCAACCTGGTAAAATCGACAATCGTTCAACGATCATTCAGCGACTAATTTGTAACCATGTACAGATGTTCGAACTGCAACACTCAGAATGAGCAAACAGAGCACTACCGCGATCTACAACTACCCTTTCCCAATAAACTTTGCAATTAGTTGGTACAAAGTTTGATAAAATCTATCTTGGCACAGAAAAACTGAACGAAAATAACCAATATCAGTGCGACAGAGGTTGCAGTTTAACTGGTGGTGAAAAAGTTACTATAAGTACGAATTCACCTACTAGGCTAATTTTAACTAAAAAGCATTTTTTATTCATTATAGCCGCCAAAGGAAGATCCAAACTACTACAACACAGTATACACTTAGATCTATCTGTTACTATAAACGATTTTGATTACGAACTGTACGCTGGAGTAGTTCACGCAGGATCAAGTATAGACTCCGGTCACTATTGTACATATGCACGCGATAGCGATAATTGGTACATATTCAACGATAACATTGTCACTCCAGTCACATTTGAAAATTTACAAAATACAAGACCACCCGTAACACCTTACATATTATTTTATAGAAATACAATTCAACCAGACCCCGATATATTACTAAAACCCGAATTATCGCCTAACCTAAGAGATGTTTTATTAAGAGACTACTCAGAATTAGATACAGAAAGACACCACCCTTCTTCCTCACCGCACAAATCAGGAGACGCTCTATCAAGACACACTGCAAACTTATATATAGAAAAACCACGTCGACCTATCAAAATACACAACCTACGAAACAGAGTTAGAAAATCGAACATACAGCAAACGTGATTATTTATAACAATTATTGTCAATATTTTATGTTTCCACAAACAGTATTTTGCTATATGTATGTATATATTTTTTAAACCTTTGTGATATATTGTTCTAGTAATGGTTTAAAAACATTATACTTATGCGCACCGTACTTTCAGCGTCAACTCAACGATTTAAAATTTGTTATACACTAACTTATTTTTTAGTATCTTGGAAAAGTTTCATCGGTTCTTTTGAATCAGGTTGCATTTGTGCACCTAATTGACTTGACTGCCTGCTGCTGGATGATTTGCGAACACTCTGGCCCATTAAGAGAAAACTTGGAGCATATTATAAATAACAACTTACGCCTTCAACTGCTATTTTTTATTTCTGGAAGTGGTTGCATGGTTCTTATGGTGTTGTCTGGATTATTTAGCAACAGACTGCCTTTAGGAGTATGGAAATTGGAGAACAATTCAAGTCTTTACTCAGTGGTATTTGCTTCACAATCGATTACGGTGATTGTATTCTCGTTTCTTATGATCTCAATTGATGGAATATTTTTGTCTTGTTGTTCAGAATTGATAGTGCAGTGTAAAATGCTTCATCGTAGCTTTAAGGAATTAGATGGATCCGGTGTACGTGACGAAGCATTGCAAATTACATTTTACAAACAAATGCTTGTGTATATTGAACATCATGACTTCGTCCTCCGGTAAGTAAATGAATTAGAAGGTTATCCAATTTATATATGCTTTTGACAGCTTTCTAAGGATTTTTCAAAAATGCTACTCACCTGTAATCTTTGCGGAGTATTGTAGTATTTCTCCTATTATTTGTTCGGAAATGTACGCAGTATTTCAGAGGTAATAAGCAGAGTATCAGAATAAGGAAATAATGTCAAGGATTTTCAGCGCATCAGTAGATATTGTACTAAAACATGTACTGATATTGTTTACTGCTATACTACAACTCGCTATGTATTCTATTCCATCCGATTATGTAGTAGGTGAGGTAAGTATATGGCCAGGTTCAAGATGCTTACGAATGACTCCCATATGAAAAATCCGTCTAGTCCACGGATCCGCGGCTAGGACAAGTCGCCACCGTCAACTCACCGCCAATTCCCCGCATACTCACATCTCACCGCGGGCACAACTAGCCGCCGCCATTTCGCCGCGTGGACAACTCGCCGACTGGCCGTCGTATTTAAAAGGATGAAGTTAGGCGTTACGTTTCTGAACTTTTATATTTTTTGTATTCGTCAATTACATATTTCTTTACTCATTCGATGGAACGCCTATTGTTCTTAATAAATATCTTGGCATTTTGGGCTATTGTCAGTTTATACTTTCAAATTAGATAAAACACATTTCATGAAAATAAATTTGGTTTTCCAATTAACACTTTCTATTTCTGTGCTTCACTAAAAATAGACGATTTGATATGCACCGTGTTTATAATTCATTAGTAATATTATCAGAAATTCAAAATGGCAGAGTAACATAAATACTTCCTTTAAACATTCCTTTTGGTGTAGCTATGAGCGGCAAGTTGTCCACGCGGCGACATGACGGCGAAGAGTCTCCGCGGCGAGATGACGGTGGCGAGATAACGGCAGCTAGTCGACGGTGACGAGTTGTCCGATACCTACGGAACCGCCTGCTTATTAACAACCCTTTGACTTTCTAATGTTCCATCCGAAGGTATTGTATTGATTTATTAACCGCCATAGCTAAATTATAAAACTTGCTAGAAACATTTTGGAATATCAAGGAAAACGTTCAAGAAAAAAAATTTCATCTTTTTTTTCGGAGGAGGAAAGGTGCGAAATACATTTTAAAGTTACCATTAAACACAGCAGTACTGCACGTCTTCAAGCTACAAGTTTCAAAATTTGGTAAATCATACAACACTGCTCAAATACGGTTTCTAGCCGTAGAAAGAAAGCTCCAGAAAAATCCTACGTTCAAGCAGTTTTATACAGATTATATGTCAGAATATAAGACACTTGGTCACATGTTGCAAGTAGAGTCTACTACTATTTCAAACACTACTTATTCTATTTATTCCTCATCATGAAACGGGAAAGGTCGACAGCCTCTCTACCAAAGCTGAAATTGTATTTGAATCCTAAAACAGATGAGATAGATATAATCATCTTTAAACTGCAGCCCAAGAAATGGCGTATTTCTCCTCTTTAGCAACAAGCTGCCTCAAAGAAATTTCCATTCAATGTAAAACTGAATTTTCAAGGGAAAGTGGAGTCCTCCAATTAGATACCTTCATTGACGGTGTAATAACTGGCGCATCCACCCAGGACAAACTTAAGCTTGTCCGTCAAAACCTGACCGATATATTAAAATCTTATTGTTTCGCTCTATGGAAATATACAACCAATAGCTATGCTGCAATATCCGACCAAAATCAAAATAATTTTAATATAGGATTTATGCTAACCGACGCGGCGCACAACAGCCATTGTGTATAATCTGCAATTCCCAAGACGACGTTTTCATTTTCGCCACAAATATTAAGTCAAAGCTGTTTCAAATTATTTTTGCTTATATTAGTTCTGTACCTTAAAAGAAATTGACATGTAAATTTGTATTATTACTATGTTTACCGGATTAGATTCTAATATAATCATAGGTACTTTTTCGTTCTTTTTGCAAATAGTTTTCGACATAACCATCCCCATCCCGCATTTACTTCCTCCGAACATCTTCCGCCCCAAAATCCACCGCCTCTGGCGACCGAACTTCGTTAACTCCTACTATGTCTAATGCTAACTAATTCATTTCAATTATTAAATTCTCTAGCTTACATACCTGTTTCATCCTTCTGACATTTCACCATCCGACTCTCAGACTATTCCCGGTTCTTCTTTTGCACTTGTCGATCACATCCTCCCGAAGATCTGAATGGAGTAATATTTTAACTTCGGAATCTTCTACCCCAGAGGATACCATCATTTTAAAAAACAATTTTCGTACCCTGTGTACTTGGGAGATAAGGTGGTGGTTTCCCGTCGCCTTCCATATTGCAGGAGTGTCTTAGAATATCGTAATGACCCCTTTGGTCTCTGCCATTCTGAATACCGTAAAAGCTGCTGCGCTCTTTCTGGAAGTTGCCTTAGTCTGGTTCCTCAATAAAGATCCCACTAATTTGGTTAAACCAATAGTTCGACTGTTTAACTCACTGAAGCAGGCAAGCCATTCTACTAATTCTAGTATTTTACAAGTTCTTCAAGGTGTAAGTCCATTTAGAACGTCTTGAACATTAAGGGATTTTTTGTACAGATAATAAATCCCTATAGCTAGACTTTATAGAAATATTAAAAATTAAAAGAATAATAACACAGATCAACATGATTTTTTGTTTCTGATATCAGATGGGTGTATTTTATGTGTTTTTGGTCGCTGAAACAGAATCTGCATTCAGAATTTACGTATCACCTTCAGCTATTAAAATATTCGTTAAAACGGTAGAAATTGCATAATATTTTCTAACGAACGTAATTCGGCGGGTTACTCAACATCGAAATGTAAATAGCGTCATATCGTCCGGCGAAGGTTGTATAAATGGCTGGAGAGGACAGCTTAAAATATATAAGCACTGCGGACAAAAAAAGCAGCAGACTATAAATATACATTAAATTCAAATAAAGATATAATATCTCTGTACAGTATATGTTGCTGATAGATTTTTTAATATATTGCGAAAGTGTGTAAATCAAGAGGATACGTTTTGTTACGTATGCTGTGAGTTTATGGTTAAATCTCACGGAAAAACAATAACTATATTAATTAAAAAAGCTTATAAGCTTTATTTTGAATGCAAACCTGGAAATCAGGATAACCCCTAGGTGCAGCGTATCATTTGTGCAATGTGTACTGTGAATTTCTTAGCATGGCTCAACGGTACTCGTAAGTCAATGCCTATTGCAGTGCGTATGATGCGAGGAGAACCTAAACATCATGTCACAGATTGCTATTTTTGCTCGACGAATTTATCTGAAATTTCATTAGTCAAAGCAAACTGTACAGTACCAAAATTTGTAATCAATTCTCAGACGAGTTCTTCACAGTCATAATCAATTGGTCCCCAACTCTCCAAAATCATATACACTTGACGATAATATGATTGCTGTTAAAGATATTGTTAAATCTATGGAAAAGGACACGGATTCTGATTCCCAACCATTCTATGCAGATACTCCATATTTACCTTCACAATATGAGCTTAACGAGTTATTAGGGAAGTTAAATTTGTCATAAGTTCAATCCAACCTTTTGGGGTCCAGGTTCTAAAACTGGAATCTATTTTAGAGAGGTACGCAAATTCCCACATATCGGAGACGTGAACAAGATCTACCTCATTGTTTCTACATCGTGTGATCAGTTGGTATATAATGTAAATCGAGCGAATACGTTTTGTTATGTATGTGGCAAGTTTAAGATTAAATCTCACAGAAAAACAATAACTATATTAATTAAAAAGGCTTATAAGCTTTTACTTTGGTTGTAAACCAGAAAATCAGGATAAACTTTGGGCGCCGCGTATCATTTGAGTAATGTATGCTGTAAATTTGTTAGCATGTCTCAACGGTACTCGTAAGTCAATGCCATTTACAGTGCCCATGGTGTGGTGAGAACCTAAACATGTTATAGATTGCTATTTTTGTTTGACGAATACCAACTACGCCACGGAGCCGCCCGTACTGATGACATTATAATGTGAATAAGGGCCGCTATACTTGCGGCCACGTCCCCAATGCTCCCTCTGCTGATGACAACAGTTTAGATGCCTAGACTGGTAACGATTGTTAATAATTGTTGGGTACTTATCATCATCATTTCATCATTTTGTTTTCAATCTTCCTTAAGGTCGGTTTGACGCAGGCCTAACTTCTTTTCTATTCTGTGCTAATCTTAAAAGCTTTACATACCCTTCACAACCTAAATTTCTAATAATTTGACTAATATAGTTTGGTCTAGGTCTTCCTATATCCTTCTATCTTTTTCCTATCCAGCTGGCTCTACATAGATATTAGCAACCTGATGGTTGTTAAAGAACTCTATCATGTTTAAATGATTACCATTTATAAGGAAATGAAATATAACCTGGTTATCCGCTTCAAAAAGGAAAAGTGTTAAATTATATGTTATGGTACGGCTTAAGCAACGAAACGCTACCAACATGCCAAACCGCTAACTAATTGTGACTTATGTCCTGGTGACATTTAGTTAACTGATTTTTATTTTTTTTGTTTTGTTTTCGAACTTACTTAGAGTCCGTTTGACGCAGCTCTAAATACTTTTCTATTCTGAGTTTGTAAAATATTTCAGGCCTTCTGCGTGCGTCGATAGACCTAATGGTAGTAGAGGGAGTAAGTAAGGGGCTACTGTTACTTGTTGTTCAGAGACACAGGAGAAGCTCTCATGATGTGTAGTCGCTTAACTTGATTTATATTTAAATAAACCTTTCTTTAAACTTGATGTTGTTTATTGCATTACAACAACTTTGGTGCCGAAACACGGGAAGATCTGGTGATAAATATAAACGAGCTTTAAGGTAAATAATCGGAATAACGGAACGTGAAAGCGAATATTTAACAGACGGCTATACCATCGAGGCTTCAAGATGGAACAAGTAAAACGGACAATCTGTAGAATGCACTTAACTGAAACAGTTAATAATATAAATTCTATGCTAGAAAATAGTTTCAGTGTCGAAGACATTTATACAGCTATGTCAAAGTTAAAGCTTGCGAGTGACAATCTGAAAGAAATTGATAAGCAAATTGAACCTCTGCTTAAAGAAAATCTAGAGGACGAGTTAATGAAAAAGTATGAATATGAAGAGGTTGCTGTAACAACGATGTCTAAGTTGGAATTTAGATTAAAATGCCCAGTAAGTAACGAAGCAAGTAGGCCGTCCTTTACGTCAGTGAAGCTTCAACGTGTACAGTTAGCGAAGTATGATGGTACTGCAAAGGGCTGACTTCCTTTCTGGGAACAATTCAGACGTATGATCCACGACAATCAACAATTAACGAACGGAGATCGATTCAACTACCTGCGAATGTATGTCACGGGAAGGGCCGCTGAAGCAATTGAGGGATTTCCTCCATCTAGAGCATTCTATGAAGAAGCTTTAAATATATTAAAAGATCAATTTGGAAATGGGGAACGGCTAATTGAACAATATATTGATAGCATTATGAAAATCGAACCTGTAAAATCTAAAAATGACGTAGGCACTTTAAGGAAGAATTACAATCTAATCACTTCAGCTATGCGTGTTCTGGAAATCTTAGAAGTATGTAGTTCTCAGTATAACATAATCGTAAAGTCGACTCTCATTAAGTCGTTGCCAACGGAATTGCGTTTAGGATTTTATCGACAAATGAAAATGAAATCATCCAATCATCTAGAAATTATTATGAATAATTTAGAAAGTTCATCATCAAGGTCAGAGGAAGATGCAGATCGCCAGGTAAAGGATTTGTTGCAGTTTCTTAAAAACGAACTCGATTCGTTGGAACAAGCTTTAAAACCGGATGCAGATTGTAAAGAAAAGATGTTCCCTACAGAAAAGAGAACGCATTACAAAGGACCTGCGGCTAGTTTATTAGTCACCCCGAACAAACGTCTTGAATGCTGTGCTTTCTGCAAGAAAGACCATAAAACCGAAATGTGTGACGCAGATGTACCTTTGGCAAGGAAGAGAGAAATTCTAAAGGCAGCAGGAAATTGTTACCGTTGTACGAGAAAGAACCATAGTGCTAAATATTGTAAAAATAGATTCTTAAAATGTAAAGAATGCAGAGGTAGGCACACAACAACAATGTGTGACCCAAACTTTAAGCTAGGTAAAGATAGACACAACGCTGAGACGACAGGTATTACAATGAAATTAACGAAAGTCGAGAGTTCAATGAACACTTCGGCGCCGTCGGTGTCCAGTTTGATGACAAACATAAATAAAAATGTGCTATTGCAAACGGCTTGTGTTTATGCCTTTGGCGAAAAATCAAAGAAGTTAATTAGATTAGTAATGGACGGAGGCAGTCAACTTTCATTTATTAAGGAGAATCTATCAAGGGTATTAAATTTACCTGTTGTTGGACAACATAGGGTTCGTATTGCCGCGTTTGGAAATAGTTCATCAATACCGACTAAACTTTACAACCGCGTTTTAATTACTTTGAAGGGACAATATACAGATGAAATTTTAACGATTGAGGCTGTGGAAGTTCCAGAAATTTGCATCGATAATTTACATATACCTAAAGAAAGCATGGTAGAGTATCAAAACTTGCAGCTTGCTGACGATATCCCGTTTAATATAAATTCGGCGTTAATTGTTGATGAAATTAATATACTTATTGGGGCAGACAATTACTGGACAGTAGTGACAGGAAAGAATATTCCTCTCAACAAAGGTTTAGTAGCAGTGGACACGAAATTTGGTTATGCTTTGTATGGCCCCATACCAGTTGATGCTACAACAATAGGGGTAAATCTGCAGACAGTGTTACATGCGACAGTTATAAAAACAGAAGCCGAGATCGAAAGTATGTGGGATTTGGAAACAATAAATATAACCAAAGAAGCAGACGACGATAAGAAATTTTTCGATAATTTTTTGAAAAATAACGTTCATAAATGTGATGATCGCTATTTAGTAGGGTTACCGTGGAAGAATGGGGATGCAGTAATTGAAGATGATAATTTAATTAGTGTGCGAGTTCGTGCTCAGAGGCTAAAGTTTAAATTGACCAATATTAACAAAATATGTGAATATAACGCTGCTATCAAAGGAATGTTGGATAATAATTATGCCGAGTTAATTTCCCGCGGTGATGCTGAAAAATAAATGGCGATCGTGTTTACTACATGCCACACAGGCCTGTTTTTAGAGAAGATAAGCAAACAACGCGTTTGCGAGTGGTTTTCGATGCCTCTTCACATGCCCCGGGACAAAAATCATTGAATGACTTATTAGAAAAGAGGCCTAATTTAAGTCCAGATTTAATTAAGATTTTACTTAATTTTCGTGTAGGCGAGATCGGATTTACGGCTGACATTGAGAAAGCATTTCTACAAATTTATTTACATTCTGACGATAAAGACGCACATCGATTCTTATGGTACAATAACGACAATGAACTGGAAACGTACCGTATGAATAGAGTAACATTCGGAGGTACATGTAACCCGTTTCTTTTAAATTCGGTGATACGAACACATTTAATCAATAATCGAAAACAAAACCCTGAATTTATTGAAATCTTAGAAAGGGGATTTTATGTAGACGATCTAGTGGTCAGTGTAAACAATCGAAATGTTGCAGAACATTTAAAAGACTTTTCAAGCAAGCTTTTTCAAGGAACCTCCATGAATTTACGCAAATGGATGATTAACGATCTCGAAGTAAACAGCAAGGTTGAATCGCAAAATGCACAAAGTTCAAAGGTGTTAGGAATTAACTGGTGCAATCAGAACAATAGAATTAGTGTCGATTTGAGTAGTGTGACGGAGTACATACATTCCGTTAAGATGGTGAAAAAAAGACACGTGTTACAGACAATTGCTCGTGTGTATGATCCGATAGGGCTTCTTGCACCATGTGTAATAAAGCTTAAAATTTTGTTTCAGAACATATGGGTTGAAAAAATTGGTTGGGACGATTTGTTACCGCAAGATATGCAAAATGAATGGCAGGAATGTGGTCAACAATTGATGAAATTAGTGGATTTTTCTATACAGCGTTACGTAGGTGTGTCGAACCATCCAAACGAATCGCAATTACATGTTTTTTCGGACGCATCTTTACGAGCATACGGGGTGGCTGCATATCTAAGACAAAACGGTCGTAACGGGAAAATTGGTGTGCAGTTGCTGTATTCAAAAAATCGCGTTGCGCCCCTAAAGGCTTGTAGCGATAAAATGCTAACCTTGGCGCGCTTGGAACTAACTGCCGCGTTATTAGCAGCTAGGTTACAGGTATTTATAAAAACTAATGTATTAATTAAAATCGATAAGGTAGTGTGTTGGACAGATTCTCTGATCGCGTTACATTGGATTAAAGGCGATGCGTCAAAATGGTAACCATATGTGACTAACCGTGTTAAAGAAATTCAGACCTTATTGAAAGATATAACATGGAAACATTGTCCGGGTCGCGAGAACCCTGCGGACTTATTAACCCGCGGAATAAGTTCAAGTACTTTAATAAATTCCGAAACTTGGTTACACGGTCCTAGGTGGTTGCTAGAAAGTGAACAAACATGGCCAGATAATACGATAGAGAAATTTACGTCAACGATAGATATAGTATCGAAAATGTCTTTACTAATTAACGACACTACAAAAGGTAGCAATCAATTTATAGATTCCTCCAGATACAGTGATTTTGATCGTTTAGTGCGGATAACGGCATATGTTTTACGAAATTTAAAAACCAGAAATAATAAAAAAAATGAAGAGCTTAACCGTAAACGAATTTGAAAGGGCCGAAATATGTTTACTGAGGCAAGCTTAGCGGGAGGTTTATTATTCGGAGATTAACAGCTTACAAAAGGGTGAGGGCATTGAACGGAAATCGAGTATTGCAACTTTAAGCTCTTTCTTGGATAAACATAAATTGCTGCGTTTGGGTGGGCGTCTTCATAATTTAAGAGAAGATTTCGACCTCAAGCATCCCGTTATTCTATCGAAAAATGCACATTTAAGTAAACTACTAATAATGAAATTTCATAAAACTCTTCATCATAGTGGTGTTAATGCAACACTTTACGAATTACGTAAACGATTTTGGATTGTACGAGGACGGCAATTAATAAAGTCCGTTTTAGCAAGATGTGTCATCTGTAAACGACTTCGTGGAAAGTCAGGGTCACATCCTTTCGTGCCGTTACCTAGAGATCGAATACAGCAAATAAAGCCCTTTGAAGTGACAGGTTTAGACTTCGCCGGACCGTTGTATTTTAAAGATAGTTATCACTCAAAGCCATGTTATGTGCTTTTATTTACCTGCGCTGTTATACGAGCACTTCATCTAGAGATTGTTTTGAAAATGAATGTTGCGTCTACAATCAGTGCATGTAAACGGTTCTTTGCCCGTAGAGGGATTCCTAAGGTCAATTACTCAGATAACGCTAAAACATTTAAAAAAATATCACGTAAAATGTCGACCTTAAACGAAGTGATGGCGAGTACAGAATTGATCGAGTTTGTGAACAGTTACCAAATGAAGTGGAAGTTTATAGTAGAGCTAGCAGCTTGGCACGCAGGATTTTACGAGCGACTTGTAAAAACTGTAAAAGACGCCCTTAGGGCTACGACAGAACGTTCTTTACTAAATTTAGATCAACTAAATACACTCATTACCGAGATTGAAGCAACAATAAACGCCCGCCCGCTCACATACCTAGGTAGTGAACCTATGGATTTAATGCCGTTAACCCCTTCGAATTTTTTATTGGGACCCGCTTTGGCTACTATTCCTTTTGTTGACCGTGTTATTAATGGAGATGAGATTCGTAGGCTATGGAGCAGAAAACAAACGTTATCGACTACTTTTGGAAAAGATGGAGCGCAGAATATTTACAATTATTAAGAGGAGCTCATCATAACGTGAATGTGCGTGAGTGTGCGATTAAGCAAGGTGATGTTGTATTAATACATGGAAATGATAAGCGACGGTTATTGTGGAAATTAGGGTTGGTGAAAGACGTGATAAACGGCCGTGATGGCAAAGTGCGTGCCTGTTACGTTAAGATTGCGAATGGCACCGTAATTAGGCGCCCAACACAATTATTGTATCCTTTAGAAATAAGAAGTGATAAGCTAAGTTGTACCGCCGCGCCAGAGGATGTGTAAAATATTTCAGTCCTTCTGCGTGCGTCGATAGACCTAAGGGTAGTAGAGTGAGTAAGTAAGGGGTTACTGTAACTTGTTGTTCAGAGACACAGGAAAACGTAAGAAGCTCTCATGATGTGTAGTCGCTTAGCTTGATTTATATTTAAATAAACCTTTCTTTAAACTTGATGTTGTTTATTGCATTACACTGAGCTAGTCTAAAAAGTTCTACATACCCTTCACAACCTAAATCTGTAATAATTTGACTAATATAGCTTTGTCTAGGCCTTCCTACTCTATTTTTATTTGGTAGTCTATAATCTAAGACTTTACTAGGTAGTCCCTCATGTCTTAACTGGTGCCCTATCATTTTATCTCTCCTGACCTTCAATTGTTTCCACATACAGGGTTCCTCACCTATCCTTCTATAAACTTCCTCGTTTGTTACTCTATCTGTCCAACTAATTTTTAACATTCTCCTATAACACCAAGTATCAAAAGCTTTTACCTTTTTCTTATCTACTTCTTTAATTGTCCAAGTTTCACTACCGTATAGTAGAACGTTCTATACGTACGACTTTAAGAAACTTTTTCTATTATCTAAACTAATACTATTAGCTATTAGTAAGTTTTCTTTTTTAAAAACATTTTTCTATCTTGAGCTATTCTAGCTACTATATCCCTTCTGCTACGTCCATCCTTTGTAATTATACTACCTAAATAGCAAAATTCATCTACCTCCTCTAACTCGGTATTACCTATTTTTAATTTTGGTTTAGAACTAGGCTGTAACTCGATTGTCATTATCTTTGTCTTTACTGAGTTAATTCTCATACTATAGTTACTCTGTAGTATCTCATCTAAAATATTTAAAAACTCTCCTAACTCTTTTCTAGACTCTGCTATAATGGCTATATCATCTGCAAAACGTAACATGTCTATTTTCTGTCCCTGTACACTAATACCTATCTCTCTTCTCTCTCTAGCTAAGTTTAAAGCTTCCTCAATATAAACATTAAACATCAAGGAGACAGTATACAACCCTGTCTAACACCATTTCTAATCTTAGCTTCCTTTTCTATTTCATCAAATCTAATTACTACGCTTTGGTTTTTATATAGACTGTAAATAATTTTTCTATCCCTATGAGAGATTCCTATTTTTTGCAAAACCCTGAACATAACAATCCAATTAATTCTATCAAATGCTTTTTCTATATCAACAAACGCGAAATGAGTCCTTTTATTTTTTTGTAACCTTTTTCGATAATTACCCTAATCATTAGTATCGGTTCTCTAGTCCCTCTGTCTTTACGAAAACCATATTGGTCTTCGCCTAAATAATTCTCAGTCAAAGCTTCTACTCTATTTTTAATTATTATTGTTAGTATTTTGGAAGCATGAGAAGTTAAACTAACCGTTCTAAAATTCTCACACCTATCAGCTCCTGACTTTTTTGGGATTGGGATAATAATATTTTTTTCAAAATCTATTGGAACCTCACCTGTGTCATATATTACTTTTACTAGTTCATATAATCTGTTTAAAGTTTTTTGACTTGCATATTTTATTAATTCTGCGGGAATATCGTCTATCCCTGGCGCTTTATTTAGTTTAAGATTCCGAACAGCTCTATCAAATTCCTCTCTTAATATCGAGAACCTTATTTCTACATCCTCTGCTACCTCAACTTTATTTATTAGAAGCTCATTATTCTCGTCTCTAATACCATTATATTTTTTCCTATCTTCCTTAAAAAAAATTTTAACTGCCCTGTAAGCCCTGTCTGTCTTACCTACTCTCAAATCATCTTGTATTCCCTTACAATTTTCCTTCCATCCATTTATTTCTAGTTTTTCTAAACTCATGTACTATCTTATTTCTAACTGTATTATATTTTTGCTTACTTTCACTATCCACTTCTCTGAAAGGTTTAAGCTTTCTTCTATTCTCTATTAAATCTAATATCTCCTTTGTTACCCATGGTTTTCTGGCTTCTATCTTTTTCTTACCTATAGTCTGTGTTGCTGTATCATGTACAGTCAGTTTTATTTCTTTCCATCTATTTTCAACGTTCCCTCCTACAGCTATCTTTTTGCTCTTATTATCTAATACTTGTTAATATTCCTATTTTATCCTACTATCATTAAGCTTACCTAGACCCCATTTCTCTCTTTTAACCTTTCTCAATTTTTTGAATTTTAGTTTACACTTCATTTTAACTAAGTTATGATCGCTATCTATGTCAGCCCCTGGATAACTACGACAGTTTTTAACTTGGTTTCTAAATCTTTGTTTAACTAAAATATAATCTATTTGGTACATAGCCCTATCACCTGGCGCTTTCCAGGTGTATCTTCTCCTAACATGTTGTTCGAATAGGGTGTTTACAGTTACTAATCTATGTTCCTGGCAAAACTCAACTAATCTTTCTCCTCTATCATTTCGTCTGCCATACCCAAATTTTCCTACCATCTATCCCTCACTACCTTCTCCCACTGACGCATTAAAATCGCCCATAACTATTAAATTCTCATCTCCTTTTACTTTTCTCACTATACTATTTATATCCTCGTATACCTTATCTACTTCCTCATCCTCGTACTGAGTTGTTGGCATGTAAACCTGTACTAAAACAGTGTCTGTGGGTTTTGTACTCAATCTAACCATAATTATTCTATCACTAAATTGTAAGTACTTTATGCCCTAATTTTTACCTAACACTATTCCTACCCCTGCCTGTTCATTAGTTGAAGAAGTTGTAATTATTCTATAATTATCTTTCCAAAAGACATTACTATCTGGACATCTCACCTCACTAATACCTAAAATGTCCAGCTTTTCCTTTCTCATTTCGACTAATAAATTCGTTAACTTATCTACTCTAAATAATGACCTTACATTCCAAGTCCCTATCACTAAATCGAACTGTTGTTTTATATTCTCACGATGACGAGCCCCAAGTACCCCCTCCCGGAGATCCGAATGAGGGAGTATTTTACCTCCGGACAAGAATTTTACTTGTGAGCTCTCCATCATACGTATTTCGTGTTTTAGGCCACGCACACCTGGGAAATATTGTGGTAGGCTCCCATATCTTTCAACAACGCAGTTTTTAAAGATTTTAGCAAAAAGCCGTATCCGTCACGGCCAAACCCCAACAAGCTTGTAAATTATTAAGGATCACCCGAGTCCCTACTATAGGGAAGTTGGGTACTTAAAGAAAAGAAAAAATTGGGTACTTAAAAAAACAGTACAACAAATACATGCCAGGATTTTGAGGTCCTCTTTCTTGTGCCTACAAAACATACGTATGACACGTAAAGCTATAACTCTTGTATGGGATTTTTTTATGCTCAGCTGATAACTTCGTAAACAGAAGTCCAGCGTATTCCAAAGGACTTTCTTGTGTTCCTTAATTTAAACAATCATCATCATCATTAGGTGTTCGGTCCTGGAACTGGTTAGACGCGTACCCTCATTTTTTCTATTCTGTGCTAACCTTCACATTTCCCTGAAATTTCCACAGTCTGCATCTTTTACAATCTGAGTGCTATAGTCTGATCTAGGTATACCTCTACCTCCTTTTTCCTACCTCTGCTTGTAATATATCCCGCACTAGTACCCGAAAATGCCTTAGAACGTATCCTGCCCTTCTATTTATCCTATTTCTTTTTGTTTTCCACAGATATCCTTAATTTCCTACTATTTCTATAACCTCTTTGTTCTTAACTTTGTCTGTCCATGCAATCATCCTCATATATTTGAAGGACAACATTCTAAAAGGCTTCTACCGTTTTTGTCTGTTTCTGCTACTGTGTTGTGATCCACACATATGTTTTCAACAACTTTCTCTTTGTTTGTATGTTTGTTGTCTTCGAACATAGCCCCTGCTTTTTCTTGTTAGATGTAGTTTAGTTCCCCTTCCATTATTTACAAATATATAACCTCTTTCCCCGCAGTGTAAAGGCGGTTTAACAGCCTGTGGCTACCAAGATCTCCCAACACTTAAACATTTGCAGAATTAATAATTTTCCAATATATCTTTTTGCACAATCAACATTAGTTGAAAATAATTCAAAATCAACGCCGGTAGTGGTTTATAGTAATCATCAGATTTAAGTGCAATTATTTTTTTTCGTCATTAGGTTTTCCGTCTTGTAACTGGTGGGGCGCGTACGATTAATTATTTCCATTTTAACAATACGAAATTAAAATTTTTTGAGAATAATTATCAAGAATTGCAATAACTCGTCAGGCAAAAACATTTATGCAACGGACATGCTTTAGAGTTTTACTGCAGTTTGCTACCGCATACGATAACGCCTGGGCTTTGACCTAGCTGGGCACGGAAATATACTGCTGCTTCAAAGTATCCCAAAGCAGATTAACATCCCCAGTAGTGTTACTGAAAGGGTTTGCTCAAAGATCCCAGCTAGAGCAAAATTAAAAACACATTGTTAACAACAATAAACTGATGTAATACTGTAAATTGTTACGCATAAGTACTTACGCCTGATAAACTGAAGACCAAATGCAGCGGTTCCATTAGCGTACTAAAGGTTTATGCGGGTCCGAGATTAAGGACGTTACTAACGACGATACAGCTTCGAGGCACTCTGAAGCGGCATCATACCCTAGATGACGTTCTACTTTTATGTTCTGCTGGGGAACTCCGAAAAACTAGTAGAAATGCTGCAGAATAGTTGCCACAGTGTAAAGAGACGAATAAACTAGTGTATCGAGAAAACCGGGAACTTTTGCATGTCTTTAAATTCAGGTTTCTTTGTTAATAACAAATATTAATTACATATTTTTCCGCAATAGTTCAGAAATTTTGACATTTCTGATCAAATTTCTTGAAAGAAAGGTCAATATTTCCATATGTCTAGTCGTTGACAAGCAACGATAAACAACTATAAGGAAATGTTCATTTCTCCGAAATCGATCAAGAATGTTTACTGTGTCAGATCAAAATCAAGTGTCAAAGTACACTATTCCAGTATACCTCAAAGAACGATACGAGAAATACTTTCCGGGCACAGGCCGGAACAGAATTTCCACGTACAGTTTTATATCTTCATTTTAACCCTTAACCACAGACGAGGAGTCAAATTGACTCCGTCCAGGTTGTCAATTTCTGATTTCTCCCCACTCCTGTTAGTTACTCGCCTGTACGTTGCAGTACCTTTTCGGCTCTCAGTATAAATTCGTCTGCCAAAGTAGTGTGTTGTTCTTACTAGTTATTTGTTTATTACGTGTTAAAAATTCGTAGGGGTCAAAAAGACGTCAGGTCTGTACATAAGTGATAATTCTTGTTTTAACAAAATTGATTTGCATGTGTTATCTAGGTTGAAACAATGAATAAGGACCAAGTGCCTGGGCCCTCAAAGAGGGTAAGGTATGGAGATAAAGATTACGATGAAACATTGCTAAAATGGTTAGAAGAAGTTAGTTCTGGCGAAAGCGACGTAGAATCGGATGCTGATTTTGTCCCAAGCGATCATGACACCGAATCTGAAATAGAAGCAGATGAAGATTTAAAGCCTGATACAACTGAAGATGAAAAACTACAGCTTGAAGAACCAGAATCTTTTCCTAGCACAAATTGTTTCTATGGTAAAAATCGCTACATATGGTCTAAAGTACCTCCATGCAGTAAAACACGCGTACCTTGAATCATAATATTGTCATAAAATGTCCAGGGTTGAAAAATCGTGCTGTTAAAAAGAAGAGCCAGAAAATGTGTGGAATACTCTCTTCGATGATGAGATAATAGGCGTCATTCTTCAGTGGACAAATACACGCATGGCTAGAATAAGATTGAAATATAAAAATGAAACTGGAAGTGATCTTCGTGATTTGGATGTCATAGAGCTTAGGTCTTTCATCGGTTTGCTTTTGTTTACTTCAGTCTTCAAGTCTAATCATGAAGATATACGGTCTCTATTCGCTATTGATGAATCAGGTCGTGACATATTCAAATGCGTTACAAATGCCAACCGATTTGCAGTCATTCTTTCAGCTCTAAGATTTGACGATCCCGATACCAGAGTTGAACGTAGAAATCGAGATATTCTTGCCCCAATTTCAGAAATTTTTAATGCCTTTATTCGTAATTGTCAAAACGTTTACACAAAATAGGTTTTTGTGCATGTGTGGACGAGATGTTGGTTTTATTTAGGGGCCGTTCAAAATTCAAAATGTACATGCCTCAAAAACCCTGCAAGTATGGATTAAAAATAATGGCTCTAACGGATGCAAGAACTGGATATCTACTAAACGCCTATATATATATATATATATATATATATATATATATATATATATATAGTGGCAAAGATTCGGATGGGCATGATTTATCAGACGATCTGAAGAAGTACTCTAAGCCAACCCAATCTGTACTTAGGCTCGTGAAACCAATTATTGGCACAAATCGAAACATAACGGCCGATAATTGGTTTTCTTCCATAGAGTTGATAGATGCATTAAAGAAAGCAAAACTCACTTATGTAGGGACTCTGAAGAAAAACAAGAAAGAGATTCCTCCAGAGTTTCTTCCAAAACGAACAAGGGATGTAGGTTCATCTTTATATGGATATACCAATAGAGCCACAATGTTATCTTATGTGACGAAAAAAAATAAAGCTGTCATACTAGTTTCTTCTGTTCACCACCAAGAAGGCACTGACAATGGTAAACCAGAAATAATTTCCTATTACAATAATACAAAAGGAGGTGTGGATAGTCTTGATGAAAAATGTAGTATTTATTCATCGGGTCGAAGGACAAGGCGATGGCCTATGGCTATCTTTTTCAGAATGGTGGACATTTCTTCTGTAAATTCTTATTTACTTCATCAGTCATACAGAGATAATCCGAAGCTGACCAGATATAATTTTGTTAAACAATTAGCAATGCAATTGATTAAACCTGAAATGGAACGCAGATTACAGAATATTCGCATCGCACGTGAAGTCAGAGCGTGTATTAGGAGAGTGTTGCAAATAAAAGAAGACTACAATGCTGGCGAAGAAGAAAAATTTGAAGTCAGAAAAGCGTGCAGAAGGTGCCCTGCGAGTAAAAGAAGAAAGACATCCCATTTTTGCATTATATGTAAGATCCCATTTGTATGGAATGTACAAAGAGAGTATGTATAGACTGTGCTGCTTGAGAAACATGTCAAAAAAACCGGTTGCAGTTTTTTACATTATAAGTTGTTTTTAGAGTAATACCTGTTTTTTATGTTTATTTAGGTTTATATTTACCTATTTAGTTACAATATAATAATATTTTTTATAGTTTTTCTCTGTACGTTCCATAAGGCAATAGTATGTCAAAAATAATGTAAAAGATGCATTCCAAATAAATCTGCTTGTAAAAGTACATCTTGATTTATTATAAATTTGTTTAAACGTGCCGGCCTAAACATTTAGGGCTCAAATAATATTATTATATTGTCACAGTTGGAAATATTTAGATTTTTGATGTTATTTTGCATTTTTGAAAAAAGGGGTCATTCTGACCACACGTCTGTGTCGGCGTGACGTTGTATGTACGTCTGTAGTTACGGGTTAAACAATATAATACACTCCAACAAACAATCTCACAAAGTATAAACAAGTGGATTTTTTTATTTAAAATATTACACCTATAGTACTAACTCTACATTACAACTATGATTTATTTATATTTACAGTAATGTTGCTATTTGTACTACCATGAAATAGTAGCTAAACCTTTCCAGGAAAATTGGAAGTATTACTGATGTACTAATAGTTCTTAGATTTTCAAAAATATTGAATACGGTTTCAGACAAAATAGCATGTGTACCTCGTAGTAAAAGCACACTCCCGGACCCTCAATGGTTGTTGTTCGAGGCTAGCGCCTCGGCCAACAATTTGCTTTGTCGTATGGGAATGTATAGCTTTTACTACTAGATACATAATATACTATTCTGAACTATTAGGAAATTATTTGAGAACTACAAAAATTGATAAATGACTACGTCAAGTTTGACAATTAAGTATCATGATACATTTCCATGCAAAGAATTTCACGGCACCATATATTTAGAAATAAAATTATTCTTTCTTTTTAAAATTAAATAATGTTTTAATTGTTGTCGTTCTTTAATGATTTAGGGAAAAATAGTATATATACTACGTAGGAAAAACAACGTTCCCGGCGGCTTGCGCTTCGACAAGGAATCTTCGCGTTGTCCGGGAACGTTAAGATTTTTCTACTAAGGTGTACAATAATAATATTTTAATATAGACAGCACTAATTTTGAAAAACTGAATTCCGTTAAGCTAATTAAGGCAACCCAATGAATTTGAATACCACAAAGTTAAAATTCTAACATGGTATACTACAAACGTATTCAATTTCATGGACATTCCTTAACAGAATTATATACCCTGAAAGACCTCGGTAAACAATTTGACAAAACGGTAGTTTTGTATGGAACAATAGATTGATGAATTTTGTTTCAGGCAGTGCATGTATCTTACGCCTTATACGATTCAAACTGGTATGCGTCGTATCATAGTAAGTGTAGAAAGCCCATCGTAGTTGTAATGCAGCGATGCAACAGGAAAATTGTCTTTACAGCATTAGGTCTGATTGAAGTTAATGCAAGATCACTTTTATCTGTTTGTAATTTTTGATAAATTTTTAAGAACTTCTCAACTATTAGTTGCAGGTACTAAAGATCTCTTGGTCAGCTTGTACGGTCTTGGGAGTACTCAAGAGGACTTAATGAAGATATGCTATTCAAGTTCGCCAAGTGTATAATTTGATATATTAAGAAGTTAGTCGGAATTTCATGTGTAAATTCCAATGTTAGTATTAAATATTATATTCAATAATCAACGCTATTGTTTTTCTTTATTAACTGTATGCTTTTCAAGTTTACAGGGGGAAGCACGACTATTTCTTTCTTTTTGTTACAAATACACTTTAAAAGGTTAAATGCGTGAATAACAGAAAAACATGTAACCACTGGCAATAGTCAACTAACCTAGAGGTACACCCGTTTGAATTTCTTCATACTAAAAAAGAGGAAAGGTGCGGATAAATGTGTCAAAAATATTAACTAGAATTGTACAAAGACGAATGGAAAAACGAACTGAAAAATACAAAAAAGACGAAACAGGAAAACACGGTAAGGTCATTTTAGCTTTAAGGTTGATAATCGAAAAAACAATAGAAAAAGGAGAAAAACTGTGTATAAGGTTTGTAGATCTGGAAAAAGTATTCGAAAATGTAAAATGGAAAAAATGTTCGAAAAGGGCTGAGAAGGAAATGTGCCTCACCCCCGCTAATTTTTAACTTGTACATTGAAAAGGCAATAAATATTTTAAAATACAGGAAAACAATTGGAATTATTATGCAGGGGCAAACGATTGATATACCTAGATTTGCAGATGATATAGCGGCATTGACATCTAGAAGGGAAGAGTCAGAATCAGCTTTTAATGAAATGTAAACAGTAAGATATGGAATGAAAATCAACAAAATTAAAACTAAAGTACTAGTATGCGAAGGAGGGGAAAATAAATAAAAAACCAAAATACAAACGAGAAACGAGAAATTGTAAGAGGTTAAAAAAGCCAAGTAACGCAAGACGGGAAAAGTGTAAAAAATATAAACCAAAAATTAGCACAAGGCCATGTTTCATTTAACAAGATAAAGCAACTACTATATTCAAAGACAATAAATATAGAAACAAGGAAAAGATTTCTATAAGCATATGTGTGGAGCACAGAACTTTACGACTGTAAAACTTGAACAGTAGAAGAAATGGACAGGAGAAAGATAGAAGTCTTTGAAATGTGATGCTAAAGACCTATGATAAGATATCATGGACAGACAAAATTAAAAACAAAGAGGTTCTAGAAATGATAGGGGATGATTAAAACATGTGCAAAACATTATAGATAGATAGATAGGATGATAGGTCATTTACTATTGCACAAGGAAACCGTTCGAAAGGAAAAAGAAAGGTTGAATTAGACCTAGATTAGACTATTGCACAAAGAGAGTGAAAGATGTAGGTTGTGAGTATTTTAGAGAAATGTGTAGGTTAGCTCCGAATACAAATCCATAGAGATACACGTGCAACCAGTTCCAAGATAAATTCCTAATTATGAAAAATGAAAAATGAAATATACATCATTTGACATTGATTGTTAACAAGAGTAACTTAGCTGGGAGCTAAATGAAAACAAAAAAGACATTTTATGAAACTAGCTATCAAATTCTAGCATTATACTCTGATTTGAGAAAAGAATATTTCTGTAGTGACACTTAAAAATAGATGTGCTTAACGTTAGATTGCTCGAAATAATGGAATTGTAAATTTTTACAATATTATACGAAAATGGGCTTAGGAAAATGCATGATGAGTGAGCCATCATGGACAATATTCCCTTATCTCTAATACTTATATTATGCACATCTGTTCTGTAAAGAATTTTATTAAGAAGATACGGAGGCTGTTTAGTAGTTATAAGTGTATGTACCACACAAGCAAAGTGCAATAGACGCCTGTTTTTCATGCTAAGCCAGTTTGCCTCAGTCAGAATGTGTCAGACACGATCAAATTTTCTTAGGTCGAATATATACCTACCTGAAACACGCATTTTGTACGCGTTGTGTTCGTTTTTCATTGACGTTATATATATACAGTGTGTCTACTTAAGTTGGCGGCATATAGAAAACTTTTTTATTTTTGGTTTTAGGAAAAAAGTTACTCTTTATAAAAAGTTCTGCTTGTTCTGAAACCTAAAATAAAACCTTCAGTTTTCAAAATTTATTAGTCATATACGAGGTTTATCAATAAATATGAATTTGGCGCAAGAGTAAAGTACCTTTATTTTTGACAATTTCGAAAATTGTTATTATAAAATGTTGTTCAGAATAAAAAACCACGTTTAAATATGCAAAATATCCATCGATTATAAAAAAAATTTTTTAACTTTTCTAAAATAAAAATTTATTTAAGCTTACGTGTTATTTCATTTAATCTAAGATGCACTGACAAGAACTGTCCATAAAATATAATTTCTCAGCATTTCGAAAGACTTTCTTTAATAATAACAATAGTTTAATAATAATGTAATAGTTTTTGTTACACATACAGAACTTATTATTCCGACCCTCAATTAACTACCGCTTCAACATATCCGCCTTCTCTATAAATACAGGTAATCGTTCTATCTCGAAACTCTGTCAACACTCTTCTAATCATAGTCGGCGTTATACTCGGAACGGTTTCTTTAATGGTTTGTTCTAAATGAACGACATCTGTGAATGGCCCTTGGAGGTACACCTCTTTCAAACGAATTTTCAAAAACCGATGCACAACTCTTCCATTAAAACAATTTTCAAGATATTGTCTTACATCTAACCTGCTATGGCATGGGGCACCATCCTGCTGGAACCATATCTGTTGACGTTCAAGTAGGGGTAGATCATCAAGAAAATCATCTAGTTCTTTTTGTAGAAAGAGTAAATAACGGCCTGCATTAAAAGATTCTCGAAAAAAGAAAGTTAGTTAATTGAGGGACGGAATAATAAGATCCGTATGTATAACAAAAACTATTACATTATTATTAAACTACTGTTATTATTAAAGAAAGTCTTTCGAAATGCTGAGAAATTACATTTCATGGACAGTTCTTGTCAGTGCATCTTAGATTAAATGAAATAACGCTAAAGCTTAAATAAAATTTTATTTTAGAAAAGTTTAAAAAAAAATTTTAATAAGCGGTAGATATTTTGCATATTTGAACGTGGTTTTTGATTCTGAACAACATTTCATAGTAACATTTTTCGAAATTATTAAAAATAAAGGTACTTTACTCTTGCGCCAAATTCATATTTATTGATACACCCCGTATATGACTAATAAATTTAGCTATTTGAAGGTTTTATTTTAGGTTTCAGAACAAGCAGAACTTTTTATAAAGAGTAACTTTTCTCTAAAACCAAAAATAAAAAAGTTTTCCATATGCTGCCAACTTAAGTAGACACACTGTATATATATATATATATATATATATATATATATATATATATATATATATTTTACTGATATACTCTCTCTACCCCCCCTTTCTTCTTTTTCTTTATTTATCTTATTTTATTTTATTTTACACTTTTTTTGTCGCGCCTTTTATGTAATGTGCACACCTAATGCACGCCCCGTACTTGCAACGTTTGGTTGGTTCTTTAATTAAACTGTTTATTACAATGCCTCGACTATTTAAGCTCTAAATTCTCAGGGTGTCCCCCTACTTATAGTGAGTTCCGTTATAAGTAGATGTGCAATGCCCAACCAAACTGCACACTCTTTTGTTTTAGTACTAAATTTTTAATCTACTTTTGTATATGCCAAATTTTTATTACGATCAACGTTGCCTTGTGCCAAATTAAATTACTACCACAAATTTATGACCTTTTTTGACGTTTTAAGATATTTCAGCACTCACCTGGATTATACTTCGTTCTTGGCCTCTCTAACTGCTGGCTCAAAATCCTCGTCGCCGTATGCGCCTTTACACGGTTGTACTATCTGATAGAATTTTCGTATCGCCTCCAGGTATCGTTCTTAAATTTTAGATGCTCCCCAATATCTGAAATAAATAACCCTAATTTAGAATTTGGAATACCCGTTTATGTTACTTCCCCTGCGCTAATTCTTCTGTCCTAATTTCTGCTTTGAATCCTCCACTATCAATTGTTGCTCTCCTAATTTCGCTCCTCGTGTTCTATATTAATCCGTCCGCCTTTTCGTATTCAATCCAAATCTAATCGCCGTCCTGTTTCAAATTACTCAATGCCCCGCTATAAATCTATATCCAAACCAATCTTCGTTCCTTTGTATACCCACTCGATTGTCCTGCTACCTATAAATCTCTATCCAAATCGATCTTTGTTCCTTTAAATAACCACCCTATGTCCTTCTGCCTTTAAATCGCTATCCAAATCAATCCCAAATCTATTTAAATATTCGTCGCTTCGCCGTCGCTTATATAACCACTCTATGTCCTTCCGCCTTTTAATCTCTATCCAAATCCAACTTCGTCCCTATGTATAACCACTCGATTTTCCTTCCGCCTTTCCCAATATCGTTCCAAATCTATTTAAGTATTCGTCGCTTCGCCGTCGCACTATTACCAATCTTTACACTTTTTATTATCGTCGCCGTTGCTCCTTTATATTTCGCTGCTGCTCTTTACCCTTCTTTACTCAATCAAAACTATTCAAAATCAAACACTTTTATTAACTTTTTAAAATCGTACACAAATTAGCGCAGTTCTATGAAAACACGTCTTTATACAAAAATTTTTCAAAATAATCTCCCTTTGTTTTCTTTCCAAGGCGACCATTATAACATTTCTTGCCTACTAAATTATAAAGTACATAACTAAAATCGTCCAATAATATTCAAACACTATGTTTGTGTCGCACATACCATAATTCATGTCTTTTTACACTTTCATAATTCACATAAAATTCTAGTATTGGTCCTAAATATTTACAGTCCTTCAATCACATTTGACATTGTTATAACTAATAATTTTGAGCTTACAAATTTTGTCCAAAAGTTGATTCTATTTAAAATAAAAAACCAAAATAAATCACACTTGAACCTGGATGCATGGTTGATAGTGAACATCCATAGACGCATCCGGTTTTTGGACGGCAAATGTACTTTCAATGGCCTATAAAATTCAAACTCGGTATAAACCCTTGAGCACTGTACATCTTACTACGTCATTTAGTCATTTTAATTTACCTTTTGGCACTTATATTTCAACTACCATTTTGAATTGTATTTTAGTATATGTAAAATACGGCAAACATACATTTTTAAACTATGTGATCAAATATATTTATTATTTTACTTGGCATACACTACCTTGTACTAAACAACCCTTAGAACTCTTGGTAGCTCCTCAACCATTATAATATATATATATATATATATATATATATATATATATATATATGTATACAAGGTCCGTATATAGCATCAGCACAGTTAGAATGGGTCAAAACTAGGGCATTAGACAAGCGCAGCTTGTCATTCAATGTTGGAATGTGTCTATTTATATAAAATAGTTTTAAATTTATGTATGCAACTTAAATGCATTTGCTAATGTGGTTTTTGAATCTTAAGTTGTGGTCAATTATCAGTCCTAAGTTTTTACAGCAGTCCTTGATGCGTAAAGGCGAGTCACTAAATTAAATGTCAATAAACGGCAAAGTTCTTTCTCTAAATGCTTGTTTACTAAAGAACATGATATTAGATTTACTAGTGTCTGAACATAGTGAATGATTATTGGAAAATTCAACAGGATCTTGTAAGTCACAGTTGATTTTATTGACAGAATGTATAAGAGGAAGTTATAATTGCGTATCTTCTGTATAGAAGTGACACTTGCTATGTCTCACAAAGATAGAAAAGACACCAGTATAAAGTGTGTATAGAAACGGCCCCAAAATAGATCATTTTGGCACTCCAGATTCTACTGCTACTTGAGTTGAAAGGTCTTCATCAACTTTGACTAATTGAAATCTTTGCATAAGGAAGCTACTTATTAGTTTTAGAGCCTTTTCACCAAATCCAAAATAATGTAATTTTACTAGCGAAAGAGTACGATCTAGCATATCAAACTCCTTAGAGTAATCTAAAAGTATCAATAAAGTTAACAAATCGTTATATGCAGTGGTGTTGTGCTATTTTTTTTTACCGGAACGCGTATATATAATTATATAGACAGGGCCGATGCTGGGTAGGTGGCCGTTCTGTGCGGTCTCATGTCCCAAATTTAACGGCGGGGGCGGGGGGGGATTTTTCATGATAATACTGGCGGCGAATTATTTTTAGGTCTCATGTCCCAAATTTGACGACGGGGGGGGGGATTTCCTACAATTTTCGCCCGTCGCCAGGATTGACCCTATATATAACATTAAAAGGAAAGGAAACGAAAATCATTACGAAACCCATTTTGTATATATATGTTTATTACAATAATAGGAACGTATAATACAAATTAGTTAACAAATTATAAAATACGCATATTAGATACTCAAACAATATTGCATAAATATTTTTAACAATACATGAAAACACTAATGGTTATTATAAAATATTCCAAATAGGTTTATGTTCAGGATCTCGTAGTTGAATTTTTCCTTGTTTTGTTGTCATTCGCTGAACGATGAGACCATAACCAAGTTTTTACATAATCATCTGGTTTAAATAATTGTTGTGGTGGGCCATTCATTTTTATAAATAAAAGATTTGCTAGATTTTCAATTAATATTCTATTTCTTTGTTCATTTAAAATAATATTCATATTACTAAATCCGCGCTCACACTCTGCCGAACTGCAAGGTACAATATTTATGTATCGAATTAAGATTTCTTCATCTTCAGGAATTACTTTGCCTCCAGTATCAATATAATCTCTAAACGCATTGATACATCGCATCGGTGATGTTAAATCAAATCTGGTGCATAATGACTGGATTTGATTTTCTCCATAGCCAATTGCAATATCTGCTGGCCACTACGTTGGATCAAGCACTCGAAATTCACTTATCAAATCATTTTCTATATGTAGTCTTCTAGTCATATTATTAATGAGACTTACAAGGAATTGATTTCTGTTAATAATAGTAATTTTTTTATTTTCTGTTAAAGTTAATGTTCCTAATTTCATCACTTGAACAGCCTCTGATGCTTCTATGAGTTTGTTTCCTTTTTTAACGTCTTTTAGTGATTCCAAATAGCGAATTGTTCGACGGATTAGTTTGTCGGCATATACTATCGTTACACTTCTATGCTGTAACGTTTCAGACAAGATGGAAAGTTCATACAAAAACGTCATACATTATTGCCAAGTTAATTATAAACTGTTTAGACATGATATATTTTTTTAGACCAATGTATACACTCTGATCAGTTTTTGAACGAGTTTCTTCAGTTGTGGATTGATGAAAATGTTCAGCAAGAGATTTTAAATTTTGCCAAACTGCATTAACAGTTCTGAATGAACTAGCTATCCACCTTATTCCTAAAACACGTCCTATTTTTTTAATTTTTTCTCCCAAATTTTTCGCGCATGATTCTAGTTCGCGTTGATTTTTAGGAGATTGATAATAAATGGTATATAATTTATCCATAAATATCTGAAAATGGTTAAAACCATTTACTTCCGCGACAGCATCGTTAACAGAGAACTCCAGACGATGATTTAAACAGTGTCACGTGATTATTTTT
The DNA here is from genome assembly GCA_036346225.1 of Platerodrilus igneus. NCBI lineage: Eukaryota > Metazoa > Arthropoda > Insecta > Coleoptera > Lycidae > Platerodrilus > Platerodrilus igneus. The sequence continues at coordinate 8,192,103 of JARFIW010000165.1, read as the reverse complement.
GGAAATTTATTCAATAATTTTGTAGCCACTCCTGACCTTTTTCCTAACATTACACTTGCTCCGTCACTGGTAAATGCAATTAAATTTTGTTTTAAATAATTCTCGTCGAAGCCATATTTTTCCAAATTATTTAAAAGGTATTCTGTAATGGTGGATGCTGTTTGATCGGACAATTCTATTAAATAAAAAAAAAAGGAATCGTGGTTCGCTGATTTTATTTATTTCGAATTTTAAAAATATAATTAGAGTAGATTTTTTACTTGATGTTGTAGATTCATCAATGAGAATCGAAATCTTTCCATTTGTTTTAATAATTTCTGAACAAATTTTTAATTCCATATTTTTGGATATGTGATTAATTATATTTGTGCAGGTATATCTGGACCGTAAACCAGGTGCCAAAATTGTTCCATTTAATTCTTGCAATTGCAATAAATTATAATAATCCGAATATGGTAGCCACAGACTGCTTACCCCCCTTCGCAACCACTGAATGTCGGAAAAATAGGATATATAATTGTAAAACAATAGAAGGTGACCGAACTGCATCTAACAAGAAAGAACGGCGCCTATGATGAAAGACAACAAACATAGAACAAAAAGTTGTTGAAAGCGTATGTGTAGAGCACAGCGCAGACAGTATGCCTACGAAATACGAGCAGTCTGAAAAGCAGACAGAAGAACAGTAGCGGCCTTTGAAATGAGGTGCTTCAGATGTTTGAGGTAATAACAAATAGCTTATAGAAACAGTAAGGGAACAAGTATATCCTTGGGAAAAAATATGAGAAATAGAAGGGCAGAATTTGTTCTATGGCATTTTTGGGGAATAGTATGGGATATACGACAAGCAGAGATAGGAAAAATGAGGTGGATGTACACCTACATCAGATAGTGATAGATGCAGACTGTGCAAATTTCTGGGAAATCTGTAGGTTAGTTCAGAATAGGAAACAATGATGGTACGCGTCTAACCAGTTTCAGGACTGAAGACCCAATGATGATGATAAATATGGTCGGTCGTGTTTGGCTAAATAATAAGCAGTTCTAAATATTAAAGACGTGTTCCTAATAGACGCCTTATTTAAATTTTGTCTATTACATTTTCTATTGGCTGATGCTGTTCGCTGTTTGAAATTTTTTGTGAATTAATGTGCGCTGCTGTTTTCACGTGTTCAAAAAATTTTTTTCTTAATGACGTTAACTGCGATTTTTTATCTTGACCGTAGTAAGAAACGGATATGGAACTCCATTCCTTTGAAATATTTACACCACGGGTTTTAGATACCCCTAAGTCCTGTATTTTGTTCCAAAAGAGCAACCTAATTTTCCGGATTCGGAACTGTAGGTTGGATAAGGACCATACCCCGTGAGAAACTAAATCAGCCTTTGTGAAAGGACCAAGTGGTGACAGTTTAGCCTGTCTCGGATGTTTGGGACTAGTGCGTATACCATCCTCCCGTTTGTGCTCTGGTTTCATCTATCTTGCCACTCGGTTAGTATTGTGTCCTGAATTTCCTCTTTATCCGAATTTCTGATGTTAGTTTTAGGATTTCCCGGATTTTTTCTAGTTCGTTGTTTTTTAACCAGTATGTCGCCGCTCTCTTCCTGATACACAGATCAAGAGGGAGGACTCCTAATACCACATAGAGGGCGTCATGTGATACGGTACGGTATGCTCCAGTAAGTCTTATTAGTGCCCCCCTTTGGGCACTGTTGACTTTTTGTTTGGGTTTTACTACATGTAATCTGGTTGCCCAGGCGCTCGCTGCATGGCTTATTATTGCTGCAAGTACGCTGGATAAGTATAATCTCACACAGTTTAGGGGGATATTGTACGTACGTTGTGCAAGAGTTGCTATGCATTGCATAGCTTTACTGGCACCTGCAGTCACTGTGGCAATGTGTTTTTCGTAGTTCAGTTTTTCATCAAGGGTTAGCCCTAGGTATTTGGCCTACCGTGTTCTTCGTATTCTGCCTCTGTTCAGTTTAATGATAGGGTCTCTTTCTGGAGAACCTTTAACTATCATATAAGTTGTTTTGTCATGTGCTATCGTCCTCTTATTTGCGTTGCACCATCCTAGGGCTTTGTTCAATGCGGTGTTTGCATTGTGTTGTAGTTCATTTCTGGAACCTCCTTCCACCACCAACAAGATGTCGTCCGCATAAGCTACTACAACCTCACCTAATTTGCGATTTCCAGCTGCTCCAAAAGCTCCTCAGTCGCAATGTCCCAAAACATGGGACCACAGACTGACCCCTGTGGGCATCCTTTAGTGATTGATTTTGTGATGTTTTTAGTACCAGACAGTGTTACAAATCTATCTTGGCAATAGCTTCTGAAAGTATGATGCAGTTGTTTTGGAAATTGAATTTCGATTAGCCTATGGAACAGTGTTGGCCACCATAAGTTGTTGAAGGCTCCTTCTATGTCTATCATGATTAGGGCCACGTATTTTTTATTTGAAGTGGTTGCAGAGTTTATGGCTTTGTAACGGCGTCTTCGGTTGATCGTCCTTGTCTAAATCCGTACTGCGTCGACTGCATGCCTTTCGTCTTCCGATGTTCTTGCATTCTCGTGCACAGTAGTCGCTTGAAAATTTTTCTGAGCGAATCTAGAAGGCAGATGGGACGGTACAAACCCGGATTTTTCGGATCTTTTCCTCGGTTTTTAGAGAGTGTGATTACGTCTGCTTGGTTTCAGCAGTTTGGAAACTTTGTCTTAGACATTCGTTATACAGTTTAGTAAGTTTCGGTGTGAGTTTGGTGTCTAGCGCCTTTGTGATTTTTGCCTAAATCCCGTCCGGCCCAGGAGCTTTTTGTTTTTACTTGTCCGAATAGCGTGTCTAATCTCGTCCTCAGTGAATGGTGTTATGTCGTCCTGTGTTCTATTTCATGGTGTATTCTCATTCGCGTTTTGTTCGGTGACTCTTTGTCGTTTGCGTGATTGTTCTTGTGTGTCCTCTTCCCAGTCGTCATCAGGGAGGAGTGTATGTAGTAGTAATGTCGCGGTTTCAATCCAGTCCTTGGTTTCTGTTCCGTCGGGTTTGGTTAAAGTCGAGTATGTTGTCGGTGGTGCAATTTTTCCTGTTACTATCTTGTACGGTACCCCAAGCATCCGTCTGCAAATGTCTTTCGACGAAAGTGTCCCAGTATTTTCGTTTCATGTTGTATAGTTCTTTCGTATGTCGCCTTGTGTTGTCTGTAGTTACTCAGCTAGAAGGCCTTTTCTACCGGTGTTAGGGCGGCCTGATAGCGTCTCCTTGCCTTGCGAGATTTGCTTTTCAGTATCTGGACCTCTGTGGTCCATTTTAGCGGTATTTGTGGCGCAGTTTGTCTTATTGTTTTTAATGTTTGTTTCATAGTGTCTTTAATTATGCTTGTTAGGGCTTGGGCATAAACGTGTACGCTGTCGTTGCGTTGGATATCAGGGGGCGGATTGAAATTGTCCAGTATTTTTTGCCAGTGGGCATTTTGTATGTTGTATTTTAGCCCTTCTTTGCACGTTTCTGCATGTAATGGTATGTTATCCTTGTTTATGTCAAAAGTTATGAGGTTGTGATCGCTTATTGTTAAGTTGTCATGTACCTTCCAATTTTGTATGTGGGGGTGCGCTAGTCCGTTTGCTATTGTGACGTCAACGTTACTCTCTGCTCCTGCCCGATGGTTTCTGTGGGTGGGTGGATTGAAGGGACAGTTCATCACTTCAAGTTGTAGCTCGTTGATCATGTCCTCTACCCTCTTCCCACGCGCATCAGTGTTGCTACAGTGCCATATTGGGGATTTTCCGTTTACATCTGCCATGAAAAGTGCGGGTTGGTTTGTGTATGTACGTGCGATATTTTTAATGTTGATGATGTATAGATCGGGGGTCCAACCGAAATTGAAAGTATGTGTTAGTCAGTATCCAATTGTGTTTATTTTGTCCGGATATTTCTGGGCAGACGTTGTGTTTGTTCGTGTATCTTTGTATTGTGGTTGCTTGTATGCTAGGGTTAAATATTATGGTGGCTGTCATTGGTCTCTCTCCCTTACATATCTGTTTGGCTGTCATTGGAATTCCCGGTAATTTCCCATTTTTGCAGTATAGTTCTTGTATTCAAAGTATATCTAGTCGTTGTATTTCGGTCAGATGTCTAATTTCTTGCGTTACGGTGGCACTACGCATGGCGTTTAGCTGTCCAATTTTAATTATGGTTTTTCTATGCGTCTCAGTTTTTGTTGTCACGTTTTTCATGTTAGCGGGCGGTATTGTTGTTTGGGATTGAGTGTCGATCCCAGCTATCCGTGTTTCCAGTAGGTGTGTCTTAGTTTGAATTCCTCGATGATTGTTGGTTGTATGTGTGTTATTGTTCATATTCGGTTTTATGTATAAGTCTGTAGTAGCATTTTATACGTCGGATAGTCCTTTGAGTTATCGGTATATCTTCGGTGTCTTTTTTGGCATGGAATGCAAGCTCGTTTTATTTTCCTTTTTGAACAGTTTAGTTTTTTGTGCTTGGCATCTTGTTCCCCACAGTGGCTACAGGTTTCCGTATGATGTGGGCAGTATTTTGAGATGTGGCCTAGATATTGACATCTCATGCACCGTGGGACCACGAGATGATCTTTTACTGTTATGCATCTGTATTCTATGTATAACTTGTTTAGATTTATGAGCATATTGCGTAGTTTACTGCTGACGGTTGCCACATGATGTACCGTGGGTTTGTCTTTTGGTCCAGTTTTGAAGCTGAGGACGAATTCTTCGTCGAATTCATCCCAGCTTAGCTTTTCTTCTATGTTCTGCTTGTATATTAATGTTTTGACTTCTGATTCATTTAGATACGTTGGGATATCATGCAATATCACCAATGGGTTTCTTTTCCGGGGTTCTTCTACCTTTAATACCTCTATGAGTTTACCATGTTGAAGTAGTTTCCTTGCTTCGCTTTCATTATCCGAGTCTATTATTAGAGTGTTATTGGTGTTTTGAATGTTTTTGATCTTAATACCATCTGTTTTGGAGTTGATAGTTTTCATGAAGGTGTCTTGTATTTGTTTAATGGATTCACCACGTACGGAAATGATAAAAACTGTACCAGTTTAGTTTGTCATTGCCCGTGTGATTGCGTCTTGTTTCGGTGGTTGATGTCTTGTTAGTGTCGCAATGTTCGCGTATGTTGTCTTGGGTGTAATAGTTTCGGCGTATTGTGCGCTTTCGTGTGTGTGCTGTGATTTTAGGAGATGTTGATTTTGTTTTTGTAATTGCGTGTTTTGTTCTCGTAATAGTTTATTTTCCCCAATCAGTTCTGCTTGGCAAAGTGCCCATTTTGCAATACGTTCCTTCAAGTCTTTCTTCATTAGTGTACCAAACTATTTATACTTATGAATAATTTGTATGTAAATAGCGGTAAATAAAAGATTGTATGATTGTTGTATTATTTGGTTTTATTGAATCGTGTGCGAGTGGAAAGGAAGAATGATTGTAAATTTAGGTATCCGACAAGAGGCACAGTTGAGCTAGCCAGGGAAACTGCTGAAGATTGTTGCAGCAGAATAAACGGGTAAGAATATTTTTATAAAATTTTGTTTTATTTTTTTTTTTTGAAAATCAGTGTTGACACTGGCGATGTTAAACCAACAAGTACGAACCACAGCGATCTTATGGCGACCCGAACGTGAGGCACGAGCTCCAAATAAAATTTAAGCAATTTTACTCCAGGAAACTGGCGATCTGAGAGAGAGAGTGTTTGAGATAAATTTAAAAATAAATTTTGAGTGTGTGTGGGAGTGATTTGAGCGTATGCAGAGGAAGGAGTAGTTAAGAAGTCAAGGAGTGGAAATTGGAAGTGACGATAGTGCCTTCTTTGATAAAGCGAGAAAAATGGAGCCAGCTGGAGGTAGTAGGGATCAGTCGAGGACGGAGTCAGGAGACCAAGGAAATGAGATCATAATGAGGATGCTTGAAAAGATGAGTGAGGAATCAAATCGGAAACTTGAGAAAATGACGGAAACATTAGGTGCAAAGATTGATAAGTCTACCCCGAATTTAATGAATTTAAATATAGCTTGAATGGGGGAAGTAGAAAATAGGGTTGATAAAAATGAGCGTGATATTAGAGGTTTTAATCAGGAAATAGGACAATTAAAGACAGAGGTAAGGATCTTCTGTGAGGACGAGATTAATGCTGAAATGACAGAAGTAACGGACTTATGTAAGGATCAGTTAGGTAGGGTCGAGAGAGAAGTGACCGGAATTAAACAAAACACAGCAACTTTGAGGGGGATGGTCCAAAATTTGTAACAGGTAATATGTCACTGGATCAACAAATGAAATTTTATGGAGATAGTAGAGTAAATCCTCAGATATTTATCAATAACATTAGAGGTTTGGTTAATAATTTGTATGGCGAACAGGCGAAACTGAATGTTGTTAAAGCGTTACTAAAAGACCATGCTGAAGCTTAGTACAATTTAATCGGACTAGAAATTGACACGTACAGTGACTTTGAGGACAGATTTTTTTAAACATTACTAGAATGACCACAGACAGGACCAGGTACGAGACGATCTTATCACAGGAAAATTTAAAGCGGAGTTTGCAGGAAGTAGGGAGCAATATGCTATACGCAAGTATAGCATAGCCAGACTCTAAATCCACCACAGACTGACAGACAAATAATTAAGTATTTATCCCGACACTTCGAGGTTGAGGTGAGGCAACATGTAGCGTTGCAAAATATTGTGGACAGGGAGATGTGTGAGTACCTGCAAAGGTATGAGGACGTGAATAGTGGACGACCTCGGGATAATAGGAAACGACAGGTAAATACAGTGAGATTTGATCAAAGACGGGACAACTACGCAAGACGGGGGACCAATTTTACATGCAGCAGATAAAATTGGAAACCTAGACAGACGTTTTTCAGGAGCAACAGTGTAGGTAGGAGACCTGCACCTAAACCGGGGGTAACTAAACAGAACAGTTCACCGGACATAAGGGGGACATCAACAAAAAATAGGGAAGTGAGAATACAAACCAGGCAGACACACCACGGACATATGCGGAGGTAGTAGCGAGACCGGGACCGAGTAGGGAGACCAGACCTGGACAGGATTTTTAGACAAGGACAAACCACTAAACATCACTATGTACAAGTATGAACATCCAAGGGAATTTTTAAAAATAGAGGAAGAAGTTGAGCCAGAAATAATAGAAAAATTTTGTTTGCTCATAATTGATATTAAAATTTTTGAGAAAAATTTAGGAGCATTATTAGATTCAGGAGCTGAGGCGAGTTTAGTATCGGAGGAATTCGTCAATGAAATTACAGATAAAGTGTGTGACCAGATGATGCCAATAAAAAGAAGTCACCTGGTTGCGACGAATAAAAAGCGATTTGCTGTTGTGAATAGCGTAGTTATTTTAAAAGTAGAGTTAGATTCAGTTAGCTGTGAACAAGAATTTATAATTGTACCTGGGTTAAAGTTTAAAGGGATATTAGGGGTCGATTGTATGATGAAGTAAGGTGTTATAATAGATATGGAGAGGAAAATAGTCAGGATAGGGGATAGGATATTGACCTGGAAGGCAAGTTATTGTGTCACAGAGGATGACGTGAAGTTATGTATTAATAGTATAGAGGTAGATGAGGAAGAGGTAAAAGTGATCGACTCAGGTGAATATAATGTGGAAAAGTTAGAAGAGGTACAATTGGTAGTCAACGAAGAGCCTGAACAAATAGAGGTAAAGTCCAGCGCAACATTGTTAGAGTATAACGAGTCAGAATTAATAAAAGTAGAGGCGAAAACAGCATTATGTAACACACAAGAAGTAAAATTAGGCATAAGTGAGTTAAGTAGCAAAGATAATTTTGGTAATTTGAATTTATTAGATTTCTACGGGGTGAATATTGTACATGAAAGGTCTAGAAGAGATGAAGAGTTTTCTTTAAAGGGAAAATATGGAGATGTTGAGGTAGTATCGTTTGGTTTGTCCGCAAAAGAAAAGGGAAGTATAGTAAATGAGAAACAGACAAGTGTAGAGACTGAAGAAGAAATATTTAAAAGTCAGGATAATGGGGATGATTTTATTTTATGTGAAGTAACAGGCATGATAAGTATAAAAATAGAAGGAGAAGAAATGAGGATGAAGTGTTTTAGGATGGTGAGAAGAAAGACATGGAGGGTCAGATTTAAATAAGAAAATGAAATTTAATTGACAAAAATATAGAGATAGGTGAATAATAGCGTAGAATTTAAATAGATAGGGATAGAAATAGGTGTATATAGAAAATTAAAATTAGGTATAAGATAAATATGGGAAATAGTTAGATGTAGACATAGAATTAAGTATGTATAGTTAGGATTAGAAATAGATAGTGATAGTAGGTAAGATTAAAAATATCAGAGGGACATAAGTAAAAGATAGCTAGAAGAGCATAAAGATGAAGATAGGTAGAAAAATACAAAAGTGAGGTACTTAAAAGGTCAATAAATGACAAAAGGGTAAAATAAACGAAAAGATAGATTGAAATAAGAGGGTGAGAGTTAGCAATAGATAGAAATAGTGAGGTAGAAGGTAGTGATAGGTGTGAATAGTTAATTATAAATAAAGATAGATGTAGATAGATGGAAATAAGCAGAGATAGGTAGAAATAGATAGCAATAGGTAGATAAGTAGTAATAGGTTGGATAAATAGGTATAGGTAGTGTTAGTTGAGTATATAGGTGTATAGAAATAGTATGTAAGATTAGATGGTAGATAGGAAGATATTTAAATTCAAGAAAACATTGCGGAGTTTTCTTAGAACTGAAATAGGGGGATTATGTTATGGATTTAAAGGATTAAATTTGGGATAAGCAATGCAATTTCAAACACCCTGTATAGAGAAAAGAACATATTATCTACGCGCAAAATTTATTTAATTTATTTAATTTAAACGGACAAGTATTGACGTATTTTGTAATTAATGATTGAAAGATTAAAGGTACATAAAAAACCAGTTTTAAAAACAAATGGAAACGCATAATTAATTTAATTCATTTTAATTCAACGTGTAAAAGCATTAGAAAACACACCAAGGTATAGAAAATCAATAATCCCAAGGCAAAAAGGTTTCTTTGTAACAAACAGACGTCAGTTGTATCGGATACGGCGAAACAAATAAACTCCAAGAATTGTTGTTTTAAACGGTCTGTAATTAAGTACACCAGCGTTTTTAAAAGGACACATTCTTTGAAATTATCAACAGCAAGACATTACATGTGATTTTCCAAAGCTCCACCCGAAGGTACTACATTGGCCAGGAAGCGAGCTTTTTACCTGGAAAACTTGGAATTTTTGCCGAATCCTTGCTGTTCCAAGCAAGGTAGGGATCTTTAACGTGCGTGACAACACTCACACACGGGACCTCCATTTTACCTTTCATCCGAACGAGGGTGTATTTTTACGAAAAATGCTCGCCTAACATTTTTCAAGCGGACCGTGTCGGGATTCGAACCCGGCACCTAGGGCGTAGTAGTCACACACATACCACTACGCCACGGAGCCGCCTTCAACAGCAAGACTTCGTAGAAAATAGTGTTCAACCGACAGGTGGTTCGAATAACAAACTGACGAAATTTTTAAAGAGTAGGGGAGATAGACAATCAGTAATAGGCTACAGACTGAAACAGACAAAAAAGCGTTAATATTGAATACGCACGTACATATCCACGTGGAGTAAACATGGGCTGTCAGCAATATCGATTTTCTACAACTCAAGTGGGGTTTGGAACGCGACATCAAATATGCATAACACAGAGACAAAAATATTACAGGCGGGGTTTTATGACAGCACAGAGTTATATCATTGGTTAGGAACGAATAGTTGACAAACATACGAACACGCGACAGGTGCAAGTGATTTCGGAGAGATACGGCGCGGTCACGGATCGAGTTTCAAGAATTTTTAAATTAGTTATATCAAAATTTGCAGAAGTGCTATTTGAAAATAGGTATTTCGCGTGAAGTGTGGCCTAGAGGTGGCATTTTGAAAATATAAATACGCTAGCAGATTTAGTAGGGCTCTTTTTATTTTCTCATCGCTTTATACTACGTTGCAACAACAGACCGGCGTTATAGTAGAGTTCTTGTGAGTATTAAAATTTATTCATGATTCAGTAAAAGTGATTGCAAATAATAATTTAAAACAAAGACTTTGAAACATATCACTTATTGAGTTGTAGTTAGTGTACCAGACTATTTATACCTGTGAATAATTTGTATGTAAATAGCGGTAAATAAAAGATTGTATGATTGTTGTATTATTTGGTTTTATTGAATGCTGCACGAGTGGGAAGGAAGAATGATTGTAAATTTAGGTATCCGACAAGAGGCACAGCTGAGCTAGTCAGGGAAGCTGCTGAAGATTGTTGCATCAGAATAAACGGGTAAGAATATTCTTATAAAATTTTTTTAAATTTTTTTTGAAAATCAGTGTTGACACTGGCGATGTCAAACTAATAAGTAAAAAATTGACTGTAAAAAATTGACATATAGAATGACAGTTAGTGAAAGATTAAAAATATTTACTTAAAAGTTGTTAATGCAGAAATACATATACTGGGTGCTTCAAAAAATGTATACACACTTTGAACTTCCATAGAAAATTTATTTACCGTTCTACAAAGTTAAATTTCAGGAAAATAGAAAGCTGAAAGTCCAATGTAAATGAAACATAAATAACAAATGTTAATACTGTTCAAATTGGTGACCTGCAGCATCAATACAATTCTGAGTACGAGTCACCACAGATTCTGTACATCGTATCAAAACGTCCAATGAGATTTCTCTACACACTGCTTGAATCTCATTCCAAAGAATGTCTAGGTTACGTGGTTTACGTTTGTACACCTCATCTTTTACTGTGCCCCACAAGAAGAAATCCAGTGGTGTAAGGTCTGGAGAGCGTGCTGGAAACTCGATTGGCCCCCTGCGTCCTATCCACTGGCCCGACAAATTTTGATCCAGGTAAGCTCGTACGTCCCTGTGATAGTGCGGCAGAGCACCATCTTGTTGAAAATAAAAATCATCATTACCGTATAATGCACGAATGGCAGGAAATATGGAATCAGCAAGCATTGTTAGGTAATTAATACCAGTTACAGTGCCTTCAAATCGAAAAGGTCCAATGAGTCCCCTTGAAGACAAACCGCACCACACATTTACACCAGGCAAATTTACAGCTTTTTCAATTGTAATGTGAGGATTTTCTTCACACCAGTAAACACAATTGTGCCTATTGACAGTTCCATTAAGTTTGAATTGGGCTTCATCCGACCAAATGATGCTACCCATAAATCCCGGTTCACGTATCACCATCTCCTGAATCCATTCACAAAATTGCAACCTTCGATCTGGATCGTCGTCGTTTAGCTGTTGCACCAGCCTTGGAATGTAAACACGATACTTGCCTCTCTTCAGAATGCGTAGCACGCTTCTAGCACTTACATTACTTTCACGTGCCCCTTGCCTTGAAGATTTGTTAGGAGAGCGTTGAAACAGTTCCAAGACTGTCGTTGATGACTCATCACTTGTAGCTGTTCGAGGCCGACCTGAATGACCTTTATGCACATCACACACTGTTCCATGAACTTCGAATTTGTCTCGTATGCGTGTAATTGTTAATCTTGGAGGTGGTTCTGTATCATACTCCCTTCTCCACTGTCTTTGAACTTCATTTACATTCTCAAACTTCCAGTACCACTTAATAACCTGCTTTCGTTCTTCAAAACTCAAACGTACGTCCGCCATGTTGATATTACAAATTCCAACTGATAATATAACATAGAGGGACGATTATGCTGGCACCTGGCGAAGAAATATAACATTAGCCTTGTAGTGCGGGAAAACTACAATAGTTTAAAGTGTGTGTACACTTTTTTGAAGCACCCAGTATATAGTTAAACACCGCCAAAATTGAAATGGTGAGTCCTAAATTAAAATACCAAAATGGAGTACTCACTAGGGTGTAGAAAGTCATGCTAATAGAAGATTGTCATTAATACATATTATAATGTCAGCTGATAAGTGGTGACTGAAACAATTTTGAAAAAAATACGTGAATCATAGGAAGCCTATTAAGTTATAATAAAAAGCTAATTAGGTGACATTCGGGTTGTTATTAAATGTTTGGTAATTTCTTTGAAATCCTGTACAAATTTTCATATATGGGATCTTGTCTGAAGTTAATGGCATTAAGTTCATTGCATATATAGTAAGCCTCTAAGAAAAGTCTCATTTTATAGTTAGTTTCAGAATCCAAGATAACTACCTCTTTATAGTTTGTTACGTGCCAAAAATTTGGCACTAGACATTTTTAAATAAGTGCGGAAATTTCGCGCCTTAAATTTTGAAAGACTTGTTGCGCGTATTTCCGTCACTTCAGAAGTGCGTTTGCTCCATTTTCGCGCCGGCGTGTGGGAGAAGAAAAGTGTGGTTTTTCCGCAACACGCTGGGACTTGGACTTTTGCTTTTGAACGTCGACAAGAGTGGTGTTGGGTCTGGTATCGTATCTTTATTTTTATTATGTAGATTCCTTTTTCTCTTGCTTATCTTTGTTTATCGTTCCCTATAAACCCGTTCCCGTCGTTACCTCTACATACCGAAAAAAGATATAAATCTGGATACAACCTGGTAGCAGTCCACGCTCTGAGAACCATGTTTAAATAATCCCGAATATTCCGGAAGGGAGCCCCGCAGTCGCTAGCTGGAGCAACCCTGAAGGACGCCCGCAGCCGCCATCTTTAAATAATCCGGAAGGGAGCCACGAGCAACCCTGAAGGAAGCAATTCTGTGAGACGCTTACATATTCACGTAAGTTCCCCGTGTGTGGGGTTTTTTATAATATACTATCGAAATTTGCATATTTCCTCATTTACGTGTAATAATTTGCATAGTGTGTGACGTCATTGACAGATGGGCGCGCTAATTTCCACATTATAGATTAGCGTTACCAACTGTCTTTGTGTCTCTTATAACTTGTTTACGGTTATGTAAGAAGTTTGGACTGTGAAGGGTGTTTCTAATGTGTTGAGACAAAGCACAGCTTTTTTATGTAATTTTGCATCAGACCCGTGTTGAACAATACAAAATTTTTAACCATTGGGTGGTGTTACCGATATAGGTTTTTCACAGGAACAAGTTATTTTATAAGTAACATTACTTCTAAATAGTATGTTAGTTTTGTCTTTTAATCTTGTAAAAAAGTTTCTCATTGATTTTTCATCGAATACGTTAATAGACAAGTGTCTCAACTTGCACAAATTACGAGAATAAAATAAGACATTATGAAAACGATAAAAAATATTTTAAATTACATAAATATTGTTGCGAGCTACTACTAGACAACCCATCAAACACACAAAACGCCGCAAGCGCTGTTTATTCTCTACGGTTCTAGAATTCTTCTAGAAAATACTAGATAACGAGTCATATCTTTAATTCAGGGTGTATATAAGGCCGCTTATAAATGTAAGAGTTAGTCTATACTAGAATGTCTAATATAAATTATATCGTTGTAAAGTAATAGTAGTTTGAGCTTTTAGAAGTTCAAGAGTATACATAAATGTTATATGCTGTGTCTAATGTACATGCAGCTTGTAGTATACATAAATAGACAAAGTGTAAAATAAATAAATAGTTGTGTTAATGGACCTATGGTTAAGAAGTTAGTTTAAGAAAATATAAGTGCTTGTAAATTCATTAGTGTGATAGTGCATCATTGTTAATTGGACTGAAAACATCTATAATTAAGGCATATACTGTTAATTAGACTTGTGAACAGTGAGTAATAAAGACGTTTGTTATTAGTTGTTTTTAAGTTAGAGAACCGCGGTAGTAGTAGCCCGTAACAATATATAAGAAAACATCTTTGAAATTTGAGGAACGAATGGTACCAATTTTTATGGTGTAAAAGTAATTCAAAAAATAACCATAATAAAGCAGCAAAGCTTTCAAATTGAATAGCATCTCATTTAACACATAATAGCGGTACTGTAGGTAAATTTATCAGTTTTGTTAGGCTGTTTCAGTATCAAAAATATCATCAAATTGCAACCTTTTAATTAAGAAGTAAAATTTGTTAGCCCTGTTCGCTACCTAAACAGTGCAATCCCAGTTTCATCTATTCTCCATAGATCCATTCAGTAGTATACACCGGCAAAATACAATATACCAAGAAAGACCTTTGGTTCAAAAATACGTCTTTTTTACATCCCATTCTTTAGTATGATTTGAAATAACTCACCTCGTTTTAATAGTTGTATATTTCACAACTTGTACTATACTGTCAAGAAAAAATAATTGTCAATTATCTAGAATACTGATCTAAACTAAGGTAATCCGTCAGGTGAAAAGTGCATATAAGTATAAGCCAAAAATTCTGACAACGACATAGCAAAAATGTCGCAATTATTAAATAACTTAAATGTTTGTGATATAACATATATTGGAAAATTGGATAATAGATTAGTATTTGATAGTTTGTTATAGAATGTTATACTTGTACGTGTATTAACAGACGGAACATTACAATTTAACTTTGCTAAAACATATGGTGCATCAATAAATCCTTTAATAATTTTATACAGAAACAACTGACCATTAATTCCATGCCGCACACCGAGCTATAGAACGTTATATTTAGATAGTAACAAAGTCTGAATTATATCTTGGCATGGGTATCCATGGGTCTCAATGAACGCAACAAATTTAAAATAATTGTGTTGCACTTTTTCTAATAAAACTATATAAACCTTATAGTGAGGGTTCCAAATAAGAGTGCAGTATTCTAATTTTGGCCGCACTAGAGTTAAATACAACGTTCTCAGTACACGAAATGTTGTTAATCGACTTATAGTTACGAATTATAAAACCACATAGTTTGAATGCAGCAGATGCAGACGATATGGTATGTTTCAAAAATGATAGTTTCGAACCAAATAGCACTCCAAGGTCCTTAACACTCGTGACACGTGTCAAAATAACACTGTTAAGAGTATAGTTAAATATAATTAGTTGATGTTTTCGCGTGAAGGGGATAATTTTACATTTGCTAGTGTTAAGTTGTAGGTAGTTCGTGTTGCACCAAGTCTGTAGTTTATTGAGTTGTAATTGAAGCTTATAGCAATTGTGATCATGCAAAACATTAGCATACAGTTTAAGATCATCAGCAAATAGTAATAAATGGCAATCTAAATGATCAACGACGTCATTGATGAAGAGTAAGAATAAAAGCAGGATCAAATTTGATCATTGCGGTACACCTAAATCGACAACAAAGTAATCTGAGTTATATCTGTTGCAGGAAACGTACTGAATTTGGTTATGCAAGTAAGAGATATAAAATTGAATTTAATTCGTAGAAAAAGTAAAGCTCTCAAGTTTAAGTATAATAATTTTGTGGAGAATTTGGTCAAACGCCTTGGCAAAGTCTGTGTAGATAGCATCTACTTGACCTCGATCATCTAAACCTTTGGATACATCCTGTGTTAAACATGTAAGATTTGTCAATGTAGATCTGTTCTCTATGAATCCATGCTAAGCGACAGAGATATAGTTTTTTACTAATGGATAAATATGCATCCCTATAGTAGGGGATAAAGAATACTACTATAGTAAGCCTGCTTATCGTAAAAGGCGATTAAAAGGCGCAGCAAGGGGCAGCAGCCTTGCTGGCTAAAAGATATTGGAGGAGGGTCGGTTGGTCTCGGGCGATCCTCAATAATTTACAAGCTTGTTGGGGGTTGGCCGTGACGGATACGGCTTTTTGCTAAAATCTTTAAAAACTGCGTTGTGGAAAGATATGGAAGCCTACCACAATATTTTCCCGGTGTGCGTGGCCTAAAACACGAAATACATATGATGGAGAGCTCACAAGTAAAATTCTTGTCCGGAGGTAAGATACTCCCCATTCGGATCTCCGGGAGGGGGTACTTGGGGCTCGTTATCATAAGAATATAAAACAACAATTCGATTTAGTGATAGGGACTTGGAATGTTAGGTCATTACTTAGAGTAGATAAGTTAACGAATTTATTAGTCGAAATGAGAAAGGAAAAGCTGGACATTTTAGGTATTAGTGAGGTGAGATGGCCAGATAGTAATGACTTTTGGAAAGATAATTATAGAATAATTACAACTTCTTCAACTAATGGACAGGCAGGCGTAGGAATAGTGTTAGGTAAAAGATTAGGGCATAAAGTTAAAGAGTACTTACAATTTAGTGATAGAATAATTATGGTTAGATTGAGTACAAAACCCACAGACACTGTTTTAGTACAGGTTTACATGCCAACAACTCAGTACGAGGATGAGGAAGTAGAAAAGGTATACGAGGATATAAATAGTATAGTGAGAAAAGTAAAAGGAGATGAGAATTTAATAGTTATGGGCGATTTTAATGCGTCAGTGGGAGAAGGTAGTGAGGGAAAAATGGTAGGAAAATTTGGGTATGGCAGACGAAATGATAGAGGAGAAAGATTGGTTGAGTTTTGCCAGGAACATAGATTAGTAACTGTAAACACCCTATTCGAACAACATGTTCGGAGAAGATATACCTGGAAAGCGCCAGGTGATAGGGCTAGATACCAAATAGATTATATTTTAGTTAAACAAAGATTTAGAAACCAAGTTAAAAACTGTCGTAGTTATCCAGGGGCTGACATAGATAGCGATCATAACTTAGTTAAAATGAAGTGTAAACTAAAATTCAAAAAATTGAGAAAGGTTAAAGAGAGGATGGGATCTAGGTAAGCTTAATGATAGTAGGGTAAAAGAGGAATATAAACAAGTGTTAGATATTAAGAGCAAAGAGATAGCTGTAAAAGGGAATGTAAAAAATAGATGGAAGGAAATAAAACTGACTGTACATGATACAGCAACACAGACTATAGGTAAGAAAAAAATAGAAGCGAGAAAACCGTGGGTAACAAAGGAGATATTAGATTTAATAGAAGAAAGCTTAAACCTTTCAGAGAAGTGGATAGTGAAAGTAAGCAAAAATATAATACAGTTAGAAATACGATAGTACATGAGTGTAGAAAAGCTAGAAATAAATGGATGGAGGAGAATTGTAAGGGAATACAAGATGATTTGAGAGTAGGTAAGACAGACAGGGCTTACAGGGCAGTTAAAAAGTTTTTTGGGGAAGATAGAAAAAAATATAATGGTATTAGAGACGAGAATAATGAGCTTCTAATAAATAAAGTTGAGATAGCAGATAGATGGAAAAGATATTTAGAAGATTTATATAAGGGAGACGATATGGATGAGTTAGAGAACGACCAAGAAGAGGATGTAGAAATAGGGTTCTCAATATTAAGAGAGGAATTTGATAGAGCTGTTAGGGATCTTAAACTAAATAAAGCGCCAGGGATAGACGATATTCCCGCAGAATTAATAAAATATGCAAGTCAGAAAACTTTAGACAGATTATATGAACTAGTAAAAGTAATATATGACACAGGTGAGGTTCCAATAGATTTCGAAAAAAATATTATTATCCCAATCCCAAAAAAGTCAGGAGCTCATAGGTGTGAGAATTTTAGAACGGTTAGTTTAACTTCTCATCCTTCCAAAATACTAACAATAATAATTAAAAATAGAGTAGAAGCTTTAACTGAGAATTAATTAGGCGAAGACCAATATGGTTTTCGTAAAGACAGAGGGACTAGAGAACCGATACTAATGATTAGGCTAATTATCGAAAAAAGGTTACAAAAAAATAAAAAGACTCATTTGGCGTTGGTAGATTTAGAAAAAGCATTTGATAGAGTTAATTGGATTGTTATGTTCAGGGTTTTGCAAAAAATAGGAATCTCTCATAGGGATAGAAAAATTATTTACAGTCTATATAAAAACCAAAGCGTAGTAATTAGATTTGATGAAATAGAAAAGGAAGCTAAGATTAGAAATGGTGTTAGACAGGGTTGTATACTGTCTCCCTTGATTTTTAATGTGTATATTGAGGAAGCTTTAAACTTAGCTAGAGAGAGAAAAGAGATAGGTATTAGTGTATAGGGACAGAAAATAGACATGTTACGTTTTGCAGATGATATAGCCATTATCGCAGAGTCTAGAAAAGAGTTAGGAGAGTTTTTAAATATTTTAGATGAGATATTACGGAGTACCTATAGTATGAGAATTAACTCAGTAAAGACAAAGATAATGACAAGTGAGATACAGCCTAGTTCTAAAGCAAAATTAAAAATAGGTAATACCGAGTTAGAGGAGGTAGATGAATTTTGCTATTTAGGTAGTATAATTACAAAGGATGGACGTAGCAGAAGGGATAAAGTAGCTAGAATAGCTCAAGCTAGAAAAATGTTTTTAAAAAAGAAAAACTTCCTAAAGCTAATAGTATTAGTTTAGATAATAGAAACAATTTCTTAAAGTCGTACGTATGGAGCGTTCTACTATACGGTAGTGAGACTTGGACAATTAAAGAAGTAGATAAGAAAAAGATAGAAGCTTTTGAAACTTGGTGTTATAGGAGAATGTTAAAGATTAGTTGGACAGATAGAGTAACAAACGAAGAAGTTTATAGAAGGATAGGCGAGGATCCCTGTATGTGGAAACAATTGAAGGTCAGGAGAGATAGAATGATAGGGCACCAGTTAAGACATGAGGGACTATTTAGTAAAGTCTTAGATTATAGACTACCAAATAAAAATAAAGTAGGAAGGCCTAGACAAAGCTATATTAGTCAAATTATTAGAGATTTAGGTTGTGAAGGGTATGTGGACCTTTTTAGACTAGCTCAAAATAGAAAAGAATTTAGAGCTGCGTCAAACCGACCTTAAGTAAGATCGAAAACAAAATGATGATGATCTAGAATACGTGTATTGTGCGTACATTGCGTTGCTGATTGCTCCCGATAGCTTCGTGAGTAGGTTTTCTTTTGTACTGCGGTTCGTTTTGGCATCTAACGGATGTTTACACTCTAAATTGTCAAATTACAACGTTCAACAAAACGTCGTTAGGTGCTAATCATCTGCATTTGATTCTCTTTTCAAAGAAATATGCTCTTCTGCTGCATTATGGTTCATGTCATTGATATCTTAATTACAATCCCCCAACATCAAACTTCTCGTTAGCAACCACCTCGTTACCTAATTTCATGAACGTTCAGTTTATTTTGCATAGAAGTATGTCATTGCTAACGGTAGTTTTCCTAGTCTCACTACCTCAGTGATGTGGTATAATCACACGAACTACATGCGAATGGGCGTTCGTTAGTATGCGACCGAAAATGTATTTGTAAGCTACTTCTATGTGATGTAGTGAAATCACACAAACTGCATGCTAATGTGCGTTCGTTAGTATGCGACCGAAAATGTGTTTGTAAATTACTTTTATATGATGTCGTATAATCACACAAACTGCAAGCAAATGGACGCTTGCCAGTATGCGACCAAAAATGTCTTTGTAAATTACGCTTTTGTGATGTGGTATAATCACACAAGTTGCATGCGAATGGCCGTTTGTTAGTATGCGACCGAAAATGTGTTTGTAATTTACGCTTTTCCGATGTGGTATAATCACACAAACTGCATGCGAATGGACGTTCGTTAGTATGAGATCGAAAATGTCTTATTAAATTAAAGTTTTGTGATGTGGTATAATCACACAAACTGCAAGCGAATGGGCGTTCGTTAGTATGAGATCGAAAATGTCTTATTAAATTACCGTTTTGTGATGTGGTATAATCACACAAACTGCAAGAGAATGAGTGTTCGTTAGTATGCAATCGAACATGTATTTGTAAACTACGTTTATGTGATGTGGTAAAATACAACTTGCATGCAAATGGGCGTTCGTTAGTATGTGACTGAAAATGTTCTTGTAGATAATTTTTTTGTGATGTGGTATAATTACACAAATTACAAGCGAATGGACGTTCGTTAGTATGCAATCAAATATGTCTTTTTAAATTACCCTTTTGTGATGCGGTATAATCACAAAAACTGCAAGCAAATGGAAGCTCGCTAGTATGCGACCGAAAATGTTTTTTTAAATTACCATTTAGTGATGCGGTATAATCACAAAAACTGCAAGCGAATGAACGTTCGTCAGTATGCGACCGAAAATGTTTTTCTAGATTACTTTTTTGTAATGTGGTATAATCACACAAATTGCATGCAAATGAACGTTCGTTTATGAGTGCCTGCATCACCTGCCGTATCCTTAGACAATTGTTAACCTTTATTAACTAAATATCAATTATCAATACAAATGTCCCTTGCTTTAATTTACATTTCATTGCAATCCTGATAATCTTTACGTGAAAGGTTGTGCTCAAGATTCTATTTTAGAGGAATCTGAAGTGGATTTTCTAGCATTTGTAAAAATCGTTTAAACCTCGGGCAATTTATACATCTAGTTTATAATACTGTACTGTCCTTATATCTTAAATCTTGATCTATGCAAAACGTATGTAAGACATGCAATATCCAAAAACGTGACTATTATTGTGGAAGAAAATACTGTTGTGAGCTACTATTAGGCCACCCGTCAAACAGACAAGCGCCGTAAGCACTGTGTATTGTATTTTTAATTCACGGTATAAATAAGACCGATGATGAAATACATAGTTTAGTCTATATCAGAATGTCGAATATAAATTATATCGTGTAAAGTTAAATAGTTGAGGTTTTGGAAGTCCCTGAGTATACATAAATTTATACGATGTGAACGTGTCTAATGTACATGCAGCTTGTAGAATATATAAATAAACAAAAGTGTAATAAATAAATAGTTGTGTTAGTGTTGTTAATAGACCTATGGTTAAGAATTTAGTTTAAGAAGATATTAGTGCTTGTAAATTTATTAGTGTGATAGTGCTTCATTGTTAATTGGACTGAAAACATCTATAAATAAGGCATATACTGTTAATTAGACTTGTGGACAGTGAGTAATAAAGACCTTTGTTATTACTTGTTTTAAATTAGCGAAACGCGGTAGTAGTAGTCCGCTACAATACTATTACATTTACACTAACAACGTAGCAGGTGAGTAATTTTAGTGTATTTTATATAATTACATATGGAATTTGTAAGTTATCTTACTAAATTTAACTTTATTTTCAATCATGCACATGCGTATCAAATTATCCCTCCACTATATGCGGACGACACGCATATGCGTCTTCCTAGTATCCGCTTATTTTGTGTTAGTAGGATTAGTACTGGCCCGAAGTAAGTGTATTTGTAATCGCACATTCTTGTGGCCAGTGTAAACGTAAAAATATAATTCGTTAGTAAATATCATAATATATTATGGACTTGGATAATTTTAATGTTGCTGGTACCTCTGACGCAAAGCGAAGAAAAATTACCATTAAAAATCCTGATAGATTGACAGAAGATGAAATGTTACAATTTTTATATGCTTTTGAATCAGAACCTGAAGAAGATTTGGAAGAATTGGATGAAATGTGCCGTTTAGTGATAGCGATGACGACGCTGAAGGCTAGTTAGATTTATGTACCTACCTGAACATATGGTTTGAAATAAATTATTTTTAGTTGAACCAGCTGCTATTGAAAACGACAATGCAAGTGGAGATGCAGAATCGTGGTCTGAAACTTCAACTGGAATGCAAGATTTTTTGTTTACAAAGGAAAATAGGATATTAATTGATTTACCAGAATTTAGATTATTTGTGGATGACAATTTGTTAGACTTAATTGTTACTCAAACAAATTTGTATGCAAAAGAAGTGCATTGTTCTAAAGGTGTTTCTGAAAAATCAAGGATTTCTGTTTGGAAAGACGTTACAGTACTCGAATTATTAATTTTTATGGGGCTTACATACCACATGGAAACTATAAAACTTAATCGCATTCAGGACCACTGGAAAACACATCGTTAGTTTACTTTAACTTGCTTTTCAAAATGCATGAGTAGAGATCTCTATTTAGTAATCATGCGGTGTTTACATTTGTTCAAAATTCAGAAGATGAAGAACCATTACCAGCAGATAGGTTGTACAAAATTAGGCCTCTAATGAATTATTTCAATAATAAAATGGATGAATTATATTATCCTGGAAAAAATTTATCCTTAGACGAATCGACAGTTCTATGAAAAGGCAGGTTGTTATTCAAACAATACATAAAGAATAAAAGACATAAATATGGTTAAAATTATACATGCTGATAGAACCTGATGGACTGATTTTAAATTTTGTGGTTTATACAGGTCGGATTGACGAATTTGGCGGTAAAGGTCATTCTAACAAAGTAGTCGTGCATTTGGCTTAAAAATTAGATAATGGTCATTTATTATACTTGGATAGTTATTATAATAGCTATCAATCAACCGAAACGTTGCTTCAACATAAAACATATTGCACAGGAACAGTACGGGGAGATAAAAAAGATACTCCAAAGGATGTAGCAAATGTAAAACTTCAAAGAGTGTTACATGCCAAAATTGACAATGTAGCATTTTTAGATTTAGTTATAATATATAAGTTAATTCCCGCGCATTTTTAAATTAATAATGATAACTTCCGTTTTCGCCGACAGTTGCGTGTGCGCAGAGTGAATGCGGGGATGCGCGAGTATCAAAAGCAGGGACTAAGCTACGAGCCCTCGACCGAGCAACATCTATCTGTGTGATCTGTGTTTTTTTTCTTTAGGAATAGGTATGTTGGTTCCTTGTACCTTTACCTTTTATTGTACCTGGTACCTTATCTCCTCTCGAACGAGTACAGTAGAAGGAAGGACGGATGGAAATCTGGTAATCAATATGGCGTGACTCAACCCACAAACCATCGTTGGACCCTGAGATTAAGTTCTGAGATGCCACCACGTGAGTAATTTGATTTTATTTAAATTGTGCTTGCCAATTTGACTTAAAAAGCGGCTGCATCACTCGTAAAGCTACGTCAGTATATGTTATAAAATGGCTGGGAAATATGCCGCGTGTAACTATAACAAGAGGTATGTTTCGATTAGACATAAATATATTCGTAAATTTTCTTTGTTATGTAGGAGATACTAAAGCCAAATATAAACAAGGTGTTATGATTAACAAGTTGAAATACAAAAGGGACGTGACCTATATTTCCACAGAGTTCGAAAACGAAATGGTAACAACACGTAAGAGACGAGGTCATGAAAAGGAGAAACTGTAACCAGTATCGGAGTATAATCGATTTTCGAGGGGTAGTCATCGACAAGATTAACTTATGGCATATTATCCATCTACACGGAAAACGTTGAGATGGTATAAAAAGCTAGTGTTCATGTGTTACAATTGCTCCTACATAACTCCTTTATGACATATAACAAGTTTTCCGGTAAAAAGATGACACTGTATGACTATAGGTTATTCTTCTTCTTCTTTATATTTATTGGCCTTCAGCTAGGATGCAAACAGCTATCGTGATTTCGTTGAATTTCAGTGGTATATCCGAGACGAGTGTACCTTTAACGGGTGCGTATGAGTTAGTCTGATGCTTTCCCTTTTCTTCGCCAGTTGTGTTTCACTGACGCCCAGTATGCAGGAATGTTTTTAATACGGTTGTGGTATGGGATCTTGAGGGTGGTCAATGAGGAGGCTGAAAAAAGGTTTGATTTTTAAATTATTTGCTCTTAAAAAAGCCATGATTATTTTAATTACTGTTGTATGCGGTTCGGCTCTTACTGCAAGCAGGTTTATAGGTCCTATATAAATATTGACAAGTTGGCCGTATAAAGCCCTACAATTAATTATGTTACTCAAACATGCGATAATATATGGTTTATATCCCCTACTTCTCTGCAGGAACATTTATCCTCTGTTAAAATGCCAATTCTTGCAAAGTGGTTTGGTGTACATCAATGTTGTGACCTCATCCGGCATATAGTAGTATATCACCTCTTGTTAAATTTTGGATGTTTTTAAACCATGCAGTTTGTAAGGGTTCATTTACACTATCGACATATTTGAATGCTTTTTGGTTAGATATTGCTTTCCATTTGTCTATCCACATTTTCCTATTTTGCTTTTTCAAAGTGGTGTTAATTCATGGTGTTCAACTTTAGGGTTCACAGAGAAAGAGTTTATATGCTAGGGAGTCAGCTATTGTATTGCCCCCAATTGCATTGTGGCTTGGGATCCACATTAAGACGATTTTAACACCTTTTTTCTTTAATGCAATTATGTTTTCTTTTGTTATTATGGCAGCACGGCCCCATTGTTTGTCTAGTCCCTTTTTTTTTAATTCTTTCCAATGCACTCTTGGAATCACTGATAATTAGATATTTTGTCTGTTGTGTTTGATATTTTTATTGTTTCAACAGCCCACTTGATAGCATGCACCTCTGCAGTGCATATGTTCATGTATGTGCCGATTTTAGTAGACGAATTGATATTCATTTCCTCGGAATATAGCCCTACACCAATATGATTTTTTATGGATTTGACTGATCCATCAGTATATATTTACAAGAATATTGAATTCCATATTGTTGTTAGTACGGTTTTTTGGTAGATCACTGTCATATATGTCTACGTTTAGCTACATTCCAACCGGCATGTATCACGTTAGATTTAATTTGTGAATAAATTGCCGCGTATTTTGAAATGAATATGCCAACTTCCGTCGTTCCTGACAGTCGCGTCTGCGCAAAAGTGATGAGAAGTGCGCGCGTGGTGTAAAAAGATGCCGTTACGAGCCCTCGACGAAGCAACAACTATCTTGGTGTGGTGTGTGCCTTTTCTTTTTAGGTATGTAGGTTCCACTTTATATTTTTATTGTGCCTGGTACCTTAATTCTTGGCATTCCCCTGCGAGTGCAGAAGCTACAGGAAGGACGGATGGTAATTTGATTCAACATGGGTAATTGAACCTAACCTGCAGTTTACGGTTGTGGCCTGAGATTAAGTTCCGAGATGCTACTACGTAAGTAATTTGTTTTGATTTAAATTATGCTTGCAAATTAACTTAAAAAGCGGTTGCATCACCCTAAAAACGTGGTCGGTATCAGTTACAATATGGCGGAAATTATACCGCGTAAAACTATAACAATTGCGTAATAGTATAACAAATGCCCAAAGTATAACAATGGCGCTCTTACACGTGTTTGTTTAAATTAAATCCGTTTATGATTAACCCTATTTTAACCTGTAAAATGTTAACTTTGAAAATAAATAGTGGTTCTTTCACTTAATTATATCTATAGTAATTAGTAATGTTTGATTTCTAGTGACTTTTGATATTTAATATGGCAACCTTTAAATTTTAGTTACCTACAGTTATTTTTTATTTTTTTGGTTAGTTGCATTAGAGGGAGCATTAAATGTCAATTTAACTGGTTGAAATTGTCACCTTGGTTACTTGTTTGTTTACTTTCACGAACCTTAAAAATGCAGTTTCAAGTTTCGTGTAATTTACTTTCCCTTTACAAAAACAGCGTATTTTCAACAAAACTTCGTTTGGTTAATGAGATGGTCTAGTCTGTCGGTCGGTCTGTCGGTCGGTCTGTCTGTCTGTCCGTTGCACGGTTCCCGTGATGTTACAAGACATATAATATATGATTCCTATCCAGTTTTTTTACGCTGAATACGAATACGCTATTCACTTTTCGATATTTCAATTATTAATCAAGATATTCGACTTTAAATACGAATTTTTACACATTACTATTTATTATTTTCGCGTACAATTAAATTTCAAATATTTAACACAAAGGTAAGTAATATTTGTTGAACTTAATGTCTAAGTTTGGTTGTGAGCCGTACATGCGGCTTAGATTTTTATATTTGAAATGTGCTGGACAATTATTACCTAACCTAATTTGGATTAAACTAAAATGTGTTACCTTTGGATATAACTAATTTCTTCAGTAAGTATTGTAATTCATAGATTACTTACTACTGTAAGAGCTTTATTTGTCATTCATTATGCCAAAATTCTTAAAAACCCATTGGTTAAATACTTGTCTTGATATGATTTCTTTAGATTACTAAAACTTGCTTTTTCTGTTCTAAATCCTAGTATAACTATTATATCTGTAACTAATATTTATTAAAGTGAACCCAACTTAAATAATTAACTAGTTTTCTTGCGGATTCTTTAAAAAAAAATTATTTTCTTAAAAAGCTATTATCGTTTAATTGCCTTAACCTTATATTGGTATATCTACTTTCTAAAATACAGTAATATGATGAATTCCTCTCATCTTAAGTCTATTGAAATGATCTTCAAACTTGAATCACGAAGTATCCAACCTGCGTCAAATCAAAACAACAGACATTTGCAATTAAAGGGTATTAGCACAGAAAGCTGATGGACAATTAATTCCTCGTATACTAACTTCCGATCTATCACAAAATACCTTTGAGATCAAACAATCTCTGGACGATATTAATAATATAGTTTACAATATAAATCCAGTACTTTCAAATTTAGAATTAAAACTGTTACCCCGTCTCCGAAGTCTATACCAGTGTATAAATGGGATATTTATTTTCGGGCTTTGATTGCCAAACCTCTTTAATGTCATTCCTAATTTTAAAATTTCTCGTAACTGTACGGATCAAGATTTATTTCTGTCGGCAGGAGAATTATTTTCTGGCTCAACTTTGATTTGGTATAGAAGTATACGAAACCAGATTTCTACCTGGGAAGAATTAGTTACTAGCTTAAAACGCGACTTCTTATTGCACGGATATATAACTGATCGCTGGAATGAAATAAAAAAATTGTAACCAGGGACCTAACGAAAACGTAATCTCTTTTTTGCCTCAATTGAAGCTTCATATAGCAGATTAGATAAAAACCATCCGAACACAAAATTTTTGATCAACTTTTAAGAAACCTAAAACCGTATTTTTTTAAAGGTTTAACTTTACAACATATCTCTTCTTTACATCAATTTAAAGATTTATGCCGCTCCTTTCAGGAAGTGAAGTTACATATAGATAAATATCGTCCTTCCCCAGCAAAACAATCCGGCCTACTAGAACCTGACTTAGGATGTCAGTCAGAACCCTCTCGTAAAGCATCTACTATTAATCTTCGTGTTTCTCCAGCGACAAACTCAGTTACCTGCAAGAATTGTAAGAAAAGCAGACATACTTATAATGTTTGCACATACCCAAAACACCTTTTCTGTTATGGCTGTGGTCGTAACAATACCTATAAATCAAAATGTATAAAATGTATCCCTAACCTATCGGAAAACCTTGTCAGAGATATTCCTACTCAGGAAGTGAATATCTCAAGGAACCAAAATCATCCTCAACAAGAGCAATTCAACACACCCAGACGTCAACAGAATTAAAGCATAAACCTACCCCCAATGTTTAACCTTTACTTAACGTATCTAGTAATAATAACAATACCACTGCCTTAAATTCAAACAATAACTCACCTCCCCTATCTGAAACATGTCGTTCGACCCATGCCGAATGGTCAAATTGGTTGAAAACAGTTCATTCCTTTTACCATAAAAATTCTGATGCCTTACAACTTTGGTCGCACGATTTAGTACGTCGGGAAGCTACAGAAGCGCAAGGAACAGGTGCCGATAAGGCAATCCTAGTTCACGAGGTCGTCAGGGCTCTTAGGAGAATGAACCCTAAGAAGGCACCGGGGCACGACGGAATCACTTCAGACGCTCTGGCGGCGTGCCTGTTAGCCCCGTGCGTCTTTGTCGGGTTGTTTAATCTTTGTCTAAAGAGAGGCGTCTTTCCTCGTTGCTGGTAAGTCCAGAACGTAAAATTCATACCTAAACCTAAAAAGGCGGATGCGTCAGACCCGGGCAGCTATCGTCCAATTAACTTGCTGCCGGTGCTGGGGAATGCTTTGGATCGCGTTATGACTACTCGAGTTGAGCACTTAGTGCGTGACAGCGGCGGTTTTAATAACCGACAGTTTGGTTTCGTGGAGGGCAAGTCGACTATCGACGCATTAGAGTTCGTTGTCGGGGAAATTAAGCAGGCGAGAGATGCTAAAGAGTACTGTGTTGTTGTAGCTTTGGACATTTCAGGAGCATTTGATGCTGCCTGGTGGCCATTGATTGTTTGCGAGTTGGAAAATAGGGGTTGCCCGCGAAACTTGATGTCTTTGATCAAGAGTTATTTCTCCGGGCAATTGGCACAGGTTGAAATTCCGGGGGAAGTTTTGTCGCGCGAGGTGGAAAGGGGATGTCCGCAGGGGTCATGTTCTGGTCCCACATTTTAGAAGTTGTTGTATGAGAGCATCTTTAGGGTCAAGTTGCCCACAGGATGCTCAATCGTTGAGTTTGCGGATGATACGCTTTTGATTGTCAGATCGCAATTGTTAATGGATATGCGTACAAAACCGAACGAGGCGCTTAATAAACTACACGAATGGTCGCAGGCGGTAAAATTAAGATTTAACACGACAAAGTCAGAGGCGCTTTATTTCAGAAAGAAACCGGTACAGCGACCTCCTAGGCTAGAGCTAGGAGGGGAGAAAATACCGTTTAAAGAAGCAATTACATACCTCGGGGTAAAGATAGACAATAAGTTAAATTGGAAAGCTCACATGCAGTACGTTAAAAGCAAAGGCAGCAAAATATCAAACAAAATGATGGCGGCGGCGAAAATAAACTGGGGTTTCAGGGGCAAATCGCTGAGGACGGTCTATGCCGGAGCGATAGAGCCGGCAATGCTGTACGCAGCATCTGTATGGGCGGAAGGTTGCAAAGTCCGGGAAATGCGTCAATTGACGAGCGTTTAACGCATTACTGCGGTGAAGGCGGCGAGGGCATATAGGACCACCTCCACGGAGGCGGTGCTGGTTATCAGTAGGACTCTTCCTATCGAATATGTCGTTAGGGAGTTTCGAAAGAGAAGGTTAGTAGATACAGGTAAGGGACGTGAAATTATCGAAGATATTCATCTTGGCAATAGGGAGGTAGAGAAAAAGATTGTCGTATCAGAGTTAGGGCACCCGGCCGATATTAGAGGAATCGAGTTTGTCGAATGCGATAGGGACGCGACGGGTATCAGAATTTATACAGACGGTTCACGCATGGATGACGGGCAAGCAGGCGCGGCGTTTGTTGTGTTTAAGCAGGAAAGGGAGGTGTTTCGGTATCAAACGAAACTCGCAAACTGGAGCACTATCTTCCAGTGCGAATTGGTAGCCATACGAGAGGCAATCGATTACGTCATAAACCACACAGGCAGAGATGAATATTATATAATCAGCGACAGCAAATCAGCGTTGACGGCTTTGACAAACATGAACACCTTAACAAACCTCCAGGCGGACGTCTGGAGGATAGCGCATACGGCGCTCGAGTTTTGACGTTTAACGTTCTGTTGGGTTAGGTCACACGATGGTAACGTAGGAAACGATAGGGCTGATGAATTAGCTAAAGAGGCCGCGACGGGCGACTTTCGGATATCACATTCGTCGATACCGAGGTCTCTAATTAAAAGAAAGCTGCGCGAAAAGTCAAACAGACAATGGGAAGAGAGGTGGAACAACGCTGCCACGGGCAGGTTGACCCACAAATTCATACCGAGCTTAGAAGCTAGAGGTGATATCGAGGTAGAACTCGATCATAAAATGGTGCAACTGATAACAGGGCACGGTGCCCTAAAAGCGTATTTACAAAGATTCGGTTTAACCGACAACGACCGCTGCGAATGCGGTGAGGGCGCTGAAAGCGCAAAGCACGTGCTTTTCGACTGCCCACTTGAGGCGGCAAATCGAGGATTACCTGATAGCAAATTAGCTACCCTATGTCTAGCATGGCCAAAAAGTCTAGAGGAAGTTGGGGAAGTGGCTAACCAGAAGGCGTTCTGGACAGCCTTTAAAGAGTTCACGGGAAGGGTCACGAGATTAGACAGCGATAACCGCGCGTAAATCGGAAGGGGGGCAGGATTGGAAATTTTAGATTTTGACCTGGCGTTAAATGATATGAGTTTGGTAACCAAAACCTGTATTTAAATAATTAAAAAAACAGGGAAAAAATAAATAAAAACAAACTAAAAAAAAATTAATAAAAAAATGAAACAAAAACTAAAAAAACAAAAAAAAATTATCATAATATTTATAAAAGTCCATATGCACGACAACCCCCGCACCACTAATACAATTACTATGACCACTATCTAACCTTATACGCGCGGAAATCGGGAAATAAATAAAAACTTAAAACTTAATCCGGGCAAATAAATAAATAAGAACATATAAATCAAAAACCTTCATTAAATTAAATCAATGAAATAAACAAAGGAATAAAATAATTAATAAAATAGAGTGAACCGCGCATCCTTCCAGGACTTAAAAGTGAAGTGATAGTGATTGTGATCCCCCAGGACGATTAGTGCATACCCACCGGAACTTTAGCAGTGCATATTCATTTCCCCCTATCAGTAAGTTTAAATGTATCCAGACGACCAGATCTTTGGATGCTGGAGAAATATATTAACGAGGTAAGAACAAAATTGCGGCGGTTGTTCTCGCATAAGCATTGAGTTATGATAATTAGTAGATTTGAAATAATTTAACGAGCACATTTTGTGCGTAATGGCGCTAGCCGGTATATTGCTTATGCGAGTTCACCTGATAATTTAAGTTATGTTTTTGCAATTTTATGCACTGCTCAACGCTTAATGCTTATAGATGTTTATTTATATATTTACATAAATATTTATATTTATTTTTATATTTATATTTTTACCTGCTTTTATTGTTTGTGGTTTGATATTATTTGTTTGACGTTCTGCCGCTATTTTTGGTGGCAGCTTATATATAGGAAGGAAGATTGTCTGAGAAGATTGTAATTACAATATAAATCAGTTAGGGAATGATAGGGAAAGTTAGGGACGGACTTATGCAAACAAATTACTTAGACCAGGGAAACAAATGTGTAAATTTATAGGGCAAGTAAAATAGCTGGATTCACTATTAATATTTGGCGTATTCTTAGAAAATTTGAATCCATTTTAAATTAGCTAGCTAGATTTGGATAGTTTTAATTCGACCTTTCAGGTCGCACCGGTAAGCAGAGCTGGCGGCTGCTATCCGTCATTACGGATCCTTCCCCATTCATTTTGTTTGTGTCTTGTTGATCGGGCACACTTCAAATCAACGCTAGAGATACCATCAATCAAACCCTATTTTAAGTTTTTGTTTCAATTGTTAGATTTTTATTTAGGATGTGTTAATTTTGAAGTTAGAATAATTAGGAGCACGTTTATATTTTCGCGTTTGAACCCAGTGTAGTACCTTCGGGTAGAGCATTGGGGACGTGGCCGCAAGCATAGGGGCCTCTTAATTAAATTATAATGCCTTACAACTTGAGGCGGCTCCGTGGCGTAGTGGTATGTGTGTGACTACTACGCCCAAGGTCCCGGGTTCAAATCCCGACACGGTCCGCTTGAAAAAAGTTAGGCAAACATTTTTCACAAAAATACACCCTCGTTCGGATGAGCGGTAAAAATGGGGGTCCCGTGTGTGAGTGTTGTTACGCACGTTAAAGATCCCTACCTTGCTTGGAACAGCAAGGGTTCGGCAAAATGCCAAATTTTCCAGGTAAAAAAAAACCTCGCTTCCTGGCCAATGTAGTACCTTCGGGTGGAGCATTGGAAAATCACATGTAATGCCTTACAACTTTAGGGCGTCGCCGTGGATCAATGTAGTAAGCGTAAGACTACGGATCCCAAGGTCCTGGGTTCAAATCCCGACACGGCCGACTGCTTGAAAAATGGCAGGTAAGCATTTTTCACAAAAATTACGCCCTCGTTCGGATGAAAAGTTAAATGGAGGTCCCGTGTGTGAGTGTTGTCACGAACGTTAAAGTTCCCTACCTTGCCTGGAACGGCAAGGGTTTGGCAAAATTCTAAATTTCCAGGCAACAAAAAACTCGCCTCCTGGCCAATGTAGTACCTTCTGGTAGAGCATTGGAAATGTAAATACAATGCCTTACAACTTTAGACGGTGATAATCGTGTGTAAGTTGGGAGAGGATGGTGGGAAAATTGAAAAATTATAGATTTTGACCTGGCGTGATTTTGACATAATTAGAGCATGATCACCAAAACCTGCAAAAAAACAAACAAAAAACGAAAAAAGAAAGAAAGGAAACCAATAATAATAATAATTAAATAAGTATACCCAAAACTCTAATATGCACGACGAACACACCACTAAAACAATCACTGTCCAACCTTCTACGCGCGGAAAATCGGGAATAAACGAAACAAATAAATAACGACAAACTAAATCAGGAACCTCATTATTTTAAATAAGTGTAATAAATAAAGAAATAATAAAATAGAGTGAAACCGCGCATCCCACCAGGACTTAAAATTGAAGTGATAGTGATTGTGATCCCCCCAGAACGTTTAGTGCATAACCACCAGGACTTTAACGGTACATATTCAACTCCGTCATAAAAGTAGAAAACCGATAGATGTAGGTAGACGACCAGATCTTCGAATGCTGGAGAAATTTATATTAGAGGTAAGAATAAAATTGTGGCGGCTGTACTCGCATGAGCATTGATTTGTAATTTTAAACAGATTTTGAAATATTCTAACAAGCACGTTCTTGTGTAATGGCGCTAGTCGATATAATGCTCATGCGAGTGCACCTGATAATGTATTTGCTTTTGCTAATATATGCACTGCTACATGCTTTTGCTTATTCAGATATTTATTTATATATTTATATTGATTTTTACACTTATATTTTTGCCTTCATTGTATTGTTTTGTGGCTTGATTTAATTCGTTTGACGTTCTGTGCCAATTTTTGGTCGCAGAATATATAGAAAAGAAGATTGTATATATAATATGTCAGTTAGGGAATGATAGGAAATTTTAGGGACAAATTTAGGATAAAATACTTAGATCAGGGAGGACGAATTTGTAAATTTATAAAGCAGGCAAAATAGCTGGATTCACTATTAATACATTTGGCAAATGCTTAGAAATTTGAAACCATTTTAAATTAGCTAGCTAGATTTGGATAGTTTTAAGTCGACCTTTCAGGTCGCACTGGTAAGCAGAGCCGGCGTCTACTATCCGGTATTACGTATCCCTCCCCCTCTCATTTTTGCTCGTCTTGTTGTTCAGGCACACTCCAAAGTCAACGCTAGGGATATCATTATTTAAACCCCGTTTTTAGTTTTTGTTTCAGTCTGGTAGATCTTTATTTAGGGTGGATTAATTATGAAGTTGGAATAAATTAGAAGCACGTTAATTTTTAGCGTTTAAACCCAATGTAGTATCTTCGGGTGGAGCATTGGGGACGTGGCCGCAAGTATAGCGGCCCTTATTCAAATTATAATGTCTTACAACTGAATAATAATCAAAAGTCTAATATACACGCCGAAACCCCCCACACCGCTAAAGCAATCGCTATCCCAACCATTTACTCGCGGAAAATCGGTAATAAACGAAAACAATTAAATAATAACAAACTAAATCAGAAAACCTCATTAATTTAAATCAGTGTAATAAATAAAGAAATAAAATAGAGTGAAACCGCGCATCCCCTTCAGGACTTTTAAAGTGATAGTGATTGTGACACACCCCCACAGAACGTTTAGTGGATGCCCTCCAGGACTACAACAGTGCATAATCATCCCCCTAGAAGTAAGAAACAAATAGATGTAGGCAGACGACCAGGTCCTCGGATGCTGAGAAAACTTATAATTAAGGTAAAAATAAAATTGTGGCGGCTGCACTCGAGGGAAAGATTGGTTAAACTGCTGTTCCAAGTATGCTTCTTAGACTTGCAATTTCACTGATATTCAGTGTGTTTTGTTTTGCCCACTCTTTTGCAACGTTTACAACGTTAAGTACTTTAGAGTGCTTAATTTCTATACTTGACTCTTCTTCTAGTATTTCAGTCACGCTCTTCAGAAACTTCTAGGTCTGTATCTTCAATGACTGCATTTTGGTTCTATTACTTTATGTCTTGAGCTGTGTATTCCGCCTGTATAGTTGTAAAATCAGGGACTACTTACGTGTGCAAATTAAAAACTTACAGGTTCTATAGCTTCAAGAAGGATGATTGTCTTTTCTAGAGCAGTGTTTGTAGTTTTGTTCACGTTCTCCTGCTGCTGTAATGCTGATAGCGGCAAGTCGTCTTCATCCATTGGATCTTGATCCGATTTATCCATTATGTTATGCCAACATTTTGTGATAACCTGCGAACTTAATCCATGCTTCTGCTAAATGCATAACCGCATCCCTTAATGTAATTTTCTCTAGGACAACAGCAACTGCATCATTCCCAGTAATAATCGAACTAAGAAGACTGCTTTTATAGTAAAGTTTGGTAAGTCCCCGTGCATTCCGATTCATTGGTTGGATTAGAATGGGTGACATTTGGTGGCATGAACAATACAAAAATCATTCCATCTCGGGTTTTTAGTTGTTCAGTCAATGGATGACACGGTGCCCTGTCTAGAAGTAGCAGTGCCTTTTGTGGAAAGTTTGACTTCTTAAAAAGCAGTTAACTTGAACTTAACATGTACCTTGGTGCATACATAAAAACTTAGATGAACGTTTATTTGACCCTACCTCCGAGACAAATTCCTAGAAAAACCAGTTTTTAAACAGTTCGTCTGTCATCCATGCACTTTTAATGCTCCTATGTTCAACAGGATTGTTGTAGTTCTTAAAACATCTAGAATTTTTAGCTTTCCCAGTGACTAATGGTTTGATTTTGTGTGCCTGACATAAGTTTTATCAGAAAGCAACTGCCAGTACAACTCATTTTCATCAGCATTATACAATTGGTCTTCGTTTAAATCATGTTCGTTAATCATTTTTGTTTCTTTAAATGGGCCAATACGCTCTGACTAGCCTGATAATTTTTCTCCACTTATCTTTAAAAATTTCACCCCATGCCGCTTTTTAAAACTCAAACTAACGCTTAAAGTTAACGTTTTTTTGTTTTATCATATTTCCAGAAATTGAGATATTTCTTTTTCGTTGCGCAAGAAACCATTTATAAAATTGCATTTCCATTTTTCGAAATTTGGCTTCTCAATGTGTGTTTTTTGGTCGTTTTTATTGTATTTTTATTGTATTGTTTACCATTTCAACAATTTTTCTTTCTTCGTTTTTGATTGAGCAAACTGTAGACTTTAGTAAAGCCATATCTCTTAACCAGTAACGTAACGCTAAGACCTTTATTGGCATCTTCCATAATTTTTGCCTTTTCAGAAAGAAAAAGACACTTTGATTTTTACTTCATTTTGACCATTTTAAAGTGTTTAATATTTCATAACTGCAATACACAATTAAACCAGCACCAAATTAAGGTTCACTCTCAACACTATGTACTCACTGCTCAAATCACTGATTGAATATGTAGCACAGAATAGTGTGAGTGGGAATACAAATAAAAGCAAGTTTTATCAGGGTGTTTATACTATTAGAATATACAATATTCATATTACAGAATCGTCCATAGCTGCGCACATTCGTATTATAACGATTGAAAGGTGTAGAATACGTATTCTTCTCAATTAATAATATTGTTTCTTCTTGATACGTGTAATACTTAAGTTTCTGGGGTGGGGGTAGTATGTTACAGCTAAAACTGTACATCATCGTACTATATTTTATTAGTTGTATAAAAAGAGGCATTTCAGGATGGACAAGGAATAAAACTTCTTACGCAATGGTAGCAGTATTTCGTCATGGAGATAATATTGTATATAATTCAAAGTTATTAAATAGTCTACCCTTTGCTATTTATTGCTTAAAGCCGCTAAGATACTGCTACAGTTCCGTTTGCGCATATTTTTTGCGCAACCTGAGTTGTTTCGCGCCTTGGGAGCGGTCTTTTTAAAAATTTCTCCAAAAACTTTGTAACAATTTTATTTGGTTAAACAAAGGTTAACATGGATTTTGTTAATCTTCAATTAAATTAAACTAAATCAAAAAATAATTAATAATTGAACTAATGTAAGTGAGTAGCTTTATGCGAACTGCAATGTTAAAGCGGAAGTACTTATGACTGACTGACTGCCGTGATCTGGGCTCCCAGGCTATTTATGTTGTCCCTGCCCCTCACAATTCTGTGGGAACTTGCAGAGCTCATGTCTGCCTATTCTTAACCCTATTCATTATACAATGCAGCAATCTTACTTTCTAAGTAATCGTGGTTTAACCGTCTGTGATCTGCCACCTGCAGTGTCACTATCGTCTTGCATACAATGTATTGCATCCGTTCTCATGAACTGTTAATAATCTTTCCGGTTTATCCTTGTATTACATAGTTGCATTTGACTTAATAATTTCTTTAATAATTTCTAATAATTCTTAATTATTTCTATTTCGTTATACATACATAAATTGGGGGATACATAACTCCCGTTATTTATTACTTGCGTTATGTGTACTTTCCTTTCTCATGGGCTATCCGCACACTTTTGCAGGTTGGAGTTTGTGTAATAGAGTGTTATTTATCACGCGCTCGAAATAATAGCTCGTCGAATGTGAGCGTCATAGTGTAATTCATTTTTCAGGCGCTAGAAATATGAGACCAAGTGAAATGTATCACCAAATTTCTGAGATATATGGTAAACGTGCAATCAGTGACAGTATAGTTAGAAGAAGGGTTCCCAAGTTTAATTCAGTATGTGGGAATGTGATCGGTGAAGTGAGAGGTGAGCGACCATGAGTAGCGATTACAACATTGCAATTCTGTCATCTTCCCTACAGTCTCGATCTGGTACTGAGCGATTACTACTTCTTCTTGTTACACCTAGAGAAATTCGTGGGTGATGCACATTTTGATAATGACGAAGATCTCAAAAATGAGGTTCGAAAATCATCAGTTACCCAGGCTGTCCCTCTTTATGAAGAGGGTATACAGAGACTTGCACCACGTTACAATTGTCTCAATAATGGTAGAAATTTTGTATAAAAATAGTTTAAAATATAGACAAACTGACAAAAATAAAATTTAATAAACATTATGCTTTGTTATTTATTTATATCAAAGCGAAGCTTACTTTAAAAATACGTCTTGTAAATTTAAAGCATCATGAACACTTCATTTCAAAACCAACTAAGTGTTAGTTTAAAATAATTCTTAAATTTTCTTGGAATTATTTTGAATACTTTCTCGTATTGGTAATAATACTAAAATTTTCCACATTGAACTTTGCAAATCTATTTCTTTGTTTCTACAGAAACAAATGCAAAGTAGTTAACGTTCAATGGTGGTAGTATAAAATATATTTTCGTTCTGCAAACACCTCAACAGCACTAGCTTAAAGCAAACGTATTTTCTTTACCCAAGTACATACGTATAAGACCATGTTTATTGCTTACGTCTGTATTTTGCTACAAATATAAATATGCACATTACGATTAATTGTTCCCATACAATTATGTTAATGCACCCTTAGAGCAAGGTACAAGCTGTATTATAAATTTTTAAAGAAACACTTCCGCCAATATTTTCGAAATACAACTCTCAATATCGTAATTGCGGATAATAGCGTGTAGTGTATCGGTAATTACATGAAAATCAGAGCTTCATAATAGTTTTCGATCTCCAAGTCGTTACCGAATGCTTGAACTAGTAATTTCTAAATAATAATAGCTAGGGTAATATTTTCCTAGAGTTCCACACATTCTCCGCATATCATTTTGTAGCAGAGCGACAAGTCAATAACATTACATATCTGAGCACCTAACTTTATATCAGCGTACAATATGCCGAAAACTTTTAAATCTTTAAAATATCCTTTGATGGTCTTATCGAAGCTAGGTGTTTATGGTAGAAAAGATCATAGAGTTACTAAAGTGATCGGTTTCGTTTATTTCACTTTGCTTACATTCAACATATGTATCACGGTTTTGCAAATCCCTAACATTGAGAGCAACATATTTGAGTTTGTGGAAGTGCTAAATGGTCTTGGAATTTTAGTTCATGTAAGTGTAAGGAAATGGTTTAATTTCAGAGAACCACATTTATTATTTAAATACAGATTTATTATTCCAGCTTAATTATGTATAGTTCTGGCGTAACATTTATATATTTACATTTGAGTCATATCCAAAGGGTAAGCATTACTTGTTCACTCTTGCACTGGCGCGACTCTTTGCAAATTATCGTAGTAATATCAGTGTAAAGCGACGAGTTATATATTCTTTATAAAGAAAAGTCATCACGAAATCTAGACGCGCAAATAACTAGTACCGGCTGTTTTTTTTACCAGATGGCTTACTCCAGAGCTCTTTTGTAGCTCATGCAAGGTTTTGTTTCGTTTATTAGTTATAGTAATTAATAACGTTATAGCATTTTTTTGTACCAACTAGGTATTTACTTAAGCCTTTAAAGATCCTAAACACTCTGGTACTTATTACGTGTAGAAGATGCTAAGAAGGTGGAATGTTGCTATACAGTTGATGAGTAATGAAGTAAAAACGCTAGAAGTTAGACCCGACTAGGTTAGAACTAAAGGCGGTAGGCTTAAGCAAAGTGACTGAAGAAGGTGAACTTTTGATTAAGTTTACAGGTTTATTTGCGCAGGCACGGCCGCTGGTCATTCGCCGACACAAAGCTTCCCTATAACAGAAAGAGAAAAAATTCCCAAAAAGAAAAACTTCTCGACAAACAATTCGATCAGTCAAAAATTTGTAGCATATTAATTATATAGCTATATATGCTTTAGAGTATAGCACAGTACATCTTTGAAATAGGGGCAGTAGGAAGAGCAGACAGAAAGAGATAGAAGCTTTCTGGAATGTTGTGCTTCTGATGTATGAAGATGGTAGCATGGATAGGCAAAGTTAATAACAAATAGGTTGTAGAAATAGTAGAGGAATAAAGATATATGTGGAAAATGAAAAAATAGTAGAAATAGGACAGGATACGTTCTAAGGCATTCTGGGGAATAGTACGGGACATACTACAAGCAGAGATAGGAAAAGAGTAGGGATGGACTCGGGCTCGGGCTTTCGGGCCGGCCCGGCCCGAGCCCGGCCCGATTTCGGGCTCGAATCCGGGCCGGGCCGTTGACTACTTTATTCGGGCCGGGCTCGGGCCGGGCCTAACTTTTTTCGGGCCAGGCCGGGCCAAACGACTCGGGCCGGCCCGAACTTTTCGGGCCGAAAAACGCACGAGTAGATACTCCATCGTCTCTTCACTTCTATCTCACATTGAGTAAGTAAACGTTCTTAATTATATTTTCACGTAGTGTCTTCATGAACCCATTAATAATCAGTTTTTCGTCTTGTTTAGTGTAAAGGAGACGTGATATTATAACTCACTTCTTATACCGAATATTTTTTCTAGTCCTATTTAATGTTCCTCATGTGTTACTTTAGGCAAGTTAAAGATGCCCATGAATATCAAACTAGGTGATTTATTCATAATTCAAAAGTTTGCACGATTTATATTATGTATATGTATATACTCCAAATCTCAATCATGCGGCGAACGTCGATATTATCAATCGTGTGTATAATTTATGTCTACAGCCTAAAACACTAGAGAGTTATTGCAAAGTTCATTTTACCAATTTTTTAATAAAGTTTTTCCTTATTTGACATTTACACATGCGCAATTACACCTTTAATGTTTGTACTTTATTAAAATATAGGACACCTTTATTTAATTTAAATACAGACAGGAAATGCTTTTATTTAAGGCGCCTTAATTTTGACATATGCTAAATGCCTAACGTACAAACTTACATCTAATTGTCTGCCTTGTGTATAAATATAGCGAAATAAATGGTTTTTTGTAGTGTTGTTTTCGTAATTAAATTTAGAACTATAATGTCCAAGTTTATAACACGAAAAAGATACAAAACGTCAACGCTCTAAATACGAGGAAGCTGTTTTGTAATGCTTTTCCTAGAAGTAAATTGTAAGAATCCTTTTGAAAACAGATATGCTATATGCTTGTAAAGGTGTAAAAACAGTGTCTTGAAGTAAACTCAAAAAGTATTCCGTAAAAACACTTTGACAACACATACAAATGTTATCGAATCAGTGGGAAATAAAAGACTCAAATAATAAAAAAAGGTTCATCTTTGTGTGAATTTCTTTGATTTTTTCCAATATAGTTAAACATGTATTATAGGTCACCTTATCACAAAAGAGATTAATTCTTTATTCATTTTTAAAACATAACCTATAGATATAGAATACAAAACATATATGTCAGAATAAAGAGTAAGGGAAAAAACACTTGCACTAACACTCCTTTAAATTGGATGCAAACTTTTAAAAAAGGATACTTTATTTGAAGATTCTTTTAATAAAGTCTGCTTGGAATGAGTTTGCAACAACTCTCTAATTTCAAGTGGGTAATTTTAGTAAAATTCTTTGAAGTAGGAACGACAAAAATAAGGCGGACGCAAATTTATTATAAAGGTTATAAAGTGCGTTAAGCGTACAATTTCATAAACATTGAAAATTGCTAAACATTTTGTACCTTTGTTACCTATTTGTAGGATTTTTTAAAGAATTGTTACGTTTATTTTCAGCATAAATTAATTACCCTATTTTTCTCCCTTATTAATTCAATTCCCGCTCGAATAAATTCTGTTTCTACTGTTAAATTCTTCAACATAATTAATAATAAACACGCTCTTGAATAAATTCCTCAACTTCAATTTAGTTGCTTTGAAACGACAAGTTTATGCAATAACTAATAGTTATATCCTGTTTCAGGTACCTGTTATCTTGGTATACATTACGACCGCCTATAATGATTTTCTCTATTGTTTCAATGTAAAAACTTGTTGAAATAAGGTCGCACACTATCTGATAAAACCCGGGTTTTCCAGTTTTAATCGCGCTTCGATAAGCGATGATTTGCAGTTGGAATTCGTGTTATTTGAACCATTGTTAAATTAGCTTCTACAGCTTGTGCGTCGACATATTTTCTACATTATTTGTCACTGTATTTCAAAAGCAATGCACGTCTGTTTATTTTCTGTTCGACAACTAGGAGGTCTCTTGCGTGGATTGCTTTTTTTAGCTGGAGGACAAATGGGTTCTTTCTTTCTGTAGACCAACTGCTTTTGTCCGTAGGTCGTTGCTGTAGTTACAATGCCAGGATGAATGGATCCTGAATACCGCGGCGTTTCTGTGTTGACTCACCCCCGACGGTTTTCAAGCTAAGTATCCGGACACCTACAGGTATGCAACTCGTTTTCTTTTGTGTGTGTCAATGGGATATCAACATTTGGTGTAGTTATGTGACAAGAAACGTCACATTGTAGAACTATTGTTCGTTGCTGCTAATTGATATTATCGCTCTACATGTTTGATGTACCTGTGTTAAAAGTATTGGACAGACACATGCTTATTCCTTTGTACTGATTAGTTTATTTTACAAACGGTACTATGTACGATTTAAAAGATATCTGACAAAAGCTCCCACACGTTAATTCTTTCCTACTAATTAGTTATTTTACAAAAAGTATTAGGTGAAACTTTAAAAATGCTTGACAAAAGCTCTCACAGGTTTATTTACTACTGATTACTTTTATTTTGTGCAAATACGAGATACGCACTTCGTATCTAATGTACTAAATTGTTCATATCACCTAACTGTTTGCTTTCAAATAGTAACGCTTAATTTATTACTCTTGCTTGTTTGTACAGAATCCGTTATTTATTTTTATTTGTTAATAGATCATCGTGGGCGATGTTTTTTGTTTCTTTTTGGTATGTAGGCGAATTCCCCTACTCTCCGCGTTAAATAGTTAGCCTGGTACTTATTTTTCTTCCAGCTACGTCTAGGGGCGTAACAGAATCAAAAATCAAATGATATACTACGATATGTTCCACAAGTATCTTGACTGTAATTCAAAATCATTATACTCTTAAATTAAACAAAAGAGTGATAGTAAACTTGTTGAACACAACAGAAAAAAATATCTTCTCATTCGCTGAATAAAAGTCGGGCCGTCAATTTTCACTTCGGGCCGGGCCTCGGGCCGGGCTGGTTACCTTTCTGCGTCGGGCCGGGCCGGGCTTATTAAAAGCCCGGCCCGGCCCAGCCCGAGTCCATCCCTAGAAAAGAGAGGTAGAGATAGACCGAGATTAGACTTTAGCGCACAGATAGTGATAGATGCAGACTGTGCAAATTCCAGGGAAATGTATAGGTTGATTCAGACTAGGAAACAATGAAGGTACGCGTCCAATCAGTTCTAGGACTGAAAACCTAATGATGCATGATGATGAAATTTAGAAATTTTCTTAATTTTAAGTTTATTATTTAACACGTTTTCCTAGTAGGTTTTTTTTAATATATATGCGACGTCAACTACTATGGTTATTTGTCGCGGAAGAAGTGTTAACTTTCCTCTATTTTCCCTGTATGCTATATGTTTATATGTTAACACAGTTGAGAGTATTAAGATTTGAGTGTTTCATTACAATAAATGATGTATGTTCACTGAGAGAGTTTTGAACACAGTTATTAAGTATACATGTATTCACTGAAAGTTATATATGTTTTAGAAGC
The DNA here is from genome assembly GCA_036346225.1 of Platerodrilus igneus. Classification (NCBI taxonomy): domain Eukaryota; kingdom Metazoa; phylum Arthropoda; class Insecta; order Coleoptera; family Lycidae; genus Platerodrilus; species Platerodrilus igneus. The sequence goes on along the minus strand of JARFIW010000165.1, from coordinate 8,149,644 downwards.
TTTATATGTTTTAAAAAGGACAACACCTTTTCTATTGCGTTGTGATTATTTGCAAGTACGTTTTGCAATCCATTAAAAGTCCCACAGATGTTCTAGGGTGTACATATTCTGGACATACTTCCAGAATATGCAGCACAGTTAACGGCGCGTTACATGTTAGACATTGCGGCTGAAGTTCACCCAACAACATATACATGGAGGTTAGCTGAGTATGTCCAATTTGTAGTCGGGTTATTACTACCGTTCCTCTTCTTGTAAAGTACGCCATATCTCAACCGTATGCTTAATCTGCCTTAGTTTCCCGGTATTGAGACTCCATTTGCTTTGCCATTGCGCTGTTATACATGACTTAATCATTGCCTTGATGTCGGCCCGACAAACCAAATTGGTACCACATTCGGTTTTTGAAGCCCTCGTACGTGCAGCTTCATCGGCTCGTTCATTTCCAACAATACCAACGTGAGACGGGCACCATATGAAAACGAACCGGTGCACTGATTGGTGGACGATCAATTTTATCTGGTGAGGCAAAGGTTCAATATCAGTGTATCGCTTTAGGCTCTGCAGAGCGCTTTGGGAGTCAGTAATTATAACAAAAAGGCTGGTTTCCACTTGCTTTTCACATACAAGTACGGCTGTATATATGAATGCCTCATCAGCCAAAGAATAGGAAAGACTGGTATCCCCGAAAATAACTCCGCATCCTATACCTTAGGTGGTCTTTTAGCCGTCCGTATAGACTCGTGAAGATGATCGCGGATATTTATTTAGTATGTTCGCAAAACGCTTGCTATAGACAAAAGGGAGAGTCGAGTCCTTAGGAAGTGTAGATAAATCTTCTCTAATACACAGCTTGAGAATGTTCCATGGAGGCACAACTGAGTAACTCAAAGAAATTACCTCCGGTATTTTTAATGCGAGTCTGAGTATTAGCTCCTTGTATCGAATTCCCGCTGGTCTAGGAATACTAGGCCGTAGTGCGTACCTGCGTATGTCATCCGACTGTCTAAAAAGGTGGAAATTTACGCGGGCAGATAATGACGAACTTTTGGTTGCATAAGCAAGTAGGTTTCCTTTTCTGCGATAGTTGAGAGGTGATAGGCCTAATTCACAGCGGAGACCCAATGCAGGACTGGTACAAAAGGCTCCAGTTGACAAGCGGATACCATTGTGATGGAGTGCATCGAGGACCCTCTTGCTGATGAGTACGCCACGCAACCATAGTGCAACTTAGACAGAACCAGTGACACGTAGAGACGTAAAAATATTTCTCTGTCGGCACTCCAAGTAATGCTTGACATACGTTTCAGGACATTTAGGGCTTTCCGGCACCTAACAGCCAAGTTCTGTACATGTGCCTTTCACGTCAACTTGCAGTCAAACGTCAATCCTAAGAATTTAATAGATGGAACCACCAAAATTGGGATGTCTTTAAAAGTCAACTTAGGGCTGTAATGAGGTCTGCGTAAGCGACAGAAATGGACACTGTACGTTTTTGTCTTCGAGAACCTAAACCCTCGTGACTCTGCGCTTGCCACTGGCTGGTTTATGGCATTCTGTATTATCTTATTTAGGTTTGGTGAAAGTTTAGACGATGTTAGCAAAACAAAATCGTCTACATACAAGCGTTTCTCCACTGATGGTAGAACTTTTTTTGCGATATCATTTACCGCTATAGCAAACAGTGTAACACTCAGGGTAAACCCTTGTGGCACACCATTTTCTAGTGGGAACAAATTAAAATATACATTCCCTACGCGTACTCTAAAAGATCTGGTGGAGAGGATAGCCATAATAAATTGAGGTAGTGGTCTTCTCATTCCTCATTCGTGCAACTTTTCAAAAATGCCATATCGCCATGTCATGTCGCACGCCCTTTCAAGGTCAAAAAACGGCATACAAGTATTCGTTGTTCATATTTGCCAAATACCAATCTGGTTTACGACGCTATCATTCACCCATGATCACCTAGTGGACCTGGAAAGCGCAATATATAATTCCTTTATGAACAACGAACACTTGTATGCCGTTTTTCATAAAGGAATTAGATATTGCGCTTTCCAGGTCCACTAGGTGACCAAGGGTGGAATGATAGCGTCGAAAACCAGATTAGTATTTGGCTAACAGACCTCTTGTTTCCAAGGACCACATCAGTTTCTTATTAATTATACGCTTCAATGTTTTGCTTAGGCAGCAGGTAAGCGATATCGGCCGATAGCTGGATGCGTCTGGATGCATCATGTAGTGGGGGTTTATTCATTTATCTAGTTTATTAGTTTTCGAGCTATTTAATTCTTAATATTTGCGATGATTCGAAATTTGTGTACTTTCCTATTTCTATAGATATCCTTTCGAATAGGTTTAGCTCTGTGAAAAACCGCTTTTAGCTTTAATACTTCGTGTAGTTCGGACGGTTATGCTAAATTTGTTTCCCATAACTTTGAGGTTTTGTTGGTACACGTGATCTTTGTGAATAATAGTTGAATAATAATTGTTGTTTCTCGAGCAGTTTGGATGCGTTGTAAAAACTTAGCTTATTTACGTTTGTTGCTGCTCGTTTTTTGGCTTGTGTTCTTGCTCGTATTCTAGCTTGCTAGCTCCGGTGCAAACTCTAATTTGAAAATAACTAACAAAACTAATTCAGGTATCTAAGCCTACCGCTTGTAGTATTTCTGATAACAATCACTAATCAAAATTTTAACTACTTAATTACATTCCATTCGCGCCACCAGTACATCATAGAATTCGTCATATTAATCACTACCCGAATAGGTTAAAATTCTACTTTAAATACCTTTAAATATTCTCTTTCCTCCACTTACTGATTGAAATAATATTTATGTAAGTGATACAACAAACGTTCCTCAAAATACCTCATGCTATTTAATTTGCTAATTTTTCGAGAAAAATTTTGTAAATCTGTTTCTTATTTGGCGCGTTTATAGCCTCGGGTGGCTTATCACCCATCCCTCTCCGCAAGCAGCTAAACCGTATATCAGGGAAATCTTCTATTTTTCCTCCCGTTTTACCACTGTATCCTGTATTACGTTTTCCTTCTGAGCATCTCTATACCATACTTTTTGGGGAACATTCACAATCGTACCGTTATAAATTCTCCGATAATAAAGTCTTGCTCATTTAAGAAATTTGCATTTGTATTGTTTATGTAATTTTACTGATAGTATTCAATGAAGGGATATACTAGGCGTATTGTCATGCTTAACAAAATACACACATTGTTTCTTTGTTGCATTTTAAAAAGGAACGTTTTACGAAAAAGAACAAGCATAGCTTAAAAGTCATGGGATCAATTTGGAAAGAATGCTGTTAGCGGTTCAATATTCACAGAAAGCGAGCTCGAAGAAGAAAACGCAGAATAAGTTGAACAAGTTGTGCATTTGCAAACAAAGAAACGGAAGAGGTAAGTACCCTGCATCAGAATGCTAAACATTCTGAAAACGAAAAGGTTGATTTAGCAGTGATAGGCAGCGTCAAGTATTATTACTTATATAAAGATAAAGCAAACTGGCCAAAGCTATCAATGAACAAAAGTGTAAGAGCGAGGTCTGTTTGCACAATTTTTCATTTACCTGTTGAGAAAGGAGTGGAACGACAAAACAATAGCGAAACAGATTGTTAGTTACTATTTTTTACGAAAGAAATGTTACGCGAAACTTTCATTTCATAAATATTAAACTAGCAATCCAAGTAGTTGCACATGATACAGGTCTTAAGTAGTTAATCAAAAAAACTGACAAGAAAAAATAAAAGCAAATAGATAAAATATTCCACACTTTTAAAATACCGATGAAAGGGGTAAAGATCTGCATCGTACAACAAAGTCTCAACAAAGATTTTATTTTTGTTGCAGTGTATGTCATTTGATATTGTCTAAAACGGAGAACTGCGGAAAAACAGACAAGCAAGCACCGATCAGAGCACTTTTAGATTGATTTGTTGTTAAATGTAAAGCATACAACGTACGTAGCGAATACCTAACCGTTGATGAGAAATTAAAACCTTTCTGGGAATAAGGATCACTACGCAATACAGTACAGTACAGTTTAAAGGTATTTCTTCTAGTCAATGTAAAAGCTTATTACTGTCTTAATATGGAAGTACATCTTGACATGTGGCCTGAAGGGCCTTAGCGATAGAGTAACAGTTGACCAAACCTAGTTGAACGCTTGAGTGAATCAGCGGAATATTACACCCGCCAAGAAGTCGTTTTGCATAGTATTGGCATATAACAGTTAGACATTTAAATAAACTACACTTATTACATTCACTTCGGTAGTTATATTGGTGGAAGAAAAAACATTAGTAGAGAGAATTAAATCATGGAAGATACAGTACTTTCAGTGCTGAGAAGTGTTTGGTGACGTCTCTGCGAGTTTAAGAAAGTTAGAATACGAAGGAGACAACTTGAGTCATTTTGAAGTACTTCACTGTGCGTTTTGAAGAACCGCCGCCACCACAACCACCGTTATTTGCATGGAAGAAGAAAACCTTTACCACGGGAAGTGTTAGTGATGCACCTATAAATCAAACCGTAACCAGTCTGCAGAGTTAGGCGTCCTGGGATCGTCTATTCTGGACCACTTGCGAAAAGACTTGCATATTTCTTGTTTTCAGCTACCGTCAGCGAGCGAGGTAAGCAATCGTGACCTGGAGCAATGTGTGCATGCATGTGAAATGATGCTCGAATGCTTACTGCATGGAAACAATCAAAAAAATGCTATGTTCTCGGAGAAGTTTGCAATTTATCACAGCCCACGAAATAATAATATGTTCTTTTTTGGCAAAAGACAATCCGCGCTCTTATATGGAAATCGAGTGCAATCCTCAGCAAGTTAAGATTTAAGCAGGGATGACATCAGACCGTCTACATGGAGCATATCCTTTTGATATTGATGTGAAATAACACAACTCTCTGCTCATGATTAACCTGTGGTTGCTTCCGAGTTAATGGCCAGAAAAATAGTTAACACTGTTACACTTCGACAAGACGGTGCTGGATAACATTTTGTTGTGTCTGTCTGCACACGGCTGAATAAAGTGTTTCCAAATTTCCTGAACGGGTGAAATAGATTTTACGAAGCTTTGACCTCACCACATCAGACAACGCACACTGGTGCATCATAAAAGAAGAGGTTTATAGGTAGCGATACGTAAACAACTATTAAATGACAGACGGAGTTCACATAGCAATCCAAAAGGTTACCTCTATTATGCTTCAGCGGACGAATACAAGATCGTGGCGACGAATTAAACTTTGCATCGAATGTAGAGGAATTCACTCAGACGCTGTTTTAAAATGAGCAATGAACTTCGAATCTTTGTGGGTACAATGTTAAAATGTTGTTCATAACAACAAGGGCTGAGTTTTGTAACAGCATTATCAAAAAAGTAAACGAAAATAGAAGTTTTTAAGAAATATCTGTTTTACACATGAGTGCACGTTCACGCTTCACAATTAGCAAAACACACAAAATTGTAGGATTTGGGCTACAAAAAATCCTCATAATTATTTAGAAACAAGAACCCAATATCCCCAAAAATAAAATGTTTGAGCCGGTATCTTGGGGCATTATATTATTGGACCGTTTTTTGGAACGTTTTTTAGAACTATTGTCTGAAGAAATACCACCAGCTGTAAATGAATTTCCGCCGGAATATGAAAAAACTTTGTTTCAGATGGGTTGTTGTATTGCACATAACAGTCGTAACGTCCACGAATATTTAAATCAAAGCGTTAATGGCAAAGTTATTGGCAGAGGATATGAAGTTGGTTAGCCTGCTCGAAGCCCTGACCTTTCTCCTAATGATTTATTTCTATGGGGAAATTTGAAATCAAAGATTAACAATGGTAGCAGTTTTAAAAATTTGGAACAATTGCAAAACTGTATTCAAGATCACTGTACAAGAATTTCACCAAATCAGTTGGCAAATGTCATGCGAGAATTTTATGATAGATTGATTGGGTTATGGTTTAACTTTGAATGGAGGCTTATTTGAAAATTTATTATAATAATTGCTTTCTGTGTTAATTCCTTGAATAAAATTTAATTCTTGTTCTATTGCATATAATTACTCTCATTATTTTAGAAATTCTCATTATGTAAGGAAAATGAGATTTACTTAACATGTTGAAAAACGGCGAATTTGTTTCAATAGTTTTCAAATCATCAACACTGGGTTTTATTAAGATAGCAGTTTGGCATTTCCTTGCTTTTAAAATTTTTGTGAAAGGGAAATACATTTTCGGCATCAGTAGACATTGTCTAAACGCATAGCTGATGTGGGCTGTGACGCAAAACTACTTAAAATACGTCTAAATCTGTGGCATCACCATTGTTCAACAATTTCAAGGCACAACCTATTTTTGTTAAAATAGTAGTTTTAATTTCCTTAATTTTAACCCCTAAGACTAAGAAAATAAGTAATGATATGTAAATACTCCCTGTATGTTTGTTGTGGTTTGTTTAGCATTCTTCTTAATCTTGTTTAGAAATTAAACCACTTGTAGTTGTTAAAATCATCTTTATACACGTTTCGATCCATGACCTAGGATCGTTGTCAAAATAATTAAAAGAATTAAAAGAATGATTGCCTTCAATTTGTGTTGGGTCCTAGGAACGACTTTTTTAGGTAGCCAATACGCTTAACGTGAAATCAGCTCATTAATTTTAATTGTAAAATTTCATATAAATCCAATAACTTGAAGATTGAAAACATTTTATAACATGTTTCTATTTATACAATTGGGAGGATGGTTATTAAAGAAATGGCGATTACTTTACCGTAAGGCTTAAGCCGTCGTTTTTTATATTTGATATGAGGGAGAAAACTCATTTTAATTATTTTGACGACGATTCTCGGTCATGGATCGAAACGTAAATAAAAATGATTTTAACAACTATAAGTGGTTCAATTCTCAAACAAGATTAAGAAAAATGCTAAACGAACCACAACAAACATACAGGGAGTATTTACATATCATTACTTATTTTCTTACTCTTTATACAGGGGTTAAAATTAAGGAAATTAAAACTACTGTTTTAACAAAAATAGGTTGTGCATAAAGCAACTGATATTCAAAGTGTACATATTCTTTGTCTACATAATTTAGTATAGTGTAGTATAAAATGTTGACATTGGGTAACGTTGAAAAGTTATATCATAAGATAGGAAAGTGTTGTTGATAAACAAGGTATAACGGCTAAGGGTTCTAAGAAAGACCGTGCAAGCAAACAAAACATTTCTAGTAAAAATTGAACGTAGAAAATATGTTCGTGGTATTAATTTACAAGCTTGAAGATAAGTATCAAGGATTTCTACTTAAAGGATCGTTATAAACGAACAGCAAGTCTATTTAGGTAGGGCATTGAAGATTGAATACGAATATGGATCGATATTAGATAGAGAAGCCGTGTTTTAGCTTGTATTAAAATGAAACAAAATTTAGGTGTCCGTTGACTTTGAAGCGACTATGGGTGACAAGGAAACATGGGAGAAACATGCAGCGTGTTAGGTTTAAAGTGTGGAGTGGTTGACTTTTACAAGGACTAATAATAATGGGTATATGGGAAACGAAGATAGTTGGTTGGGGGATAGACAATATTCGAGAGAGGGTAGATGTTGTTAAGATATTATCGTACTTGTAAACAGGGAATATAAATAATAAGAGATATAAAATACGGGTTAAACAGGGATGCAATTAACTGGTAACAGACATAGAAAATATAGGAAGGGTACAAAATAGAAGACAGAACATTTTCATATGTAAGTTAGAGCGAGATTACCGTAATATGTGTATTTTAGAGGAGTGTTTTGTATGCTTGTGTTTGTGTCAGTTGACGAGAGACTTCAACGAATTTGATAGCCATTGTAAATTTTAATTAGATATACGAAGTAAAGCACTTATTTTTTGTTCACAATTCTTAGATTTTCTAGACGGTTGGCTTGGATCTCTTTAACGAATTTCTCCGATACCAAACTCTTCCCTGCTCCTGAATCGAGCAACGATCTTACACACCTATTTACAATTTTGATTTCAACTATCGGCAATCAAATTTTCTATTACTCTTCTGGTTCCGTTTCTTCCTCTATATCCATAAACTCGCGGTAATGTTCATATTTACAGATGTCGATTTCTAGTGGTTTATTTGCAATTAAAAACCTTGTCTAGCTCTGGTCTCACCACTAGGTCCTGGTTGTCCTTCGACTACTTGTGCATATGTCCTCCTGTTTGCCGCCTGTCCCTCTACTCTTTCCACTGGATTCCCACTCGTCGATGGCCTATTTATTTCCGGCGAGCTACTTTGCCTCTGAACTGTCGGTCTTAAAATAGCACCTTTCAAACTGCCGTTGCTCCTAAAATAACCACCTCGTGGTTCCCAATGATTCCTAAAATTTTGACATTAAGTTGTCCCCCCCCGTATTGTCAAATCTTACAAAGTTTACGTTCCTGTCTCTGCTCTCCTGAGGTCTTCCAGTACTCACATCATAATACCTTTGCAGGTACTCCAAAAATGTCTTCCTATCAACTATATTTTGTAAAGCAACATGTTGCTTAACCTCAATCTCAAAACGTCTGGACAAATATTTTATAATCTGACAATCCATCAATGGTGGACTGAGTTGTTTCGCTGTACTATATTTTCTTATAGCGTATTGTTCCCGGGATCCTGAAAACTCCACCTTGTACTTCCCTGTTATGAGATCATCCCTAACTTCAAGATCTAAGTAAGACGTTATATCCTGCCCAACTAAATTATACCAGGCCTCTGCGTCATCCTTTAATAAGGCCTTTACCACATTTAGTTTAACCTGTTCATCATACAAATTATACACCAAGGTCCTAATATTATTTATAAAAATTTGGCGGTTCACTCGAAATGTTCCCCGACAAAATCCTTGGGCTATCCCCCGCTAAAGTACTAATATTCTGTTTGTTCCCCGTAACTTCTCTTTCAAACCTTCCTAGCTAATCACTACCCGACTCAGTCACTTCTGTCATTTTCCCGTTAATCTCCTCTTCACAAAAATCATTACTTCCGTTTTTAATTTTCCAGTTTCACTCCAGATACCCATTATATTCCTCTCATTCTTTTCAACTCTCATTTCTTCAACCTCCCCCATTTTTAACGTTACACTATTTTTAAAACCAGAAAATTCCTTAGTTAACCTCTCTATTTTCTCACTTAACGTTTCCCTAACTCCACTTAATGTTTCGTTCATTTGTTCAAATTTTCTTTTAGATTCTTCACCCATTTCGCTAATTTCCTCAAACTTTCGGTTCGACTCTGCATTCATCCTTTCTAGCATTCGTATAATCATCTTATTTTTTTGTTCTCCGGATTCTGCCCTTGATTGAACTCTACTACCTCCGGCATTCTCCATTTCTTTTCCTGATTTTTCAAATAAAGCACTATCGTCACTTCCAATTTCCACACCTTCGCTCCCTAGCGACTCATTTCTTAAGATTCGTTCACACCACATCACTTATACATCCACTAATTCCAAAAATACAAATACACACACCCAAAAAAAAACTAAAATTATTTACAAAAACAATTAACTCCTTAATCCCAGGTCGCCAGTTTTCTGAAATAAAATTTTTTTATCTGGAATCGAGCCCCTGACGTTCGGGTTGCCATAAATTCTTGTTAGTTATCACAGGTATCATGGAACAGATCAAAATCGAATACCACGTTGGGCGCCATAAATTCTATGAACTCTCCTTTTGAGTCCTATGTTGTGAAGTTTAGCTCTGTTTAAGCCCCATCTACGTGCAGTCCTAAATACTGCTGTGAAATACCTCGGCTGCTCAAAATAACACCCCAAAATATGCTTATGACACTAACCAAGAAGCTTATGTGGATTGCTCACTCTAATAATTCCTGCTCACCGCCTAGCTCTGCCGCCAATAAAAATAAAAACACTCCCTTCAATCATACTCACAAAATAACTCAACTCACAAAATACAACACACTCTATTTTCACAAATTAAATATAACATTTTCAAAACTCGTACCGTATTTACAATTGTATCACTTGGATTAGTAACAAATCCTTTTCAAAACATTAATTGAATTTTGATAACCTCAAAAAGAAACTAATACCCTGTTAAAGTCCAATTAGCTTTTCTCATACCTGACGTTAAATACCAGTCTTAACTCTTTAAGCTTGAGTGCAAATTTACAGCACTATGAAAAATAAACTAAGTCCCCTTTACTTTGTACAACATTGCGGTTATCTTTATATTACTTATCCTTTTTCTACCTCAACAAATTACCTTATATTTCTAAAGTTCGATAACATTTTTCAGTTAGTTAAAATTTTCGCTCAAAATAATTTCTATTCATTTCAGATTTGTAATTACTTGACTTATCACAACACATACTAACTTGTGTGTACTTATAATTAATTGTATTAACTCAATTACTGCACTATTCGAAGTAAACTTGAAGGCGAACAAAGAAGTTAAGAATTAAGAGCTAAGAGAGCCTCCACTTCGATGAAGATGGTTTTATAAGAAATCCCGGACCCCTTGTTTTGAAGTCCGTCACGTATTCTACCCCCAAACCGACAAACATTCCTGGAAGAGCACCAACCGTCGTCCACTTTTCGTTAAATCTCGAACGGGTTCAAGTTTTCCTCGAACTACAACGCTCAAAACACCTAAAATTCATTAGAAATCGTACGAAAACAGCCAACCGTCTTTGCATTTTAGCGAAAACTACTTCAACGGAAATCGATTTTACTTAAAATCACGCCTCTTTACCCAAACCATACCTTTTTCATCTCCCTTTCACCTATTTGTTACCTTGTTCCACATATGCTACATTCTTACAAGTCCCCCGTTGGATGTTTCCCTACCAAGTCTTTAAAGTGTTACGCGTCTATACGTCACGTCCAAGGAGATCGCTTAATTTTTCTCCAGAAATTATTGATTTTATTCCCCTATGCAAAACACGCTTATGTCTCTCTCCTATACTATCTCGACAAAATAAATTACACTCACTCGTGCTAATGCGGTATATACTCCATTCTTGTTTCGCTTAATTGCTTGTTTGAGGTCTCCTGCTATACTACCTTTAAGATTATATCGATCCTACCAATTTTCAACGTTCTTAGCTCTTATTGGAAAATATAATAGCTTGTATATGCTGTTTACATATAAACTTTAAAGTATACGACTACTTGAAACGTTTCTAAATGTGTTTGTTTCTCTTTCCAACCGAAAAGCGTTAAAATTGTTTATCGTATCATTTGCTATAGTTGAAACGTAGAATTCTTCCCCGTTTTGAAATCTTTCTGGTTTACTAATATCGATCTTATGCTAACGAACTATGCAAACGTTTTTATATTATTTAAGCTACAATTAAATTATAATAAAGCTGTATTTTTAAATTGTTGCTTTTGATCATTCTATAAATATTGTTCGTATGCTATAAATAAATGCTATTCCTTGCTAAAATAAATGCAAAGCTGTAATTAATTAACCCAAAATTCCTGTAATTAAATTGACTACGCTCTAACTAGCTAATCTAACAGACGTAACTAACTTACTCGTATATTGTACTTATATACCCTAGCTCGTCTACAAACCTATTTATATACCCTTAACCTATTAATTACACGATAATATATATCTATATATACATATGTGTGTATGTATGTGTATGTTTGTTTGTTTGTGCGTGTACGCGCTTGCGCTTGTTAATTTACTAATTATATGGTCAGCAGATAAGGTCCCTTAAGTGATTTTGAAAAGACACAAATATTTGAATAGGTGTTTATTTTGGTGCTAGCGAAAATATTAATTAAAACGTTGTTAGTACTTTGATAAAAGTAGAGAATCATATAAAGGTTAGTATTGTCCAGTTGTCTTTATCGTACTACTACTGATTTTAAACCAAAATTTGCATGTAGAATATAGGTTAGATACAGTGGAGTGTAGAGTTTTATTTACAGATTAAAAAGATTATCATTGATGTAAGTAGAAATCTAAAAACCCTCGGCTTAATGTTCTGGTCTCCGATACCAAATTGGCAAAATCTCACTAAAATCGTTCAAACTGGGACAGAGACTTTGTAATTAAACTGGGAAAACGATAAGTTATTTGGTAATAATGGGTTAGTAGAAACGTGAAGCAAAGAATACTTAGAAAAATCACCACCCGAGAGGAACATCGTGGTGTAAGTTGCGTGGACACGTTAGTATAGAGTCCTATTTTTTGTAACCAAATAGTTAGAGGTAACGCCTTTCAAGATAGATGGTAAACTAGAAACTTTTCAAATATGTATACCTTCGAATTGTTACTTCTGTCTCATAGGAAGCGAACCATCTCACAATACTGCAGCTAGTCGATAAAGCTGTAAAATTGTTATAGTGTTTCAGCTTCCTTTAAAGTACGTTGAAGTTAAAAATATTAAATTTTCGGAACGCGGTTTCTACACGTAATAGTATTTTGTGTTGAAGTATAAGTGCCTCGTCAATGAACTTATTTCTGTGCTATTTGGATTACAAATGATAAGAAGATAAATTCAAATAGTAAATGTCAAAATTTTTCGGAAAATTTAACGCTCTGTTTTGGTTATGTCTCCCCCACCATCCCACCATACTGTCATCCCGTAACTTATTCGACCATACTAACGCAGGTCACAAGAAAAAAACTAGGAGTTAGTGATGAAATACAGACCTGTCTTACAGAATACCGGTTTTTATAATAACATATTCGTTAAGTTTTGCTTTGGTGGTAATTGTAGCAAGTGTGGAACGGTCATTTTCAAAACTAAAGCTGTAAAAAGTTATTTCTAGGAACACTTGGTTTAAGATCGAAGTGCCCTTGATGTCCTTAGCGTAGAAAGTGACCGTACAAGAGAAACATATTTCGGCATTTATGACGGATTTGGAACATCTACCCATCAACATTATCTTAAATTTCAACGTTTGACGTAAAGTTCCAATAACTTTTACTGATTGTGATGTTTTTCAAAAAATAATATTGGATACCGACTAACTATTAACCTAATTCGTATTTTAAGAACTTTTCTATTTCGTATCTATGTTAGTGCATTTTACATAAAAACTATTCCTTTTTATTCTACATTACACGTACACTGAAAACACTACATTGTAAATTTACTACAAAAATATTGATTATTTGTGTACAATTATTGATACGGTAAAATTACACGTATCGTGTATAGCGTTTACATACACATTGCGTTAATACATTTGTATTGTAAAGATGGATAGAAAAATTAAACGGAAGATGTAATTACCCAATCTACTTCTACCAACAGTATGTATAATTTTTATGTAATTTTGCAAGTAGGTTGTACTTCTAACATGTAAAATTACTAGCTTGTGTAATTCTACAAGGCAACGGTTGATATCTCCTATGGAATATTCCACTAACAATGTATTTTCACCATGTAATTTTGCAAGTAAATTGTATTTTTACCGTGTAAAATTACTAGTTTGTGTATTTTTACAAGGTAATGGTTGGTATTTCCTATGGAATATTCCACTAAGAAGACTTTTTACATAATGGTTTTGCCTTACATCAGATGAGATGAATAGTAATGTGGTTAGGAACATCAAAACATAAAATTTGTAAATACCCATCAGTGACTACACAGTTTAACTTTCTTGCAGCACAAAACAGACAAAACAATTTTAATCAAATTAAATTATGATAAATTGCATATATATAATATTAACTGTGATTTCGAATTTTCACGTAACATCAACAAAAATCAAGCCAATATCATATTTGCGTTGTAATACCAAGTTTCTTACGAAAATCAGTACCTATACGTATACGACGAAGATAACATGTAAATCTGCCAACAGTTTTTCTGGGATTAGTATTTCCAACTCTACAGCGACTAAAATATTCAAGTTGTGATTAAAGTAAAATCAAAAGTTTCTAAGAAAATGTTAGTTTTGTTAGATTGCTTTCTTTATATAACAAAGTTACAGTACACTGAGTGACCGTTTACTTTAAAATTTGGTTAAAGGTATATAGTTACATGTGATAGTAAATAATGAAATGTATGTAGTAAATTTATTTCATACAGAAAAAAGCATAAAACGATCATGTATAAGTTTATTAAAACTAAAAATTAAACATAACAACTACTTATCGCTTTTATGAACAAACCAAACTAAATGTAGTTACTGAAAACGTTTGGGATACAGGACATGTGAGAATTAACTAGCCTGGTACAATATAGCCCAGACCTTTAAATTATAAAACACATTTTTAACGTTTTTCATTTAAAAGCAGTATTGCTTAGATTAGAAATGTATGGTTATTTGATGCTACAAAACGCATTCTTTAAAAAATGCATTTTTATTAATTAAAGTTATGGTCCACTGCAAAATGGCACTTGTCCTAAAGTTTTAACAAACTTTCCTGTCAAATAATATAAAATTGTTATTTTGTGACACAAGCATGAAAGCAATGTTTATGTGGATGTATAAGTGCATAAAAAGTTACACAAAATAACAATTTTACATTATTTATCTTCACGTTAAAAAAACTTAATCGTATAAAATAAATCAATAACTAACAACTTAAAAGGATATCAGTGAACGATTTAAATTGATTATAACTAAACAAGAAACAACGTTTAAAGGGTTAAGTATTTTGTAACTTTTCATTAAGGCAATAACTCGTTTTTTAGAGGTCGACATTTTCTTTGATTTGTTGCCCATATCAGGGTGGATTTTCAAAAAATAGCGCTGGATCATTTTCAGTGTGGTTGACAATTTTTAAGGATATTCCAAGTTTACTATAAAGAAAAGGACAAAAGCGTCCTCGATAGCTTCAGTAAAGATGGAGTACGTCATTATATGGATTTTTTCTAAATATACAGTGTAGTCTTCTGCAACAAAAAGCAGACATTCATCAATTAGTTCGTCAAGCAAGCTAAGGAATTAATTAGACAGTTTGAAATCAAGCGTTGATCGTCGGAAAATCCATGAAATAATTAATTAGAGTTTCTCAATATAATTAATATAATCAATTAATCATACGAAAATAATTAAGATCAACCAATAAACCTGTAAGTTTTAAACCCACTAGTCAAGTATCAATTAACTCTTAAAATTGTCCGATCAAATTTGTGTAATCAATCAGTTAAGATAAAAAAGAAACTCGTTTGAGTTGAGATAATTTGATATTAGGCTGATACTACAAACACCATTTTGTTCAATTATCCAGGGAGTCTCCGTTTTTAAACAAGATGTGATGTCTTCTTTATTGTTATCCTATAATAAAAGGTAATTAGTAATAGCAAAAGTTTACTTTTGTATATCTTTAATATCATAAAAAAAATTTATACCTTCATCAAAATATGCCGCAAAAATTGTAGCGTATGTAGAGCTGCATTATCGTTGCCTGAAGCAGTAATTTTTTGGGTTTTAATGCCGAAATCTCGAATCTTTGAACCCTTAGCATTTAAACTATAAGACAAGTTCCCCAAGTCAATATTAGTCAGTCGTTTAAAATGCCATTTGATGGTATCTGGTTTAAAGAGAATTGGCCATATCTTGTTGAATCATTTTTGCATTTGGAATTTCTTCAGAGTTTAAAGACTGCCTAATAGTTCCGTAAGTTCCTTCCACAAGAGCGAAAAATTCGGGATCTTCATTTTTGTGGATTTATTCAATTAAGCAGGTTTGTAGGTTATTTACAGATGTGGTCGAAGCTTTTTCATTTTCACTAGAAGCTTCGGAGGACCAATTTGGACAGCCTGGCATACTACTTAAACGCTTTTTTATGGAAGTTGACGGTAAATTGTTTTCTTTCGAGACCCCTCGCTTATGGGGCCTATTAAGATAATTGTTGCGGTCGAGGAGTTTTGCAAATGTAGAATGGGAACCGTCTCCCATTACCACTCCATCGTCATCCACATCTCGAAACATGTCGGATATATTTATCGATCATTTTTTTTTGCGACAAACTTGAACGCTTTTGATGAAATATCTTTTTCATGCCTCATATTGTATTAACTATAATGTGAATTATACTCGTTATGGTTGTCCTATCTTGAATACCTGCTTCACATTGCTCCAACATTTGCAAAAGCATTTTCTCCTAAGAAATTTGAAAATTGGACCAAGCAAATTCATAATATATATCAGCAATGGTTGTCGCGAGTTGTATAGAATTGGTTTTGGTATGTTTCCATTACAGCATCTGATGTTAGCAAATCAAAGTCTGTACTATTAACAGTTACAGTGGAAGCCAAAGAAACGCTTGAACTGTCCAGTGAATTAAATGCCTGAGGTTTTACGCAAACACACGAATACCATTGCCCTGCGGTTCTAGTAATATAAGTGTTTCCATTTTCATAAAGTCCAATACATCACTGTCTGTCGTCAACCACGGTACCTTCGCTTTCCAGCACCAGACAGCTTCCATTGATGTCTAATTTAGCAGAAGCTGTAAATCACTACAATATTTAAAGTAGTAAGTTTAGTATTATGTGCTATGATCAATATAACTGTATGCATTTGACGAAAAAATAATACGTAACAATTATTATTATATAAGTTTTTGGAAAAATGCATGCATAAGATATTCCCAAAGTTAAAGAAATTAAAAAAAAGATTTAAAGAAACAGGCGGATCTAAAATCATAGGTGCCCGTATAAAATTATATACCTTTTAATATCAGTTCCTCGTAGATGTCGTCCACCGAGTCAATTTTAACGAACACTTTTTTGTTTCTATCTAAAGTCCAAACTTTGGAAAAAGACATTTTCATCTAAGACAAAAAATCTACAAGCAGCAAATCTTATATATAAATATCACTTTTAGGAAAAATTTCAAACACTAAACATTTAAAAAAATATTTAACTAATAATATACAATGCATAAAGGAAATCACTAATTTTTATACTGCGTGTTGTGTTGTTTCAAAGCCATATCTCTCTTATTTTAAAAAATTCAAAATTGCGATATTTTAAACGTGCAATATAGACCAAACTTCCTCTAAATCAAGCACAATATCAATATTCAATCACTTCCGGTTTAACCTTTAATTTAACTTACTTCAAAATTCAAATTCTATGCGAAAGTTCCTTTTCAGTGATGTATTACACTTGTTTTACGTCCAAAGTTACATAATAAATCGAATTGTGTCAGAATTAAGCTTCATAACCAAATAAACTAAATTTAGTGTAGTTTTGACAGTTTGTGTTTTATAGTTCATTGGCCTTATCCCTTTAATAATTTGAAGCAAGTTTGAAAAAAGTACAATGAATAATGAGGTATTAGTGTTTGGTTAGATCCATTTCGATATTATTACGATTTTATGTGTGATCTTAAATTTAAATAAATACTTTTACTATTTTTAAAATTCGATATTAATTAAGATCCAGCATAAACACAAAGTATAATACATCACTGCAAAGGGAATTTCGCATAGAATTTGAATTTTGAAATAAATATACAGGGTGTCAATTAAATTTCAAAAATTAGGTTCGTTTCCAGCAAAACTGGAAGTGACTGATTATTGTTATTTCGCTTGATTTATAGGGTGTTTGGTCTCAAATTTAAATAAGAGAAGTATGGCGTTGTAACAACACAACTGAGACACCAGTTCAGTTGTAGTAAGCAAAGCATTTTGTCAACAATAAATGTTTCTTGGAAAATAAAAATGAGATTTAAAAAGGGATGTGATTTACGCAAGCCACAATGGATATATTATTTAAATATTTAAACGTACGCACATTTACACGGCGTCATTTCAACATCATAAATATGAAATTTATTAGATCATTTTGTCTGTATGTTTTTATCGACCAACGGCATCTTAAAACAGTTAATTAATTAAAATACACTAACCTGTAATGGTTGCCAATTACGCTGGTATGAAAAATGTAGTGGACTGTAATCTGCATCTGCATGACCGCTGTAAACTGCATAAACCAAAGTTCACTATTCTTGAGGCGTTTTCACCATTGAAAAACTCATGGTCAAAGCACACCGAACGGATTTTTACGGTCACTCCCGTTGCCAAGTTAATAATTGTTACGTGCCAAGGGTCACTTAAACATTGTTTTAGTTTAGTTTTTAATGTACGGAAGTTTTCCCGCCATAATTTTCAAATACGCGAGACGCGGGAACTTTTAAATAGACTGGGCGGTGCTTCCGGCACGTCACAATAGTGAGTTTGCGCAAGTGTGCTTATCCCCATAGGGGTAAGGCAATAGTAGACAAAGAGTGGGGGGGAGTTTCGCGGTTCTCGCCCTGAATCGTGGCTTTTTTCGCCAAACCTTGAAGTGAAACGGTCGTGCCGGGTGTGATATCTTATCGTATCTATGTAGATTCCCTTGTCTGAATTATCTTTGTTGTCGTTCCTAATTAACCTGTTCCTGTCTTTTCCCTACATAGGTAGGTAAATTTGCTGCACCTCGAGGCCATTGGAGCAGCCCACGACCCCGATGTCCGAGCTCTACAAACAGCACCAGGAGCCGAGGCTGCCGTAGCGTGACTTCCTGCCGGTTACCGGATTCCTCACGTGATTAGATTCTCTAATTTTCATTGTTCTAATTTTATGTAACTGCTCCTAATTATGGCGCAATATAAATTGTCGATGACGTCATGGTGATTGACGCGCGAAACCTGTAAAAGGGGTTTGCGTTCCGGCCGCCAGGGCGTAGCATCGCTTTTAACCATTGCGCTTGCGCGATGTATCTTTTAAACTTTGGTAACTGTATTACAGGCTTTTAAGAGCCATCTATCGCCATTTCAATGTACCACCATCTAAGTGTAATATTTTGTTAACTGTTTTACCGACCGTATAAACATTCAAATCGAGTGTAACAGATGGCGCCTTCAATGTGGTGAGGTTATGAACTTTAGGGGTTTCTTCTTTGTTTTTAGGTTATGTTAATTTCAGTTATAAGCATTCAATGTTTTAACAGATGTTATTTAAACAGCTTTCTCACTTAAGGAACCATACTTTTATACATGTAAGTATTACAAATAAGCATTTACCTTACCTTATGTCTTTAAATACAGTATTACAGAATTACCTATTAAAATATAACTTTTGTTCGTTTTCCTAACCTTAAAAGGCCGTTTTTTGAAACTTAAATACATTGTCCTTTATGTTACATTCTAAAAACTGCATTATGGATTTACATATTGAACTAATAATATCTTAATTACCTTCACAAGAAAACCTTGTGGTTAAACTTCTTGATTTCCGTTAATATCGCATACCTTATATATCGTGTCTTGAATATTTTATTCACAATGAACGTTTCACATTTAAAATCCCTCGAATTGATCTACGAGCTGGAGTGTAGGAGTATTATCGCAGCTAGTAATCAGAATGATAGGCGATCTCAACTCCGGGCTATTTTGGCACAGGAAACCAAAGGCGTCGCTATCTTAAAGAAACCCGTAGGCGACTGGCCCCTTAACGTATCGGAAATTAAATTATCTTTAGATGATATATCGGGTATAATAAGCAGAACAGATCCTGCTGCTACTAATATCGAGCTAGGGAGATTGACTTCAAGAATAATGCACGTCAAACAGCGTGTCGAATTATTATCTTTATATCACGACGACCAAGCGACTCAATCTAAACAAAGCTTGTTGTCCGAGGTGTTATTGCTTGAAGGGATTGTTCTCGAAAGACTTAATCCAAATGCAGACGCAGATATATCGTCACCCTTTTCAAATCTTGTAATCGCTCCACCCAAACCTGTAGGAAAATCTATACCTGTATACAAGTGGGGTTTGAAGGGTTTGATTCGAAGGTTTCTTTATCATCCTTTCTTGATCGTATCAATGATTTTAAAACCTCTCGCGGGTGTACCGACCACGACCTATTTGTCTCAGCTGGTGACTTGTTCTCAAACTCAGCGTTAATATGGTACAGGAACATCCGAGACCAAATTTCTACCTGGGAAGAGTTAGTTGCGTGTTTAAAACGAGACTTCCTACCTTATGGCTATATTAACGACCTTTGGAACGAAATACGTAACCGAACCCAAGGTCCTGACGAAAATGTTGTTTCTTTTATTACCTCACTAGAAGCTTTATATAGCAGACTCGACAAAAAACCTTCAGAACCCGAAATTATCCATCAATTACTTAGAAATTTAAACCCCTACTTCTCAGAACGTTTGGCATTGCAACAAATCTCGTCGTTAGCCCACTTTAAAGACCTATGTCGGTCCCTTCAAAAAGTGAAGTCAAGAATTAACAAATATCGGCCCCCGCCCGAGGAACTATCTGGTCTTCTCGAACCTGATTTAGCTTGCCAAGCTCGAGCTTCCCGTAAAGTATCTACACTTAACGTTCCTCCTACCGTTACTAACAACGCACTTACCTGTTGGAACTGCAAGCGAAGTGGACATAACTATACTGTCTGCATATACCCTAGAAATATTTTTTGTTATGGTTGTGGTCGCGCTAATATTTACAAATCTAACTGCACCAACTGTAATCCTAACGTATCGGGAAACTTCCGTCGAGATATTTCAAATCAGGGTGTGAATATCTCAAGAAACCAAAATCGCCCTCAACACCAATCATCCAACGGACACAGACGCCAATAAATTCAAATTATAACACTACTTCTAACGTTGTACCGTCATTAAATTTATCTAATAATAATACCGCTACTATTAATGTACAAAATGCCTTACCTTTATTAGAGGAATTATGCTACACTACTCCAGCTGAGTGGTCTAAGTGGTTACAAACCGTCAATTCCTTTTATCATAAAAAGACTGCTGCCGTTTCACAACTTGTTAAAAAACCCTTCGATAACCGTCCACACTTATCTATCTCAATAGGTTCCTTAAATGTAATTGCTTTATTGGATACAGGTTCTTCATGTTCTCTTATAAATAACGAAGGTTTACATCAATTATCTCAACAAAATATCAAAATTCAAATTATTCCCGAAAAAACTTCCATAAATTTAGCTGACGATAATCAAATACATGTAACCGGTTCCTTAAGTTAAAAATTCGAGTAGAATCTCTTGAACGTGAGGTTTTATTTTGATTGTGCCTACATTAGCTTATCCCTTTCTACTAGGCGTTGATTTCTGTAAACTTTTAATCTGTCACTTTACTTTCAGGATTTTCATGGCAAACCTCCATTAAAACGAACTCCTGTGCATCTACAGGAATATCTAACAAAATCTCTTACTGATTCCCAAAATGTAACCCTTAACGCTACAATTGACAAATTTCGCAAACTTAATACCTCCGAACTGGGTTGTGTTACAACGGCAACACACGTTATCTCTACAGGTGATGCCCTTCCCTTTAAGCAACGTCAATATCCCTTATCGCCTGCCTTATAAAAGCATTTACATGCTGAAATAGACAAAATGTTAGAATCTGGTGTTATCTCTCCTTCAAATTCACCATGGACCTCTCCTGTATTATTAGTTCGGAAAAAGAATGACGAATGGCGTGTCTGTTTTGATGGCAGGAAGCTAAATTCTGTTACTGTTCCAGACGCTTACCCTCTACCTAGAACTGACTCAATTTTAAGCAGGCTTCGTAACGCAAAATTTATCTCATCTATCGACCTTAGACAAGCTTTTTATCAGATACCCCTCGACTTATCTTCTCGTCAAAAAACTGCTTTTTGTGTCCCAGGCCGAGGTCTTTTCGAATATAATTTTTTGCCATTTGGTCTCTGTAACGCTCCACAAACCTTACAACGTACTATGGATCAAACGTTAGGTCCTATCTTACATCAAGAACGTGCCTTTGTATTTTTAGATGGTATCTTAGTTATCTCAAGTTCTTTCGATGAACATATCGCCACATTAGATGAAGTTGCATAACGTTTAAACGCAGCAGGTTTTAAGATAAACTGGGAAAAGTGTCAATTTTGTTGTTCATCCCTCACATTTCTTGGTTTTATTGTCGATGGAACAGGCTTGCGAGCAGATCCTGCTAAAGTTGATGCTATTACTAAATTTAAAACACCAAAAACTGTTACCGAAATCAAGCGTTTAATAGGAATGATTAGCTATTATCGCATCTTTCTACCCAATCTTTCAACTATATCCGCACCCATTACCGCTTTAATTAAAAATAAAAAGAAATCCCAAACTATCGAGTGGAATTTAGAATCCCAACAGGCTTTCGAACAAATTAAAACATTAATCACTTCAGCACCTATCTTAATCTCTCCAAATTTCGATGAAAAGTTTTTTATACAAACCGATGCCTCACTTACTGGTTTAGGTGCAATGTTGTTCCAGGTAAACAATGGTTTAGAACACCCAATCGCATATGCAAGCCGTGCCTTAACTTCTGCCGAACAAAAATATTCTGCTACCGAACGAGAACTATTGGGCGTTATCTTTGGCATCGAGAAATTTAGAGGATATGTCGAAGGCACACACTTTACCGTAATCACTGATTGTGCAGCTCTCACTTGGCTTAATAACTTGAAACAGCCAGCAGGTCGTTTGGCAAGATGGAACTTGCGTATATCTCAATTTACTTTTGACGTTAGGCATAGGCCTGGCAAATTAAATATCGTACCTGATGCCTTATCTCGTGACGTCGTCTCTCTTAATCTCCCAAATTTAATTCTGGATACCTGGTACCTCAATATGATTAAAAAAGTTTCCGATAATCCCGACAAATTTCCTACCTTTCGTGTAACTAATAATAGACTATATAAATTTGTATCCTCGTCCCCGCATAAAATATCGAATATACCTGAATGGAAACTGGTCGTGCCCACTGCAAACCGCAGTGAGGTGCTCAAATTATGTCACGACGATCCAATTGCTGCACACCTTGGTGTTACAAAAACTCTCGCTAAAATATCTGAATTATATTACTGGCCCACACTTAAGCAATCTGTTTGTCGCTACATTAAGAGCTTCAAAATTTGTGGTTCCCATAAGAGTTCGCAAGATGCTCGCCCTGGTTTAATGGGTAACTTTAAGCGTGTATCTTATCCCTTTCAATTAATATCGCTTGACTTATTAGGACCTCTCCCCCGATCGAAAAGAGGTAATCAATATCTTTTAGTGGTTACCGATTGGTTTTCTAAATTTGTTATGGTACAACCCTTACGTAAAGCTACATCTGCAGCTATAATTAAATTTCTAGAACAAAATGTCTTTCTTATCTTTGGTGTCCCTCAGATTATCCTTTGTGACAATGGTGCACAATTTATCTCTAAAGATTTTCAGAATTTCGTTAAAAGTTATAAAGTACAAAAAATTTGGTTTAACGCAAAATATCACCCCCAAGTAAACCCTACCGAGAGAGTAAATCGAGTGTTAATTATCGCTATCTCTTCCTATATTAATTCAGACCATACTACATGGGATGAACATATCTTTGAAATTGCTCAAGCTTTGCGTACATCTAAACACGAAGCAACCCAATTCACTCCGTCTTTTCTTGTTTTTGGAAGATATACCCCAATCGATGGAAGTTACTATGGTTTAGTGCCTGACGATACTAACGTAATCGAATTTGACGATAAAGTACGTTGGGACAAGGACCAACAGTCATTACCTTCTATCTTTAACGACGTCAGAAAAAATTTGTTAAAAGCTTACGAAAAAAGCAAGGACCACTATAACTTACGTAAACGAAATATTTCCTTCGCCTTGGGCGAACAAGTTTGGAAAAAGAATTATGTCTTATCGGATGCATCTAAGAAATTCTCTTCAAAATTAGCCCCTAAATTCATTCTTTGCAAGGTCACTCGTGTCATTAGTCCCCTTATCTACGAACTTCAGGATGCTGAAGGAAAACGCCAAGGCAGGTGGCATATTAAAGACCTTAAGCCATTCTCTGCCGACCCAAATGCTACTTAAGTTTTTCACGTTCCATTCTCCTCACGATTTACCTAATATTTTTCTGTTTTCACCATCAATTAGTAACCGCAATTACTTATTCCTTCTTTCATATAGTATATAATGTCTTACACGTTTAATTTTACTTACCTTAATTTAGCTATCTTTTTCTTTTGGTTGACTTTTCCTTGACCATACCGTTACTTATATATCACTTCATTCTCAACGCCCCCCAATATAACTCTGTCGTTTCATTTAATTAACCCTTGAACTTTTCCTACTACATATTGTTCAGTCTTTAGTATTTCTCTTATATGGTTTAGTTGTGTGGTAATTGTCGTAACTTTGGTTGAAATAACTCATTGAATTTTTATGATTGGTTTTAGCTGATGTTGAGTGGATGATTTTTTCCTTGGACCAACATAGGAGTCATGACCTATGCCATTGTAAGAAAGAGTTCATATTCGCAGTTGCAAAGACTAGGATTGCCTATTCCATGTGTTTTTCTTCTGAATTATTGCAGTCGCCTACATTATACTACATCATTATTTCTTTCTTTTACTACTAATCAACATAACTTATAAACATTTTTTTCATTATTTTTTATTGAACTTTGTGGTGAGATGCTATTGCTTTTTATTGTTATCTTATTAAATTCTCGGTTGTTTTGGCATATGGGGACAGTGTATCTGTATTTAACTGCTCATAATTGGACATTTTTGTGTGTTTAGGGTGCTACCGATTTAAAAAACTACCTTAAAACAGTTTGTTTTTGTGTGTTTGTATCTGTAATGATACTTGTAAGTTGTTGTGTCAACTTTTGTTTGATTTTCTTATCGTAGTCAATGCACTCGTTAGGAAAATGATCGTACTAGCTCTCTTGAGAGCCTAGTGAATGTTAACATATGTTATATCTTATCTTGTCGGATCAATATCGCAGGTGGTCCTTCAGACTGCGCTGTGTTTAATAGGGACAACTCTCTACCTTCTCTTGGACGCTTGTCCAAAAACTATACTTTTTTTCTTAACCCGCTATCTCCGCTATGCCTTATTCTTCTCTCGGTGGACCTGTTCTTGTCCCGGAACACCCGACTGCCACATAAGAATGATGTTCCCTCATTCCGAGCTACTGACCACACTGGCTGGTTGAGTAGCGCTTTGCTATCCACCTTTCCCTCTGTCGCCTTTGCTCAATGCGAGCCCTTCCTCTACTTTCTTCTACTTGGAGGTGCCTCTTATGCACTCCAAAAAACCAACCTCCTTCTTTTTTACCTCTCCTATTTCTACTGCCTTTTCATTTCTGTTAGTCACCGTGTGGTTGCGCGGGAGGTTTCCACAGACACCTGGACCATGTCTCTGTGAATCTTTCGTGGGGTCATGCGGTGCCGCTGTCAGTGCATGGGCTCTGGCAGTGAAGGTACGTATGAGTGTGTGAATGTGTGAGTGAATGTGTATATCGCTATATACCGAGTGGATATCGGGTGATAGTTCACCGATATCGATCAACGCCGGGTGCAGGAATGCACCCAAAGGTCTTTGCCGGTCCCCGTGCTGTTCTTGTGAACGGACCTGCTTCACAGGTTTCTCTTTTTAGAGGGCACGGGTCAATCCCATTTCAACGGCTCTACTGGAGCCACTCTTTTGTTGTTATCATTGTCTTGGGTAATAACTAGGCCAATATCTTTGTCTTCTTTATTATCTTCGATAATACCTTTAGGTTTAATATCGTTATCTTATTGATTACCTTTGGTAATAACTTTAGTTTAGTATCGTTATCTTACCGATTACCGTTAGTAATAATTTTGGTTTAATTTCTCGTTATCTTACCGACTACCGTTAGGAATGACTTCGAGTTATTTCGCGTTATCTTACCGGTTATCTTTAGTAATAACCTTTGTTTAAATTCGTGTTATCTTACGTACTATCTCTTATAATCACTTTAACTTAATATCGTCTTATCTTATCGAGTATCTCAAAAAATAACTAAAGCTTAATACCGTTATCTTATTCATTACCTTTGAAAATAATAACTTAAGCTTAATATCTTTACCTTATCTATTATCTTTAACATCAATTTGAGATCTTATCTTATCTTTTTATCGTCCTAACGTGTGGTATATATGACCAGACGTGGGAATTATTATTTTTTCTCCTGAAATTTAAGTGAAAAAGCTAACCCGATTTAGAAATGTAATTTGTCAGGTTAGCATATAAGGATTTAGTAGGGGGTACTTTTGGTAAATTTGTGGATTCACAACTGTGTCATGGACAAGTTTAAATGTGCATCATTAGGAAACCAAAGTACCAGTAACAAAATTTGCTAGAGTGCAGAGTGACGCACTCCATGAACATTTTAAATTTGGGCACTTATTGCCAAAAAGAAGAAGAGTTTGATGCAACACTCATGTGTGTTTGCACATAACAACTTTTGTGTTAGCTTTAGTTAGATAAGTTTAGATAGGTTTAGATAGTTTAGGCAACTTGTCGCATCCGTGTTAGTTTAAGTAGTGTTTCATGCTCCCCGACAAATTTGTGCTGTCGGTAATTAGTGTAGTCAAAGACTATCGGGCTACCTATTCCGTTTCCTGGTACTGCGGTAGACGTGTTATCGGTCGAAAAACCAGGTGGCGCCTTATATAAACATTTTGTAGGTTTTAAGTTAGGGTTTATATAGGGTAGTTAGGACTTAGACTTTAAGCTGTTACTGTGCTAACAGACTTTTTCTTTTTTAAAGTTTTTTCTTTTGTGGCTTTGTCGCGATTGTTACGTGCCAAGGGTCACTTAAACATTGTTTTAGTTTAGTGTTTATTGTACGGAAGTTTTCCCGCCATAATTTTCAAATACGCGAGACGCGGGAACTTTTTAAATAGACTGGGCGGTGCTTCCGGCACGTCACAATAGTGAGTTTGCGCAAGTGTGCTTATCCCCATAGGGGTAAGGCAATAGTAGACAAAGAGTGGGGGGGAGTTTCGCGGTTCTCGCCCTGAATCGTGGCTTTTTTCGCCAAACCTTGAAGTGAAACGGTCGTGCCGGGTGTGATATCTTATCGTATCTATGTAGATTCCCTTGTCTGAATTATCTTTGTTGTCGTTCCTAATTAACCTGTTCCTGTCTTTTCCCTACATAGGTAGGTAAATTTGCTGCACCTCGAGGCCATTGGAGCAGCCCACGACCCCGATGTCCGAGCTCTACAAACAGCACCAGGAGCCGAGGCTGCCGTAGCGTGACTTCCTGCCGGTTACCGGATTCCTAACGTGATTAGATTCTCTAATTTTCATTGTTCTAATTTTATGTAACTGCTCCTAATTATGGCGCAATATAAATTGTCGATGACGTCATGGTGATTGGCGCGCGAAACCTGTAAAAGGGGTTTGCGTTCCGGCCGCCAGGGCGTAGCATCGCTTTTAACCATTGCGCTTGCGCGATGTATCTTTTGAACTTTGGTAACTGTATTACAGGCTTTTAAGAGCCATCTATCGCCATTTCAATGTACCACCATCTAAGTGTAATATTTTGTTAACTGTTTTACCGACCGTATAAACATTCAAATCGAGTGTAACATAATGCTGTGTCTAATGCGCGTCTTGAACTGTGTACACGAACCAAAAAGCACTCGCGCACACTCCTTCAATGTTCAACTTTTATGTATGGTATAGGATAGGCGATAACTGGAATCGAACTTTGATAATGTAAATATCAAACTAGAATAATATAATGTGATCATATGTCACCAAAAATGCTATAAAATGCATAACACATTTATCAAATAAATTAAAATTTAAAGGTTGTCGAAAGGTATCGATTTGAAACAATAGTGGAAAGAATTTACATTACAATATTGCAAAACTGTTTCAACATTTAGAAGATTTCTATATTGTATACAAAGATTAATTAAATGATTTTCAGAAATGTGATCAAGTAAACCTGTACTTTCATATGAAATATTTATTTTATTTCCAACAACACAGAAATCTCTAAAATTTTCTCGCATAAGCAGAAATTTTATTTTGCATAAAACATATGACCCATATTCGCATTTATCAAAGCATACTGCCATTCCGGATTTATAGTTTATCCCTCTAAAAATTAAGTCGCAGCTAACATGTTTACATTCCTCTAAAATACAAAAAGATCATATAATGGCAATGGTTTCATTTGAATAATTGTTTTCATTAAATGTTTGTAAATTATCACAAACTATATTAGGGGAAAAACTTTGCGATTTTGATAAATACAATGCCTGAAGTAATTGATGCTTTTTCGACACAGAATATAAAACATTCTTATAGTTCGAGGTATGCTTACTCACATTGTTGAAATATTGATGCTTACTTTGAAAACGCAAAGTCCATAAAAAGCGTAACGAACCAAATTTTTTTAATTAATTGTGGATAGTGAATTAAATAATGGTGTTTGGGCCGAATACTGTTATCATTAAAAAGCGTTGTCCGATATAAAAGATATTCAGAAATTAGATTATTTAGTTGCGCAATTTGACTATTAGATATTTTGAAACTTAATAAAATTTCGTTAATTTTGCGTAAACACAAAATCAGTTTCTAAGCTTCGTGTTGAATACCGTTTTCATCATTGCAAACGGAAGAAGAATAGCTATCCACATATTTTGAGTGGCTGTAGCGTATAATTTGTCAGTTTTCTTTAAAATAGGAAGATGATATTTTTGTTCTTTGACGAACTCTAAGTTTTGCAGTTTTACATTTACGGCCTCGTAATTTCATCAGTCTCGGACACTAATTTATTTAACGCTAACATAATATCATACTGAAAAATTCCTTCATATAAGTCATGCGCCATGCAAGATACAAGGCCGGGATTACAGACATGAAAATATTTCAGATCATTTAAAATTGATTCCATTTGGCACCTCTATACGGTCCGTCACCTTGCTGCTATAACATTAATATCGAAGATATAAGAATCCTTTGTTCTTAAAGCAAACTTTTTAAATATATTAGAATTAGTTACATTATTGGCAAAACAGAAGCGGCAGAAATATCAATACACCTAAATTAAAATTTTCCAAAAAAGCTCCAATGATTGACACCGGTGACACATATTACGCTTCCTTTTATCACAGTGCCATTTACAGTAATACCTTCAAGTTCTAAATGTTTTAAATCTCTAATTAATACCTCTAGAACTTTTGAAAACCCAATTTGTTTAACATGCTTTTCGTAAACTAAAGCTACCAATTGAATGTTATCAACTTGAGTTCGACTCCATAAGAACATATTTGCCAAAGTACAATATATACCAATAACCTTATGTTTTAGTCTGGAAGAACCCAGCGGATTACATATTTCAAACCCATCTTGGTATAAAATAATTTTTATAGATTCCGGATTCAGTTTAAAAAATTTGTTGTCCTTGCAAATAGTCCAGGAGTTATCTTGAAATACGAAACCGTCATATACACACCTATTACTCTTGTTTTGATTGGCAACGTGTTGGTGCTTTAAAAGTATGCTTATAGTTTCCAAAATAGGAATATAAAGAAGCTTGCTTGATTGTTATTTATTTGGCCCAGTGAAATGCAAACAGGTTCAACATAGTTAAAATGTTTTTTATAATACCGTTCCCTAGAAAAGTTGGATCGCAATACGCCTGTTCGATCATTAATTGAGTAAGTTATTAATTAATATTGGTTGTAATAATTGACCTTCGGCATTGATTACTTGCGATAATATATAGTCTGCATTCAAACAGTTAATATCGCGAATTCCTTCAATTAACGTTTGCAAGGACCGATTAGTCACAAAATGTTTTGCTTGCAAAGTTAAATAAAGTGAACAGAATAAGCTGACACTTATTTCTTCGTAATTATTATTTACTGTCTGACAATCATCAGGTTCGCCATCTTCGTTGTCTATATTTGCATTAGCCGATATTACATAAGCAGTGCTAAGAGACACTTTTATTAGTTTCGAATTTGAAATTACATAGCTATGTTGCCTCATGATATGATTTCGCAAATTATGTACATTCGTATAAATAATGGCAATCTTACAACATACATGCATTATAATAAGGACACATTACAGAAGCACCGTCTTTTAAATGTGAACACACATGTTTATGAAACTCTTTTTTATTATCAACTTGAAACGTACAATTAGAAACACCTTTACAGGTAAAGTTTAAGTTATTCGTTTGAGATTGATTGCTGGGGATGTTATGCCATCTGTATATGTGATTTTTAAATTTTGAATAATTATTTGGGACCGCCTGACATTTATCGTGCACGCAGTGAAAAGCAACATTTAAATTTCGATGTTAATATAGGTGCTAGTTGTACTTTCTTACAGAAGGAACCTTTGTTCTACATATTGTGCAACTAAACATTTTAATAACAAGTGCGATGTACTTACTTCAGGCAGTTACAAACCCCAGAAATTCACTAATTAGACACTGAACACTGAAAACAATTTAATGTATAGACCGGACCCGACCAAAACCGCGCTTAAGAATGGAGCACGGCGTTACAGCACAATATTGCTGAACCAGCAAGCTGACGCACGTTTACACAGG
Organism: Platerodrilus igneus; assembly: GCA_036346225.1. NCBI lineage: Eukaryota > Metazoa > Arthropoda > Insecta > Coleoptera > Lycidae > Platerodrilus > Platerodrilus igneus. Next base: position 8,119,253 of record JARFIW010000165.1, on the reverse strand, counting down.
AAGTATGCTGTAGCATTACATTAATCAGTACTATTACAAAATATTACACAGCATTATGTGAATTCACAAAGTACGCTATAAAATTAATACCTAAAAATACATATTCACGTAAAATCACGTTTTCTATGTAATTAACAAAACTGTAAGGATACTTTACATGAGTATGTGAATTCTTTCGAGATTTGTTGTAAACTACAAATTACATTCTAAAACATGTAATAATTTCCACAAAAGTTATGTAAAAAGTCTGTATTTTCACACGCATTTTTTTCAGTGTACGTTTATAATCCAAAAGTTGACTTGGAAGTAAATCAATTGTTTTCTTAATAAGTACATTATACGCAGGAGTGGGAATCGTTACGTCACCAATCTACCCACGTACAAAGTCGATTTAAAAAATAAATAAGCTGTTTAATGATCGCTTTGCTTATATAGGTTTACTAACCATTTTCGTCAAGTTTGTTAGCTTTCATTTTAATTTTAGTAGTGCATACTGTAACTGTGCTTTCAGCATCAACTCAACCATTTAAAATTTGTTATACACCAACCTGTTTTTTAGTATCTTGGAAAAATTTTATGGGTTCTTTTGAATCAGGTTGCATTTGTGCACCTAATTGACTCGACTGCTTACTGCTGGATGATTTGCGAACACTCCGGCCCATTAAGAAAAAACTTGGAGCATATTATAAATAACAATCTACGCTTCCAACTGTTATTTTTCATTTGTGGAAGTGGTTGCATGGTTCTTATAGTATTGTCTGGATTATTTGTCAAGGGACTGCCCTTAGGAGTATGGAAGCTGGAGGAATATTCAAGTCTTTATTCAGTGGTATACGCTTTACAATCATTTACCGTGATTGTATTCACGTATCTTACGATCTCAATTGATGGAATATTTTTGTCTTGTTGTTCAGAATTGATGGTGCAGTGTAAAATGCTTCATCGCAGCTTTAAGGAATTAGATGTGTCCGACGTACGTGACGAAGCATTGCAAGGTACATTTTACAAACAGATGCTTGCATATATTGAACATCATGACTTCGTCCTCCGGTAAGTAAATGAATCAGAAGGTTGTGCAACTTAAATATACTTTTGATAGCTTTCTAAGGATGTTTCAAAAATGCTACTCACCTGTAATCTTTGCAGAGTATTGTAGTATTTCACCTATTATTTGTTCGGAAATGTACGCAGTATTTCAGAGGTAATAAGCAGAGTTTCAAAAAAAGGAAATAATATCAAGGATTTTCAGCGCATCAGTAGAAGGTGTATTAAAACATGTACTGATATTGTTTAGTGCTACACTACAACTTGCAATGTATTCTATTCCATCAGATTATGTAGTAGGTGAGGTAAGTATATGGTCAGGTTCAAAATGCTTATGAATGACTCACATATGAAAACTATAGGTTAAGCTTCATTGTTTAGCTTATGCGGTTAAATTTTTCCCTTTCAGATCGAAATAACACAAATCATTTTTACGAAACAAAATATTGTAAGTGTATACGGTATGATAACTATGTTTAATAACTGCTTCGACTTAATCAAAACCAAAAAGCTAATTCCCACATTATAGCTAAATAAACTAACACGATCCATTCACTTCTACATTTGAATATTAAACAAAACTTTTCAACTTTAAAAATATACATGAAATTAAATTTATCAGTTCAAGCGGTCCGTGTCGTCGGGAATCGAACCTGGGACCTTGAGATCAGCTGTCATACATGAATTCGTCTGGTCCACGGAACATCCCTATATTTGACTTTCGAAAGCTATATCTGAAGGTACTATATTGATTTATTAATCGCCACAGTTGAATTATAAAACTCGTTAGAAAAACTTGGGGATATCTATCAAGGAAAACGTTCAAGAAAAATCTCATATTTTAAGAGGAAGAAAGGTGCGAAGTACATTTCAAAGTTACCAATAAACGCATTAGTAATGGACGTTTTCAAGCTAGTTGTTTAATGAACCTACAAGTTTCATAATTAGGTGAATCATACAACACTGCTCAAAAACGGTATCTAGAGGTAGAAAGAAGGCTCCAGAAAAATCCTACGTTCAAGCAGTCTTACGCGTATTTTATGTCAGGAGATAGATCTCATGTTGCGAGGAGAGTTTACTACTAATCCAAATACTAATTATCCTATTTATTATATTCCCCATCATACAATGGGAAAGGTTTACAACCTCACTACAAAAGTTAGAATCGCATTTAATGCCCCTGACGCTACTACTATTGGACTTTAATTAAATTGCCTTCTTGCTATCGGTTCCACGGCATAGAATGATCTGGTTTCCATCAATTTGAAATTTTGTCAACACACTTACGTGTTCACGTCAGATATTGCCAAAAACTGATAGTTCCTAATAAGAGATATCTTTAGCGCATCCTATGTCGTGGACATCCAGCTGATGAGACAGATATTTTTAACTTCAAACTATAACCTACGTAATGGCGAATTCCCATTACTTAGCAACACGCTACCTCAAAGAAATTTCCATTCAATGTAAAACTGAATATCCGAAGGAGAGTGGAGTCCTGAAATTAGTTACCTTCGTGGACGACATAATATCTGGCACACTCGCCCAGAATGAACTTAAGCTTGGCCGTCAAAAGCTGACCGATATATTAAAATCCTATGCTTTCGCTCTATGGAAATTTACATCCAATAGCCATGCTGCATTATCCGAGGTAAATCAAAATACTTTTAATATAGAATTTACTCTAACCGATCTAGTGCACGGCAGATATTGAGTATAATCTGGAAATCTCAAGACGTTTCCATTTTCATCTCAAATATTAAGCCAAAATCATTTCAAGTTATTTTTTTGTTTATATTAGTTCTGTACCTTAGAAGAGGTTGGCATATAAACTGTGTTTACCGGTTTAGATTCTAATCTTATCATAAGTATTCTTTCGTTCCTTTTGCAAATAGTTTTCATACCTTTTTCCGCATAACTATCCCCATCCCGCATTTCCTTCCTACAAACCTGCAATAATTACCCTAAAGCCTCTGCTCCAAAAATTCACCGTCTTTCACTACTGAACTTCGCTAATCCCTACTATGTCCAATTCCAACCTATTCATTTCAATTATTAAATTTTCTATTTTACGTACTAGTTTCATCCTTTTGACATCCCACCTTCCGACTCTCAGAATATTCTCGACTCTTCTTTTTCACTTGTCGATCACATCCTCGAAAGTAGTTTTCCCCAAAGATCGAAATAGAGGAATATTTTAACTCCGGAATCTTCTATCCCAGAGGATACCATCATTTTAAAGAGCATTTTTAGTACCTTGTGTACTTGGAACATAACGTGGTGGTTTTCCGTCGCCTTCCACATCCCAATAGCGTGTCTTAGAATGTCGTACCGACCCCTATAGTTTCTGCCATTTTGAGTACCGAAAAGCTGCTGCACTCGTTCTGGAACTTGCCTTAGTCTGGTTCCTCACTAAAGGTCTCACTATTTAAGTTAAACCTATAGTCCGACTCTTTAACTCACTCAAGCACTCAAGACAATCTACTTGTTCTAGTGTTCCACAAATTCTTCAAGTCCGTTTAGAACGTCTTGAACATAATAAAGATTAAAGAATTTTTTATGTAGATAATAAATCCCCATATCTAGACTTTATTGAAATATTAAAAATCAAAAGAATAATAAGACCGACATGATTTTTTTGTGTTTTCTGGTATCTGCTGGGTCCCTTTTATGTGTTTTTGGTCGTTCAAACAGAATCTGCGCTCAAAAGTTACGTATCATCTTCAGCTATTAAGATGTTCGCTAAAGATTGTTTATATTCTATAATAAATTCTAACGAACGTAATCCCGCGGGTTACTCATTATTAAAATGTAAACAGCGTCATAACGGCCGGTGAAGGTTCTATAAACCGCTGGAAAGATGAGCTTAAAATATACGTGCTGCGGACAGGAAGAGCAGCACCATGTTGTGGTGAAAACCTAAACATCATGTTACAGATTGATATTTTTGTTCGACGACACTGTATGAAATTTCACTAAGGGCAAAACAAACTATACAGTGCCAAAATTTGCAATCAGCTCTCAGGCGAGTCTTCACAGTCGGAATTTACTGGTCCCCAAGTGTCCAGAATCATATACACTTGACGATGATATGAATGCTGCTAAAGATATTGTTGGATCTATGAAAGAAGACACGGATCCTGATTTCCAACCATTTCATGTAGGTACTCCATATTTAATTTTGCAATAAGAGCTTAACGACTTATTACGGAATTTAAATTTGTCATGAGTTCAATCCGAACTATTGGGATCCAGGTTGTAAAACTGGAATCTATTACAGAGTGGTACGCATATTCTCACATATCGGAGACGTGAACAAGATTTACTTAATTGTTTCTACATCATGTGATCAGTTAGTGTATTGTGTAGAAGTTCCTAGAATTATGGATGCATTAGGATGTAAATACAAAACTATTGAGTGGAGACTATTTATAGATTCATTTACTTTACGCTTTAGGGTGTTCTCCATCACAATAGAGATTCACACCCTCTCTGTTCCCATTGCTCACGCGGTACGTATGAAGGAAAAGTGTGGCAATATGTAAACGGTACTTAAAAAAATTAAGTATACAGTACAAAAGTGGTGCATATGCGATGATTTAAAAGTCATAACACTTTTTATAGAAATGCAGTTAGGTTACAATAAGTTTTGCTGTTTTCACTGCGAATGGGATAGCAGAGCAAAAGATAAACACTACTTTATGAAAGACTGAAAAATGCGAAAAACCTTGCTGATGGAGAAAAAATGTTACAAATCCTCCTCTCATTGATACAAGGAGAGTTTTGCTACCACCTCTGCATATAAAACTGAACTGATGATAAAACAGATGAAAAACTTTGTCAAAGCTTTAAATAAAGATGATGAAGGATTCCCATATCTGAACCGAAAGTTTTCTAGACTAACTGGGGCAAAATAAATGAAGGAATTTTATTGGGGCGTAAATTCATCACATCATAGAGGACACTGTAATCGATTCAAAACAGACTGAGATTGAGGATGCTGCATGAGTAACATTTAAAGAGGTGTTTCGATTTTATGGGAAATATGTAGGCACAAAAATGTGAACAAATTGTGAATTCTTTAATTTCCACATACAACGATTTGTGTCGTAACATGGCTGTAAACGTTTATTTTCTGCACTTGCATTTGTACTTTTTCGCCTTACATGTGATTTTCCAATGCTCCACTCGAAGGTACTACAATAACCAGGAAGCGAGTTTTTTTTACCTGAAATATTTAGAATTACAAACCCTTGCTGTTCCAAACAAGGTAGGGATCTTTAACGTGCGTAACAACACACACTCTGGATCTCCATTTTACCTCTCATCCGATCGAGGGTGTATTTTTGTGAAAAATGCTCGCCTAACATTTTTCAAGAGAACCGTGTCGGGATTTAAACCCGGGACCTTGGGCGGTACTTTTTCGCCGCAAATCTAGGGTCTTTGAGTGACGAATATGGTGAAAGTTTCACCAATATATTATGTACTGCCAAAATAGATACCATGGAAAGTGGAGCGCCACAATGCTGGTAGATTATTATCGGAAGCTAATCAGGAATGCTTCCGAGGTACCTTACAAATAAAAATTAGGTGCAAAAAATATTGAGATTCGATAGTGACGCCGTACGTATAATTTGTATAACAAATATAAACATAACGTTCCACAATAAAAAATATAAATAACTATTGACTGGAGAGTGGTAGAACGGTTCTGTTAACAGATTCGTAATCAGCGGGAAAATCGTATAAGAAACACCCATCGCACATTAGGAAACAAAAAAATTACAATTTGTTATTTAGAGTAGAGAATACTGTACCTTTGAAAGAATAAGCTGTGCTAATATTGACATGCTTTTTCTGCTTATGGTAAGTCTTATCGTAAAGAAATTTTTTAATCCAGTTTATGTAATTCTAGTAATTGGTTTATCGAATTTATATTTGCTGATGATGCAGTTTAGATGCTGAAACTGGTAATGCTTGTTAGTAGTTGATGGGTATTTGAAAAACAGTAAAACAAATACATGTGGAGATTTTGAGGTTTTTATTCTTGTACTGGTAATACATTTGACACGTAAAGCTATAACTTTTCTTTGGAGTTTTTGGCGATTGACTGATAAGTTTATATACAGAATCCAGCGTATTCCAAAAGACTACTTTGTGTTACCTTATTTGAACATTACAACATAAAAAATTTCTGAGAATAATTATCAAGAATCGTAATAACGAGTTGTTCAAAAGAATACTAACACAACCCAGAAAAGTTAGTGCCGGTAAATTTTGCGTCAACCCGAGTTACATATTCCCCAATCCAAATATGTATAATTAAATAGAAATTATTAAGAAATTATTAAAAAACTTAAGTTAGATGCAACATTATAAATCAAGGATAAATAAAGAAAAGGTTAAGGAAAGTTCACAAGCAAGTTGTGAGAACGGATGTGAATACATTGTATTCCAGACGTAAGTGATACTTCAGGTGCAGATCACAGATGGTTAAGAAACCGCAATTATTAGAATTAAGATTGTTACATTATAGAATGAATTGAATAAAGAATTAAGCAGATATGAGCTCTGCAGCTCCCACAGAATTGTGAAGGGCAGAGACACCATACATACCCTGGGAGCTCCAAATCAAATCAGTCAGTCTTGAGCCTCTCAGCTTTTACATTGTTGGTTGCTTAAGCTACTCGCCCTAATTTAACTTCAATTATTATTAATTTCGACTTAGTATAAATTTATATAGTTTGTCAAAATTCTACATGTAATTTCTGTTAAATAAATATTTGTTACAAGAAGTTTTGGAAGAAGACTTTTTAAAAAGATAGCTCCCAAGGCCCAAAACATAACTCCTGTCAGGCATAAACATTTATGCGATATACCTCATAAATTTATTGCAGTTTGCCTATGGATTCAATAAATAATCGTTTTTGGTCTATCTGAGTCCGGAAGTATAATGCTGCTTCAAAGTATCCCGAAGCAGATTAGCAACCCTAATGGTGTCACTGAGCGTGTCCGCTGTCAGATCTCGGCTAGAGCAAAATTGAAAACACATCGTGAACAACAATAAACTGCTGTATTGCTGTAAATTGTTTCGCATTAGCACTCACGCCTGATAAACTAAAGACCAAATGCAGCGATTCCATTAGCTTGCTAAAGGTTTGAGTACTAACGACGATACACCGTTTCGAAATACTCTGAAGCGGTATCAGACCCTAGTTATCGTTTTACTTCCATGCTCGGTTAAGGAACACCGAAAACCTACTAGAAATGCTGTAGAATAGGTGACACAGCGTAAAGAGAAGAATAAACTCGCGTATCGAGAAAACTGGTGACTTTTACAACAAATTCATGTTTCTTTGTTAATAACAAATGATAATTATATTGTTTCGTAAATCGTTCGGAAATTTTGACATTTCTGATCAAATTTTTTGAAGGTAGTCTATGTTTCCATATGTTTAGTCCATGCCAAACAACGAAAAATAACTATGCGAAAATGTTCATTTCTGTACTGTAAGGAAATTATTTGCGCACCACAAAGATTGAACAAGTTAGCCAAGAGCAAGTCGAGCTCGCACTATTAGGGTTCCGTACCAATGCTACAGTGAGCAATCAATAAACCAAATTAAACTGTTTTTATTTTTTATGTATATTTAAATCTTATTCAAATTTGATTGTGATAACTGAAAAATGAATATATTGTCCCACATTGTACTAGAACATTATTAGTAAATACGTTGTCTATTACTGTGCTTAAAAACTTTTTCCCAGCAACTATTACACTGTAAAAAAAACCTGTAGTTTTCCGATAATCTATGACTCAATAGCTACTATCCCTATTAAAATCGGAATTTTAGCTGTGAAAATGTAGAAGAACGGGGGGGGACGGTCATTTTTGGCACATTTTGAGCTGTAAAAAACATATTTTCAAAATTCTTTTTAAAATACCCTTTCAAATGATATCTCACACGATATATTTATTAAAACTTTTTTTCTTTTGACCGAATTAACTCCCGTCATTTTAATCTAAAAATTTTTTTTTCTGTTTTCTGACTGTCGATATATGTGTGCGCCATAAATACCCTGCATTGTGCCAAATTTCAAATTCCTACGTAACATAGTTTTAGAGAACAACCTCTGTGACAGACGTTCGGACGGACAATATAGTGCTCTTATAAAGGTTCCGTTATATTGACCATATAAGGTACGGAACCCTAAAAATGAATGCGTCAAGTTTGACAATTAAATATCATGATACCTTTTTATGGTTACGCAAAAAATTTCACGGCATCATTTATTTATAAATAAAATTGTTCATTCCTTTTAAAATTAAATAATGTTTTAATTTCTGCCGTTGTTTAATGATTTGCAGAAAATAGTATGTACACCACGTAAGAAAAGTAACATACCCGGACTCCGTGCTGCCGGGCTCAACTTGCGCCTCGACAAGTAATCTTCACGTTGTCCATGTATGTTGAACTTTTCCTACTAGGTATACAATATACTATTAATATTTTAATATAGACGGCACTAATTTTTGTAAAAATTCAATTCCATTAACTTAATTAAGGCAACCCAATGACTTGAATATCACAAAGTTAAAATTCTACGATGACATTCTGCAAACGTATTCCATTTTATGGCCATTTCTTACTAGGATTATATATCCTGGAAGACCTCTGTAAATAATTTTACAAAACGGCAGTTTTATATGGAACAGAAGATTTATGAATTTTGTTTTAGGCACTACATGTATCTTACGCATTATACGATTCAAACTGGTATTCGTCTATTCATCATAAGTGTAGAAAGCCCATCGTAGTTGTAATGCAGCGATGTAATAGGGAAATTGTCTTTACAGCATTAGGTCTGATTGAAGTTAATGCAAGATCACTTTTATCTGTTCGTAATTTTTGATAAATTTTTAAGAACTTCTGAACTATGGTAGTTGCAGGTACTAAAGATCTCTTGGTCGGCATGTACGGTCTTGGGAGTACTCAAAAGCAATTAATGAAGATATGCTATTCAAGTTCGCCAAATGCATAATTTGATAATTTTAGAAATTGATCGGAATTTCATGAATAAATTCCATTGTCTGTAGTAAAATTTATATACTATATTCAACGTTATTGTTTTCTTTATTAACTCTATGCTTTCTAGGTTTACAGGGGGAAAGCACGACTATTTCCTTCTTTTGTTTACAAATACACTTTAAAAGATTAAATACGTGAATAACAGAAAAACATGTAACCACTGGCAATAGTCAACTAACCTAGAAGTACATCCGTTTTAGATTCCACTCAGGATGCGTTTTTATTATGTACTAGTGAGGTGGCCATTTTTGTGGTGAAAATGATTGGTTGTGCATCTCTAACTCGATTCAACAATTTTTTGCGTGGTAAATACAAATGTCACAATTTCCAGTAATTGTAGAACTCTAATAAAAGTAGGTAGTTAATTGCACGAGGAAAGATTTGGTTCCTAAATCTACCGACGTGTTGTATAATCCTTTAGCGCTTATAACAAATGTAGATTTTGAATAAATGTTATGGAAACAAAGTGTTTGAGGTTATTAGACGTCTAATAGCAACTAACAAATAAAATCTTAAGATTGAGTTCGCTGTTCAGCAATAAATTTGCCTAATTAAAGCCAGTATCCTCTATCCTCTATCTTCTACCTCCTACACAGAACCAAAAAGTGGCTGTGTAAAATATTACAGGCCTTCTGCGTGCGTCGATGGACCTAAGGGTAGTAGAGGGAGTAAGTAAGGGGTTACTGTAACTTGTTATTCAGAGAAACAGGAAAACGTAAGAAGCTCTCAAGATGTGTAGTCGCTTAGCTTGATTTATATTTAAATAAACCTTTCTTTAAACTTGATGTTGTTTATTGCATTACATCATCTTTGGTGCCGAAACCCGGGAAGATCTGGTGATAAATATAAACGAGCTTCAACGTAAATATTCGAAATAACGGAACGGGAACGCGAATATTTAACAAACGGCTATACTATCGAGGCTTCATGATGGAACAAGTAAAACGGACAATTTGTAGAACGCACTTAACTAAAACAGTTAATAATATAAATTCTATGCTAGAAAGTAGTTTCAGTGTTGAAGACATTTTTACAGCTATGTCAAAGTTAAAGCTTGCGAGTGACAATCTGAAAGAAATTGATAAGCAAATTAAACCTCTGCTTAAAGAAAATCTAGAGGACGAATTAATGAAAAGGTATGAATATGAAGAGGTTGCTGTAACTACGATGTCTAAGTTGGAATTTAGATTAAAATGCACGGAAAAATCGTAGATAGAGGTTGACTCGAATTTAACGAATACGGTAACAGTAAGTAACGAAACAAGTAGGCCGTCCTTTACATCAGTGAAGCTTCAACGTGTACAGTTAGCAAAGTATGATGGTACTGCAAAGGGATGGCTTCCTTTCTGGGAACAATTCAGAAGTATGATCCACGACAATCAACAATTAACGAACGGAGATCGATTCAACTACCTGCGAATGTATGTCACGGGAAGGGCCGCTGAAGCAATTGAGGGATTTCCTCCATCTGGAGCATTCTATGAAGAAGCTTTGAATATATTAAAAGATCAATTTGGAAATGGGGAACGGCTAATTGAACAATATATTGATAGCATTATGAAAATCGAACCTGTAAAATCTAAAAATGACGTAAGCACTTTAAGGAAGAATTACAATCTAATTACTTCAGCTATGCGTGCTCTTGAAATATTGGAAGTATCTAGTTCTCGGTTTAACATAATCGTAAAGTCGACTCTCATTAAGTCGTTGCCAACGGAATTGCGTTTAGGATTTTATCGACAAATGAAAATGAAATCATCCAATCATCTAGAAATCATTACGAATAATTTAGAAAGTTTATCATTAAGGTCAGAGGAAGATGCAGATCGCCAGGTAAAGGATTTATTGCGGTTTCTTTAATACCGGATGCAGCTTGTAAAGAAAAGATGCTCCCAACAGAAAGGAGAACGCATTATAAAGGAACTGCGTCTAGTTTATTAGTCACGCCGAACAAACGTCTTGAATGCTGTGCTTTCTGCAAGAAAGACCATAAAACCGAAATGTGTGACACAGATGTACCTTTGGCAAGGAAGAAAGAAATTCTAAAGGCAGCAGGAAATTGTTTCCGTTGTACGAGAAATAACCATAGTGCTAAGTATTGTAAAATAGATTCTTAAGATATAAGGAACACAGAGGCAGGCACGCAACCACAACTTGCGACCCAAGCTTTAAGCCAGGTAAAAATAGACACAACGCTGAGACGACAGGTATTACATTGAAATTAACGAAAGGCGAGAGTTCAATGAACACTTCGGCGCCGTCGGTGTCCAGTTTGATGACAAACATAAACAAAAATGTGCTATTGCAAACGGCTTGTGTTTATGCCTTTGGAGAAAATTCAAAGAAGTTAATTAGATTAGTAATGGACGGAGGTAGTCAACTTTCATTTATTTAGGAGAATCTATCAAGGGTATTAAATTTACCTGTTGTAGGACAACATAAGGTTCGTATTGCCGCGTTTGGAAATAGTTTAATACCGTCTAAGCTTTACAACCGCGTTTTAATTACTTTGAAGGGACAATATACAGATGAAATTTTAACGATTGAGGCTGTGGAAGTTCCAGAAATTTGCATGGATGAATTACATATACCTAAAGAAAGCGTGGTAGAGTATCAAAACTTGCAGCTTGCTGACAATATCCCGTTTAATATAGATCGAGTGTTAATTGTGACAGGAAAGAATATTTGTCTAAACAAACTTTTAGTAGCGGTGGACACGAAATTTGGTTATGCTTTGCATGGCCCCATACCAGTTGATACTACAACCATAGGAGTAAATCTGCAAACAGTGTTACATGCGACAGTTATAGAAACAGCAGCCGCGATCGAAAGTATGTGGGATTTGGAAACAATAGGTATAACCAAAGAAGCAGACGACGATAAGAAATTTTTTGATAATTTTTTGAAAAATAACGTTCATAAATGTGATGATCGATATTTAGTAGCGTTACCGTGGAAGAATGAGGGTGCAGTGATTGAAAATGATAATTTAATTAGTGCGCGAATTCGTGCTCAGAGGCTAAAGTTTAAAATGACCAATATTAACAAAATATGTGAATATAACGCTGCTATCAAAGGAATGTTGGATAATAATTATGCCGAGTTAATTTCCCGCGGTGATGCTGAAAAAACAAATAGCGATCGTGTTTACTACATGCCACACAGGCCGGTTTTTAGAGAAGATAAACAAACAACGCGTTTACGAGTGGTTTTCGATGCGTCTTCACATGCCCCGGGACAAAAATCATTGAATGACTTATTAGAAAAGGGGCCTAATTTAAGTCTAGATTTAATTAAGATTTTACTTAATTTTCGTGTAGGCGAGATCGGAATTACGGCTGACATTGAGAAAGCATTTCTACAAATTTATTTACATTCCGACGATAAAGACGCACATCGATTGTTATGGTACAATAACGACAATGAACTGGAAACGTACCGTATGAATAGAGCAACATTCGGAGTTACATGTAGCCCGTTTCTTTTAAATTTGGTGATACGAACACATTTAATCAATAATCGAAAACAAAACCCTGAATTTATTGAAATCTTAGAAAGTGAACAAACGTGGCCAGATAATACAATAGAGACAGCTACGTCAACGATAGATATAGTATCGAAAATGTCTTTACTAATTAACGACACTATAAAAGGTAGCAATCAATTTATAGATTCCTCCAGATACAGTAATTTTGATCGTTTAGTGCGAATAACGACATATGTTTTACGATTTATAGGAAATTTAAGAACCAGAAATAATAAAGAAATGAAGAGCTTAACCGTAAACGAATTTGAAAGGGTCGAAATATGTTTGCTGAGGCAGGCTCAGCGGGAGATCTATTATTCGGAGATTAACAGCTTACAAAAGGGTCAGGGCATTGAACGGAAATCGAGTATTTCAACTTTAAGCCCTTTCTTAGATAAACATGAATTGCTGCATTTGGGTGGACGTCTTCATAATTTAAGAGAAGATTTCGACCCCAAGCATGCCGTTATTCTATCGAAAAATGCACATTTAAGTAAACTACTAATAATGAAGTTTCATAAAACTTTTCATCATAGTGGTGTTAATGCGACACTTTACGAATTACGTAAACGATTTTGGATTGTACGAGGACGGCAATTAATAAAGTCCGTTTTAGCGAGATGTGTCATCTGTAAACGACTTCGTGGAAAGTCAGGGTCGCATCCTTTCGCGCCGCTACCTAGAGATCAAATACAGCAAACAAAGCCCTTTGAAGTGACAGGTTTAGACTTCGCCGGATCTTTGTATTTTAAAGATAGTTATCATTCAAAGCCATGTTATGTGATTTTATTTACCTGCGCTGTTATACGAGCACTTCATTTAGAGATTGTTTTGAAAATGGATGTTGCGTCTACAATCAGTGCATGTAAACAGTTCTTTGGCCGTAGAGGGATTCCTAAGATCATTTACTCAGATAACGCTAAAACATTTAAAAGAATATCACGTGAAATATCGACCTTAAACGAAGTGATGGCGAGTACAGAATTGATCGAGTTCGTAAACAGTCACCAAATTAAGTGGAAATTTATAGTAGAGCGAACGGCTTGGCACGGAGGATTTTACGAGCGACTTGTAAAAAGTGTAAAAGACGCCCTTAGGGCTACGATAGGACGTTCTTTACTAAATTTAGATCAACTAAATACACTCATTACCGAGGTTGAAGCAACAATAAACGCCCTCCCGCTCACATACCTAGGTAGTGAACCTATGGATTTAATGCCGTTAACCCCTTCGCATTTTTCATTGCGACCCGCTTTGGCTACTATTCCTTTTGTTGACGTGTTATTAATGGAGATGAGATTTGTAGGCTATGGAAGCAGAGAACAAACGTGATCGACTACTTTTGGAAAAGATGAAGCGCAGAATATTTACAATTATTAAGAGGAGCTCATCATAACTAGAATGTGCGTGAGTGTGCGATTAAGCAAGGGGATGTTGTATTAATACATGGAAATGATAAGCGACGGTTATTGTGGAAATTAGGGTTGGTGAACGACGTTATAAACGGCCGTGATGGCAAAGTGCGTGCCTGTTACGTTAAGATTGCGAATGGCACTGTAATTAGGCGCCCAATACAATTATTGTATCCTTTAGAAATAAGAAGTGATAAGCTAAGTTGTACCGCCGCGCCGGAGGATGTGTAAAATATTACAGGCCTTCTGCGTGCGTCGATGGACCTAAGGGTAGTAGAGGGAGTAAGTAAGGGGTTACTGTAACTTGTTATTCAGAGAAACAGGAGAACGTAATAAGCTCTCAAGATGTGTAGTCGCTTAGCTTGATTTATATTTAAATAAACCTTTCTTTAATCTTGATGTCGTTTATTGCATTACAGTGGCCTGTATTTAATCAAAAAGTACATTAAACCAATGTTTTTAGTCCATGAAACTCAGACAATGCTATATTTGATTAGTTCAATGTTTTACTGATGAGTTCATTACCAGAGATCAATTTCACTACTTTAAGCGTATTAGTTCAATACCTAATGGTAATAATATTAAATAAACTTTTGTTTATCCCGATGATTCTTCAACATCAACAACGCAACGTTATGATATTACTACAATACTTTTATACATCGAATTGAGGTTGTTCGTGTTATTAATACAATCTTTACAAAACATATATGTGATACCAAAATTTATTACACCAATACTTAATAGAACATTGAACCAAAATTCAAAAGTGTTTAAATTAATGTTCTTAGTGCCTTAAAGTAATCAACAAGTGTGATCAAATTAATGGCATTAAAGCAAAGGGACAATAATGAGAAACTTTGCATTAACAATTACTATTAATTATAACGATGTCCAAGGTACATTGTTCCAATAATACTTGATGATCAAACCAATGTTTAAAATGCATCAGTGTAGTGTAATAGATGATCAAATTAACGATTCAAAGGCATTGTCATGGTTGGGGGGAGGGGGTAGAATGCACACCCTCCCTCTCCCCTCACTTGACTTAGGGCTCTACTGGAAGTCGATCATCGTAAAATACAAATTAGTAGTTAAATGCTTTTTAATAGTTTCAAAGCAATGTGTGTACAAAATAAAAAATTACATTTTTATTCAATTAAAGACGAACCCCAGGAAACTGAACTTGAGACTTAAGTTTATAAAAATGCTGCTCTATAAAACTCCAAACCATTATAGATTCTTGTGAAAAATTTAAATTAAATAAAAATACAATTGAAAAACAAATATCAATAGCCCTAATAACATGAAGATACTTATATCCTACGTTATCGAAAAATACTCCTATTGAATCAATTTCAAAAATATTTTCTCCTACACAGTATACGAAAGGTTGGATCGGTTCCTTTTTTTCTTTCAGAAACATATTGTTGCGAGCTACTATTAGGCAACCCGTCAAACACACCAGCGCTGTTGGCTCTGCATAGTCTTCAGGATTCGAGAATTCTTCTAGCAATCAAACACACAAAACGCCGCCTGCACTGTTTATTCTCAATAGACCGGGAAGATTCTCGTAATTACTAGAGGATGAGTCATATCTTTAACTCAGAGTATATATAAGACCGCTAATAAATGCAAGAGTCAGTCTATACTTGAATGTCTAATATAAATTATATCTTGTACAGTAAACGTAGTTGAGCTTTGGAAGTTTAAGAATGTACATAAATGTTATATGCTGTGTCTAATGTACATGTAGCTTGTAGTATACATAAATAGATAGAAGCGTATAATAAATAAATAGTTGTGTTAGTGTTGTTAATAAACCTATGGTTAAGAACTTAGCTTAAGAAGATATTAGTGCTTGTAATTCATTAGTGTAATAGTGCTTCATTGTTAAGTGGACTGAAAACATCTACAAATAAGGCATATACTGTTAATTAGACTTGTGAACAGTGAGTAATAAAGACGTTTGTTATTACTTGTTTTAAATTAGAGAAACGCGGTAGTACTAGCGCGTTACAATATGTTCTTCTACTTCATTAGCAGATTTTCCCAAAAATAAAAATGGCTGCTGGGAGTCTCGTATCGTATATTTTGTTGTATATTTCTTTCCAGTTGAATCCTTTTTTACAACTTTATGAGTAGGTACTAAATATCCATGAAGAGACCAAAATAAAGCTGCCTCACGGCCATCTATCATAATAGAAATAATACTATTAATAGAATGCATTAACTTCAATAATAAAATTACTAAAGTATATAAAGCGGTTTTTGAAATAAAAGTCCTAAATCAAAGCATACAATGATTTTTTTCCACGTTTTTCTATAGACCTTCGCAAAATGACCAATATCTCATCAAGACCATATATGTAACATCAACTAACTACAAATATTTTATAATACAATTTAATCAAACACTAGAACTAAATGAACTAGACTCACCTGCTGCAGGGTAAATTCAGTTAAGTGCAATGAATACTTAATTTGATTAACTTATCCGTTTGATAGTTTAGTCAATATGCACACAAATACGCTTTCTCTATACACGTCCTTTTTCACTTTTGTGTTTGTTCTTGTTTGTTACATATTAATATTATTACACTCAACACAGTCTGGTATTAAAAGTAATATGAACATGGATAACACACGGCTAGGCTGCACAATAGAATGGAATGGAATGGAATCAAGTCCAATGCGCTAGATGAATTGCTTTTACATGTTAAAATAATGAACAGGAAGTGACGAAATGTGATTTGATGCTTATGGTCCTGGTATTAATGTTAATCGGACATCAAATTCTTTGTTAACGCTGTAATATTGCAATAAAGATATGCGTGGGAGCATGGGTACTACGGAACTCGTGTTGGTTATTTCTTCATCTCTGACTGTTAAAACATTCTGCTTGATCTACAATATAAATATATTAGATTACTTCCTAAAAGTTATGACTAATTACCAATAAAAACTGTTCTGAGTAATGTGCATTGCCGAAAAGCAACTGCAAACAGCATAATGTGAAATGTACTTGAATAAGACGTAAAAAATACTTTTTACCAAAAATTTTATTTCTGTTTTGAGCGCTGTACATTTCCAAAAAAGAAAGCGAATTGTCCGCCCGTCTCAGTCTTTACACGAGTTATGTAATCCCTAATAATTAGGAAATTATTAGAAATATAAGAAAATGCGCTAAGTGATGTGCAACAATGTAAATGAAGGACAATTCATTTCAGTTTATTAACGTTCATGGGAACGGAAGCGCTACTTTGTAGCACAGAAATAAGTGACACTGCTGATGTCAGGTCACAGGCGGTCACAGACAGTCACGTACCGAGATTATCTGGAAAGGAAGCTCGCAACAAAGTAATTATGATTAGCATTAAGATAGCAACATTGTATTATAAATAGGGTCAAGTGTAAGCAAACATTAGGTTTGCAAGTTCCCAAAGCCATGTGAGGAGCTGGGGATATTATAAAAGGCCTGGGAACCCCAGTCGACGACAGTTAATCCAGTAGTTCTTTAGATTACTCATTTTGTACAATTAATTAATTAATTTCGGACTTAGAATAATATTTCAAGATTGTCAAAATTCCAATTAATTTCTGTATAACAAATAAATAAATGTGTTAAGAAGTTGGAAATGTCTTTTTAAAAAGGACCGCTCCCAGCCACGAACCTTAACTCACGTTAATTAAAATTTAAATGTAGACGTGCGCTTTAAACGTTCTCTTGTTCGGTTTCACGCACCTGCACTATCTTGTTCTTATTATGCGTTTAATTGATATTATGAATACAGATGATCATATGGATTAAATACTTTTGATTACAGCAATAAATAGTTGTAATAAGATTAATTAACATAGAACATCAACCCAATGCTTTGTTTGCTCTTTCAAAGTTTGAAAGCATTGGTAGATGTCTTAAAATCATTAAATTAATCATTTGTACATTCATCTAATATTTTAACTTGATTAACCTGTTGTTTAGTGTTTAATGTTCAAGAACATTATAATTAGGATTTCCTGCATTGTATCAATTAAAAAGTACATTAAAACTATAATGAAAATGATAAATATTGCTACCAGTAGTGGATCATGGGAATGAATTGAAATTAATATTATAGGTCAGCGAGTGTATTCAATACAAGGAAAGATACATTATACTAATGTAAAGTTCCTTGTGTTGATGTCAAGTTAGTTGATCACTAGCGGTGATCAATAATAGGTTCGAAATTTTTTTCTAGGTAGGCGTTTCCACCGATTTACGTTTGTAGTACCTGGTCTAAGCGCACCATACGGTCCGCAAATTCTTCTAAGGTTTTCTAGACCGCCTACTTGTTAACTATTCTTCTTAGTTCTTTAATATTTTTAGGCTATCCAACCTTCTAGATACAATTTCCTGTTTGCGAACTGTGTATCTTTTGTTAATTCTGTTATATAACGCAATATAGTAGTCAATAAATTGAGCTTTCTGAGCTCATTCCAATTCGTAAGTATGCTTAGACACTGTGACTGAATATAAGTGGAATGGCGTAACCACTGGTCGATTGACGAAGAACTTAATAATAGGGACGAAATATAAAAATAATACTCCGTGTCCAGTTGTTAGATACTTTGTTCTATTATTCAATTCGCTTTTAGTTATTTTAGTATTCGTATCTATGCTCGGTGTTAAGTTTTTCGTCAATCGATCAGTAGTTGCATAACTTTACTTATAATCAATATTATTGTCGAATTTTGCATTTTTAAATTTTCTCTATAGCCGTAGAATGGATTGTGTGATATTGCAATCATCTTGTAGAGCGGTACGTTGTTTATATGCACAAAGTGAATGTGGTACGTACTACATCTCTATATTATAATTTGAATAAGGGCCACTATACTTGCGACCACGTTTCCAATGCTCTACCCGAAGGTAGTACATTGGGTTTAAACGAGAAAATATAACGTGCTTCAAATTAAACCTAACTTCAAAATTAATCCATCCTAAATAAAAATCTAATAACCTGAAACAAAAACTCAAAAAAGGGTTTGATTAAAGGTGTCCCTAGCGTTGATTTTGGAGTGTGTCTGATCAATAAGACACACACGAAAGTAAAAGATGAGGAATCCGTAATACTATCCAAAGCTAGCTAACTAATTAAAAATGGATTCAATTTTCAAAGCATTCGCCAAATATTTGAATAGTAAATCCAGTAATTTTGCCTGCTCTATGTATTTACAAGTTCGTCCTCCCTGGTCTAAGTAATTTAGCCTAAACCCGTTCCTAGCTTTCCCTATTATGGCCTAGCTGATTTATATTATAATTACAATCTTTTCTAGTACATTCTTCCTTCTTATTAAAATGCTGCCACCAAAAATGGCGGCAGAACGTCAGAAAAAAAACAATTCAAGCCCCAAAATAATATAATACATGCAAATACATATAAAATATATATATATATATATATATATAAAAACAAATAAACATCTAAAAGCATAAGCATGTAACAGTGCATTTAGCAGAAGCATCACCCAAATAAATTATCAGGTGCATTCGCATAAGCATTATGTTGGCTGGCGCCATTACACACAAGAACGTACGCGTTAAATTATTTCAAAATTTTCTTATTAATACAAATCAAAGCTCATGCGAGTACAGCCGCCACAATTTTATTCTCATCTTAATTATAAATTTTCCCAGCATCCGAAGACCTGGTTGTCTGCCTACGTCTATTTGTTTCTTACTTCTAGGGGGATGGTTATGCACTGTTATAGTCCTGGAGGGTATGCACTAAACGTTCGGGGTGGGGGTTTCCACAATCACTATCACTTTAAAAGTCCTGGGGAAAGGGGGCGGTTTCACTCTAATTTATTTCTTTATTTATTACACTGATTTAAAATAATGGGGTTTTCTGATTTAGTTACTTCATCTCTACATCAATATCTATAAACATTTGTGCTGGGTCTCACCGGATATGCAGCGCTTGTAATGTAGGTTAGGGCAGCCTAAAATAGAACAGCGGAGGGTACGTTTGTTTTGCAGCAAGCGGAACGAACGTTTTACATTGAATAGACGAGGGCTGATGCCGTTGTTGTAAAAGAAAGGGATTAATTAATATTTCGATTGTGCATAAGCTAACAAACCCGGATACCGGATCGCGGAACTATTTTTCTGGCTTACAATTAACGCTTTATCTGAAAATAGCGGGAAACAAGCCATGACGAAAGCGTACTGTTGAAAACGCAACGGAATTTTTTCTGACTTATTAGTTAAGTCAAACTGCTCCATCTTTAGCGAAAAATTCCTGCACAGGGCCCGAGGAAAGAAATCCCTGTAAAGAGGGGATTCAGGTATTTATGATTGTACTTTCTGTATGTGCACAGAATTTTTTAGTTATATTGTTTATTTGCTGGATTTAATATTTACTCGCTGTGTGAATATTCTTGTGCAGTGGCACTGACGTGGCTTTAGCCTGAGACATTCATTGACATTACTTATAATAAACAGCTACCTTTACAAGAAAGCATTTTCAAATTGAAAGCATGACCTGAGATAAGACCATCTGTTTGGGAGGAAGTTGCAATTTATCAAGGTCACAATAATTTCCTTTTAAACAAGACATCATACCTGACTTAAAATTTGCGCCCATTCTGATTATTCATATCAAAGATTTTGAAGAAGACAAAGAAAATAAGGGTGAGAGTAATGATAGGCCACCAACGTGAACAACTCCAAAATTTCCGAATGAAAACGATGACATTCACAATTGGTCAGCAATATAGTCTAAATCATGAAAGAATGAATTCACGTCATAGGTTGCTGAATTAAAAAACGACATACTTTCAAATCTTATGCATTAAGTATATTCCGATAGATCCTTTAAAAGTATGTTGTTTTTTAATTGAGAAACCTATGACGTGAATTCATTCTTTCATGATTTAGACTATATCAAGAATCCCCTAAGAATCAACCACCATAATCAGAAATTGCAGAGTTTTAGTCCTCTAGGAATCAGCAAAAGGAAAAATTACTCGTACAAAGAAACCAAAAACAGATTGAACACTTCTCCTCTAATGACTCCTCTCTAGATTCGGATTATAGTATTTATGACGATTGATATATGACTACTTATCTTTTGCAAGTAGTTCTGAAGATTTTTTGAAAGATTAATCTTTTAAAAACTCATTGTGTACTCTGAGTATTCCCCATATTCTGGAACTTACAAAACCAAAAAAATATAATTACGTTATAAACGTGGGGTTGCTAATTACTAATAACGTAAAAACAATTGCTTTCAAACGCAAACCAGCCATCAAGGGTAAAGTACGGGAACTAACAAAATATCTATTTTCTTCTTCTGCAGCACTTGCAACTTTGAAAACAATTAAGCCAGAAGAGAAAAAGGAATTGCACGTTCTGTTTCAAAAGTGCGTGACTTATATATTCCCTATATATTTACGTATTTAAAATTATAGGTGATAATTATGTCTTAGATATAGCATGATACATTGTATATAAGAATGTAATATAATAAATGTCAACAGAGTTCATGTTAGAAATAGAATATGAGACGACTCCTTCGTAACACAAACGCAAGATGATATTAAAGGTAAGGAACAATGAACTGCGACCAAGTAGACTTATTTATAATTACTTAGAAATAAAAACAATGTATGATTATTAAAAAACAACAGAAAAGGAATATTTGCAGTTTCCCACAGAACGATGTGCGACGGTAGGTTTCATGTTAAATGCAACAAGCTCATCTACTCAGTTAGTCTTCAAATCTTATACCTTTCGCATTGTTAGAATTCAAGTTACTTACCAGTAATTATTAATCATTAAAAATAGTAGCCAGTATTAATTTAATTCAGGTTAACCAGTATTTAAAGAATATAAGTGTTCAAGTAGTTTTTATAATAAAACAAGTATGTTAGAAATTGAAATAATAAAATTAATTTTGATAGTTCTACTTTTCAAATAAAACTTTCAAACAAGACACTTCCAAGAAACCAAAACTTTTCTGGCGCAGTCGTAAAACTGACAACCGTGAAATTTAATTCTTTGCTGGAATAGAATCCAAGGATTGGAAAAGGTACAAAACTCGACCAAATCCAATACCGAAGGAAGGCTACGGAACGAACAATCAAATTATTGTGAGTACCTAGTTCATTTTTCTTTATCATTTTTTCAATTGCAATTTGATTTTAGTAAGAATTTAAAAAGGAAAAACTTTTTTATGTACATTTTATTATTGCAACAATTATTAAGTGAATGCCTGAATTTGATGAGATTTTATCGGAACTTAATAGGATAACATTGTTCAAGATTGAAGTAAGAGATGCTTTAAATAACTTTAGTGCAAACTTGACTAATGAAATAGAGAATAATGATTCAAACAATATGAACTGAGATAACTTAAGGTTATATTTAGATTAGATTTTTACGTAAAACGGTAATCAGGGCATTTTTATACAGCTTGCAAAACATTTCTGAAAACCTTTTACAAACAAAGGGAAATATAATAGAATACGTGGTTAATAAGGTTAATTTTAAGCAAGTTTAGGGATAGCGTTAACTTTAATAGCGAGTAGGGATGATTTAAATGACTGGGAAGGTTATAAGAAAATATTGATTGCTTATTTTGGCGTTCAAAGAAAGATTAAATGTTTAGTTAGGAATTTATTAAATTTGCGAATGGAAAGTAATCAATGACCTTATCATTTTAGTATGAAATGTTAAGACGTAGCAAGTATGATCCTGACCAAACTTAAGTTGGGAAGGGGATCCTTTTGTACGTTTAACTAAAACGAAAATGTATGATGAGACGACTTTGGATACGTATATAAATGCGTTACTCGAACAATTATCAGATAAAATTAGATTTAGAAATCCATAAAGTGTAGAAGATGCTATGAATTGAATAATAGAAGAAGAAAATGTTATGTATTATAAGAACGGAATTCACAATCCAAATATTAACAAAAACTATCAACCAATTAAGGCTAACAAGCACCGAGACCAATACCGACACAATCTAAAATTATATCATTTAACAGACCGACAAGTCATTTTAGATTTATCAATCCAAACGTTAGCAATCGAAATTTTTACAATCAATTTTGACAATTTCCCAAACCTACATTTAATTTGATTTGTACAAAACCTTGGACGAACAACACAGCCAAGTTCAATCAGATCGGAAATCGAACATGGCCAACATTCAGCGTAAATCTTAACAACAATTCATCTATGACCAATAATAATGACAACCCTAATAATTACTACAAAGCAACCTCTATTTACACGTCATCTGGCAACGCTAGACAGAACAGTAAGATATCTCAAATTAAACCCGACCATAAACAGAAACGAAACTTCACATATCACATCCAAAGAGCTATTTCACCAAGAAGTAGAAAATTTTTTAATAGTCAAGTTATACCCGAAGACACAAATAATTATGTTACATTGAATTAAGTTAAAACCTCAAAACAATTTTCGCCTCAACACAATTCTTGCATATGTGCCCATTCGAATATTTTGTCTTAGTAGTAAAACATTTCTGCTACTAACATAAGTTAAAACCTCAACAATATTTTAGATTAGGGCTCGTAAATAAACTCCCACCTCTTCGGGGGTTGGTATTTCTGATACTAGTTTTAATTACAATCAATTTTGGCCTATACCCAAAAAAGTAATTCAATAAATAATATTTAAAAAAACCATAATGCTTACAAACGTAACCCAATTTTCCACATCAATCTAATATTCCTGCTAAGGTAGATGGAAATTATGATATTATTCCATCAAGTGCTTGTAAAATTTGCAAATGTGTAATGTCATTTACAATAGGTTAACCGTGTTTTGCTTAGTTTGCATTATTGTCAGGTTAATCTTGATAGAATGAAAATGTAGAGATTTGATTCGCTTATAAATTATAGAACAAAAGTTGATAATCTGTATATTTTAAATAAAAATGTATTATGCAGCAGCTAGTTAGACGGAAATAAATCTAAAATGTACAAGGTCTAAGATAATAGCTACCTATTGCCAAAGCTGGTTTTTCAGATAAATTAAATGAATATGCTTTACTAGATGGTCAATTGACTTGAGAAATGCATATAGTATTAGTTCATACCATAGAATAATAATACACTTTGCAAATAGGTGACTCTTCTTAAATTACATTACTTTTCATGCACCAAAAATACATAATCTTCAGCCATTATTCTGTAGGTACACAGATGCAGCGGGAAATTTAGAAACGTCGGGCTAGAATTTGCTTTAAATATTTAAATTGATTATTGTATGTAAAATTGCTTAATTTAAACTCTAACGTAATAAAGAAAACTATTGAAGTGAAATTACAACGTAGAACAAGAACAGTACAATAAACTAAAGGGAGGTTGAAGGATATACCACAGAATAATAATACACTACGCTAGCGTGAATGTATTATTATTCTATGGATATTCCAACAAAATAATAGCAAATTTTAGGCATCCGCAAAGAAATTTGGAGTTTCTAAAAACGGCGAGTACCGCTTCATGTTATTATTATTTTATGATTCATACTATTACTATTAATCACGTGACTGTCTGCTTTCGTGGTCCCGACTATATATAAAATAATTAGCAAAATAAGATATATGACGTCATATCATAATCACATTTGTAAAGGAACCTGTAACAATTAGTGCTATAAAATTAATCATTAAACACAATCACATTATCAACTAAATATATCAAGGATCCTTTACTTTTTAGAAAACAGCACTTCTAAATAAATAGTATTTTCTATAAATGCATGCAATAGCATTTTGTAACTCATGGTTTAAAATTTCAACATACTGTAATGCCAATTAATTAAATAATCGCTGAAAAGTTATATCATACAAATTACCGAAGCTTATCAATAGAAATTAGTACTCATCATCAGTAAGTCTTCAGTCCTGGAACTTATTAGACGCGTACCTCCATTGATTCCTATTCTGAACTAGCCTACACATTTCCCTGAAATTCACACAGTGTACATCTTTCACTATCTGCGTGCACTAGTCTGATCTAGCTCTACATCTACCTTTTTTTTTCTATATCTGCTCGTAATATAGCCCACACTATTCCCCAAAAATGCCTCAGAACGTCCTTCGATTTCTCCTATTTTTTTCTTTTGTTTTCCAGAGATATCTTTAATCCCCTACTATTTCTATAACCTCTTTGTTATTAATTATATCTGTCCATGCTATCATCATCATACATCTGAAGCATAGCATTTTAAAAGGTGTCTTTCTTTTGCTGTCTGCTTCTCCTACTGTCCCGATTTGAGTGCTGTGCTCCACACATATGCTTCCAACACTTGTGTCCTGGTTTTATGTTTGTTGTTTTCGAACATAGCTGCTGCTCCTTCTTGTTAGATGCAGTTCGGTTTCTTTTCTATTGTTTTGTAAATAAATATAGTACTATTCAATTTAAATTCATTCATAAACAATTATTGCACCCTTAGACTAACACATAAAAATCAATCTTACAATTTTCGAAAAGTGCAATTTCATAATATATCCAACTAAAAAAACATTAACTCACAGCAATCGCCTTCATTTAGAAATTAATGCCAAACACCCAGTGAAAAATTCACTTGTGTTAAACGAATATCCGAAACTGATTTTAACATAACTTCTTCGATTGCTAACACCCACAAAATTTTCACTTTAAGTACTGGTAAGGTTAAGGAGAACATGAAAAATCCACAATTTTGCCAAGCAGGTGAACTTGCCGCAGATGCTATCTCGGTAAGTATCGCTAAGACATTGCGCTACCCACACCGATCAAGGTTCAGTTTTACTATTTCTAGTAGAGGTAAAATTCCTAAAAAGTCGCAATTATCTCCAAAAGGGCTGTATTCATTAAATAAAGTCACGAGCTCTAAGCTACAAAATTGAACCAATAACATTTTTTCTATAAAATCTATCGTGAAGTAGTTATTCACGAAAAGCTATTTTTGTGACCTTTTACACTGCGTAAAATTGTTAGCGGCACAGGGACCTACGGGGATTTTCGTTTACTGTTTAAATAGAACATCAAAAAGAAGCTATATGCTAAAATCTAGCTTTCCAGGAATTTTTTCGAAGTTCAATGCCTACTATTAGTTCAAAGTTTGATTGTTTCATTTTCTTATATTCTACAAGTTTAGAAATTTCCCTCTAAAACAGTTAGCTGGAGCTAAACGGATCTTTAGTAAATAGCATTTGTTAATGTTGATAAAATTTAGGATTTACTGAGCTAAACGCCCCTTGTTACCCACTTGTAAAATATCTAGCTGAACTATAATCAATAAACCCAATAGTGTAAAACCACCGCAACTCGAGACTAATGGAAATGCAGAACGCAAAATAATTTAATTACAGGCTGCGAAATAAATGAAACAAAAGTAACTCTCCTACAAAATGAAGTTACTTAGAACTTCAATCTTTTTACTGTTTTTCTGTGTACTTTGAATTAATCTAACTGGCAATTAAACGTAGAATCTGGTTGGCAGACTCACTTTCAGCTTAAATATTCGTGTTGCATTGTAAAACATGTTGGAAGTAAATTTTACCGTTGACTTTCCAGATGGAGCACGACGGTCTGGATTTAATATGTTAATCAGGGCTATAGCAAAGCATTTTACATTTGCATGAAATTAGTCTGCATAAATTCATGTTCACGATCTTTACGACTGTTAATTACAGGATAGTTTGCATTAAGCGTGTCCTTACTCTGAAACGTGTTTATGTCTACAATAAATACAAATAAACAGCTGCCAATGTGTAATGTATGTCAATAACCCAGACTAACACAATTTTTGTTTTCCAATGTCTGATGTGCGTCCTTTATGTACCGCACCATTTTTTATATGAGTAATTAAACATATGATATTTTGAAATTTTAATTTCTATCGTTTCTTTAACAATGCTTAAAAACTTGCCGTAAAATAGTATGTATACCGCTTAGAAAAAACAACATTCTCGAACTCCGTGGTGTTTGTCGAGGCGCAAGACAGGAATGTCAGACTTTATCAACTTGCCCCCCACCCCTCCAAACTATTTACTGAAATGTAGCATGTGCACCAGAAAGTACTAGTCTTGCCCCACCTTGCACCACCAAAATAATAGCTTGCACCATGCTGGAAAAAACAATTGTGGTAATTTGTTTATGAGAGGGGCTAGAATGACGCTAGCCCCCTCCATGCTAATTTCAAAAAAATGATATGTGCACCAGTTACAGAAAAGCTTGCACCACCTTGCACCATTAAATTTGAAATTGCACCCGTTCAGAAAATTAGATACAGGGCCTTTTCTCGAGGGGGGCTAAAATGACGTTAGCCCCCCTCCATTCGAATTTCAAAAAAATGATATGTGCACCAGCTAGAGCAAAGCTTGCACCACCTTGCACCACTAAATTTAGAGCTTGCTCCACCTTCAATAAGTCGTCACATTATTATTTTATATTATTTTGCATAAAACACTGCCATACTCCAACGTTTCTGAATTGCACTACCAAAAGAATTCTAAACAGATCCAATGCTGAAATGTTTTTTTTGCGTTTCTTTTATTTAAAAGAGCGCAATTATATTTCATTTAATTATAGGAGTATTATCTAATAACGAGGTAACCAATAATACGGACTTTAGGACAGGATCAGGACGTTCATACAAGAGGCTTACAAATGCACTTGCAAGGTATTACAGAACACGTAATATAACTGCATGATTTAGGGGTGTCAAATTTAAGTCAAATTACAACCAAATATAGCAGAATTCAGTTTTACGCTGCATACAGAACCAAAGTCGTAGACAGATATTTCCGGAGAGGTCATACACAAATTTTTTATTTAATTACATTTCTGTGGATGTATCTATCTACAAAACAGTAACTCCGCTTAACTTTCTGAGTTTCACAAATTTTTCCTTCTAAAGGGGGAGGGGACTAAACTAAAGCCCTCACACTTGCTCCGATTGCTTTAAAATCGTTCTCAAAATCTTGTACCTGTTTTGTACCTACATGTACCGCAACTTTAGTATTTTGTACCTCCCTTCTTTTCGACAAAATATTTTATGCCTCCACTCTTCTAGATATATTTGAAAAATAGATGTGGGGGGCACTGGCGAAACGACCCCCTCCCCACTTGCTCCGTTTTTTTCAAAAACGTTCTCAAGATTTCGTACCCGTTTGTACTCAATTGTGTACCGAAATACTTTATCGCAAGAGAAAGTTTTTGCTCCCTCCTCCCATCGGTTTAATTTTGTAGCCTTTATAAACTTTTTTGGAGGAACATTGTTGCTTGTTACTACTAAGAGTATTTGAACTGCAATGTGGGACTTGCTATTCAACAAGCTCATGTGCAATATATTCAAAACTAAGAGTATTGTAATTAGCATAAAAATGAGGTATAATTACAGAACGTTATGAAAGATGATGTTATTGTAATCAAAATAGCCGTAAAACAATTATATACTCCTAAACATATTCATTTTTAATGGGATTGGAAACATTCTTTTAAATGGTAGAGCTTTATATCTGTCACAAAGGTAAAAGTTCATCAAAAATACAAGGATAAATTAGCAAGTGATATTTGAATTTTAGCCTCAAAATTTACCGAAAAAATATGTTCGAGTTTTAAGTACTGAATTTTTTGAAACTAATAGTTTGAAGCCTTTTATTATTTAAATTAATGTTCATTTGTCCTAAGTATATTCAGAAAACTCATTAAAAAGCAATTAGTGCTAATGGGTTTTTAATGAGAAAACTCATTAAAAAGCAATTAGCGCTATCAACTTAATTGCACTGTTTCTCGGTTCAACCAGATATGGTACCACTCTAATGATAAAACTTGGTCATAACATCCATTTTAAGTTTCAAAGACAATTTATTTAAAATTAGTTGTTGCGTATAACGTTTGTGATATTGCAATAATATTAAGCTATTTCTTTATTTGCATAATCAGATTTAGGTCTGGTTGTGGGTGCATTAATGGCAAAGTTCCTTGAATTTATCTCCATCAGAATAGGGTGAAATTGCCTCATAGGATGAAATTGCCTCATAGGGTGAAATTACCTCATAGGGTGAATTTGGTGGAAATTCGCCTAATCTATAGGTTGTCTGATTAACTAGTTAGTTGATATTTAATTGTGGTACTTGCACATCACTTGCAACGCCAAGACAAAAAATGCTCGTCATAAACCATCAGAGCAAATAATAAATGAATCAAGTTCTATGGATTATACCCCAAATTCTGATGATGAGGATTCAACGCGGGAAAGCAATAGTCGGGGCACGAAAATACCGATGTATATAGAGAGGAATGTTGTATTAAAAAATACACATCGTACTGAGCACAGTTCAGATGATGCATATAGTCACTTTAATGTACATGGGTTGATTGAAAGACTGCAGTTGCTAGTTAGATGAGGGTAAATATTTATACATATTTTTCAAAATTGTAAAATTAGAATAGTCTGCATCTGCATTTTGATAACTAAACATCGTAATAAAAATGACCTGAGAAAGAATTATATCTTTAGATGCTATGAAAATTTTAGAACAAGTTGTCAAAGAGATGAAAAAAAGTTTATCAAACAATTCAACTAGCCAACATTTGAATAGTATGTCTAATGAACCTCTGGCAAATACTAAAATAGTGCAAGATAAACCTGCACATGATAATGTTGATTCGGAAGATCAAAACATAGACTTCAAGTCAGACGTTTCTGACAGAAAAAGGAAGAGACAACTTAAATCGTATTGTTAAATCTTACATTAAGCTTTGTTGAATTTACACTTATTTTGATTATTTGAATTCGAATCTTTTTATTAGTTATATTTTGCGCCGTATAGTTAGCGTTGCGGAACGTAATTAAGAAGGGTTGCAGAAGTGGCATTCGCGCTTTAGACTTCCCCAAGAATGGTCGTGTGCAATGCATATACACACTATTATTATTTTAAATTGAGTTGGCGGCAAACAGCTGCAATGTATTCTGGTTTTTAACAATGTTTGTTCAATAAATAACACTGCGTTTTACAAGTTTTATGCGTTTTTTTTTTGATAGTGTTAATCTGCAGACTTGCTTGTAGATCACGTCAAGGAATAAAATTAACACGTATACTAAAGAGGATTTAAATAAAGCCCTTGACGAAATAAATTGGTTCAGAAGCATATGAAATCTACAATGTTCCAAAAGCTACACTCTATACAAAGCTCAGAGCAAACGAAAATCGTGTACAAAATTTGGATATGTATACTACACATTTGCCAATTATAAGGAGGAAAAAGTGACTTTTGTGTGTGTATTAGTTTTAATGAATAAAAATATATTTCTGTGTAGTGTACTTGTTAAGTATTTGAATTGAAATATAAATATGGTTTAAAACGTTTTGGTTTTATTTGTATTTAATGGTATTGTTAGGATACAATAAAAATACAATACTTCCGTTATTCGGAAGCAGTAGCGGGATCTTGGTTTATGTAATATCATCAAAGTTGAACAAAAAAATTTTAAACTAAAAGGTATGTTTCAAAGACGCAGTTGTACTCATTTCTATTAAAATTAAATGTAGCGCTCTTTGTGATAATTTTTTTTATAAGAACTTAGATATCCATTTCAGTTACGTGGGCATTTGAAAAATTAAACAATACCAATGTATACTTTATATTTTATAACATAAACAAGCTAATATATACAAAAATAATTTCTAAATTCACATCATTCATTTCTTATGATAATATTTGAGGTGGTTAAATTTTTACTTTAAAACTTACAATTTAGTATATATTCCATTTGAATATCTGCCAACAGTTTTATAAACCCCATCTCCTCGATTATTCCATAAAATCATCCAGACCCTCGGTCATTGATAACACTGCAGTACAGTTCTGTAGTGCTTCCTCGTATGACTGACACATAAGACATTTTCCTCCTTCTATCGAAAAGCGTTGCCCACATTCTGCTTTTTTTACTCGTAGAGCATTGCGAAATCTTCAAATAACCTCCCCCAAAGTTTCTATACATATTTGTTATATCGTCTCTTTAAACTGTACAATCAACAAGTAATAAGTTCTATGCGAACAGCCCTTTCATATGAGCTATTCCTATTCGGATATGTAGCGATTGTACCTGATTTGTGTGCACGCACGAAACAACCGGTAGGGAATGTATTCTATCAACTTGCGCACGCGCAGGGGTGTGCACGGGCATGGGTGCGCACGCGCAGGTGTGCGCATGGGCAGGGGTAGGCACGGACACATTACAAGTTAGAGACCTTGGTATAAAATTTCCAGTTTTATGTTAAAATTTTTCCAACTCCGAACTATTAAAAATTTTATCAAGTCCCAAAATATTCAAAATCTAAAGTAGTTACAAAATGCCAAATGTGTTCAATCTGTTGCTCTAGACATCTCAACTTCATTCACTAATAATGTGCATAACCATACCCCTTATAGCTTCGCATACTTCATTAAATGCAGTTATGATGACAGGACATATCTCGGACACCGCCATATCGCTTACATTCTCTTGATTAGGAACAGTTTTGCTAACCGACCTAGGTCGGATTAAAATTCGATCTAGGTCGGATTAAATCCGACCTAGAACAATTTGCAAACTAAGACTGATCTTATGACCAATATAAAGCCTAGTCAACTGAATATACACGTATCTAGGGTTAAATACACTAGAGATGGGGGAATTCTTATTGGCTGTAGTAATGCTGATGATGCGGCCAAATTTCTAACTGCTGCAAATGCTAGGCTTTCCGAATCCTATAATGTGAAACGTGTACGCGCTAATATTCCTAAAATTAGAGTAGTCGGGATGATCGAAAAATATGAAGCAGATGAACTATTGTCATTACTTAGGTCACAAAATGATGTTTTTCATTTGTCCTCTAGTTGTAAGATTGAGAGAATTTGGGCTACTAAGAAGAATGAGAAAATCTTTCAGGCTATATTGGAACTTGATTCTGAGACTTATAACAGAGTCATTGCATTACAGCATCGTTTTGTTGGCTATGATGTATGCTCTGTCTTCGATGCAGTTGATCTTGATTTATGCTATAAATGCTGTGGTTACAATCACCATCAAAAGCTATGTACGAGAAATATTGCTTGTCCAAAATGCGCATTATCTCATCAAATTAAAGATTGTCCCCCAAATTCCAAAACACGTTGCATTAACTGTGTTAACGCTAGAATTGCAAATACTGATCACTGTGCGTGGGATCATACCAACTGCACTGTTTATCAAAAAAGGGTTACCCATCACAGAAATTCTATGTTGGGTAAGTAGCAATTAATAAGTAATCCTTATGATCCAAACAAATCGTTTAGAGTGCTTTATCAGAACGTTAGAGGTTTAAATACTAAGCTTCAATCACTTTTAATTTTTCGATTGAAAGCTGACTATGATGTCTTAGTACTCTCTGAAACCTGGTTGAATTCATCTGTTTACGATGCTGAAATGTTTCATGAAAACTGGGTGGTGTTTCGCTCCGACCGTAAGCTGGCGCTCACTAACCGTGCAACTGGAGGAGGTGTATTATTAGCACTAAAAAAGGATTATATTATTACGCAATTGGAGGTATCTGAATTATCTTCTCTAATACCTACAGTTGACATAATAGGTCTGAAACTATTAATTCAAACATGTAACTTATATATATTCGTCGTATATTTTCCTCCTGCTACTAATTATGAAACTCGCGATGTATTCTATAGCTTTATTAATAACTCTGAATGGACTCACTGTGAAAACAAATTATTAATATTAGTTGATTTCAATTTACCTACTTTCTACTCTAGTCGTTTAAACAAATCAATGAGTACTTACAACATTACTGCATTAGACAACTTTTGTGCGTATTTAGGTCTACACCAAGTTAATTCTATTCTCAATGCTAACGGTAGGCTGCTTGACCTGGTGCTCAGTGAATTGGATACTGTTGTCACACGGTCGCTAGACCCATTTCTTCCTGAAGATGGTCACCATCCACCATTGGACATAGTGCTGTCCCTGTCTCAGGGCAAAACATTTCCTGTGTTACATGAACTTGTATATAACTATAAGAAGGCAAATTTAGTTCAATTGTACAGTGATCTTTGCAACATAAATTGGGATAGTTTATCTGAATTTAGTGATATTGATGAAGCTTGTAATATGTTCTATTTACTCTTAGATTCGGTGATTGCTGCATATGTACCAAAATTAGGTTACCGTGGTAATACTAACCTACCACCCTGGTTTAATCGACAAATTGTCTCGAATATCAAAATTAAAAATCGTTTTTACGTTTGTACAAAAGAACTCTTGACAGGAATGCTTATGATCAGTTTAGTTGTTTGAGAAGTAAAATTAAACATGACATTTCCGTGTGCTATCAAAACTATTTAATAAAAATAGAAAGCAGCATACCAGGTAACCCCAATCGCTTCTGGAGCTATATAAATGCTCAAAAAACCAGCAGAATACCTAATACCATGAGCTATGGCAATAGATCTCTTAGTAATCCGCAACACATAGTTGATGCATTTGGTTCGCTTTTCAAGCTTCTTATATCAAGTCCACGTACTTTGAATCTAATTCACTGGACGATACCACTAATGTTCTTAGCTGCGGAATTCCATTTCTTAATGAAGCTGATGTTTTAAAGGCGCTAATGAAACTAAAACCTAAGGACACTAGGGGAGTGGATGATATACCCGCCTTCTTAGTAAAGGATTGTGCAGTGATTTTTGTTAAACCACTTACCTTACTCTTTAATTTAGCTTTTAAAATGAAACAATTTCCGCAATGTTGGAGGGTCTCTAAAATTTTCCCGGTTTATAAGAAAGGCTCAAAGTTACAAATTGAAAATTATAGGCCTATTACGATTATGTGTAATTTTGGAAAAGTCTTTGAAATTGTTATTTATAATATACTTGCATCTCATGTTAAGTCTTTAATATGCCCTGAGTAGCATGGATTTATACCAGGTAGATCTACAGTTACTAACCTTGTTTGCTTCACTCAATATGTTGCAGAACAACTTGATAATGGAGGTCAAGTTGATGTTTTGTATACTGACTTTTCAAAAGCCTTTGATAGAATTGATCACGGAATTTTAATCACTAAACTTTCTAAAATTGGACTCACGTTATCTTTCCTAAGATTTTTTGAATCATACTTAAGTAATCGTAAGCTGTGCGTGGAATATCATGGTCATTAGTCGTTTGACTTTGTAGCTTCATCCGGTGTACCTCAAGGCTCCGTTCTTGGGCCTTTGTTATTTATAATCTTCATTAATGACATCGTTCGTCATTTGTCTTGTTGTTCTCTTCTCTATGCTGATGATTTAAAATTGTTTACATCTATATTATCAACAGATGACTGCAGGAAACTTCAAAATGATCTAGGTAGCTTGTATTATTGGTGTAGTAACAACAATCTACCTTTAAATATCTCGAAGTGCTATACCGTTAGCTATACACGTAAAATTAATCCTATTTCTTACACATACACCATTGAGAATGTTTCAATTAGTAAGTGTAGTGTTTTAAAAGACCTCGGTGTAAATTTGACTCAAAGCTTACCTTTATTGAACACATTACAACCATTCAAAAAGAAGCGTACAAAAATTTGGGATTTGTAATCAGAAATGGATATCATCTTTCTCAATCTATAACTATCTCTGCCCTGTATAATGCATTTGTGCGCAGTAAGATGGAATATGCCTCTGTTGTTTGGAGCCCAGGATATGAAGTACACAGTTAGGTGTTAGAGAAAATTCAGAGACGATACGCTAAGTGTCTGTGGTTTAAGTCTGATGGTACTTATCCTCAGCGTGGCCTTCCTCAGGATGTTCTTTTAAATAGGTTTGGATTAAACGATCTACGTACACGTAGAAAATTCTACTCTGTCAGTATGTTGTATAAGTTACTTAATAATCTGATTAACTGTCCCAATTTATTAGGTCAAATTTACTTTCATGCACCCAACGTTAAAACTCGCTTAGCGTCTTTATTTTATGTAAAAACTCCTAGAACAAATATATTGAAATTTTCTCCTGTCAATGTTATGGTTCTAAATTATTTTGATATTCGGGACAATTTTGATTTATTTTATGACTCTTTGCCACAATTAAAAGTTGGTATGCTATAGATATAGGGACTTATTATAATTTGTGTTGCTACATATGAAATGTACCTTATTTTGTTATTTTTTTTTGGTATACATCCTGTAATTGGCTTGTCTGTCGGATGTATTTTTTTTCTATAAATAAATAAATAAAATAAAGAAAATCGTCTGCCGACAAATCCGAAACAAGTTCAATATGTGCGGCCTTAGTGGCAAAACAAACAAAAATACAAATATAGGCCTTAAGAGTTTTAGAGCCTCGTAGGCGGTTAGCCTTTATTAAAAGAGGGCCAGCAAAATCAACACCAACAATACTGAACGGTTTGATTTGGGTAATACGTGCTGCCGGAAGGTCTCCCATAGGAGGAGTTACCAGGACCGGTTTGGTACGAAAACATCTATGACATGATGATAAATAACTTCGGATTGAATTTTTAATAGAAAGGATCCAGAAATTCTGTTGGATAAGATACGCTGTGGTATTAACACCGGGATGGTAATACCTTTCATGAGTTGACCGAATGATAAGTTCGGTTAATCGGTGCCGCGGAGGCAATAACGCAGGAAACTTTTCGAAATAGGAAAGCGAAGAATGTGTCAAGCGCCCACCTACTCTTAAGATGTTTTGTGGATCAACAAATGGAGAAAGTTTTCGCAAGCTTTTAGGTAACTTACGGTTTGCCTTGATCGAAGCTATTTCCTTTGAAAATGTAACACTTTGTACATGCCGAACGATAATCATGAGAGCATTGTGTAATTCAATGTCTGTTAAGGGACCCGTATGACGTTGAGCCATGGGTTTAGAAAATCTATAAATGTAAGCCACGATGCCTTGGATTTTATATAACGATGAAAAGCGACTTAGTAAAATGTCAATGACGTTTGGATCTGTTTGAGCGACAAATGTTAGGATCTTCTTTTCCGTAGTTACCTCCGCAATTGAGGTTGACAATGTTGGTTGAGGCGGCCACGAGTCACTAGGGTAGTGAAGCCATTCAGGCCCCGCCCACCATGGCGAACATGAAATAACCGCGCTTGGCATTAATCCCCGAGATGCAGGATCAGCCGGATTATGCGAAGATTTAATATAAAACCATCGGCTAGGTGCAATGATTTCTTGAATGTGGCTAACACGGTTTGCCACAAAAGTTTTCCAACGAAAAGGTGGAGAACGTATCCAAGTGAGAGCGACCGTAGAATCACTCCACGCTGAAACATCGGAAATTTCAATCAAGCCTTGATAAAACCGAATGGTAAAAGAAAGTAAATCGGTTAATAAAACGGCGGCACATAATTCCAAACGTGGAATTGAAATGCGCTTAATTGGAGCTACTTTTGTTTTAGCGGTTACAAATTGTACAGTTATTTCTCCAGTAGTTTGATTTATAAACTGGAAATACACTACCGCTGCATACCCTACCTCGCTAGCATCGCAAAACCCATGCAAATGACAAGTAAAAGGATCCGAAGGGGGTAAACAACGTGGTAACTTTAATGACGATAATAACGGCAACTCTTCTTGATACTGCTGCCATTGAGACGAAATGTCTGCTGGTGGGATGTCATCCCAAGTTAAACCTAACATCCACAGATGCTGGATTAGGCGTTTTGCAAAAAGTGTTAGTGGGACTAAAAACTCTAATGGATCATATATTCTGGCAACTTGCGAAAGTATGTTGCGCTTTGTACATATTGGGTTTAATGGTTTAACCCGAAATGAGAAAATATCTTCTGTAGGTGACCATTGAAGACCCAATATTTTTATTGATTCGTCAGAATCGAAATCGAGAGAAGTATATTGGCAAAAATCTGACGGAATGCCTTCCAAAATAGAAACTGAATTAGAACTCCATTTTCGAAGTTCAAAACCAGCCAAATGTAAAAGTCGGATAAGTTGATCTTTAATTTCGCGGGCCGATTGTATAGAATCTCCACCGGCGACGAAATCATCAATATATAGATTTGACCGTATAGCCTCAGCGGCTAACGGAAACCTTTTGCCTTCGTCAATGGCTAATTGCTGAAGAGTTTTTAATGCTAAATAAGGCGATGACTTAATACCGTAGGTCACTGTATTAAGCTGATAAGTCTGAATGGGTTTTTCTGCGGAGAACCGTCAAACAATTAATTGAAACTTACGATGTTCTTCGGTAACCAAAATTTGTCGATACATTTGGCGAACATCACAAGTAAAAACGAAACGATGAGAGCGAAATTTAAGTAAGATTGATGAAATGTCATTTTGGAGACTAGGTCCAGCCAATTGAGTGTCATTAAGTGACACGTTGTTTTTAGCCTTTGCAGAGGCGTCAAAAACCACACGAATTTTAGAAGTATGACCTTCTTCTTTAAACACAGGGTGATGGGGTAAAAATAATTATCGTTCCCAACGGGCGGAGAATCGAGTAATGCCATATGACCCGCATCAAGATAGTCCTGCATGAAATTGTTGTATTGGGCGCGTAGCTCCGGTTGAGCATGCAATTTGCGCTCCAACGAAAATAGTCTCTTTTTAGCCATCTCAAAGCAATTATCAAAAACGGGCAAAGTATCGTTGAACGGTAACGCAACAATAAAACGACCGCTAGGGTCACGAGAAACCGTGTTTTCAAAAATCAAATCTGCCTTTTCTTCTTCTGGAGAAGTATAAGGCTTGGATGGCAATTCTTCTATCTCCCAAAACCGCCTTAGGGTCTGGTCGATAGGATCTTCTACAGAAGTAAAAAATGCTTGGACAGTATCAGACTGCAAGCTTTTTGTGGGACCAAGAATAGTTCAACCAAAAATTGTATTTATGGCGGCAGGCTGAAGAAATTTGCCATGTATCACACCGCCATTGATGATGAACGGATAAACATCTGCTCCGAGGAGCATGTCAATGGTTCCTGGAGAGTTCCAGGTCGGGTCTGCAAAGTGCAGGCCGCATAAGTGTTCCCAATTATTAGGAACTTCAACGCTAGGTAATTTGCCAGATATTGACGAAAGCACAAAAGTTGTGACTTCTAGAGATTTTTCAGAGTCTAACATAGAGCGAATGGTGCAGCTGACGGCACCCCTATTGACTGCTGAAGTTGTCTGTTCAAGTCCATAAATCGGAACTTGAGAACGTATGCGTGGAAGCCAAAGTTTGCTCACGCAATCGTCTCGAATAAAGCTAGCTTGAGAGCCAGGGTCTAAGAGTACCCTGATCTGTTTGTATCTACCAGAACGGTCTTGAACTTCCACAACAGCAGTGGAGAGTAAGACAGTAACCCCAAGATTTGGATTCGTCTGTGAAGACAAAACATTTGCCGGAATAGGAGAGGCTGACTGCGTCCTATTGGCATTTTATGCATAGGTGTAGCGATCGGTTCACCTGAACGGCTAGAAGCAGGTTGCGGTTCAAAATGTAGCAAGGTATGATGCGGCTTGGCGCAAGTTCGACAGGAATTATAAGATTTGCATTGCATGGACGCATGGTCTGTTCGTAAGCAATTTAAACAAAGGCGTAAGCGTTTGACAATGTCGAAACGTTCTGTCGGAGTTTTCTTTAGAAACGATTGACATCTGTAAATTAAGTGATTGCCCTTGCAAGAAGGACAATGGTGCGAAAATGAATTCTTTGAGTCACTGGAGCTACTTGGTGTGTCCAGTGAAACTACGTTAGAAGAAACCTTTGGTTTAAATTAAAACGCTGAGGATTTCTTAGGCACTGATGTGTGAGATGTATGGACAGTCGTCGAATAAGAAACAGGTGCGGTTGAAGAAAAGGTTTCCAACGCTGCACATTGTTGATTTAAAAAATATCTCAAATCATCGAAATTGGGCATTTGCTTCGGATCCGATTGGAGTTCGAAGCGTTTTCTAGTGAACGGATCGAGTTTTTCTAAAAGACAATCGACCAGAATAAAGTTCCAATGTTCCGTGGGAAACTTTAAGTTAGTTAGAACAGCAAGGTTCTCTGAAAAACAATCAATAAGTGCCCTAAGTTTCTTAGGGTCTTCTGATTTTAAAGGTGGAAAGTCTTTCATTGCTTTCCAATGCAAAGTTGCCAATAAACGCGGGTTGCTAAATCGCTCACGCAAGGCGTTATAGGAAATAATAAAATTATCCCCCGAAATGGGTACAGATTTAACGATTTTTAAAGACTCCCCGGTACAGCAACTGATAAGATAATTTAGCTTTTCGATATTGGACAGCGACGCGTTATTATAGACCAGACTGTCAAATAAATCGATAAAGGATGCGAACTCCGTTACCTCATTATTAAAAAAAGGGAGTTTTAAGGGTAACAATTTTGATCCCGAGTTACTTGGAGCATTTTCGATGATTTGTGGTGCTTTCATTTCTTGCATCGTTTCGAGATGCAGCAGTATGCAAAAATAAGCGGAATCTACTTCCTTCCGTACAGCGTTGTAAGTTAATGATTCTACCTCGTCACAAGAAGCTAAGACAGCAATTAAAATTTTGCTGAAATTTGTATAAAGGTCAGTTACTCCCCTTGTTTGAATAAGGAACAACGTTTTTAAACTTGGGTCACTTTGTATAGTGTTACAAAGCTCAAACATTTCTATAATACGTGTTTTCAGTAATTCTAGTTCGGTTACCTGTATTTTCTTGGGAGCCATTCTGAAAGTTATTTGAAAGATCTACAATAAAATGTTGTAAAACGGTAAAGCTAAATGTGCACTGAGAAATATTAAATATTATGAATTGTTCAAGGCACGAAAAGGTAAGACAGCGTATAAACCAATAAATCACGTTTTATGACTAGTAGCCTGCAACGTGGTCTTAAAACGAGAAGTCGAAAACAAGGGTTTGTCAAACAAAGCGTGAAGATAAGATGTACCGTTTACGGTTACGGTCGGCCTTTACATCAAAAGCTCACAGAAACATGTGGTTTTAACATATTTGCTGAAAGATGCAACTTTACAACCTTATTCCTCTGCAGATGTTCAATATTTTACCGCAAACCGACTGAAAAGGGTTGCATGTGATAGAAAACGTACAATAGCTTTTAAATACAAAGCAAATCCCTTTCCTTTTTTATTTAAGAAGTATAAAGCGACTATAATTTTCAGGTTGCTTTGTGCTTTATACCGCTAAAATAAATTTAAAACTGAAAACTAACAAATTTTATATTAAGGATTTGTTTGTAATTAAAACGCTTGCTGGTTTCAATTACGGCGAAATCGCTTAATCTAAAGACAGTATAAATAATATTTACACATTTTAACCCGCCACATATGGAGCTTGAACACAAATTTAAAACTAAAATAATTACTTAAAAGCTCGCTGGTGTGCAAAATGATATTTAATTTAGGACATGCGTATACCATAGGACTGATGAATCCGGCTCGAAGGACCAATGGCTTGATTGGGGATTAAGGAGTGATATAAATTGATAAAGATATGCTAATTACAGGGAAGGACCAATTGCTTTTTGTAGCAATAACAATAGCGGTGGAGCGGTTATGTAATAACTAAACAACTACACCAAACTACTTAATAAAGGGTATAAATACCTTTTATCCTGTGCCGCTGTGGGCAATAGACGTTCACACACAAAAGCTATCGTACGGACCACCGAAAACACGCACGATGGGGTGTCGATGTCGCTTTCAAAAGCTCTCACACAACCGGCTTCTGCAAGGGTTCGGATGCGACTCACTTCACGCACTGCCTGCCGGTATATAATGTTTCACTGACAACTGTAGGATGCACGCACTGACGGTATTTATTGTCACAAAATACCGAATTGTTCAATGATGACGTAACAAGCAGTCTAATAAAGCAAACTATATTTTAAGGAGAATATATATCTTTATATATCTTTATTACACTTTTTTCTATTTATGTATTCTACAAGCTGCATGTACATTAGACACATAATATAACATTTATGTATACTCTTGGACTTCCAAAAGCTCAACTATCCAACTTTACACGACATAATTTATATTCGACATTCTGATATAGATTAACTCTGTACTTCATCATCGGTCTTATTTATACCGTGAATTAAAATGAATGACTTATCCTCCAGTAATTGCCAGAAGTTTCTAAGTTCCTGTAGAATATGCAGTGCTTGCCGCGTTTGTGTATGTTTCACAGGTTGCCTAATAGTAGCTCGCAACAGTATGTTATATAAAAAACCAACAATTACTATTTATACTGTTAAATATTAATTTAGGTTATTAGGTTAGTAAAGAAAAAATAATTCAATAATCACTTAAAAACATTTTGTAACCCCCAAGAACATTTTTAAATTAATCCAATTTCAAATAATATTTTCGGCCAATCACAAACAATTCTATCTAAAATGTAACCTATCACTGACCTAAATTAAGATAGTTATTCAAACCTAGTTTGATTTTGGGTGACAGTTGACACTTTAAATGAACATAACCTCTTAGTTGATATCTAACATCCCGTGAAATTTAGAAGATTTTAAATTAAGGCGCCAAAGGAAATTCTAATTTGTTCTAGAGAATTCGAAACCGGAAGTACGTAATAAAATGTAATTTTTCGTGATAGCTATAAAAGTATTAACAGGAAATACTTTAGAATATTGCAGAATAACTTAAATTTAAATATAGGGTAATTTCAATTAGCAATGGCAATAATAAAAGTGGATTTAAACCATTAACCTAAAAGCACATGTAGGGATGATGTACGATTGTGAAAAATGTAAAATTTTTGATTGGCTAGAACAATCACGTGAACAAAGGTATATAAATATGGGGAGTGGAAAAATTCAGGTACACGACACACAAAGACTCAACAAAACACACAAAGACAAAACATATGAAAGAAAATACGAAATGAAAACTAACTAGCCCAAAGCTAGTGTGAAGTAGGCGGCAATGTCGCGAAGCAGTATTGGTTATATGGTCGTATAAATTAAATCAATGGTTAGCGAACAGAGCTAATAAATTAGTATGTTTATTACGGGAAGAATAGTGAATTTAAGTAGTGGATAAAGAGCACAGATACGTTTCGCTCTTAAAGTAGAATTAAATAGGCGGTTAATGGTTGCAAGCGCCGGCTTATTAACGGCAGAAAAGATGATAACTAATCCCACCTATGCGGTTCATTATTGATTGATTGTGGAAGTTTGGATTTTAGAAGTTCAATTCCAAACCAAATTGGTACAAGAGTAGAGAGATATCAAGAGGTTCGAGCACAAAATTTATCAACACCCGTGTTAAGCATTATCAACCCTGGTGAGGATAAGTTACCTCGGAGGCATTGTAGAGAGTGCAGAAACAGTGGGTATTGCATACCCGACACAGGTATTGAGTGCATATTTGCATAAATGGTTCGAGAGAACGGACGTGTGTTTGCATGCATACACGGGAGGTTGCAAGTCCGAATTTATATATAGTTATATATATATGCTTTTACATGAATATGTTAAGTTGCTAGTTTAAGGTTGGAATTCTTGGACTTTATTAACGTTACCGCCTATTATTATGGATTTTGTATAGAATATCAAGAGTTATTGGCTATGGTTAAGTTGGAGCCAATTTGTTTTAACTGTAGAATTTGCAGTGCTTAGTATAATATTTAACAACCCGGCTTAAGGGAACTTTTAGTTAAGTAAGAGATATTGCTTTTATTGCATTCAAGTATGTCGATATAGTAAATGTAAATAGTTATATCACCATATTAAAGGTTATTAAATTCAGTACTTAATACAAATGTTGAGCTATATATATATATATATATATATATATATTGCTACGATATTCGAAGAATTATTATCGTGCTCTAATCCGTGCCCTAACGTTGGTGCGACATCTTTATTGCTATATGCTCTTAGCGGAATTATCATGCCTCTACTTTGAGCGGCATCTTTATTTGCTATGATATTAAATACTCATCATGCACCTACGTTGGGCTGTTATATTTATTGCTACGTACTCTAAATTATTGGACCACCATTTTAATATTCACGATTAAGTGTAATTATCTCCTCCTCCATCTGTTTTCTTAATATTGCTATCAACTGGACTTTATCTTTAAACAACTCTATCTACCAATAGCAAAATTCGATACGTTACCGCCTTGCGGGTTATCTCTTTCCTATTCAACTTGTGGCTCCGCCTTTCTACTATTTAAATCTTATGACCTCGGCTAGCATTTATTTGCAATTACAAAATTCAGTAAATTTAGATTTTATATAATGAAACCAATATGTTATGGACAGCTTTTGAAATTATTTGTTATACATTTCTTATAAATTTCATTTATTAACAACCATCTAGTATGTACTCAAAAACCCCAAAGTCACCAAAGAAAATTTATTATCTTTACGAACAAAGTGTAGAATATTCTAAACCTGTTTTCATATTACTCATTCAATACGTATGCAACCTCGTTTGTTGACTTCTTCACAAGTATATCATATTTAGCAAATTCAATATTAAAATAAAATAAAAATCCATATAGAAAAACAAATATCTTATAACTAAAAATCTGACCTGGTTTTATCTTTTTCATATCGACGCTTCCAATAAAAATGATCTTCCCCAATTATACATTCCATTCAAATTATTACACTATGGACCATCACCATTAAATTATATACCCCAATTTATTTCAATTCTTCCAATTTAGACTTTCATCATTCTTGCCCCAGACTTAAAATTGTAGTTTGTTTCACCCCTGTACTTCAAGATTGTATTACTCTTCTTTTCCTCTTGACATTTAAATTGTATTACTATATTTTTTTCTTAACATCAGAATCCTAGTCTATTTCCCTCAGACCTCGAAACCCTATTATTTTTATGTCTTAGTCTACAATAAATTCATCAAAAACGTACTTACGTTTAAACGGCAATTGTAATCTTCATATTCGTACTCATTTTATTTTTCACTTTTATACTTATTACGTACTACTCTGTTTAATGGCAATGCACTTCGGTCTTCATTGAGTTCAAAACTGCCTTTCTTATCAAGGTGCTTGCTAATATAATCTCGAATTCCCACTCCATCAGTGGGTTTGGTCTAGAACTCGTCGCTTGTCTCTGACCAATCAAATAATTCTATTACGAGCAGTTTCTGATGCAATGCTCCACGTTTTCCCATAATCACAACCTGCCCGCAGCTGTCTTACATTGTCAACATGCTGTAT
This sequence comes from Platerodrilus igneus, assembly GCA_036346225.1. Lineage (NCBI taxonomy): Eukaryota > Metazoa > Arthropoda > Insecta > Coleoptera > Lycidae > Platerodrilus > Platerodrilus igneus. The sequence continues at coordinate 8,074,939 of JARFIW010000165.1, read as the reverse complement.
TTTGATAGATTACTTGCTTTTCTATAAACAACTGATGCAACCCGACTTTAAATTTTCATGTTTACATGTTATTCACGCAATTTTTAATCATTTCTCTTATCAAAATGGTTAGATCTTCGTACGCATTTATATTAACTACCTGAAACTCTATTTCTATATTCGTATTAATTTAATCGTCTGGAACTCTTCTTCTTAATGCGTGTCTAATTACACTTTATCATTTATTTCTCATTATACGCGTGCTTCTACTGAAAAATATCCTTATTTGTTTTACCTAAATTAACTAAACTTTATTTACAGGGTATTTAATATTTACTATCTACTTAATACATGTATTTCTCATTTCTACGCCAACTATGCGTCTTCCTATGTTCACCTGCGTCGCCCAAAACTATCTCTACTCTATATACAGGGTGTTGACTACTTACTATCTACAAACTATGTTTATTTCTTAATTATCTCCTTAAATAAGTGTAGTTTTCTGCTGACTATTCTAATTACTCATTCACGAACGACCTTTACTATAACGTGCACCCTTAAGCAACCCTTATCACAGCAATATATATATATATATATATATATATATATTACAATTAAAAGGGGTTTGTTGAAATACATTTAGGTACAGATACGTTGTAAACTTTTCGGTAAGTTAACTCACCAGTATCGGTTTCAAAATTCTAGGCCTATCCACCCCGGGACATGTCCATGTACTCTCCGCTGTAGAGTAGCCGAGGCGTTTGAGGGATGTAGAATAAAGACTTTACATGTGAGTTTTCCCATGCTCTACCCAAAGGTACTACATTGGCCAAGAAGCGATTTTTTTTACATGGGAAATTTGAAATTTTGCCGAACCCTTGCTACTCCAAGCAAGGTAGGGATCTTTAAGGTGCGTGACAACACTCACACACAAGACTTCCATTTTACCTCTCATCCGAACGAGGGTGTATTTTTGTGAAAAATGCTTGCCTAACATTTTTCAAGCGGACTGTGTCGGGATTTGAACCCCGGACCTTGGGCGTAGTAGTCACACACATTCCACTACGCCAGTAGAGTAAAGACTATTGGAATAGGTAAGTGGACCCTTGTATTGCAATTTTGAACCATAAAAAGTGTTATAGGTGGCATTTCACCACAATTAATACGTTGAGTAATTAATTGTTTTTGGATATGACGAATGTTGACCCGAAGGCGACTAACTACTTAAAGAAGTTCAACTGTCATCGCTAAGCAGGACAGCAAATTCAGATAGGTGATAGTTTAGTTTTATAATTCGTATGTTTTATGGGGATTTACGATAGATAAGTTCTCATTCTAGGGGTATTATCAATAAGAATCGCTTGGAAAAGATAAAGGACGTATTGGAAATTGCAGAAATTGAATTATACTTAATTTAGTTTGATCTCGGTTTAATTTGCCTCATTCTATTACGGTGTACAATTAAAATAAGTCTCAAAGAACTTGCGCCCACTAGGGCGTATTATAACTGGCGCTCAACCTAGAGCAGGCCTAAATTCAATTGATGACACTGTTTGTTTTGACATTACTAATATTGTAATAAAATTGTTTTGAAAAAATGGTGAAAGTGGGTGAAAGCGAAAAAGGGGGCAATGAAGAATATAGCTAGGCTAGGATGTATAAGGAATATAAACAAATATTAGATAATAAGATCAAAGAGATAGCAATAGGAGGGAACGTAGAAAATTGATGGAAAGAAATAAAAATGGCTGTACATGATACAACAACACAGACTGTAGGTAAGAAAAAAGTAAACGCCAGAAAACCTTAAGTAACAGAAGAGATATTAGATTTAATAGAGAATAGAAGAAAGCTTAAACCTTTCAGAGAATTTGATAGTGAAAGTAAGCAAAAATATAATAGAGTTAGAAATAAGATAGCACATGGGTGTAGAAAAGCTAGAAATAAATGGATGTAGAAGAATTGCAAGGGAATACAAGATGATTTGAGATTAGGTAAGAAAGACAGGGTTTACATGGCAGTTAAAAAGATTTTGGAGGAAGAGGGGACTAAATATAATGGTATTAAAGATGAGAATAGTGGGCTTCTAATAAATAAAGTTGAGGTAGCAGATAGATGGAAAAGATATTTAGCAGATTTATATAAGGGAGACGATATGGATGAGTTAGAGAGCAACCAAGAAGGAGATGTAGAAATAGGGCTCTAAATATTAAGAGAGGAATTTGATAGACCTGTTAAGGATCTTAAACTAAATAAAGCGCCGGGGATAGACAATATACCCGCAGAATTAATAAAATATGCAAGATAGAAAACTTTAGATAGATTATATGAACTAGTAAAAGTAATATATGACACAGGTGAGGTTCCAATAGATTTCGAAAACATTATTATTATCTCAGTCCCAGAAAAGACAGGAACCGATAGGTGTGAGAATTTTAGAACGGTTAGTTTAACTTCTCACGCTTCCAAAATACTAACAATAATAATTAAAAATAGAGTAGAAGCTTTGACTGAGAATTATTTAGGCGAAGACCAATATGGTTTTCGTAAAGACCGAGGGACTAGAGAACCGATACAAATGATTAGGGTAATTATCGAAAAAAGGTAACAAAAAAATAAAAAGACACATTTTGCGTTTGTAGATTTAGTAAAAGCATTTGATAGGGTTAATTGGATTGTTATGTTCAGGGTACTACAAAAAATAGGAATCTCTCATAGGGATTGAAAAATTATTTACAGTCTATATAAAAACCAAAGCGTAGTAATTAGATTTGATGAAATAGAGAAGAAGCTAAGATTAGAAATAGTGTTAGACATGACTGTATACTATCTCCCTTGATTTTTAATGTTTATATTGAGGAAGTTTTAAACTTAGCTAGAGAGAGGAAAGAAATAGGTATTAGTGCAGAGGGACAGAAAATAGACATGTTACGTTTTACAGATGATATTGCCATTATAGCAGAGTTTAGAAAGGAGTTAGGAGAGTTTTTAAATATTTTAGATGAAATACTACAGTGTAATTATAGTATGAGATTTATCTCAAGAAAGACAAAGATAATGAGAAATGAGTTATGCCTAGTTCTAAACCAAAATTAAAATTAGGTAATACCGAGTTATAGGAGGTAGATGAATTTTGCTATTTAGGTAGTATAATTACAAAGAACGGACGTAGCAGAAGGGATATAGTAGCTAGAATAGCGCAAGCTAGAAAAATGTTTTTAAATAAGAAAGACTTACTAATAGCTAATAGTATTAGTTTAGATAATAAAAAAGTTTCCTAAAATCGTACGTATGGAGCGTTCTATTATACGGTAGCAAGGCTTGGACAATTAAAGAGGTAGATAAGAAAAAGGGTGAAGCTTTTGAAACTTGGTGTTGAGAAGAATGTTAAAGATTAGTTTGACAGATAGAGTAACAAACGAGGAAGTTTATAGAAGGATAGATGTGTAACCCTGTATTCGGAAACAATTAAAGGTCAAGAGAGATAGAATGATAGGGCACCAGTTAAGACATGATGGACTATTTAGTAAGGTCTTAGATTATAGACTACCAAATAAAACTAGAGTAGGAAGACATGGACAAACCTATATTAGTCAAATTATTAGAGGTTTAGGTATTAAAGGGCATGTAGGTCTTTTTAGACTAGCTCAAAATAGAAAAGAATTTTGAGCTGCGTCAAACCGACCCTAAGTAAGTTCAAAAACAAAACAAAAAAAAATTAAAAATCAGGTAACTAAATGTCACCATGACATAACTCACGATTAGTTAGCGGTCTGGCACGTTGGCAGCGATTCGCTGCTTAAGCCTTACCATAACATACAATTAAACACTTTTCCTTTTTGGAGGGGATAACCAAGTAATATTTCATTTCCTTATAAATGGGAATTATGTATACCTGTTGGAGTTCTTTAACAACCATCAGATTGCTAATATCTATGTAGAGCCAGGTAGATAGGAAAAAGATAGAAGGGTATAGGAAGACCTAGACCAAGCTATATTAGTCAAATTATTAGAAATTTAGGTTGGTAAGGGTATGTAGAACTTGTTAGATTAGCACAAAATAGAAAAGAAGTTAGACCTGCGTCAAACCGACCTTAAGTAAGGTCGAAAACAAAATGATGATGAGGATATCTAATTTAGAGAAAACTTTAAAATCGTTTCGCGATAGAGATGATGACTGCAAGAGTTAATAGGTCAACTTGTAAATAATTGTAAAAAGGGAGGCAAAGAACTCGTTAATCGGGGCCAGAGCAAGCAGGTCACAACTGGTTGAGAAAATAGTTCTGTACTAAATAGTACTAGAGATTTTGACCGTGGTTGTTTTGCAGTTTGGAAAGTTTTAGGTGATGCGGACTTTCCGCGTAGTAAGTAGGTGAGAGTAGCCGTTAATTGACTGCGCGCTACCCCGGTAAATTAAGCAATTTTAAAAGAAGCGTCGTTCTACGACTTCAAAACGTTTAAAAAAACTTTTGCTACAACTATATTGGAATACAGAACACGAAAGGCAGTCTTTTTGAAAAATTAAGAACAGTAAATTCGAAGGGGAACTCGGGCGGAACATTTCTTAACTGTAGCAAAAGAGCCATGTTACTGAACGATAAAATACTGGAAAACGAAGTTATGGAAATATTTAGTGCGCAATTTCTGTTATGCAAAAATGGCGGATATCGAGTTATTCTTACTAAAAATCGATAAACCTTACGAATCAGAACCAAGAAATGTAAGAGCTTCGGTTAGTTATATACCTCGAGCAAATAATACATATAATGAAAGCAGCGAGTGAGAACAAATGTCTCAAGATCAGCTAGAAAATTCTAGGGAAAATTTTCTTAATACAACCTCCTCGTCAACAACAGCACGGTTTCTATAATTTTTAACAGGGATCAGAATCAAGATTTATTATCAGAAGGAGAAGAGGAGAACAGGGTTATCAGAAAGCACCATTCTTACCGACGCTACCTCAATTAATGTTGAATAAGGCGATGCGCCATTGCACTAAAGAGCGAGCTAGCATAAGATACACTTATATTATTTTAACTTGATTCGAAGTATTCGAGAGAAATCTGGCCGTAATATAAACAAACCACACTGCCTCGAAATAATTAAATTGGTATTGTTTATTCGAATTGTGTACAGGAAATACCGTGGGAATTTTCTATATCGTGAATAACGTAAGTGCTTAAATTAGGATGATATTGGAAATTGGTTATCCGGCTCGAAGTCTAGTAAATGTCGACGCAAGCTTAAACGTTGCGTTATCAGTGGACTGTGGGAAATATTTACTTATCTCGCTAACTACATTTTGAGAAAAGGTAATGAAAAGTAATCCATACGTTTTGCAACACTAATCTTAACTAAAATGCACATATTAAATTCAGGAAAACTCACCGTATTCATAGACTGCTTTTGCAGGATTTGAACATCACTGACCAACGGTCTTGTGCATCAGGAAACGTATGGTACTTGCACTGCAAGAAATATGTATCCGAAAAAATCTGAGTATATTATTATGAGTGAATGACGCATCTACACTTTACAACGTATGTTTAATGATTCGTCTTTATCGCCTAGCTCGAGTTATCTTTTGAAAACAACGTGTAGGTATGTTAGGTGTTGAAATTTATATCGAATTAAAGAGAATGATACTGAACACAAGCAACCAATTTGTGTTTACACACGTAAATAAAGCAGACGCCATTCCAATAATTGTAATACAAGGTTTGAATCGTAAGAAATTGTTTAATTAGCCTCTCCAGAATGTTTTGCATGTTTGGTTTGTGCGATTACTGAACACCATTTAGTATTACACAAAGATGCTAGTGATTTGACCATTCCATTAGTGTGCCCTTATGTTACTAATTGCAGCACAGCGTAACCTCTATCATATTAATAAAAAGTGGTTTTAATTGAAAATCTAGGGATTTAATTAAGCGCTTGTAAATACTGAAATCGACTCGTTCTAGTATATTTCTATTTGATTTTTGGTTTTTTAAAGCATAGCTTTAATAGAAGTATTATTAGATAACTAGATGCAATCAGGGGATTTAATTAAAATCGTCACACTCTTTGAGTAGTTTGTTGAGTAAAAAAAATAGAAAAATAATTTCTATTGGGTAGATCTGTAGTTCAATTTTATAATTTAGAAGACGTTAACTAACTATGCACCTACGTTACAAACTTTATGGTCGCCTCTAAAATACATTCTGCTTGTATTGCACTTCATTATATTTAATATCTTTCTGCAGTTATATAATGTCATATAAATTTGTATATAGCAAGGCAGAAGCATCAACACTAAATAAAAAAGTCAAGTAAATTTGCGAGAACACCTACATACATTTGCAAATATACTCCAATTTTAGACTAACTTTATGGATATAATACAATTTAGAGGTGGAAAATATAATATAATCGAGAATTTCCATAAAAATGACATCACTTTAGACAGTTCTTTCAACGGCGCGAATAACGGCTGGTTGAATAGCATAAATCGTTAGGCAAGCTTTTTATATCCATGTTCGCACTCATCCTTTAACCAAAAGTTCTGCTGAAAATACTCTAACGAATTCAACTATTATACATAGATGCTAGTTGTGGGGTAATATTATGCGGACGCTACAGATTGGTTTCAATGAAAGAAAGTTTGCGTGCACGTTTATTTGTCAGCTTCAAAATTTATCACTTACATAGGCATGTAGAATAATAATAATCCTTTCGAAACTACCACAATTTGCGGTAACTGCAAATTTATTTCTTATACCTATGTTATTCGCTCAGCTACCTTATGCGTACAGATTAAAAACACAAGTATGGTTTTCATCTGGAAGCATAGATCATTTTTGAAAAGATTGTTCTAGTCTCAGCGGCGTACCCTTAATGAAAACAATACAAGATAAAATTTAAAATTCATTTAACATTTGAAACGAATTAAAATGTATTTAAGCGCTCTGAAACGTTAATTTTTATTACATATAAAGTTACATAACTACAAACTCAAATTTACACGGGAGTTAAATCCCCGGGACCTCAAATGCTTGTCATGTCCGAACCTAGCACTTACCGGTAGTATCTTGATCCCGATGCGGCATTTAGGGGCCTCAAATGCTTGTCAGGTTCGAACCTAGCACTAACTCGTAGTATCTTGATCCCGATGCGACATTTCCAGCCTCTCAGGAAAGTCGTCAGTAGAGTCCTGATGTCCCTGTGTTTGTTTGGCTGTAACTCTCTTCGACGAAGCGTCGGTATGTTGGGTAACGAATGGGGGAGAGTAAACGAAAGAAAAGGAACTATTCGCTGATATGTCGAAGCGGTACAAGCACATCGACATTCGAAGCAGGTCGGTAGTCAAGTCCTTTGTTTCGACATCTTAGCTTTCACGAAACATCTCTCTTCTCCAAAAGAAGTTAAAGTCTTCTGACGCACGTTGGTGGACATGGCTGCGCGTTAGACATGCATTTTCCCAGACCACAAATGATAATTCAATGACTGGACCTTGTGAGAACCAAAACTTTGTGTGGTTATCACGCAACGCTTACACTAAAACAAAAATATTGGGAATTTCCCCGTGCGGGGTTTAAAAATCGCCTGAACCGAACTAATACAATAAAAGATATAGCTTTAAAAAATGCAACACATCAAGTAGAATACTTCTTACTCCATGTATCTTCAGTAACTAACTTTTCAAAACAAAGTACACAATAACGAAAAAGCGTAACTCTTAAATTCCCGGTAATTGTCATAATCTGTACGGTCGTACAAACATTTTCACCCACCCTCGTCTGCTGCACACAAATTTTTGAATTTTGCAGCAACTTGAAGTGCTTCCGAACGATCTCAGTTCGAGGCCATAGTGCACTTCCATCATTTTAGCGTATTGTCGATACATATGGATTTTACCTAAGCTGGAAGTTGTGTTCATTGTCGTTGCTATCAAGCATGCTGCTGTATTAAAAATGATACAACTTTTGTTATTTTTATGATGAGTACAGTCGGAAATTGTATTATTTTAATAATGGATGATAGCTTCTACAAACTCCGTAGGCAACTCACATCTTATACATCTTCATCTCTACGTAAATAGAATAAATAGTCCTTGCTTGTATATTTCAGTAGCACAAACTTTAAAGGATGTATAGTTTTTATTTGTAATTGAACTATTTCTAGTACGTTTGAAATAGGAAGGCGCCGTCTCTTCTTTGATAGGTTTTAATCTTGTAAGCGCCTGAAAGACTCATGAAAGAGCTAGAATATAAGGGCGTCAGAAACAGGAGCTAACAGCAACAACTAGCATTGTTCCAAGTCTTCGGATATCCAAAAGCAAAAACTTTAAATTCCAATAGACTAAAATTTATTGACTTAACATTTCATTACCTAATAAATTCCCAAAATACAATCCCGAAATATACAGCAAGGGAGGTTAAGCTCTCCACATTTGACAATAATCAATAATTGAATCTAGTTATTAACACAAATATGATTAATCAACAATAATCTTGAAGTACCAAATATCATACGTAATATTCACAAACAAATAACTCTATAATCTGGACACAAGTCAGCAGATTAAACACATAGTCCAGTAAATAATAAATAAGCAAAATAAAATATACAAGATTATGGCCACAAAATTGCAGTATAGATGATAACGTTAGTGCTAATAATATGTTACTCAATTCAAACTCGTAATAAGATTTACACAATTAAATATATAGCAACAGTTCTTAAAATGGAACACTAAAATTATAAATTTTTATAAAAATAACAATCGATGCATTAAATCTCAAACGGGATAATAAGCAATAGAATTTCAATTAATAAAAGCAACCCACTGTTGTTGTGAATTAGTTACCTTCCTAGGCCGCTGCCACTTTGTACTAATGAATCCTTTTTTGTTGTTACTATAGCTTTAGGTTGTTGATACTACTTGTCACATTTCTGTAAATTAGTAGTGTAATTTTATTGTTGAATAAATCCTAATTTAACTCTTTATAGGGCAGATAACAACAGGCCAAAAATTACACACTTTAATTCAAAAGTATGTTTATTGGGACATACAAAAATAGTATCCATAGCCAGTTTTACAAAAAATATAAATTTTCCACTTTTTTTACTGGTCGCTTTTTAGACCAGTATCCATTTAGGACCATCAACTTTATTAAATGTTTTTATTATGGAAAGGCGCGAAACATGGAATGCACAAGGCAACTTTGCACTCAGAACACTGCACATTGGATCTTTTCGGCTTGTGCAGTATGCAGCACCTAGCGCATCTACGAGAAGTAGTTGACTGAGGTAAGTGATCTCCTACATTCGACAGTCGGACCGCGTTCTCGACGTTGATTGCACGTCCATCAGTTTTCTTCATCTTGTTCTTTTCTGTGATCAACCATGAAGCCTGATGTTTGCGGCTAGAATAATATTCTATAAGCTGATTGACTAGTATGCTTCTGAATCCAATATGAGAATTTGATTTTTTGTTGGCCTTCGTCGATGCAGCTTTAAAAATTGTATATGAATTGACAACAGCACATTCGAAGAAATGGTAGAACAGTTTCAACCACCATCGTCGTGATTTCCATGCTATATTATAGCAGGCATGGAGCTAGTCGAACATATCTCGACCCCCCATATTCTTGTTATAATCAGCTATAGACAAGGGACATCCTACTGAGATCCTTTCAAAACATTTGTTCAAGCGCAAAACTGAAGAAGTTTCGGTAATATTGTGCATTGTACTTGCAACAACTACGCACTTTTTTCCTCTGTCTCTCCACTTTGCAACCGAAATATTACCACAATTTACAGAATCATGTTCTCCAGCAGCCAAACTCTTATCGTCAGCAAGACTATTCTTAGGGAAATTCTTCCTATTCGTACGAATAGTTCCACACCCATATAAAGATCTTTCTATTAGCTTGCTTAGCAATGTGAAACCCGTGAAAAAGTTATCAAAAAAGATACAGTGATGTTTTCCTTGGAACGATTTCGTAAGTTCGAGAACAACTCTCCCACCTAGAAGTCCATCTTCCTCACTCTCCTTTTTACCTTCGTATACCGAAAACTGCAGAAGATATCCTGTCGTAGCACATGCTATAGCCCAGATTTTGAAACCTCTTTTTATCAGTTTCAGCGGCATATATTGCTTCAAGCTAGTTCTACCTTTGAATGCAACCATGCTCTCGTCCACTGATAAATTTCTTCCCGGGCTAAAAGCTGCCAAGAAATTTGTATTCATTATTTTTATCATTGGTGCTATTTTGTACAATTTATCGTAGTTGGGTTCTCCTTTCTTTGGCATTTTGGAATTATCATTTATATGTAAGAAACGCATTATTTTCAAGAATCGCTTCATGAGCATTACGTCTGCAATTCTAATCTTATGGAAGTTTATATCTGTTGACCAATAGAGTCGAATACTGGCTAAGGTGTGAAGACCCATCATGATGAATATTCCCAAAACAACCCTTATTTCAGTTTCGGTCAAATCTAGCTTAGTACCTTTTTGTTCGCTATACAGGTTTGACTGGGTAACAATTAGATCAATCAATTCTTGGTCGAACAGACTTGTAAATATTTCTATAGGTGAATCAGTATCAGCAGTAACTATCGGTCCAAAGTCCTCAGTAAATGTGAACTTTTCAAATTTATTCGCGAATGGAATTTTGTCCAGTTGTAGGTATAATTCGTCTTGCGATTTGCAAAATTGATTAGAGGAATATCGTACTCATCACCGCCACTGGATTCCTGTTGAATTTGGTCAATTGGTACAAAATTTGGATCGATTATTGAGTCGTCGTCAAAGTCTTTGAAATCAAGAACATCACCCGTACGCCTTGCACGCTTGGGCGTGGAGGTTGATGGCTCGCGAATAGGAAAATCATATCCGCATCAGAATCGCCTCCAATATCAGAATTTAAAGCTTGCTCATCCGTAATACTATCTATGACATCGTAAAAACTGTCGGGGTCCATAGATTCCAAATCAGAAAACGCGAATCAACACTCCATTATTGCCCTATAAAGGAAGAGGACACTAAATTTTAATGGAATGCACCTATTCAGCACAGTATTTTAGGTTAAGTCAAATTTGAATAACTATAACATGTAAGCCGGAAGTGTTAGGGATAAACTAATACATTCACTGCATTCAACACACATTTCTTTATAAACTTACCAAGTTTCGTGGTTTACTTATTACGGATACGCAAATTATACCACACTTTGCAAAATCATGTGCCGCACGTGGTGCTGAAACTGCACACACTAAGCCGAATACTGGTTGACAATCGAACCACTTTCCCCACTTCTCGCCAGTTAACACATATGTGGCGCAAATACTACCACAATCCGTTCACGGCACGCTCTTATACACAACTGGTCGAAAATTAAACCTTAAATTTTATTTTAACTATATTTATTGTGCCATCCTGGAATTACAAGGATATATCATTGCATCCAGAGCAAAAAACTTACCTTATACTGTTGATGATGTAAGGAAGATGACTGCTACTGCAGGGAGTGTTGTGAAATCAAAGCGAGGTTCGCCAAAATTACGAATACACTGATTAAAGCCACCTCTCCCTTTGAACGGCTGAGTGTGGATTTCAAAAGAGCCATGCCATCGCGTACTGCCAATAGATAATTGCTCACCATAATTGATGAATTTTCACGTTTTACCTTTGCTTTTGCTTGTGCTGAGATATCTTCGCACACGATAATGAAATGCTTAGAGCTAGTGTTTCAGTATTCGGGATGCCTTCATACGTGCACTCTGATCGCGGTACCAATTTTCTCTCGAATAAAGTCAAATCATACTTGACATCCTGCAGTATTGCTACCAGTCGGACTATTTCATACAATCCGCGAGGCAATGGATAAGTGGAGCGTTGTAATGGTATAATATGGAAAAATGTTTTGCTTGCGCTGAAATCAATGAAACTGAAAGAAGACCTGCGGGAAACTATACTTACTGAAGCCTTACACTCTATAAGATCGTTGCTTTGTACCGCCACGATTGTAACTCCACATGAACGAACGTTCGCAAAATGGGCTCTTCTTGACAAGTTGGCTGTTGACACCGGGTGTAGTCTTTCTAAGGGAGGATACTAGAAGTAGCAAATACGTCACCGCTTGAGAAGGTGGAATTATTAGAAACAAATCTTTATTATGCTTATATTCGCCACCCTTCTGGAAGACAGGACACCGATTCTATTCTACGGGTTGTTCCTTGCGGTGAGAACAGGGAACACTAGCAAAGGACCGTTGATACTAATAACGACGTTCTAAATACTGGTCATCATCATCATTAGGTCTTCAGAACTGGTTGGACGCGTACCCTTATTATTTCCTAGTCTACCTCTACCCCTCTTTTTCTATCTCTGCTTGTGATGTATCCCGTACTATTCCTCAGAAATGCCTTAAAACGGATCTTGTTCTTCTATTTCTCATATTTTTCGTTTCCCATACATATCTTTATTCCTCTACTATTTCTACAACCTATTTGTTATTAACTTTCTCTGTCCTTGCTACCATCCTGATACATCTGAAACACAACATTCCAGAAGGCTTTTATCTCTTTCTGTATGCCTTTCCTACTGCCCCTATTTCATAGACGTACTGTGATGTGCTCCACACATATGCTTTGGACAATTTTCTTCTTGTATCTATGTTCATTGTCTTTGAACATAGCTACCGTTCTCTCTTGTTTAATGCAGTTCAGTCTCCTTCTATTGTTTTACAGTTATACACCCTATTTCCCCGATAATCAGTGGTATGTGAAGGAGCCAAGGGCCAGGGTTTGAATCCCGACACGATCCGCTTGAAAAATGTTAGGCGAGCATTTTTAACAAAAATACACTCTCGTTCGGATGAGAGGCAAAATGGAGGTTCCGTGTGTGAGTGTTGTCACGCACGCTAAAGATCCCTACCTTGTTTGGAACAGCAAGGGTTTGGTAGAATTCCCAATTTTCCAGGTAAAAAAAAACTCGCTTCCTGGCGAATGTAGTACTTTTGGGTGGAGAATTGGAAAATCACATGTTAGGTATGTGAAGAGGGTAAGCAGCCTTTGGCTGTCAAGTTTCCCCAGCACTTGAACCTTTGTCGAGTTAATAGGTTTTCCAATTTATCCTTTCACACAATCAACGTTTGTTGAAAATATTTCACAACCAACGCCTGTAGTTATTTATAATAATCATCAGATTTAAGAGCACTTACTTTTTCGTTATTAGGTTTTATGTCTTGAAACTAGTTGGACATGTACCTCAGCTTATTTATGTTCTGAGCTAACCTACACAGTTCCCTGAAATTCTCACAACAGCCTATATGCAACTCGATTCCCCTTCTATTGCTTTCTAATTATATGCCCTATTTCACCAAGATTCAGTGGTATGTGAAGGAGATTAAGCAGCCTGTGGCTGCCAAGGATGCCCCAACACTTAGACTAAATACTGGTGTGAAAAGTAAAATGGACTGTCTAACAACCCTGTTGCTCATGAGGCTAGTAATAACACCGAAATTGAGGTACGTTACGAATCGGTAGAGGAGACACTTACTCCGATACTGCCAAGTTCTAGCGATTGGTATCTTCGGCGAAGTAGTGTATCTAGCAACGAACCCGGTGAGCACACTACACCTCAGATCTTTATGGAACGTCGCTCGCGTCGGGAACCGAAGTATTTATCGGATTACATAAGATTTTAAGGGTGCGGTGAATGTTGTGAATTAGTTACCTTTCTAGGTCCCTGCTACTTTGTACTAATGAATCCTTTTTTGTTGTTTCTATAGCTTTAGGTTGTTGATACTACTTGTTACATTTCTGTAAACTAGTAGTGTCATCTTATTGCTGAATAAAGCCTAATTGAAGATTTACACTTCAACTGTGCAGCAAACAGGCAGGGGTGAGTGCAGTAAACTCGAATTTAATTAATAAGTTGTTCAGTGATTCAATCAATCAACAACTGCATGCCACAGTTTAGAACTAGCATATGGTGATCGTGATAGGTCCTGGAGCTTCTAATGCCATAACCAATAATTCCACCAAATAGTTCGACACATTACATCACATTGCAAGTTGGAAGAGACGTTCTATTAATGCTTGTCCAGCGGCTTTTAGAGTTTCTGCTTGCACCTTATCTATACCCAGTGCCTTACCATTATTCCGGCCTTTTAATGCCAATTCAAATTCATCTCTAAGTATAGGTTATCTCAAGTCATTCTTTTCAATATCTAATTCCTGTTCTAATGCTGTTTGCTCCTGTCCTGCATATAAATTCTGTGTATATTCTTGCCATCTAACCACTTTCCCTACGTTTTCAATAATAGTGTCTTTTTTCGCGCTCCCTATATTGCTGCTATACGGTTTTATTTCCCTAAAATTAATTCTAATTAGCTTGCATGCTTCGTCGGTCTTTTCTATTTCTACCTTACTTTGTACTTTTTATCAATTCATTGTTCTTTAGCTTTGCTACATTTCCAAATAATTTTCCATTTTATGACTTTGTATCTCTGTTTTCCAGCTTCGTCTGGTCTGTTTTTGTATTTTTGTCTCCCTTCTATTAAATTCAGAATATTCCTTTATATACATGGTTTCTTATTTTCTTTTTGTGTATATCCTAGAATACCTCTGGCTACCGTGTCTAAGCTGGATTTAGAGTTATTTCATTCTGTTACTACATTCTAAGTATCAGAAATTTCCCCGATATCTTTCAGCAATTCATTTGACTTTTTTTCAAATTGTTTGTGAAAATGTTTGACTTTTAGATTCTCAAAGTCAAAGTGTCTTTTTTTGTTCCCTTTTCTCAAATTTTTGACTTTAAGAGTGGCCTACATAATTACAATGTCTATATCTGCTTCTGGGTAACTCCTACAGTCTATTATTTGATTGCTAAACCGTTGTCTAATAATAGTGTAATCTATTTGATATGTTCCTGTATCTTCTAGCATCTTCCACGTGCATCGTCTTCTAGCATGATGCTAAATTGACGTGTTTGTAATGGTTAAGTTTATCGCAAATTTCTACTAGTCTATTTCCCCCTTGCATTTTTCGTGCCTAAACCAAATAAACTTTCTACCGCTCCTATCGCTCCTCACCATGCAATAAACTCTCCTGTTATTATTAAATTTTCATGTCCTTTTACTTATCTTAGTATATCTCCAATACCTTTCTAGATTGTTCCTGTTTCTCACTGTAGCTATAGGGCGTGTAGATTTGTATTATTACAGTACTCGCCGGTTTAGATTCTAATCTAACCATGTAGCTGTTCTATTTTTCTTTTCATAACTATCCCCACACTCAAATTTCCTTCTTCTGATCCTGTGTGAATTACCGTAAAGTCCTTGTTTCAAAAATCCCCTTCTCATCCCTACAATGTTTAATGCTAACCTATCCTTTTCAAATTTCAAGTTTTTTATCTTACCTACTGACATTCCACGCTCCGACTCTTTTTCTAAACTTTACGATCACATCCTCCGAAGTAGTCCCCTTTAGGAGATCCGATTGGGGATCTTAGCAAACATAAAACTGGTTGTTTACGAGGCCCCCAACAAACACATAGGTTCCAAGCGCGCACTTTTGGTGCTTAGGGGGTAATCCGCAACTGTTCACTACGATAGCCCCACTCGCTTGGTTTCGTAATTTGTCCAACATGTAGATTTTGTACGATTAATCACTACATAGATGCATTTTACTTTAGATTATTAGATTATGTGTATGACAACCACCACACATCGACTTATTTTTATAAACTTTAATTTAAGTTCAATCTGGGTTATTTACTCAAACTTCAGAACATCTTCTGTTGCGTTTGGCATAGATGAATTTATTTTAACTATAGAAATAGCAATACCTTTTTTAATCTGATCCCGTATCCAACCTGTCTTACTTATGCCCGAAAATCGAATAATCGATCACCTTAGTTGTCTGTGTGAAAATTAATGGTCATAAAATTTATTAGAAGGAAATAGACTGGAGTTTAAAGTAAAATGATTGTAAATGTATCATTTCCATACTCCTGATCGTACCAATCTTAAATAGAGGATTTTTCCGTGAAGCAAATGACACAACAGCATTAGAATAAATAAAAAATTTAATATTGTGTACAATTAGTAACAGTTCAAAAATAAGTTCAAATCAACATGCACTAGAACAATGCAGTTAGCTTTTAGTCTAGTATCACTCACTTTGCCATTGACATACAACATTTTCATCAGTACAACTAATCAACATTATAAACTTTTCATTCGTTAACATTGTGTAAACCAATACTAGTCATATTTGGCATTGTGCATGACTTCAATATAACTTTGTCCTTAGTGGTATCATTAATTTGCAGACTTTTTTGAGACGTAACTTCTTGTGTATCCGATACCATGCCCTTAAAGATACAGCCAGAAAAATGACCAGATGAACTATCCGTGCCTCGTCTATGTTTGCGTAAACAGCTACGCGTAGATTTAGAAGAGCGCCCGTCTCTTTCAAATCTTATGGATTCCTGTGCTAATCTATCTAGAGCATTTTGTAATTCTGCATCAATTATAGTGACCTGTTTGGGTTTGTTCTGTAAGGCTGGTTGCTTCTGACGAAATGAAACCACTATAGGCCGATTAGAGTCACGTAGGCGCTTCATTTCAGTTTCCAGGTACCGTATGGTGCTATGTTGGCTGCAGGAATCTGTATTACTTTGGCTATTGATTTGCGATGATCTTCCGGACAATGCGGAGTAGTATTTGTCGTTATCCGGACGCTGTCGCTTCCGCAGCATACGCCTGATGGTGTCCTGAAAATCAAACTGTTGTTATTAATACTGACAGCAGAACAACTAAATTAAGTTTAAGCATGGTAGATTTTAATTGTGATTTAAACAGTAACAAGTGAAACTGATTAAGTAGGATATTATATAAAGATTAAAACATACTTTAATGTAGCATGCACACCTTTGTTTAATTCCTAGTTATTTTGGGATTGAGTCACCGTTACTTTTAAAATCCAGGTAGAGTATGTAACGAAAATAAATTCTGTGGCACTGGCTTTGATAGCCGTTTCTATTCGTTGCAGCTCTGTGATATTTGACCTTTTTATTCAAGATAATAATATCAGAAGAAAACAATTTCACAATATAACAGGACGTTATTATCATTTAATTAGTTTTCGATTCATAACTAGGAAACATTTAATAGCAATAAACATTTTGAAAGCGTATTTAAAAAGGACTACGTAACGAACAAGTCATTTGATTTGCCTAATCCGTACGCGGATTATATCCATTCTTAAATTAAATTAAAATAACGCTTTCGTAAATAGTGTCACGAGGTGACACGCAGAACAGATCGGCTGTTCTCGACGTGGAGGACATTAAAAGCAAACTTGCCATTGTGGTTGAAAATGTAAACGAAGCGACAAAGTTGGTAGGATGGAGACACGGTTGCGTGTCAAATGGGGTCTTTGCATGCCTATTGAGAGGGGGAGAATTTGTGGTCGTTTTTGGGGGACCTGGAATGTAACTATTCCCCAGGTTCCGCAAAACAACCAAGTACACTTAGAATTGAGAAACGTGGCGAAGATGTCGGCGTCCATTAACAGTGGGACTACAATTATTAAGTAATTTTTATACTAAAAAAAGATCTTTAATTTTCTTAGCGTTTTGGAGTAATCAGAATTATAATTAGAATTAAAGCAACTTTCACTATGAATATATTTGAGGCTGTTTATTGATTTTTATTTGGGAAGGCTTGATGAGAGGATGTTAGTCGTTCAACATAAGACTCCGGCAATGGAGTTTTGTTAAGCAGAACCTGAATTTGTGCATCGCAGTTCGTTTAGAAAAAACATATTTTTTACATTCCCAAGGTCCAGGTATTTAAATTTTCAATTTTGTTGCTACGTTTTCAAGACTTTTGAAAGTGTTCATTAAATTGATTAACGATATCAAATTTTAAGAGATGATTAAATTAATCATATTAAATTTTATGAACGAATTAATTTTGCGTTTAAGTCCAAATATAAAAGATCATAGAAATAATAATATTTCCTTAATTTGATAACAGGGTTATTTTTTTAAGATTGTGCTAAATAAATTAAAACAAAGAAAAATATGTTTCTTTAGAAAGTAATCTAAAGTAATTTTGTAAGACACGTGGAATATACATGTGTTCAAAAACAAAGAAATAACAAAGTCCACTTCCTGTTTAAAAAGGTCTAATTACAGTTGTCCTATATTTAGTAGGGTGTTTGTGTTATTTCTATGCTATGATAAATTTGAATCTTTATTTATTTAAACTAGCTACGTGTGATTTAGATTTTTTATAAGGAGTATGAACTAAATTTATTTAATATATATGTAAACCAATCCACAGACCTGTTCGTTGGGAAATATGAAGTTTGTTTTAAAGTAATATTAAAAAGTAAGGTCTTATTATGTAGAGAAAGATTTATAGTTATCAGAATTTAATTTTTTTATATTATACTTATAATTCTATTTAACAAAAAAAAAAAAGAATTGCATTAAATTACATTTTTGCATTCAAGTTTTTTTATTCTATGAGTAATTAATTTTAATAAGAATACATTTGAGAAAATAAATTTTTGTGTAATGAAATTAGACGAATGCTGAAATAGTATAAAAGTACAGACATGTTACACTTAATTTATTCTTGATGTCCATTTTTAAGTAAAATACCTTTGGTGTAGTAATTTCAAGATGATTAACTTATAAGTATCGTTATGCTCTTATATTGAAAAGCACATATGGTGTCTTTTTAATAGAAAATTTGTTGTGTAACATTTTCTTTCAGCCAATACCTTTGTAAACCGGTAATCGGTTATATTTCGCAAATAACGAAATTTGCGCAAGCAATGATCTATTTTAGATACTTTGGGGTTGGAAAATTCAGAAACTACAGTATCAACTGTATTTGGATAATCCAAAGTATGCACTACTCTGATAAAAAAGAAAAGGACCGCGAAACTAGATCGCACACACAGTTTAAATATCAAAAGACAAAGCACCAACAAAAAAAACCACAATGAGTAAAGCACGTGTATCGCTAGAGTAAGTCCGTCAAAATGTTCCGTAGAACACGCGTGCAGGTCGAGTTTAACAAGTTCTACCACTTTTATTTCCAACAGAAACTCAACCGAGAAACAATTAGTAAGGCACGCGTAAGCAATAAAACCGTCCGTCAAATGTCCTTAAAACACACGTGCGTCGACCAAACACGTTCGCCTATAAACTATACTACTTCAATCGGAATTAGCACTACACGTACTACAGATAATATACAACTTTTATTTCACAAGAAAAACAACTAAAATCGTGTCGTGCTTGTTCATGAACAATTCGAAAATTCATACCGCATTAATTCTCACTATTTTCAAAGCAAAAAAGAAAACAGTATTTTTACCGTAATTAATATATAGGAACAAAGAACAAACTACAACTGCTCATCTGTTTATATCAACTCGTTGCTATTACAACCTCTTATCGATAACTAGAAAATCAATAATATCTACTCATTATAATACGACGCATTCACCTAAGGATGTGTTTCAATCTCGATCACCTAACCACACTATCGAATCGTGGAGAGTGAAAGTCGATAATCGCGTAATATAATATAAAGAGATTATTCGCAAACAAGTTAATAAATATAAAATATAGAAATAGTAGTTACAGAAATGTATTTACTAATTGGGAAAAAGCGTAATATGTTAAACTATTAAAAATGCACGTTACAGATTCCCCCCTAGCAAAATAAAGACGTCGGGGTGAAACAAAAAAGCGACAGACAAGAAACCAAACAAAAAAATATTTTTTTTATCCGGTTCGAAGGACCAACACCAGTATAAGAAAAAGAACATTTTTCTAAAAGAAGATAAAGTCATATATCGTAACCAACAACGACAGAACAGGTAAAGAAAGCATCAAGTAGATACCCAATGAGGATTAGAAGTCTTAGCTACTTTCAAAATCGTCAAAAGACGGATGTCTCCAAAAGGGACATTTCTGTTCTCTACCTCAAAGAAAAGTTTTGGCTTCCCGCGGAGAAACCAAGAGGAAAGAAAAAAACGAGGAAGAAAACTCGTAGCAAACCAACTAGACGACAAAACTGTCAACCTCAAGTGTGCAGCAAAGAAAGAACCAAGACAAAGTAAAGGACAAAGGCAAGCTAGTACACAATCTAGAATACTTCCGACTGAGGTAACACAGATTCGTATGAAACGATTACTCAAGCAAAGTATGGCTAACAGACCTACAAAAGCGGCCAAGTCGAAATACCTAAAGGAAAAGAAAATAGATCTGAAGCCTACCTCAAGGAATGGATGTAGAAAGCGACTATAATAGTCAAATAGTGAACAAATGGTAGAACTAGCCAAAAGAAAAAGTCACGGGATGGGCTAGCTACAAAATATAAATAGGAATACGAAATGGGCGCCAGTGTTTTCGGACACAAGCTTATCAGAGAAAACACAAGACCAATAAGACAAAAAAAATTACAAGTCATTAGGGATAGCGACACGTAGGGGTCAAAATAGAATCGGCCGTAGGGAGCCCTCTAGGATCCGGAGGTTCAGGATCAATGTCTGGAGGGTCTAAAGTTTTATCGGGTTTGAGGTCCTTAATATACCAAGTACCCATATCGTTACCAGAATCATCCACTAAAATATAGGTCCAAGGAGAAAGTTTAGTTCTAATAGTAAAAGGACCCACATATTTGGAAGCAAGTTTAGCATTGAAGTAGCGAGTAGCATCCGAAAGAACATAATTGTGTTTCCACACGCGATCGCCAGGAGATAAAGTTAAGGGACGAAGACGAAGATCGTAGTGTTTAGCATTTTTCTTGTATGCTAAGGAAAGACGTTTCGAAATTTCTTCACGAAGTGATTCAAATTTGACTAAGTCAGTAGGAGGAATAGCATGTTCGGGATCCATAAGAACATCATCAGGATCAAGAGGTTTTCCAAAATGATCGCCGTAGAGAACATGCTCACGACCATATAGAGCAAAATACGGGGAGTAACCAATAACCTCATGTTTAAGCGTTCGAATAGCACAACCAATTTTTGCTATAACGTCCCACCGACGTTGATTATCAGAAACGTAAGAAGAAATCATAGTTTTCAGGACTCTATCAATACGTTCGGCCGGATTCGCCTGAGGATGATAGCGAGCATTAAACAGAATTTTTGTTCGATAAGAATCACAGAGTTTAGTGAAAATATTACTACGAAATTGTACACCATTGTCCGCAATTAGATACTGAGGAGTACCATACACCAGGAAAATATTTTCCTCAATGGTTCGAGCAACAGCAGCGGCCGTAGACGCACGTAGAGGAAAGAAACAAGCATATTTTGTAAAACAATCGGCAACAACTAAAATGAAAGAATTACCTTTAGAGGATCTAGGAAGAGGTCCGACAATATCAGTACATAGGACTTGCCAAGGACGAGTGGCAGTAGCACGGGGAGACATAAAGCCAGGTTTCTTTTGTTCGACTTTGTGTGCCGAGCAAATTTTACAACGACGGACGTAGCGAGCAACAGCGGCTCTAAGTTTAGGCCAATAGTAGCGCATAGAAATTTTAGAGACAGTTTTGTGGACACCAGGGTGACCTGAAGTAGGTAGATCAGGATTTTCGTTTAGAACCCTATTCCGTTGTTCGCTGGGAACTACTAACTTCCAATCGTCTTGAGGAGGTTGGAGCAAAGACTGTTTAGATTTTACATGTTTATATAGTAATTCGTTTTCCACATGCCAGTTACTGTATAGTTTAGGATTGGAATTAACACGAGTCCGTAGCTTAAGATACCAAGGATCCAAAATTGGCAGAGTAATAGAAGATTTAGGAAAGTCATCAATTAAGTCAATTTTAGGTACTGAGCGAAATAAGGCATCGGGAACGATGTTTTCTTTACCTTTACGATGTACGATGGTAAAGTTATATTGTTGAAGTCGTACAGACCAACGAGCTAAACGACCGTTGGGGCTTTGTAGATTATTCAGCCAGATAAGCGAGTGGTGATCGGTGATCACAGTAAAGTGAGAACCCTCGATATAGGGACGAAATTTCTCAATTGCCCAAATAACACCAAGACATTCATTTTCGGTGGCGCTATAGTTGCGTTCCGCCTTTTTAGGAGAACAGCTAATGTAGCTAATGACTTTTTCGTCATCACCCTGTTGTTGAGTCAGCACAGCACCCAGACCAAAATCAGAGGCATCAGTCTGTATAGTAAAGGGCAAAGAAAAATCAGGACAACTCATCACTGGAGCCGTTATCAAGTGTTCTTTCAGCAGCTTAAACGCCTGCTGACATTCTGAAGACCAATTAAATTTAGAATTTTTCTTAGTCAAAGCAGTAATCGGAGCAGTAAGAGTAGAAAAATTTGGGATAAAGCGACGATACCACGAGCACATACCTACTATGCGTCGTACTTCAGTTACAGTAGTAGGAGGAGGAAGCTTAAGAATGGCCGAAACTTTTTCTGGGTCGACATGGAGTCCATGACGATTTACTACGTATCCCAGATAACGGAGTTCCGGTCGGCATATAATGCATTTATATCTGCGAAGAGTAAGACCTGCAGAATTTAAACGAAAAAGCACTTTCTGTAGTACCACCAAATGTTGTTCGAAAGTAGGGGTAGCGATGATCACATCATCTAAGTATGCGAAACAGAAAGGTTCAAGATCAGCACCAAGCACACGATCTATAAGTCGCTGAAATGTTGCTGGAGAATTATGAAGACCAAATGGCATTTTAGTAAACTGGTATAAACCTCTACCAGGCACCGTAAATGCAGTAATCGCCTTAGAATTAGAAGAAAGAGGTATTTGCCAATAAGCAGAGCGAATGTCCAAACTAGTTAAGAATTTTGCGTCTCTAAGACGGTCTAGAATCGTAGAAATATAGGGAAGGGGATAGGCATCTTTTTCTGTAACCTCATTGACCTTTCTAAAATCGATGCAGAAACGATACGTGCCATCTTTCTTAGGCACCATAACAATAGGGCTAGACCAAGCGCTATTAGATGGTTCTACAACACCACTTTCTAGCATCTCATCCAGAGCTTGATTAACATGTCGAAGTACCGTAGGGGACATAGGATAATATCGTTGCTTGATAGGACTAGATGTAGTACGGATCTGATGTTCAATGAAATTAGTACAGCCCAAAGGTAAAGTATCATCTTTAGGAAACATCTGTTGGACTATGCGAGACAATTCGGATTGTTGCATGATCGACAGATCGGAAAGAGCATTGATCTGACTGATCGAGACAGTAGAAGAAGAATCGAAAGTCTATTGACCCGTTCGAAAATCTGGGACAACACCCATAGATTTCCAGAAGTCAATGCCTAAGATCAGAGACTGAGAAATAGAAGGAACGACTAGGACGTCAAGAAGAATAGTTTTATTTTCGACCGACATGGGTAAAGTAAGTGACCCGAGAATGTCACAAGCTTGACCATTGGCTACCGTACAGCTGTGGATCTCGGTTTGGGACAAAGGCAAAGAAAGAGAATAGAGAATATCCCAACCAGGACCACCAATAATCGTACGAGAAGCGCCAGAATCAAGCAAACCCTTAAATTCGATGTCGAAAATAGTAACAGTAAGATTAGGTCTGTCGTCCTCACGAGAACTAGCTAAAATAAAATCCAGAACATATTTAGATCGGTCGTCAAGACCAGAGAAAGGATTTTCTGAGGAAATAATAGGTACCGAGACAACTGTAGAAGGGATCGGGTCGGTTTCTCGGCTTAGCGACTTGATCGGTAGTTTAAATTTCTTGTTACAACTCGTACAATTGGTACGGGTAACATTAGGTTTACCACAACCATAGCAATGAAGTATTTGAGGTTTAGTACATGAAGGAGACTTGTGTCCTCGTTGGCCGCAGTTCCAACAGGTAACGGAAGAATTAGAAATATTTTTAGGAGCATCACTTGCACCAGGTGTAA
Source organism: Platerodrilus igneus (assembly GCA_036346225.1). Taxonomy (NCBI): domain Eukaryota; kingdom Metazoa; phylum Arthropoda; class Insecta; order Coleoptera; family Lycidae; genus Platerodrilus; species Platerodrilus igneus. The sequence continues at coordinate 8,051,002 of JARFIW010000165.1, read as the reverse complement.
ATGTTTTCGAAGTAGTAACAACAGAATGGGGAGGGACATAAGCAGAAGTAAGTTTGCTGCGGACCACAGAACCTGTATAAGCTAAGTCAGGCTCTAGGAGTTGAGAAAAGTTCAGAGCAGGAGGAGACTTGAAATTATCGGCTTGTATTTTGCGCTGTTCTAGTCTGCGACCTACACGCAAAAGTTCCGTAATAGTATTCAGATCAAGCAAAGCTAATTTGGTTTCCTAGAAAGGGGTAAGATTTGGTAAAATAATTTCGAGTTTCTGTGGTTCAGAGAGAGAGATTGTTAGACGAGCAAATAAATTTTCCATCGTAGCTAAATATACACCAATAGACTCTGAGGGACCCATAGTACGTTGCTTTATTTCCTCTAAAAGTTTTTCGTTGTAATTAACGGGTTGAAATTCTTCCCTAAATAGTCGAATAACATCTTGCCAATTAGTTAGGGATTTTCTATGCGCTCTGAATAAAATTAAAGCTTTTCCCGAAAGTAAGTCTGATGCCGAAGAAAATAGTTGAGAAGCGGAAACGTTGCGTGCCGAGCATAATTCGTCCACGCGTAATAGAAATGCATTTAAAGACATACGGTCATCACCCGAAAATTTTAAGACCCATTTAGACACCAGCTGTCTATAACCAGAGGTAGCAATTGATTTAGAAATAGATATAGGTATAGGTAATTCATCAGAAGATTCAGCAGACGTAAGATCATCCTCAGTATCAGTAGTAGTTGGATTAATAGTAGCCGTAGAAACAAGTGGTGCCCTAGGTGAAGTGGAAGAACGTCTAAAGCGACGGCATAACCTATCGCAATCACTGCGTAAATTACTAACACATACCAACAACTTTCGCTGTATAACTGTTTCAGTGTCAGAAGTAACATTCATGCGTTGGATTCTCCCTTTGAGATGCATAGCAAGGCTAATAATACGTTCGCCGTCGGCAGTTGAAATATCACCATTAAAATCTTTACTCTTCGTGGTTAATTCAGTTAAACCTTCAGTCACGGCTTTATTATCAGTCTGAAAATCGATACCAGATTTAAGTGGACTTAGAGTTTCAGAAGATTCCATTTTCAAAATATTCCTAAAGGATTTACGAAGTTCGGATACAGGTACCTTTGCATCGAACCCACGAGAACCGACTTCATATTTGAGTTCAGCTTCATGTAAACGATCAACTTTTAATTTCCAATAGTCCCCATTACTACAGAATCAACAAACACCCAAATATTTAAAGACACAAAAACGAATGATTAGGCTTGTTCGATAGAGAAACTAAATTAACGAAATAACTAAATACTAAACAAAATCCAGTTCAAACGAGAAGGAAGGAAAAAAATAATTTCGAGCCCGCGTTGGGCGCCAAATTTATGTTACGTTTATCGAGGCAGCCACGTTGGGCGCCAAATTTATGCTACGTTGGCTCGTAGTCGTGCGTAACACCAAGAAAATCAAAGAAATGACCGGGCTCAATCGGAGATTGGGGGGGGGTTTGTAGAAAGCTACCAACATATTATGTACGCGGCTGTAAGGAGTTAGTAACAATACCTGCAATAAAAAAAAATTAGAATAGTAAACCTGCAATAAAAAAAAATTAGTCCTGCAAATCTGAAATAAAGAAAAAGCATAGCATGCTGATCGAGCATAGATTGTTCAGTACTTTGTAGAATGTAAAAAAAACTGTTTAGATAATCTATATAATATAACAACGGTAAAAGCAATACAAAAATTTTTAGTACAAAGTGAGGTAATATTGGGGAGTAGCAGAAACGTTTCCTCACACACCAATTAAACATAAATCAGACAAAATGTTAACAAAAGATAAATAGATAATACACAATTGATATGAGCAATCCAGTAGCATTGATTTTTTTTCTTTCCTGTCCAAATATTCAAATTACTCAAACTAATTTGTTTTGTTTCTCTTTTTTTTTGTTTCTTAATAGCATGCAATTCTATTGTAAAAGGTATCCGAACGACAAAGATATGGCAAAACAACGGATAGATATTTACAGTAAGAACAAGTAGGAAATAGTTCAACTTACAAAAGGTCCTTCAGTAACGCTTCCTTGCAATTGAAGTGTGGGATTCACGATGTCCGGCACTAACGCAGCACTTTACCCTTGACTGGGAGGGTGTTGATGGAACTTATCACACGTTACACTAATCACACCTACGTATTTCACTGGTGTTAGCAGCAGACATTATCACGCGACGGAACTATGTAGTATTGATAAATTTCTTGCTAATTCTATTTCCTGAGACAATAATTTCGAAATATTTTGTAGCACTAGTTTAATTTCAACTGGGACCAAATGTATATTATTTTCATAAACATCCAAAAAAACAGTGAGAAACTTCAACCAATACCTTTGTAAACCGGTAATCGGTTATATTTCGCAAATAACGAAATTTGCGCAAGCAATGATCTATTTTAGATACTTTGGGGTTGGAAAATTCAGAAACTACAGTATCAACTGTATTTGGATAATCCAAAGTATGCACTACTCTGATAAAAAAGAAAAGGACCGCGAAACTAGATCGCACACACAGTTTAAATATCAAAAGACAAAGCACCAACAAAAAAACCACAATGAGTAAAGCACGTGTATTACTAGAGTAAGTCCGTCAGAATGTTCCGTAGAACACGCGTGCAGGTCGAGCTTAAAAAGTTCTACCTTTTTTATTTTTAACAGAAACTCAACCGAAAAACAATTAGTAAGGCACGCGTAAGCAATAAAACCGTCCGTCAAATGTCCTTAAAACACACGTGCGTCGACCAAACACGTTCGCCTATAAAACATACTATTTCAATCGGAATTAGCACTACACTCTCTACAGTTAATATACAACTTTTATTTTACAAGAAACACAACTAAAATCGTGTCGTGCTTGTTCATGAACAATTCGAAAATTCATACCGCATTAATTCTCACTATTTTCAAAGCAAAAAGGAAAACAGTATTTTTACCGTAATTAATATATAGGAACAAAGAACAAACTACAACTGCTCATCTGTTTATATCAACTCGTTGCTATTACAACCTCTTATCGATAACTAGAAAATCAATAATATCCACTCATTATAATATGACGCATTTACCTAAGGATGTGTTTCAATCTCGATCGCCTAACCACACTATCAAATCGTGGAGAGTGAAAGTCGATAATCGCGTAATATAATATAAAGAGATTATTCGCAAACGAGTTAATAAATATAAAATATAAAAATAGTAGTTACAGAAATGTATTTACTAATTGGAAAAAGCGTAAAATGTTAAACTATTAAAAATGCACGTTACATTTTCACCGCTTCAGAATACGAGTTTGTAAGTATACATATTTTTAAATTAAATAGTACAGTGTTGGACTCATAATTTGATACCCGAATAGTGTCGGGTTTAAATTTTAATTTGAGGCGCAACATTTATCTTAAACAAGCTCTTGAATTGACGTGAAGTAACGTAAATTTAAATTAAATTAAACTAAAGTACGCAATTATGAAGGAAGTGTAATTAATTTGGATTTGGATGTGGATGCACCGTAAAGGCAGAGCAAACAGCACAACCTAAATGGGGTTTATCTACAAATAGCTAGAAACGGCCAGCAGCAGAGCGAAACTACTTTACGGCATCTTCAACGGAGTAGAGATCTTCAAGAAACTCCAGATAACCCTTTAAAATTGTTGTTGTTATAAACTATGAAACTATGAAAATTGTGTGACGTGTGAGAGTGAATTTTGAAGGTATTGTGCATTATTTGCGTATTGAAAATAATACGTATAACTAACTTTATTATGGTATTTAAATAATAATCTAAAGGTGTATATAAAGCTTATTAACATTCCATCACGAATTTAAAGTTTTTATTGTTACGAGTACATGGGTTTTTTTTTTTGTTTGTTGTAAAAGTATGCGAAGTACAAAAGCATACATTATTCATAATTAACTGGGTTATCATGAGCTCACCATACTCCAGAATATACAAATTTAAAATAAATTATAAATAAAGAAAAAGATAAGGTATTATTCAGGGCCCATTTACTCCGGGTATATTCAATGTGTTTGACATTTTAAATTAAAATCCAGGACAGTACAAAAATAGGATTTATTAAGGTGTAACTTGATCTCTGAAATGTGGATTATCTTGAATTTTATTTGTAAATAGTGTTAAATAAATATTGTATGATGGTTGTATTATTTTGTGGTTTTATTGAGAGTGTGCGTGAACGATACCGAGTATAATAGTGAATCTAGGTATCCAAAAGGAGGCCCAACTGAGGTAGCCTGAGAACTGAAGAAGAATTAAGGCGATGAAGAGAGGAATCTGGGTAAAAGATTTATTTTTTTATTAAATTTTTCTACTGTGTGCAATTTTCGATTTTGTAAAAACGAAAATAAATTAATTTTTGAATCTACTGAAATTCCTGAGGTAAACACGGCAATTTATGGCGCCCAATTCGTGAGGCTCGAATTTAAAATAGGGTTACACGGCAATATATATATATATATATATATATATATATATATATATCTCAGAAGTATTTCTAAATTAACCGTAACCTGTTTATTAGTAAATCTGTAGTCACGTAGAAGGTTCTGCTAGCAGCATGCATATGTCGGTAACCACTGTCAATTCTAGAAATAATAAAGTTTTGGTGAATGCTGACCTCTCAGTCATTCTAATAAGGAATAGATAAAACTACATTCTATATAACTATATAAATATGGTATCAACTATCACTGGCATACACAACCAATGTAACCATCAATTGACTCAATCTCTACCCTCACATCAACACCATTCAAACAAACCATCATTATCATACCTGTATGGTTCTAGACTAGCGTAGCGTATCTCTCCACCAGTACGCCCTATCCTGTGTGTCGAATGGTTTGCTATTTAACAGCAGAATTCATCACATCCTGACCTGTGTGTCGCATGGTTTGCTATATAACAGCAGAATACTTCACACCGTACGCCTTTGACTACTATCTTATCTTTATATAATTAAATGTACAAGATGCTTGGTAGCATCCCTAACTATATACTCTGATAAGCATTATAACGCACTCAGCACATAATAGCTATAGCCCTCAGTGATCATCCGATATTGTCAGAACAATTTATGTAAAAGTATGCAATACGGTCTTTTAAAGTACTATACTACATAGCTTCATTTACTCATGAATGAATAATTAATAAAAAAAAGTACACATCAATTCAAACAAGTCAACACCCGTGAGAATATAATAAACTCATCTCTGGAATTGAAGAACTGTGGTCCAACTATTCAATGCAAGTAGAGTTGGTGAGAATCATGACAGTTTTTAATTTGACATTTTTATTTTTATCATTCAAAGGTAACTATTTCATTATTAAAATTAGAAACTAAAATGGTTTCTTACATTAGCTTTAAGTGTAAAGAATATGGACACATTGCAACTAAATATCCTGCAATAGAAAAAACTTTAAATGTCATTACTGACAGGCCGAACATAATACAAATGTCAAATAAGCGAGTACATACGTCAACTGCAGAATCAGATATCCAAACGAATTTAGAAACTGAGCAAAATATTTTTAACATTCAAAACTCGCCTGATTCTTCTTTCTGCAGCTACCCGGGACGCGGAATTTCAAACACCTAGACTTACTACAAAGGTGAACGGTGATAATAAGCGAAGGAATGTATCAAACCCCAAACACAAGACTGCTACGCCGGTGTAGAAATGTTGTGGAAAAAAACCAAATCAAATTTTAGATTGTATAAATTTAATACAATTCCTGAAGGAAGTAAAAGGTAAGGACGAGCCACTAGAAATAGTTGAAAAGTACACGAACGATGTGCCCAGTTTGATCGCCGTAATAAAATCTGTCACCCTTTAATTGCACAACGAGCATTAAAGGAACGACTAAAAATACTCGTTACAAACCTAACTAAAACTGATACTGAAGTTGAAGGTTTACACCATTCCCCACCCGAATCATTAAGATCCTCACCTAGCTCAGTATCCATTCGTTTGTCTGAATTCAGTATAGAAAGCGATCAAGATTTGTAAGCATAACAAAAACTTTTTTCCAATTAAAAAAAACAACGTCAAATTTTAATTAAAATTACAACACTAAACGCAATAAACGTTAAAGACGATTTTAAATGGATTCAAATGGAAACTTTTCTTGCAAACAGCAATCCTGATGTATTTCTCCTGCAAGAGGCCAATATTATAGAAAAACCTAGTTTTTCTCAATGCAAAAACTATATAATCCTTATGAACCCTGCAATATCCAATTATTCAGGGACCTTAATATGTGTGAAAAACACGGCATCTATAAAACTAATTTCCCACGAAATAGTGTACAATTCGTACCTGCAGAAAGTGGTTTTAGAAATAAACAAACAAAAGTTTCAAATTTTAAACATATATGTACCACATGATACCCACATAGCCCTAGAGGTTCTGGTCATTCTAAAAAGTAATCTTAGGAAATACATACCCAAATTTCAAAAAACCATATTTGGGGTGATTATAATTGTATTTTAGACCCAAACACAGATACATACAATTTAGCCGACAGCAGTATAACATTAGTAGATAAGCTCAAATCCATAGTAAACTGTTTAACTTAAGAGATTGCTAGCGTTCTTTCAACAAACTAAAGGGAGGATACACCTTCTTTTCTCAAAACGTTCCACAATCGGCATTAAGACTGAACCGTCTATATTGAACAGAAAAATCATTTCCAAATATTACTTCAACATTTGTCCAAGGTTCGTTTTCTGATCATTTGGCAGTCACTGAAACTTTAAAAAGCGAGATAGGCCAAAAAATATCGGCACTCTATTGGAAATTTGATAATTTTCTCTTAGAAGACAAGAATTATGTAGATGTAATGCACACCTTCTTTAGTAATAAAATAAACACACAAACCAAATGATGTTGAATTATCCACCTGGTGGGACAATTTTAAAACTAATATAAGGGCAGTAACTGTTTTATATAGTAGACAAAAAATACAGCAGAAACTCCTCCAACTTAAAAGCCTCGAAACCGTCATTAAGAAAATGTCACACTACGATCGAACCGCTGTCGACCTAGAAACATATTCAAGGACAATTGAGGAAGTTAAAAATCTGTATTACCGCGTGAGTGAAAAACTACTCTTAAAAATGCGGTATGAGCAATTTATAAATAATGACCGGCCAACAATAAATAAATTTAATCCCACAAGCCCTCGACCGCTTTCAAAATTATTAGATGATAACAACTGCATCGTAACGGAACCCACCAACTTACGCTCGATTGTTGTCAAGCAGTTTCCCCAAATATACGCAACAGACCATAATGCTTCTATAGATGAGGCTGCGGAAATATATAAAAACTGCAAGAAACCTTTAGAAATTTTATGAACATTTCTGGAGACAATAGGAGAAACCTTTTACATAGTTTTCAGCAGCTCTACGACTCAAAATAAAATTCCAAATTCAATTTCAAAAGCCGTAGGGTGTTTGCTACCAAAACGCGGAGACTCCTTGAAAATAAACAATTGGAGACCAATTTCACTATTAACAACCGACTACAAAATACTAGCAAAAGCTTTATCTTCCAGACGGTTGGTAATATCCTCTATAGTCGAACCTGATCAAAGCTACTCAATACCAAATCGAACAATCTTCGATAGCTTACATTTACACCGAGATATAATTTGTCATGCCAACCTTAAAAACAGATCACTCGTAATTAAAAATTTAAACTAAAAATTAGCTTTCGACACAATTAACCATAGTTATATGTTCCACCTTTTGAAGCTGATGAATTTTGGAGACACGTTCATCAACTCAGTGAAATTATTGTACTCAAATGCACAAAGTTTTTTTAGAATTGGTTCTTCACTAACAAGAAAAATTAATTTTACAAGGGGAATTAGACAAGGCTGTCCCCTCTCTGGGCCTTTGTATTCATTAATGATTGAACCACCCTGGGTAAAATGTAGACGCTTACTTAATGGCTATCCTCTTCCATCGGACCCCATAACAAGGTTAACTCTTAGTGCATACGCAGATGGCATTTCCATCTTCACTTCTACCAACAACGATTTTCAGGTTTTAAAGAAAATGTACACCAGTTATGCGAAAGAATCTGGATCTCAGTTTAACGAGAAGTTGAAAGGTCAAAACGATTCTGGTGTGGTAGTTGGAAAAAAAGAAATGATAAACCATTAAAGTCTTTATGGGAATCGTCAGGTATAACTGCACTCGGAATTAAACTCTCCAATAACATAGAAGAAGATATAAACAACACTTACGAAAGATTAGCAGAAAAAATGGATCATCATTGCTAAAATGGGCTCAAAGATGTCCATCGGCGTTACTTAAAGAAAAAAATAATAATCAATCAGTTTGTAGCTCCAAAACTATGACATTTTTTACAAATTTTGCCATTCTCTGAACACGATCTGAATGTGCTGCATTTTCGTTTAGAAAACATTGGATCTCCCAAAAGGACATATTTATTATTAAGTCAAAGTGGTCTGTAGTACAGTTATCACCAAAAGTAAAAACCACTAGAATCTATACAGCAAACATATTATTAGATACGCAAGAAAGGCAGCATTGGAAAACAATGATGGAAAATCTAATAAGACACTCCAACAAGTTGAAGGTTTTCTGGCAGTGTTTATTTACGTCCGACCCAAACTTAATCGAGGCAAACACTCCCCCATTCATCATGTCTTTAATAAAAGCAATGAAATCTTTGAACTATGGAATCGCCAATTTTCCGCGAAACTTTCAAGACATAATGGATGTATCAACAACAGGCAGCACTTTATTTAAAGCTGTATTCCACCGCTTTTTAACGAGCTATGGGTAAAAACAAATATTAATACAATCCGAGACCTAACACATCATAACGTGTGGTCTACAAATAATCAAGTTTGATATCTTTTGCGGAAACTTTCGCACATTAAACAGCAAGAGCTTTTGATACATTACAAAACAATAAAATCTTCTTTTTGTTAGCAACCTAAGAATGCTGAGCAGCTAAAAAGATAATAACATTTAAAATGAAGGGCAATTGTATCAAAGTAAATAAAAGTACACGAAAGAAGCTTCAAGAAATCATTACGTCAAGGAGTTTTTGGACAAAGCATCCCACATACTAGACAACCATTGGGTGAAAGAAAAAGTACTATGGTGTACATACTTCAACAACCTAACACCTGGTCATATTTCCGATACCGCCTGGAGGTTAGCAAAAAATTGTCTAGCTGACTCGGTTTTTCTGATGCATGCAGGTTTTAGAGACTCCAACAACTGCCGCTTTTGTGCAAATGTAATTGGCACATCTTGGCATATCATTATTGACTGTCCAAAAGTGCAACCATTATGGTCATATGTATTAATACTACATAAAAGGTTTCTGAATACTAAAAGCTTTTCACTCAAGTACATATACACTAGATATCCCGGGAAACCTGACACCAGTAATTTAGCAAACCTACTAACAAATTTAGCAAAGTGGTCAATTTACAAATCAGCAACAGGTTTAATGAGATATGGAAATTTAATACAAACATATAAGGAAACGTTTATTCGAAAACTGAAGCAACTAATTTTCAACCAATTCTTGTGGGTCCTAAGTAAAGATACAATAGAAGAATTAGAAAAAAAAGGTGTATAAAACGCATTGTGTAAGATAGATGCAGAAACTCTAATTTTTAACGACATCCTTAATGTCTAGTTACAGCATCCTTTTGTTTCATGTATGAAAAACAGTTCTTTTTTTGGGTGTTCAATAGTTAATTACTGAACTGATGTATAAATAACACCAGTTCATTTTATATTGACAATTATGCTGTCAGTAACACATACATCATAATTCATAATGTACGTTTTAAGTCAATGATGTATTTTTAAAAAATGCTGAGATGTATATAAGTTAACTGTTTTAAATAAAATAATATTAAAAAAAACACACACACACACACACACACACACACACACACACACAAACACTCACACACACTCAAACACACATATATTGATGTGATAAAGAGGAGGTTACGAAAGGTCATTTTGACCCAAATTCTATAAATAAAATCCATCCAAATAGAAGGAATAAAAAAAAATTGAAATTTCCAAATATTCATTGTTACACCATATATAGAACTAAGCGTATGACATGTACAAGGCAATTAAATTTATTCGCGTTAATAAAAATCATATATTTTCGTGAGTATATAAAGCCTTTTTAATAAAAACGAGTTTTGTTGGAAGATTTAAAATAAAAAACCATTTAAATTCATGCGTATAAAGAAACGATATTTTCGTGTATATCATCATTATCATCATTTTGTTTTCGACCTTACTTAAGGTCGGTTTGACGCAGCTCTAGCTTCTTTTCTATGCTGTGCTAATCTAAAATGTTCTACATACCCTTCACAACCTAAATTTCTAATAACTTGACTAATATAGCTCGGTCTAGATCTTCCTATACTCTTCTATATTTTTCCTATCTACCTGGCTCTACATAGACATTAGCAACCTGATGGTTGTTAAAGAACCCCAACATATTTACATGATTCCCATTTATAAGGAAACGAAATATTACCTGGTTATCCCCTCCAAAAAAAGAAAAGTGTTAAAATTATATATTATGGTAAGGCTTAAACAACGTGTATAGATAACACTAAACTTTGTTGCAAGGGTTTTAAATAAATACAAAGCTATTGCATATATCAACGAAGCCCTCATTAATTAAAATGTAATAAATTTTCTATGTGTAAAATATGAGTTAAAACATGTTTTATATACAGTAAATGGAAATATTATTGTATTTGCAAAGCATAAAAGAATTACGTACTTTCAAAATACTAATTTGACTTTCATGTGTAGACCATTTAACTCCATTTTAAGAGTTTTAAGCACAACATCATTCTAGAGTCTTCTTTAATAATAAGAAAATACGTTAAATATTAAGAAATGTTTAAAAACCATTAAATAGTTAATTATTGAATAAATATCGGTTCGAAGAACTCGCCAGAAGATTAAAAAGCAATAAAACTAATAAGAATTATTCCGCATTTCAATAAGATAAAGGGAAAAGTCAATAAACTTTGTGCATTAGACAAAGATCGACACCGGATTGCTATGCTCGTAAATCAAAACGGCTGAGGTAGTTTGGCACTAATAAGAGCATTAAAACCGTGAAATTCGCTGAAATATTGCATCATCATGGTATGTTATGTTTCAAATGAATCATGAAAGATCTCGAACGATGACCTATTGAGATAATTTTTTTATATAAGCGGAAGTAATCCACATTCAATTGATTCGTTCCTAAACTAAGCAATATGTAACTTTGAGAAAAGACTTAAAGGCATATATTCGAGCGATTTATACTATTGCAACATGCATTTCAAACACAGAAGTTATCAATTGCCATGATTTGATGAAGCATCACTTGTTTTGTAAAAATAGTACGAAGATTGAACATTTTTTGGGACAAAAGCTACACTAAAGTTAATTAATTAAAAATAGAAGTTACATTTTAAAAAATTAATATTCTAAATGGAGATTTAAAAGAATTTGGATTATCTTGTACACTGAGAATTTAACGTCAATATAAAACGGACTAAGGAGATATTTAATATTATTAACTACGTTGAAGCTGAAATTTAGATAAGCGATATTTTTCGCTAGTATAAAACTTTGGTTCTTTGTTTGTTAATTAATAAAAACAATTGCATATTTTGTAATTTAGAGTAGAACAAGTTCTGATTTTATATTTTTGTAAGGATCATTTACAGCAACTTATGTGGTCGAAGTTCGAGGTATTTAGACCTTTACTAAATAGATTATCTGTCAAAGATTATTGGCCAATCTCCTTTACAACCGTGGTAACAAAGTGTGGGTAGATTATCCCCCTATTAATTAAAAAAGATTTTTTATCTATTAGTAAAGATTAGATAAGAATTTTAATTATTTTCTGTATGAACTGGAACTGTCAATTGTTTTATAAACTGTTTTGTATGATGGAAAATTGTTTTTGAACGTATAGATATTTTTGAGATTGCTGCGCTTTATTTTATTGTGTAAATTCTATTAAGCTAGCCAGACAAAAAAAAGAAAAGGAAGAAAGATAGTAATTTTGCATTTTCTAGGGCATTCCCCAACCACTAGAGTTATCACAGCAAAATTATATGCCAACATATTTATCTACGCAGCTCTGTCAAAGTCACTAGACGTATTTATACCATTCGGGTGAATATATGCTTCCGGTGCTGTTTTATGCACCATACTTGCTTTAAGGTAATGTACAGTGCTTCCCAAAAGTAACGGATATATTCGATTAAATGATTATTGACAATTTCTGAGTAAAAAGTTCTGACACGTCGATTTTTATTTTTAAATTGTCATTTAATTATGTAATTTTTAACACCCCACCATTCTACCCTAAGCGCTAGCATCTCCTACTTAAAAATTTTAAATAGCAATGAACCACTTGTGATACCTCAATTAGTAGCACTCTTCCTGCAGAAATAAAATTTTACAAAAAATTCTAAATCGGTTGATAAATAACTGTTTTATTCAATAAACAAAAATTAAATAAAAAAACAAAAAACAAACCCAATTTAAATTAAATGTTCAAACTGCTGTCCGTTAGCGGCTAGGTAGTGTCCTAATCTAGAGACAAACTCTTGATGAACTTTGTTTACTATCTGAGGGGAAATTAAGCAAATTTCATTCCGAATTCTCTGCTTTAACTCGTTTACGTTTTGAGGTCTATTCAGATACACTTTAGATTTCAAATAATCCCAGAGGAAATAATCCAAAGGGGTTAAGTCGGGAGACCTTGCGGGGCATTCAATTTATCCTCGTCTACCAATCCACCTCAGAGGAAATACTTGGTCGAGATATTCCCGTACCGGACGTGCATAGTGGGGAGGCGCACCATCTTGCTGTAGTCATATACTGGGATGAGATGAATCAGGATCTTCTGCATTCGTATGTAGTACCGCTAAAGCCGGAATTAATTCAAACTGGGGAAAATTTAGATATTGTTCTCCACTGACTGTTCTCTCAAAAAAGTTTCTTTTTATTCAAGTTTTGTTTATTGAATAAAATAGTTATTTATCACCGATTTAGAATTTTTAGTGTAAAATTTTATTTCTGCATGAAGAATGCTATTTATTAATTGAGGTATCACAAGAGGTATATTACTATTTAAAATTTTTAAGTAGGAGATGCTAGCGCTTAGGGGTTGAAGGGTGGGGGGGTTAAAAATTACATAATTAAATGACAATTTATAAATAAAAATCGACGTGTCAGAGCTTTTTACTCAGAAATTGTCAATAATCATTTAATCGAATTTATCCGTTACTTTTGGGAAGCACTGTAAATTTGTAATACATAAAAACCGAAGAATGGGCTATACCCTCTAGTATAAAAAAAACATGAAATTTAAAGTAATCGATAAGAGAGCTCCTTGATGGTACACTAGTAGCACTCCCTCATCCAATTTTATTGAAAACTATACATAGAATGCTCTGTACATTGTCACGTGAACGTTCGCCAAGGAATTTACTGATAAATTCCTTGCACTCGTATCCCGTTAGGTATGATACATTAATATCCAGACAATGTGTTACTTTGACGTTTAACACCGTCGTTGTCACATGTTAAAGTTTTAAATTTATATTTGAATTTAAAATTGCTTCTTCTATAACTTGAGAGATACATCTGCCATCGTGTCTACGACAACAAATGTTTTATAACATTAAGGTTACATCTTAGTCAGTATTTCGGTTCATCATACAGCAAAATTTGGATTATCTGAGAAATTGTGGATTTTAGTACAGATACTTGTCTTATTTCAGGTGATGTTTTATTCAGAATAAGCAAAATTTAATTTTGAGCTAATATTTGCAGAAAATGTCTAATCCTCAGATATTCACCAAGCAATTTTCGTAGCAACTTAACTGCTGCAGGCATCACAGATGATGCGCATTAATCTTTGTGGTATGAGCCTTGAGCATTCCGCGTGGATCACGGTATTCATAATTGCAAATATAAAATTCCCTCACGTTAGGAAAGAGTTTGAAGGGATAGCGACCTACTATTTATCATAATTTTTTTTTAATTTTATATACGAAGTTAATTCATTTCAAACGTTTTATGTAGATAGTTCAGTAGAGATAAAACGCGACGATCTAGTTTGAGGAAATTCAAATCTAAAGACCTTTAACTACCAGCCGCGGCTACTCCATGGGGGCTCAAAGGCTAGATCCCCCCCAGGTTATTTTAAGGAATAGGTATCGTAAATAAACTTTTCGGCATAAATTAATTCATCGTAAAATGATTATTCAAAACTAGAGATCCAATGCATAAATGCTTTCAGCCCGGCATTTTAAGTGGTCTCAGTAAATAAATTGTAAATGCTACGTTTACAATAATGTATGATGCCGGAAACAGATATAAATAGTAAACATATCCCGCCGTCGTCCTTTCGTAAGCAACCACATCTAACCGTTTTAATGAAAATTAACACCAAAATACATATAATTCTTTTAAGATTTGTTGTTCAAATGATCAAATATAACACTGATATTAATATTTTAAAATTATTTAAAACAATTACGTTTCTCACTATATTCAATTTACATCCAATATTTAAGCAATAATAAATAAATACCTGTCGTAGACGTTTTGAAAGTGCTCTCTTCACGTTAACAGAACTTCTTGATTCCCTTTAGTACATCGGTGTAAGGGAGGGCTCTATTCTATTGAGCCCGGCTACAATGTAAATCTTATAGGAAATCGAACGACGACGAATTCTGTCGAATCACAAAAAATAACAGCTTCAGATAGCTTTAACAGGGCTCTCATCATTAGAGCCCTTAGCCGCAGTATCTGTTAGTGTTTCAAGGCGCGTTTGTTGTTGTCCGGTACTAATTTGCGTGAGCGTAGAGATTATTTCACTTGTTTTCGTTGAAAGTAAAGACCGTGTCTTGTTTTGTGAGTGTAGTCGTAGTGTATAATTTTGATTATTATTTTGAATTATTCAAAATGACTGAAAATAATATTCGTAATATAGTCGAAATTAAATTTAAAACTCTTCCATTAGCAGAAAAGATGAAAATTAAGAACTTTCGACGTCCGACACCGGATTTAAATTTGAAACAGGTAGATAAGGTTGGAAATCGTAGTTTCACAAGGCATTTTTCAAAAGAAATTTATTAAAAATGTCAGTGGATATCCGGATGCTCTCAATCGAATGCTCTATTTTGTTTTCCTTGCCATTTATTTTATTGTGACGGAATGGACAAAACATGGTCGGAAAAAGACTTTAGAGATCTGAAACATATAAACGATAAAATAAAAAAGCATGAAATTAGCAAGTACCATATAAAGTCTTCAACGGATTTGGCTATGCTAAGTTCCGTGAACATTGCGGTTCAGTTAGATTTCGCATTAGGCAGAACATTATAAAGCATAATGAGCAGGTGACTAAAAATAGATATATTTTAAAAAAAATTATTAATTTTATTAAATTTTGTGGAAATTTGGAATTGGAATCGAGAGGACACAATGAAAAAGAAGATTCCGAAAACCGTGGAATTTTGTTACAATTAATTGATTTTACTTCAGAATTGGATGTAATTTTAAAAGAACATTTACACAAAGCCAGTGTATTTAAAGGTACATCTAAAAGTATGCAAAACGAGATTTTAGAAAGCATGCTTGCAGTATGTCGTCAAGAAATTCAAGATCAAATTAAAGGTAGTGAATTTTTGGCAATCCAGTGCGATGACACGACTGACATTTCAAATCAATGCTAAATGGTAATTATAGTCAGATATTTCTACAGTGGAAATATTTATGAGAGGTTTTGGACATTTCTACGAGTAATAGATAAAACAGCTAACGGTTTGACGGAGTGTATTGAGCAGGAATTAGATAAATTAATATTAAACTTGCCATCTAAACTAATCGCTCAAACTTATAACGGTACAAATGTTATGAGTGGTTCTGCTAGTGGAGTTCAGTCAAAAATAAAACTTAAATATAAAAATGCCCATTTTGTTCACTGTTATGCCCATCAATTAAATTTAATTATGCAGAAAACAACTAGTAAAAATGCTAAAGTTAAAATTTTGTTTTCTAATTTATCCGCAATTCCTGCTTTTTTTCTTATTCTACTCACAGGTGTGATGTGCTAAACGAAATAGTGAAGCGAAAATGTCCACTGTTGCTGCCATACGTTGAAATAATAATATTCGTATTGTGAACGTCGTATATGAGAATAGAGAAAAAACTAATCGAATGCATTGAGGAATTAGAAGAAAAATGCAATAAAACTATTACCTGCAGGGAAGCATATGGTTGACGTAAAATTCTGGAAGATCCTGAGAAAAATGGAAGACTTTGAAAGGATAATAGCATCTGCTAGAAATTCAACTGATGAGATAGAAAAAAATATAATCCGTAATGATACAAAAACGAAGAAAAATTAGTAACGTGGAAAATCGGAATTTGATTGCTAAAGAAGTGTTGTAACGTATTTTTTTCTTGTTAGGTACACATTCCTTATAAATCTAATATCATGTTTCGATAATATAAAAATATAATTTATAATTGTCTGATCGGTAAAAATAGTTTATTAAGTGTATAATGGATTATGCGCCCCTTTGCTTTCTATGTTTATGTTACAATTCTAATCGTTGGTCTGTCAGTTCGACTTCACTTTTCCATTAACGCTTGAAGAAGTAAGCTGCTCTCCGGAACATAATAGAAAAGTCAATATGGTATTCAGGCACATGGCCTGGTGCAGCGTCCGTAAGAAAGTTGACAAACGAATACCTTCGTGTCTTGATGTGGTTCCTGACAACTTTTAGTGAAGATTTTATTCTGTATTCCACCATCAGTAAAGTTAGTTGATTCCTGCAGACCTAAGAAGATTGAAGTAAACCAACATTAAAACAGTTGGTACAAATAGTTTGATAAAATTTATTAATTCGTTTTCCGTAGTGCAATACCACAGATATAATGCTTTAGTTTAAATTTAGAAAACATGAAAATTCTTGGACATAAGTAACGAAGATTTTATTTGGTTGGATAATATGTTGTTCTAAAGGTCTTTAAAAATTCCACCGTAAAATTCAGCATAATGGTATGTTTTCATATTGCGTGCATCGCAGATGTGTAGATTTGTCGACATCTGGTGTTCTTTGGTTCTGGTTTTTTTGATTGAACTGTACTTCAAGCACGTGAGTGATATTTAACTTTTAATTTAATTTATATTTATTTAAATGTCTTACGTATGATCAAAGGTTGATATTCTACCTTGATTTAGTCATTTTGAAATTCATTTTGTAAGAAACATCCAGTTTTATTCTCGTAACTTTACAAAATTTTAAAGATGGCTCTATAGTTGCCTATCATATTTGTTTCACAAGCAGACAGTTATAGCTTCACTAAAACAATTGCTGTTGACATGTGATGTCAAAAATATCTAGTCATTCAGTAAATTACCACATGTTATTTTATGTTACATTAATAATATCTAACATTATTTTGCGGCCATGCAATTTAATTTTAAGACATGATAAATTTTTGAAAGATATACAGTTAAAGCTTTTTCTTTGTTTTAATGCTATATTTTAGAATCACGTAAAATAATCTTGTTCCTTACTTGTAAAGTCGACTGTAGTACTACTGAAGGCTATAATTAAATTTGATATTTAATTTATTAAGAAAGCAAATACCTTACAGTAAAAATATGTTGAAATATTGAGCTTAAAGATGTTCGTATTTTTGAAGATCAAACAATACTAGTTTTTTCCATGTAAATTTTTATTGTAAATATTAATGTTGAAACAAACTAAATCAATTTAATTGAATAGAATTTATTTTTGCTTAATTCTTTTATTATTAAAATTTCAAAGGAAATTTCTTGGTTCTTAATAAGCAAAAGATTAACTCTGTCTTATGATAACAAGTACCCTGTTTGTATATATTTTTGGAACTTAAATTCAAATATATTGTTTAGTGGTAATATTTTTAAGGACACAAACGGTGTCCTGTTGTGCATTTGTTTGTTCACAGGATATGCAGAGACATCTGTAATACATCTGGTAAGTGAAATTTTGGTAAATGCTTTGCAAGGTTGATATTTAGGTTTTGTGGCTACATATGCGGTGTAGACTTCAGGTTTTCGCATTTCCCTAATAGAAGTACATGTATCTTCGTATGTTGTGGTATTAAAAAATACGGTGGCGCTCTTTTTCTATATTTTTGGTCATTTGTTAACCCATGACCCAAGCTCATGATCTACCCAGAGCTAATAACTCTACTAGCCGTTTATCTCTAATGAGTTTTTCCTTTCCTCAAGCCGTTTTTCATCCAACTTTACCTTGGGCTTCCCTCATTTACAAGAAATTCTCGACCTTGTGATATCAGGCAAGATAGGCGTTTATGGTATATGGTGGTCCAATTTGCTATCTGATATTCACGAGGGATATTTAGTTCTCAGTGTGCGATACAATAGTTGTTCAGATGAAGGACAGGCTATCATACCGAACTCATATAGAAGCCGCATTTTTAGTAGACGTAACTAATTTTGATACTTACTAAAAAAAATTTCCAACATCGCCTCTCCAATCGATTGTTAAGTGTTATCCAATGTTACAGCCAGACAAATTGAGGACTGAATTGGAAGTGAGTAGTAGTACATTATGGGCGTAATCACCGCCTCATTTCCCCCAGCATCCTCATTTCCCCACACATCTGGACCAAAAAGTTTTCTTCGACTAACCATTTTTCATGTTTCGAGATAAATATATCTTAAATTTTTCATCTTTCGAGATAAATGAGCATCCTCATTTCCACACACGAGATAAACCTATTTTTAAGATTTTTTACCGCTAACATTCTGGACCACATAGTTTTCTTCGACTAACCATTTTTCGAGATAAACCTATCTTGTTTGGTATCAATTAATATTAGAATTTTCTCAGCTACCCGAATCTCTAAGAATTTTTCAGATAGCATCATCCCCCAGAGGGCTACCCTAATTTTAAAATTTCTTACCTGTAGCGACTTTTGAGCGTTTTTATAAATTTTTTTAGTCATGTAATACATTAAATTAGCCCAAAAGTTTACGCACATCCTGAATCTGCAAACAGATTTGAAATCGGACCACGCCCTGCAAAGTTACACATATACCCTCTGCGAGATAAATCTTTCTCCACACTTCCACCCACGAGATAAACCTATCTTGTTTAGTATCAATTAATATTAGAATTTTCTCAGCTACCCGAATCTTTTTAAATTTTTTAGATATCATCATCCCCGAGGGAACCACCCTAATTTTAAGATTTCTTACCTGTAGCGACTTTTGAGCGTTCTTATAAATTTTTTTAGTCATGCGATACATCTTGTTAGTCTAAAATTTTATGCAGAATCCGAATCTGCAAACAGATTTAAAATCGGACCACGCCCTGCAAAGTTACACTTTAAAACTCTCAAACCTCTTTAAAAATTTTTTGCTCATTTATGACATATACTTTAACCAATACAAAGAAATAAGCACACAAAAGTTTAATAATTAATTTTATCCAATTTACAGTTTAATAATCTAATCATTCCAATGTAATGGGTTTTAAATATATAAATCGGAAGTAATTGAAAATGCGTGTCACTTACCTTCAGCCTAATTAAGTATTAATATAGCAAAATATTTAAATTCAATATTTTCGAAACTTCCAATGTAGCATTAATTTTATAGCATTAATTTGTAATTATTTGTAATCCAGCAAATATTCCAGATTCTTAACGATCATGTGAATCACATGTGAAAGCTGTAAATAATTTCTTCTCCAAACAAATGCGGTTATTACAATAGGAAAGAACGCTAAATGCAAGTCAATTAATAGCAATTTAATAGTGTTTACTGACCTACCTTAATTGTTTGTACAAGGAAACACAATAAAATATATACAAATATAGTAACTACCTTATATATTTATGCCCCATGTGTAGGTTGCTGTACTATTAGGACCAGGGTATGCAGACTTTAACACCTCCATGTCGCACGCTTTACACAGATGTTGGTTGTTTCGTACAATACCCTTTAACAGCTGGCTGAGCTGAACGTTTACTGCTTAATGACATACCGTGCAGTTTTTCCTTGTGTCGCTGTGAGCTATTCTTGTAAAAGCGATACTGCAAGACCCAGAGTTTAAGTACTTTGCTGCCGACGGATGTATAAGCTTAACCGTGGACGATGTTACACCACGACATTAAATGGTAGGCTTGAATATTTTCTTTGGAAACAATCGAAGATTGCCGAAGACACTCGAAGAGTGCACAAACGCGGTCACTAAACCACAATTAATAATCGGCTTTATAGGTTTAACATTTCTACCATTACCCAATGACTTTAATTTTTTATTGGAGAGAATCCTTATTCTCCCACGCACTGCTGCGTGGTTGCACACCCACCCCTTTTGGGGATATATGCTCGTTGTAGGTTGTAAGACCCTCTGTTTTACTTAACTACACTTCGTGAGATCCCTTTAATCTTTTTTAATCGCGTCCTTCTCGCGTGCAATACAGTAGGACTTAGCCTTACTACCAACAAATTATAATACTAGATCCACATTAAAGTTGTCTTAGAATTTCTCTACAATTTTTTGTTAACATGCGGTATTATGTGTTTATTATTTGCGGGGTACACCACTTTAAACCTAAAAATAAAAACAGGATAGTTTAATACGTCTATTAATAATTTATGGTAATGTTGGCGATACAAATATGTAAAAACAAACTTTATCAAGAAAATATAATGTTTTTAATAGAATACATACATGTATTGATAACATCTATAAACCGCTGTGGTAACCAGAGTCTGGCGAATCTGGGATAGCCAAATCTCTAAACATTTGCGCAAGCAATTGCCTTGCAGTTGCATCTTTTAAGTACTGAATGGGGAAACATTTAATAAGTTCCAACACTGTCAAGTAATTTAAATTGCTGCAATCATTAGACAGAGAAATACTGGCACTACTCTCTCCCTCCAATAACGTTTGAACCCTTTCTTCCTCCGTCGTATTTCCACATACTTTTTTATATCACCAACAAATTTTTCGTAAAATTCTGGAAAGTTTCTACACCTCAACTCAGCCATTTTAAAACAGATCAATTCTCGCAAATTTAATAGCTTGATGCACTCGTACGCAGGTAGCACGATAACATTCCCATCTTTCGTAATCTCCATATTATATAAATTCTCTTTTTCAAAATTGTTCAACAGCCATATACTTCTATTAAAGGCTGTGCTCAGCTGCAATTTGAAATCTTGATCCAATTGTATGTCAACAACATCGTTTCCAGTAGTCAAACCATTTAATCTGACTTGTTTTGAGTCTTGAGCAAATTGGCGAATTTGAAATTCCACTTGAAATGTACACAATTTCTTCCAATCGAAGTAAGAGAATGTTATCGTAGGATCAGCACACATACCACTGCAGCAAATAACTTGGATGGCAGGTTGAAGACCACCATATAAATCAAAACCAACTTCTAATATATGGTGGTGATAATTTGGAGGAAATTCGCCTAACCTATAGGTTGACTTACCAACTAGTTGGTTGATATTTAATTGTGGTACTCGCACATCACTTGTAACGTCAACACAAGAAAAATCCATCTTTAATTTATAATTTTAATCAAACTCGACAATACTTTGACGACTAATGCACTGGAACATGGCTCTCGCCTTTTATGCCGATGGTCGAGCGTGCGCAGCTCTTTATTATATTAGTTGGCGTTATATGCTAGTCTTTACTGGAAAAGTGACGCGTATAATTGTTTTATAGTGGGTTTTTACCTGTATGTATTTAACCACCAACGCCATTTTTAGAATTATTAAACAAAATTACTCTTAGCAGTATTTTTAATATATCATCGTGTAAGATTTCAATTATTATTATGTTTTTCCTCAGGTTCTCAAATCCCTCGGAATTTTTTTCAAATCGAATAACCCCTTACTGATTTGCAGATTAACCTTTTGCAAGCACCGTATATAATTCAACTTTAATCTATTTCTAAACCGTATCGCTCTGTCTTTTGAGATAAACCCCTGGTGTAACCTATAAAATTAGTATAGAATTTTCCCGGGAATTGAGATTAATTATCACGTCTTTTAAAATTAGTTACAACAAAGACCTGTATATATTGTATTAATATTCAAAAACTTATCAGCAAAACACCTTTGCATTTTTATTTAGATTTAGCTCGATAATAGAGTTAAACTCCAAAAATATTTATTAGTGGCTAGAATTGTTAAAATTTTCAATTAGTGAATCCACATACAAATGATTAAACCAAAAGGTATAATACATATATTAATTCTGCACGGTGACCTAGAAAGTGGTTCGATAATCTATTTTAAATGTAGTTCAACATAAAACGTATATTCTAAATAAATTTAGTGAAATGTATGATCATTAGCCTTGCATTGTTTGTCGATGACGTCTGACTGTTAATTTAATAAAAGCACTTTCCACAATTCTAGTTAATATACGGGAATACACATACTACAATTTGATTTAAATTGGGTTAATGTAAGGACAAATTATACTTATACTTTCTCTATGTACATAAATACGGGGGAAATGATACCAAAAGTTCATTTTAAGTTTATTTTGTAAAACGTAAGGTTGTTTATAGTTTAATTAATAGTAATACTGAATTTTCAGTCTTTGGTTTAAAATTTCATGTGAGGACTATCGACAAAGAAGAGTAAGTCTTAGTTTGAATTTTGCAAACGTAGAAGAAATTAATATTTACATGTATAATTCAAAACTGTTAATCAATAATTTTTTCTAGAATGAACATCTTAAGTATTGCGTGCAGTGTGTGCGAAAATGTTTGTACTGGATGTGATGCCATAAAAAAACACAACGAAAGGCACATCGAGATGGTTTATTTCCAGGAGGAACTAAAAATTACAGCAATGAGTGGGAACAAATTAAGGATTTGGAAAACCAATCGACCGCAGCGCATAAAGAACGTATAAACGCCGCAATTCAGTTAGAACGAAGCAAGTTACTATTTGAAAAACCATAGACCATAACAAAATCTTCTTCCAAAATCATAATTGTAGGCCTGAACCCGTTCGACGATTACAAAATAATTTTTAGATTTGTTGACACCATTTCGCAGAGCGTACTTGATGTATCCCTCAACGTATTTAGGAAGTTTATATCAAATCTTCCACACATTATACGCACTATGGAAGTTGGCATGCAAAATCAGATATGCAAATTCGACAACTTGCGTTTTATTTAAATAAGAATTGTTTAGTGAAGATGATGACATTTGATGAGAATTATATGATATTTACCAAAGGAACTTTAGAGCACTTTTAGGGTATCTCAGATCGTTCTCAACCATGCTAATACTTTAAAAGAACTAACGGAAAAGGGTATTCCTAATATAGATCTGTTTCTGTTAGATGTCGCAATGGAAAGATATAATAGGAATGATGTTCTACAGAATCTCGCACATGATGTAATTAAAAACAAATACAGTAATACTGATATCGGGGTCATATTATACGAATTTATAAGAACCTACCCAAGATTGTTTGAAAACAGTATTTGTAAACAAGTTGAGTATATGGAAGAATACAACAGGTTTCCATTCCACGCATTTACGAGTGATGTTTAAATTTTAAGCCAAAGACTGAAAATTTTGTAACACTATTAATTACACTTTTGTTTTCTTATACGTTTCTAAATTGTTGTATTTCAACTACAGATATTAATAGATGTCAATAAAATTATGTTATAGTTTTAAATAAAACGATTCTGATTAATAATTTTGTAAAACGTTTATAACACCCTTTTAAAAAATAATACACATCTTTGTTATAATTCTTTTCATAATTACTTAGATACCCATTTCAGTTACGTGGACATTTGCTGGATTACAAATAATTACAAATTAATGCTATAAAATCAATGCTACATTGGAAGTTTCGAAAATATTGAATTTAAATATTTTGCTATATTAATACTTAATTAGGCTGAAGGTAAGTGACACGCATTTTCAATTACGAATGCATTCTTCTTTTCATTACAGGAGAAATTCCATAGATTTCATACCAGCAAAATGCGCTTTCTTAATTATTAACCACGCGATCATTACACCAAAAGTCGACCTTCCCATTTATATATTTAAAACCCATTACATTGGAATGATTAGATTATTAAACTGTAAATTGAATAAAACAATTTATTAAACTCTTGAGTGCTTATTTCTTTGTATTGGTTAAAGCATATGTCATAAATGAGCAAAAAATTTTTAAAGAGGTTTGAGAGTTTTAAAGTGTAACTTTGCAGGGCGTGGTCCGATTTCAAATCTGTTTGCAGATTCGGATTCTGCATAAAATTTTAGACTAACAAGATGTATCGCATGACTTAAAAAATTTATAAGAACGCTCAAAAGTCGCTACAGGTAAGAAATCTTAAAATTAGGGTAGCTCCCTTGGGGATGATGATATCTAAAAAATTTAAAGAGATTCGGGTAGCTGAAAAAATTCTAATATTAATTGATACCAAACAAGATAGGTTTATCTCGTGGGTGGAAGTGTGGAGAAAGATTTATCTCGCAGAGGGTATATGTGTAACTTTGCAGGGCGTGGTCCGATTTCAAATCTGTTAGCAGATTCGGGATGTGCGTAAAATTTTAGGCTAATTTAATGTATTACATGACTAAAAAAATTTATAAGAACGCTCAAAAGTCGCTACAGGTAAGAAATCTTAAAATTAGGGTAGCCCTCTGGGGGATGATGCTATCTGAAAAATTCTTAGAGATTCGGGTAGCTGAGAAAATTCTAATATTAATTGATACCAAACAAGATAGGTTTATCTCGAAAGATGAAAAATGGTTAGTCGAAGAAAACTATTTGGTCCAGAATGTTAGCGGTAAAAAAATCTCAAAAATAGGTTTATCTCGTGTGTGGAAATGAGGATGCTCATTTATCTCGAAAGATGAAAAATTTAAGATATATTTATCTCGAAAGATAAAAAATGGTTAGACGAAGAAAACTTTTTGGTCCAGATGTGTGGGTAAATGAGGATACTGGGGGAAATGAGGCGGTGATTACGCCCATAATGTACTACTGAAGTGATGTACTGAAGAACGGATTTTAAAAATATTTTAGGTGGCCTAAACATGCTTTCCTGGTTGACCCAAAATGGGTTAAACGAAACATTTGGCGAAACAATAAAATTATTAAAAATTATAGTATAGTCACAACCCCAATGTCCACTGCCGAATCTGAAAGATGTTTTTCAACTCTTAATAGGATTAAAACTTATCTAAAGAACACAATGACCGAAGAACTTCTTAATGCCTTAGCAATGATGTCAGTCAACAAAAACTTAATACATAACATCAACAATTTTGACGAAAAAGTTATAGACCATTTTATTGTTCAAAAAGACAGAAGGTTTGATTTCGTATACAAGCAGTAAAATTATTATTACGTGACAATTAGAGTACAGTGTGTAACTTTTTGTACATAAACCTATAAACAAGTTTACAAAAATTAATGGGTCTGTGTGAGTGACTAGGCTGAATACACCAAACCACTGAAAGTGAGTGTTGCTTATGTTATCTTGTATTATATTCATGCCATAAGCAGTTAGAGCCCCTCAAATAAAATCACCACGAGCCGCCACTGTTAACTACGTCTTGAAACTGCAGAGAAACTGGGAAATGTTGTAAAAGCTAATGCCAGGAACGGATTCGGATATGGTTAAGTTCTGAATGCAGTGATGAGGAAGCTAGTGAAACTAATACATATTGCAATGGTGAAGATCTACGATGCACCCTCGCTGCTTAGATCGTTTTAACAGAAATTCTTTCAAATATTTCAGATATATTGCACAGAATAGACTGCGCGCATTTGCGGCTCGAAATAACTTTCACAGACAATACATGCTTCAACTGGGGACTAACTATACAACAATATTTATTCAAATATTGTGGACATAAAAATACTGGCGGCTCCGTGGCGTAGTGGTATGTGTGTGACTATTACGCCCAAAGTCCCGGGTTCGAATCCCGACACGGTCCGCTTGAAAAATGTTAGGCGAGCATTTTTCACAAAAATACACCCTCGTTCGGATGAGAGGTAAAATGGAGGTCCCGTGTGTGAGTGTTGTCACGCACGTTAAAGATCCCTACCTTGCTTGGAACAGCAAGGGTTTGGAAAAATTCAAAATTTTCCAGGTAAAAAAAACTCGCTTCCTGGCCAATGTAGTACCTTCAGGTGGAGCATTGGAAAATCACATGTAAGGACATAAAAATACCCAACTTATTTGTGTGGGCGACTAACTGTAATATGGAACAACAAAAATAGTTAAAAGTTTTTTCTACTCCTGTGTATAAAGCTCCACTTCATACATCAATGTTTATACGTGAAGTACAATTTCACACACCGGTGCGTGAAATACAATGTAATTCTTAGGATATTTACTTCACGCACTGTTTCCATAAGAGCCCATGTGCTTTTATGCACTGGTCAAAATAAATAGTTTGCTGTGCTTGCTTTGTTTTGGAAAAATTTTCAAATGTCACTGCAACTATCAAACGAGTCTGTACAGTAACTACTGAACAATTATGGATTCCGATGCAGAAATGTGTAGTACTCCTCCAGAAATAATGGCAGCAGTCACTATAGCAAGTAAATCCTTGTTTCCCAGCAAATCTCTCAAAATCTACGAAAATACATATCAAAAATTTATGTCGTGGCGAAAACAAAACAAGGTAAATTCATTTTCAGAAAATGTAGTACTGTCGTATTTAGGAATTATCAAAGAAATGTAAATCATCTACTCTGTGGAGCAGCTATTCCATGTTAAAAAGTACAATTAATACGAGACACAACATAAATATTGGTAAATATTCGAAAGTGCGTGCTTATTTAAAAAGACAAAATGTAGGACACACTGCCAAGAAGTCCCTGACATTAGAAACAGCGCACGTTTTTAAGTTTATGAAGGATGCGCCTGATGAAAAATTTTTGTTAACTAAAGTAAGTAAAACATAATACAATTATAAAATTATCTAATAAATAATAATCTTTAAGTTATGCTGCTGTTTAGTGTTGCTGGTGCTCTTCGAAAAGATAAACTTTATAAACTAGAAACTAGCGATATTCAAGATTTAGAATCTGTTATTGTAAAAACTCTTCGCGATACTAAAACTAAAATAACACGTAAATTCAGCATTACAGAGCATTTAGAGATATACAGAAAATATATGGCACTTCTTCCTAAAAATTATACAGGAAAAAAACTTTTTCTTAAATATCAAGTCGGAAGATGCACTCGACAAGTTGTGGAGGTTAATAAAATTGGACGATTTGTAAATACTCCTGTATGTTTGTTGTGGTTTGTTAACTATTCTTCTTAATCTTTTTTGGAAATAAAACCACTTATATTTGTTAAAATGATCTTTAATTACGTTTCAATCCATGACCTCTTCGTTATCAAAATAATAAAAATTTTTAAGTTTGACATTTATGACACAAATTGAAGGTGACTTTGAATTATTAATTTTTGATTTGAATACATTAGGCGAAAATTTTAAAATTTAGAAGATGAGTACTTTCAATTTGTGTTGCTTCCTGTGAACGGCTTTTTAAGGTAGCCAATACGCTTAACGTGAAATCAGCTGATTAATTTTTATTGGTGAATTTTATATAAATTCAATAATTTGGGAATTGGAGAATATTTTTTAACATGTTTCTATTTATACAGTTGAGGGGGTGGTTATTAAAGAAGTGTGTGATTACGTTACTGTAAGGCTTACGCAGCCGGGGGCTGCCAATATGCCTATTGTTATGTAATTAGTTGATGTATGTATAAATAGAAATCATGCTTGTAGGCTGTATTTCATGTTAATATCACAAGGAAAACCCAGGAGAAACCTGGAATGCTACCTAGATATTGGGGGCATTTGATTTTCATTTGTAACTTCTTTTGTTATTTCTTTTAGTAATGGAATCCATTGTTTTCTAAAAGTTACAGATTCGTTTGCTACGCAGTTATTTTTATGTAGGGTTATTTAAACAGCTTTTTTGATTTTCCGTTTTTGGTGGTTTTCTTCTTTGTCAATAATTTTTGCGTCTTCCCATTTTATTTTATGACCGAAGTCTCATGCATGTTGGCAAATCATGGATTTTTTAAATTTTCCATTTTTTATGTGATTTATGTTCTTTTAATCTAACTTCAAAAACTTGTATACGTTAATTTAATGCAAGGTTGAAAATTGCGTACAAAAGATTTGCATTATTAAAGCTCTGCAGAGTATAAATCAATAATTTAGTAAAGTACATGTATTAAATTCGTAGAATGCTACAATGTTTGAGGCAGCAAAACAAGTTGATAACAGCCAAGGAGTTTAAGGAATAAACACTAGGGGAGATAAACTATTCTAGCGAAGGCTAGAATACGTTACGAAAACGATTTTTGGAAAAGCTAGTATACGTTGAGAATATAATTCGAAGTAAATTGTCCAACGGACAAATACAAGGTTAACAAACAGACGACTAGTCTGCGAACAAATCAATAAGGGACAAAGAATCGTAATAAAGTGACAGAGACAGAGATGAAAGATATAGCAGGTGGCTATATGACAAACAGTTTTCAAGCGCGTGACAGAAGAGTGTATTGTAAACGATAAATAAGCGGAACGGAGATGCAACATGTTTTTGAACGTTATTAATTTATCACGGCGCACGTGTAGGAAGGGCAATAACCGTAGACGACATGGCAATGTTGGGACTATAAGAAAGATGAAAAATATGCGGTAGATAAAGATAGCAGTAGAGTGAAAATAACATCGACTTTGCAAGTAGGAAAACAAGACAGAGACAAGAAGGTGATCATTAGAGCGTGAGTGCAATAACAATATAGACGCGGACATAAGAGGTGTGTTTAGGATTCATTAGAAGGAATAGTAGATGGACGGTTTAACAAGGAAAATACAGACAGTTGACTAGTTTAATTAGTTTTTCGAAGTAAAGTGTCGTTAGAGTGGTGAAATTCGTAGTTTTGGAAGTTTGTTATGTTGTTTTATACGGCAGAATTTGCAGAATGGTGTGGCGGTTGCTACAATTCAAGCAAAGCTGAATGATAATACGTCACAAAAGGGGGGTTTAAAGCTTATATAAACCTTGCCGGAGGTGGCAAGCTCTCTTATTTTTCGCTTATTTTCTGATTCACTTCGTTTACATTGGGTACCGTTGAGAAGACATCCTAGCTTAAAAATCGGGTGATAATTCAGTCCGGCGAATGTACTTTTCAGTGTTATAGAAACACAAGTAGGTGCAATTGAAGTAAACGGGTTGAGCATATTTGTATAAATAATTATAACGAGTAATGTTACTGAGGTAAGCGATTAAATTACATATTGAACGAGAGTGCTAATTCGACGTTAAGTGGAGTTTGGACACTGGATGGGGAGCTGTATGGAAGGCATCTACAAATCGTTGTGGGAATTGGATGAACGAGTCGAGATGGACTGGTTATACTAGTTAGAAAACAGAAATTGGGTGTAGTCCAGGAACGTGAGCTTGGTGGACGTCCTCTACTGAGGTGGTGATCCCGGAGAACACTCCAGTTAACGAATTTTTTTATTGAACTGTTGTGCTAGTATTGAATTATAAAAACTATGAGTGATGAGAGTTACTTGGTGACAATTTTATGAACCGAAAATTAATTCGATTAACATATGGAAAGACACTTTTCTATTTTAAATCTGAGCATGTAAATACATGAATAAAATTTTTGTTTAATGTAAGAAGTAAACGGGTCTCTAGTGCAATTTGATAATGCAATAATTTGTGCATACAGAATAAAAGGGGTTTATACAGAGCTCATCATAGATCTGGGAAAAGTAAATTTAGGGTTTCAGGATAGGCCCATCTAATTTTAAATGAAATGTTGAAGTATAGAGAAACATAAAATTTACGAGAACTTAGATTAAACTGAAGTGTGAAATATTTTATTGTAAATAATTTGTAAATACTGAGATTGTGTGAAACATAATTTTTGTCACATGAATAAAGGGTGTATGTTTTGTCGAAAGCTTGTATGGTTAAATTTTTATTTTTTTTAATATAAAGGTGTTGAGAGAGATGAGTTGCCGTAGAAGATTAGCTTGGGGAAGCATAAATTGTTTTATTTAGATAAAGATTGGAGGAGTTTGGTTTTGAGTTCACCTAGGGTAAGTAAAAATTTATAAGTGGGGGACGATTCCAAGAGAAAACACTGCAATTTTATGACGCCCAAATTGAGGGACACGAAGAAGCGAGCCGAGTCTAAAGGAACACTGCAAACTTTATAACAGCCCGACATTGGGGCACGATATTTAGGACTTCTTTCTAAAGGAACACTGCAATATATATATATATATATATATATATATATATATATATTGTCGTGTAAATTATAGGTTAAGAGGCATAAATAGGTCAAGGAAATAAATTTGTAACGACCGTGTATATAGGAAATAGGAATAATTTATTTACGCGCCAAATTAATTAGTTGT
The DNA here is from genome assembly GCA_036346225.1 of Platerodrilus igneus. Classification (NCBI taxonomy): domain Eukaryota; kingdom Metazoa; phylum Arthropoda; class Insecta; order Coleoptera; family Lycidae; genus Platerodrilus; species Platerodrilus igneus. Next base: position 8,020,364 of record JARFIW010000165.1, on the reverse strand, counting down.
GACATTGAAAACAGGACGGATTATAGCATATTTTTGTATTTATAAATCGGAGTGTTAAATTTGCATAACGTGTAGAAGCTTTGAAGTAGGTGAAAACTCAAGGATACGCATAATTAGCTTTAATATTTTAAAAAAATTGTAAATCAGGTACATCAAAGAATAAAGAGAGCTTTTGGGTATATAAAATCAATAATGTAAACGCATATTTTTCATTTAACTAAACAAAGCGTTCGTTAAATACAAATCCTAAGAAATTCCATAAGTTAAACAACGGGGAAAATACGAGTTTTAAATGGACTGTTGCTTCATAGAAAATCAGACAAATAGATAAACAGGTTCAGGAAACTGAAATGAACGTTGGATTATAATTCATTGAAATTTAAATAACGGTCGATACGAAAACAACAGATGTCTTGAAAGCAAATAGAGATGAAATATCCATAGCGTAAAGCAGACACGTTGGGTAAAACGCTCGTTTAAAGTACGCGGCAAGTTTGGAGGTCAACCACAATATCGATTTTATGGCGACCCAAACGTGAGGGCTCAATTTCCAGATAAAATTAAAAATTTTATTTCAGGAAACTAGCGAGCTGAGTGAGAGTGTGTGTGTAGTTTAAATTTGTAAATATTTTTGAGTGTGTGAGGAGGAGATTTAAACGTATGCAGAGAAAGGAGTGGCTTAAGAGTGAAGGAGTAGAAATTGGAAGTGACGATAGCGCGTTATTTAAAAAATCAGAAAAAATGGAGGAAGCAGGAGGAAGTAGGGATCAATCAAGGACAGAATCGAAAGACCAAGGAAATAAGATGATCATAAGAATGTTAGAGAGGATGAATACTGAATCAAATAGAAAGTTCGATCAAATGAATGAAACGTTGAGTAGACTTAGACAAAAATCGAATCAAAGATTCGAACAACTGAGCCAGGAATTAGGGAAAAAAATAGAAAAATCTACAAAGAAATTTTCGGAGTTTAAAAATAGTTTAACTGTAGAAATGTGGGAAGTAGAAAACAGAGTCGATAAGAATGAACGAGAAATAAGAGGTGTGAGGCAGGAAATGGAACAATTGAGGACTGAAGTGAGAATCTTCTGTGAAGATGAAATTAATGTTAAGATGACTGAGGTGACAGATTCATGTCGAGATCAGTTAGGAAGGGTCGAAAGAGAGGTAAGCGGCATCAAACAAAATGTGTCGACTTTGATGGGGATGGTCCCAGATTTGTTGCAGGGAATATGTCACTGGACCAACAAATGAAATTTTACGGGGATAATAGATTATAAATGATGTTAGAGGCTTAGTAGGAAATTTATTTGATGAACAGACAAAATTGAATATAGGAAAGGCGTTATTGAAAGACCATGCTGAGGTCTGGTATAATCTTATAGGACAGGAGATAGAGACGTATAGTGTGTTTGAAGACAAATTTTTGAAACATTACTGGAGCGATCACAGACGGGATCAAGTACGGGACGACTTAATGACAGGTAAATATAAGGGTGAATATGCAGGAAGTAGGGAACAGTATGCTATACGGAAGTATAGCATAGCTAAACAGCTAAGCCCACCATTGACAGACAGACAAATTATTAAATACCTTTCACGACATTTTGAGGTTGAGGTTCGGCAACACGTAGCGTTGCAGAACATATTAAATAGGAAAATGTTTTTAGAGTACCTGCAAAGGTATGACTATGTGAGTAGTAGACGACCTCGTAAAAATAGGGAAAGACAAGTGAACACGTGGGGCGAGAAGAAAAGGGTTTTTTACAGGAAACTACAGCAATATATATATTTACTTATGCCGTTGTAATAAACTGAACATTTTACTTTTTTAGTTAAATGGTGTAAAAAATGGCAGTTTAGCCAAAATTTGACTTAAGACCTTTTAGGTGCCAACCGTAGAAATTGAAGTACATCATCCCCACAACTGTTTTTTGCACACATTGTTTAGGTGGGGAGTTTTAGTATCGCATGGATAACTACTTAGTTCGAGAATAATTTGAAACAGAGATTAGTAAATAACATACAGCAATAAAAAAATGTGGACTTTGAAGTGTAATTGCAAGCTTTTTAAAATTGAAATTTTACTGTGTAACATTACAATTAATAGCTTATCTCAGAAAAAAATCTATAATTGCTTTGAGTTGGAATGATATGTATTAGGCTTTTAGTGGTTTAGTATATGAAGAACAGCAAAATAGCTTTAAAATTATATTTGTCTCAAAACATAATAGTGAAGAGACAAATAACAAAATAAAATGAGCAACCTAAATATTTCGAATATTTAGGAGCTTTCTGTACAAATACAAAGCATAATATATCTAAAGGGGTTATCAACAGCGGGATTAATAAATAGCATATCTTACCTTAAACGCTACTCGAAATTTGTGCGACATGATGTGGTATAGAACAGGATTAATTGTTGTTGATAAGTAGTAAAATATGCCGCTGACGTATGTCAGAACGTTGAAAGTTGTTATCATATTAGGCGAATCCGGTTGACCATAAATAGCCAAAAGTCGTTGTGCGTGAAACGGTGCCCAGCAGATGAAAAAGGCAACCACAACGGCAACTGCAACAAACCAAATTATATTAGAACTATGTTTTCTATATGCAAATCATAACTTCTAAAATAACTTATAAAATACAAGTTTTCAGCGCCAGCTCAAGCTAAATTATAGAATCTTTAAGGAAAGCAGAGGAAGTCAATTTCCGGTTGAATTCTCTATTCTATCTTAAACTACCCTTTAAATTATGTTTTTGTAAGTTCGTGAGTCAGAAAGTTCGTCAAAACACACTTTTGTTACTTTAATATACATAAAACAGAAAACCCAGTTAAATGCATCTTTCACTAAATATTTATTTCTTTTTCTTTGCTGTTCGACATAGCCATTTGTTTTTCAAATGAATTTGCTTTATTTCGCCCAAATATATGTGAGACATTGTACAAAATGTTATAGAACTAAACTAAGCAAAATCCATTTTGTTTTTATAATGATGATTAAATGTCGTCCCCTCCATGAAATCTGAAGATAGTTCATTATTCAAATTTTCGTTTATTAGCATCTGGCAACTGGATGCGGGTATTGATAGAACTTGATTGTCACTTAATTCGCCCAAATAATCCATTATTTTACAATCAAAATGTTTCAAAGTACAGGACGTCACCTAACAAAGTATTAAGCGGACCAAGATGGCAGGTTAGATTTAATTTCCAAATCACCACCAGAAACACGTTTAACCTATGTTTGAGCAAGGCTATTTTTGATAATCTTACGGTTACCCGGCGGTAAAAAATAACCGGTTTGCGTATGACTGCTGATCATAGGATCCCTGGTTTGATTTCTGACACAGACCCTTTGAAAAATGTTAGGCGAGCATTTTTCACGAAAGCTCGTACTTTCAGATGGGAGATAATATACAGTGTGTCCAAATTTCGAGTCTCTACATTGTTATTTCGGTTATTATAAGAAATAGAGATTGGGTTAAATGGGGAAAAAAATCAAATTTTTGCCCTGTTGGGTTTACCAAACGTTCAAGAACATACAAATTTAGTTATTTTTAAAATTTAGGATAGTTTTCGCATTTTTTATAGACATGTAGCATATCATTTACAAGTTAATTTTAAGGCGCATAATATTCAATTAATATTCAAAATGGCGGCCATAAGAAAAACAAAAGTTGTGGGCGTTTCCTCGAAAACAAAAGACAGTCGAATGATTATGTTCATGCTAAAATACTCTTTTTAGAAAAGTGTCTTAATAATGTGCAAGTCTTGTGATGGTGCGACTTATGATTCATGTTTTATTATCAAAAAACAAAATCCGCCATTTTTAGTTTTCTTCGAATATCTCCAAAACCAGGCAACCAATTTTGTAAACGGATACAAAACTGGCCTGGATTCCTCCAAATCTTTCCCCATTTAACCCAATCTCTATTTCTTATAATAACTGAAATCACAATGTAGAGACTCGAAATTTGGACACACTGTATAGATGTTGTGTGTTAACACGCACATTAAAGCTCTCTATCCGGCTTGGAATAGCAACGGCTCGAAAAAACTCAAATTTTGCAGGTAAAATAAAACTCGCTTCCTGGCCAATGTAGTACCTTCGGGTTAAGCATTGGAAATTAAATGCAAGGGTAAAAGACAACCAGAAGGGTCCGTGGATCAAATAGATTGGCGCATAAAAACTGATCCCAAGGTCTCTAATTCGCTTTCTGACACGGACTGCTTGAAAGATATTAGGCGAGCATTTATCACAAAAATACACCGTCGTTCGAATGAGAGGTAAGATGAGAGGTGAGTGTTGTTCGTAGTTAAAGATCCCTAGCTTGCTAGGAAGACCAACTGTTCAGCTAAATTCATACTTCCAGGTTCAAAAACTCTTCCTGGCCAATGTTGTATCTTCGGATGGATCTTCGGAAAATCAAATATAAGGTAAAAGATTACTGGCAGTTACGTATACTAGACAGGTTTGCGCATGACCGCTGATTCCAAGATCCCGGAATCGATTCCCGATACGGACAATTTGAAAGATGTTAGGCGAGCTTTTTTTTTATATAAAAATACGCATTTATTCGAATGAGAGGTAAAATTTAGGTTTCATATGTGAGTGTTGTCGCGAACATTAAGGATACCTATCTTGTTTGGAATGACAAGTGTTAGACAAAATTCAAAATTTCCTGGTAAAAAGAACTCGCTTCCTAGACAGCGTAGTTTAACATAGGGGATGTTCACATAGTAAAAATTATTGAAGTCTAAGTTTTTCTTTCCAAATCCTGTCTTACGGTACCGTGATGACATGCATTCAATATTTTCGTAAGCGGTACAAATTCAATTACTAGCACGAATTGAGAAAGTATTTGCGATTTATTTACTAATAAAGTTTCACTTTATTAACTAAAACGTTTGATGTATTGTAACGTGCATTTTCGTAGTTTAACATTTTGCGCTATACTCAATTCGTAAATACATTTCTGTAACTACTATTTCTATATTTTATATTTATTAACTCGTTTGCGAATAATCTCTTTATATTATATTACGCGATTATCGACTTTCACTCTCCACGATTCGATAGTGTGGTTAGGTGATCGAGATTGAAACACATCCCTAGGTGAATGCCTCGTATTATAATGAGTGGATATTATTGATTTTCTAGTTATCGATAAGAGGTTGTAATAGCAACGAGTTGATATAAACAGATGAGCAGTGGTAGTTTGTTCTTGGTTCCTATATATTAATTACGGTAAAAATACTGTTTTCTTCTTTGCTTTGAAAATAGTGAGAATTAATGCGGTATGAATTTTCGAATTGTTCATGAACAAGCACGACACGATTTTAGTTGTTTTTCTTGTGAAATAAAAGTTGTATATTAACTGTAGTACGTGTAGTGCTAATTCCGATTGAAGTAGTATGGTTTATAGGCGAACGTGTTTGGTCGACGCACGTGTGTTTTAAGGACATTTGACAGACGGTTTTATTGCTTACGCGTGCCTTATTAATTGTTTTTCGGTTGAGTTTCTGTTGGAAATAAAAGTGGCAGAACTTGTTAAACTCGACCTGCACGCGTGTTTTACGGAACATTTTGACGGACTTACTCTAGTGATACACGTGCTTTACTCATTGTGGTTTTTGTTGGTGCTTTGTCTTTTGATATTTTAACTGTGTGTGCGATCTAGTTTCGCGGTCTTTTTTTATCAGAGTAGTGCATACTTTGGATTATCCAAATACAGTTGATACTGTAGTTTCTAAATTTTCCAACCCCAAAGTATCTAAAATAGATCATTGCTTGCGCAAATTTCGTTATTTGCGAAATATAACCGATTACCGGTTTACAAAGGTATTGGTTGAAGTTTCTCACTGTTTTTTTGGATGTTTATGAAAATAACATACATTTGGTCCCAGTTGAAATTAAACTAGTGCTACAAAATATTTCGAAATTATTCTCTCAGGAAATAGAATTAACAAGAAATTTATCAATGCTACATAGTTACGTCGCGTGATAATGTCTGCTGCTAACACCAGTGAAATACGTAGGTGTGATTAGGGTAACGTGTGATAAGTTCTAACAACACCCTCCCAGTCAAGGGTGAAGTGCTGCGTTAGTGCCGGACATCGTGAATCCCACACTTCAATTGCAAGGAAGCGTTACTGAAGGACCTTTTGTAAGTTGAACTATTTCCTACTTGTTACTACTTTAAATATCTATCCGTTGTTTTGCCATATCTTTGTCGTTCTGATACCTTTTACAATAGAATTGCATGCTATTAAGAAACAAAAAAAAAAGAGAAACAAAACAAATTAGTTTGAGTAATTTGAATATTTTTACAGGAAAGAAAAAAAATCAATGCTACTGGATTGCTCATATCAATTGTGTCTTATCTATTTATCTTTTGTTAACATTTTGTCTGATTTATGTCTAATTGGTGTGTGAGGAAACGTTTCTGCTACTCCCCAATATTACCTCACTTTGTACTAAAAATTTTTGTATTGCTTTTACCGTTGTTATATTATATAGACTATCTAAACAGTTTTTTTTTACATTCTATAAAGTACTGAACAATCTATGCTCGATCAGCATGCTATGCTTTTTCTTTATTTCAGGTTTGCAGGACTAATTTTTTTTTATAGCAGGTTTACTATTCTAATTTTTTTTATTGCAGGTGTTGTTACTAACTCCTTACAGTCGCGTACATTATATGTTGGTCTGCTTTCTACAACCCCCCCCCCCCTAATCTCCGATTGAGCCCGGTCATTTCTTTGATTTTCTTGGTGTTACGCACGGCTACTAGCCAACGTAGCAAAAATTTGGCGCCCAACGTGGCTGCCTCGATAAACGTAACAGGATATTCTTCTAGTCGCGACACTTCATGGCTGAAGATTTTTAATAGAGTAAATAGATTTAGCTACGTGTTATCTAAAGCAAGGAAAGCAGCATGCAACGTTGTCACAATTCCAACTAAATACTTTTAATAAATATACTATATAGTTATAATTTCGTCTAATTTAATTAAATCCTAATGGTTATTTTACGTATCTCTTTGAGCTCTATTTACCACCACCATTTTTGCTAATTGCCTCCAGAAATTTTCTATAAATTACTGTCAAATATCTATAGAAAAGACTGCTCTCAGTTGCTGAGTTAAACAGCGGTAGACATTTAAAAAAATCTTATCATATTATAACACAAATTTAGGATTTAATCCTTTGCAATCAGAAGAGAAAATAATTGTAACCTTAGAAACCAAAATTAAACTTCAATGTAATACAAATTTTATATTTCCATAAATATTTTTAAATAAATCAGAATTTGGACTGAATAGCTTGTTAAATGGAGATGTAGTAAAATTGCCGAATTTAGCAAAAGCTTAAACATAAATTTGAAGAAGTTTAGCTATTTTAAGAAACTATTATTTAAATAATTATGATTTTAATCAAACGTTTAATAACAATTCTGATGACAATGGAAATTCTTCAACAATTGTAAAAAGGCAATAATTTTGAGAGTGACAGACATTTTAAAATAATTTAGAAGTTAGTAGAAAATTTGAAAAGAGAACAAAATCTGATGTTGGTGGCAGAAAATAAACGGTAAGTAAAATTTACAAAAAACAATTTCAGAAAATTTCGTTAAAAATTTTGAAACAAGTGTATTAAAGATCTAAAAAAATTTTAGTAGAGATTCGTCTTCCTTTATAATAGTGTCTAGTAGTAGTAGTAGTAGTAGTAGTAGTAGTAGTAGTAGTAGTAGTAGTAGTAGTAGTAGTAGTAGTAGTAGTAGTAGAGTTCATAGAGAAATTGGAGCAAATACCTTCAAATATGCTAACATCACCTTAATCCTGAAACCCTTAAACCCCCTAAAAACCAACACTTCTATAGATTGCTTTTTTTCCAACCTTCGGCAAACTGCTTGAAAATCAAATCCTGTATAAACTTGAATACCACATCGAAACCAATACTTGAATTTCCGAAAATCAACACGGTTTAAGTCAAGATCACTGCGCAAAACAAACAATTCATTTCTCAATTTCTATAGCCAGATACTCACAATTTAAATACGTCCTAGCAGTCTTCCTAGATTTCCACTCTGTTTTGATTACCTTTGGTTGTCCAACATTCCCAACCAATTAAAAACACGAACTCTCTTTCCAACATTTGTAACATCATCCATTCCTACATATACTCTTGCACAGCTACCTTACGAACCACCTATTTTTCTTCAACCACTAACCTTTCATTCAAGGATCCGTACTATCACCTACCCCGTGGAACTAAAACATTAATTCTCTCCTCGACCTCAAAACTCTGAATATTGACCATTTTGTCTAACGTTCCATATCCAAAGCAACTCCCGTTATGAATTACAATCCATCTCCAAAAGTCCTTATACAACACAACGAATCTTAGTTAAACCTTAATAAGCAACCCCTTTCTCCTACTAAATCCAAAATGTTACTCTTAATAGGCTTCTTTAAAGCCCGCCGCAGTCCTGCAATCCATAGCCCGGAAACACCCCTTTTTTTCTCCGTATCCGTTTTCTACCTTGGTATCCACCTAGAGACCCGTCTCAAAATGCATACCCACCCACTGAAAATTCGATCTCAATCCCACATCGAAAATAAATTTTTTGATCTGTGAAAATCAACACGGTTTCCGCCAACGTTGCAGCGCCGAACAAACCATCCACTCCTTAATTTTCAAAGTCAGATTATCACTATTTAAATACGTCCTAGCAATCTTCGTAGCCTTCCACTCTGCTTTTGATTGCTTTTGGTGGCCAAATATCCAAATCTAATTAAAATCATCGAATTTCTTTCCAACATTTGTAACATCGTCCAATCCTACTTATCCTCGCACAGCTACCTTACGAACCAGCTATTTTTCTTCTACCACTAACCTTTCGAAAAGCATCCGTACTATCGCCTACCCTGCGGAACTTATCCATTAACCCTCTCCACGGCTCCAAAATTCCGAATATTGACACATTTGCCCATGCGGATGACCCAACGCTCCTTATCCAAGGTAAGTCAGGTCGTGAAGCACAATCCATCTCCAAAAGTCCTTCACAACACAACAAATCTTGGTCAATCCGTAGTAAGCAACCCCTCTCTCCTACTAAATCCCAAATGTTACTCTTAAATGGCTTCCTTGATCACCGTCTCAGTCCTGCAATCCATAGTCTGGGAACACCTCTTACTTTCTCTGTATCCGCTTCTTACCTTGGTATCCACCTAGAGACCTACATCAAAATGCATACCTACCTCCTGAAAACTCGATCTCAATCCCACATCTACTTTTTAATCTTTGAAAATCAACACGGTTTCCGCCAACGCTACAGGGTATTTACGTCTTTGCAATCTTCCTAGACGTCCACTCTGTTGTTGATTACCTTTGATGGCCCAATATCCTCAACTAATTAAAAACACCAAAAATTCCCCTCGAACATTTGCTACATCATCCAATCTTACTTATCCTCTCGCACAGCTACCCTACGATCCAGCTATTTTTCTTCTACTAATAACCTTTCATACGAGGATCTGTGCTATCACCTACCCTGTAGAACTTATCCATTAATTTTCTCCTCGACTTCAACATTCCGAATATTGTCACTGTTGTCCATGCAGATGATCTAAAGTTCTTTGTGCATGGCAAATCCCGTCGTGAATTATAATTCACCTTCAAAGTCCATATGCAATACATATAATCTAGCTCAATCCTGAATAAGCAACCCCTCTCTTTTACTAAACCAAAAATGTTGCTCTTAAAAAGCTTCCGTCATCCCCGCCGGAGTCCTGCTATCCATATTCTGGGAACACCTATTACTTTTTCCGTATCGGTTTCTTACCTTGGTATTCACTCAGAGACCCGTCTGAAAATTACCCACATCCTCTACAGCATTCAATAGTCCTTTCCAAAATCCATCCAACTAGTCCCATCCACATGAAGACTAATCATGAACAATATAGTTATCCCCATCATCCGCTACGCTGTCGACTTTTGCTATCCCCTAATAGATCCCCACTTCCGCTACATTTTTAACCCAGTCATACGACCCTACCTCTCATACATTTCCCGTGCTTTTCGAACAACTTTTACCGCAGCTTTATGCATTTTCCTAAAACAGTCCCAATATAAATCACATTATACCATGCCGTAGAGGACCGCAACTTAAAATTTCTTCACCCAGTTCAGCTACACGATGAAACACTATCTTCCGAAATATACCGTTGTTCACGCCTAAGCGGAACGGCTGGTTCACAGTAACAATAAAGAACTTGTAATAAAATATGGTTGCATAAAAAACTTACCCCGTATTCAATTGTCACTTTACACTCACCACTAAGTACATAATTGGTTAGGCAGGAGAGGGTGATGAAGGAAGGGAAATAGAGGTACTCACGTTGTTATTTTAATTAATTAATGCCGACAAACCGGCGCGAATGTGATATTTAATGAACTGTCTTCTAAGAGAGAGCTGTGTTGACTGTCTTATCTTATTATTTGTAATCAGCGCTCTCCTTTGGCGATGCGCGAATAACAAAATCGTAGTCGAGACATAAGAGGAACATGCTTTTTAATTTATAATAGGCAAGACCTAAACATAACCGCCCATCTAAAACTGAACAAGTTTTATACCAAAAACAAAATAAATCATTTAAAATACACCCTAGAAATGTTAAGGTTGCTAGGCAAATTAAAACAAAACTTTAATACAACCTTAAAATTTTCAAAATTAAACGGAACATAAATACGAGAGAAAATAACCAAAATAAAATTTATTCATTCAAAAGGAGGATAATAAGCTTACTTATTGGACGTGTAAATAAACCTGCAGCGGTTTTTACAGATGTTACTCGTCACGACTCGTCACGACCAAAAATAACCTTTCAATACGGCCAAGAGGCCAACACAAGGGGGCAGTATTTAAATTTTTAATTATGACCACATCATTTCCCTTGGGCAACATGGTGGGGCAATGCCATTTGTTACGTTGGGTGAGTTGCTGGAGATACTCGTTCGACCACCGACGCCAAATGGATTGAGTAACCTGACACAATCGCTGCCAACGGGAACGCAAAGTTATTTCCTCCGGAATTGTAATTTCAGGTAGCGATTAAAGGGGCCCGCCTATTAAAAAATGACCGGGCGACAGATAATCTGTACCGTCATTAGTATCGGAAGACTGGGAAAGAGGGCGACTATTGAGTATGGCTTCAACCCTAGAAAAAATTGTACATAGTTCCTCAAAAGTTTGGGGGCGTGTACTTAAAGTACGAACTAATAAGGCTTTTGCCGATTTCACTCCAGACTCCCAAATTCCGCCAAAATTTGAGGCGTATAGTGGATTAAATTGCCACTTGATATGTCGGGAGGCTAAAGCGGCAAAAATTTTATCGTTGTTGGACTTAAGGAATATGATAGCTTCCTTGAGGGACCGCGAGGCACCAAGAAAGTTTCTACCCTGATCTGAGTAAACAACATCAGAAATTCCTCTACGAGTTGTAAACCTTGTCAGACAAACTAAAAATGCTTCGGTAGAAAACTCTGACACTACCTCGAGGTGCACCGCTCTGGTGCACATACAAATAAATATGCATAAATAAGTTGTAGACACCGGGGCATTACGACGATTAGAAGACTTGATCATAAATGGGCCCGCGAAATCTACTCCCACATGAGTAAATGTTCTAGACAGTTGAACACGGAAAGAGGGTAAATCGGCCATAAACGGTTAAGCAGTTGTCGCACGGAAGCGCGAACAAACAACGCATTTATGGATCCTCTGACGAACTAAGGAACGTGAATAAGTGATTGCGTCATGAATGCACCTGAATGCATAGATAAACGGTGATAATTATCACACAATAATCGCGATAAAGTGGCTTGTTTTGGTAATAGAAAAGGATGTCTGTTATCATAAGACAACAGGGAGTGACGCAAACGTCCGCCCACCCTAACAACACCTAGCGAATCAATAAAGAGGGACAGTTTTTGGAGTTGTTTAGAACAACCCTTGTTTAAATTTAGTAGATTTATTTTTTCGGCGTAGAACTGCTGTTACGTAACTCTTATGATAGTTATCAATGAGATATGTAATTCATCAGAAGAAAGAGAACCTGAAAATTTTTTATCAGAGTTCTTGCAATTGTAAATAAAACGGTTTACATATGCAACAGTACGCTGAAGCAAGGTGAGAGAAGAAAATTTATCCAAAAATTGAGTCCAACTTTTTTGTGTAGAAGTAACTAATATATTAGGCGGAGATTTTATTTCTGGAAGAATTTCTAGAGAAGGGGGAGTTTCCAAATTCCTGGAAGCCGTAATTAGATCGCTACAGTTAGATGGGCCATGCCACCAGATATCGTTGTCAAACAATTGGTGCGCAATAAGACCACGAGAAGCCATATCGGCGGGGTTGGTTTCACTAGAAATATGGTACTACTGTTGAATGGCAGTGTATTCTAAAATAATTTCCACGCGGTTGGCAACAAATGTTTTTAATAAATAAGAAGGAGTGTTAATCCACGCTAGTACCACTTGAGAATCGGTGAATAATCTTATTTTCTTTAAGGGATAAGGAAATTTATTAGAGATTATAGAATATACTAGACGAGATAACAAAACAGCACTTAATAATTCCATACGGGACCTTGAAAGAAATTTTAAGGGTGAAATTTTACTTTTAGCTTGTAGGAGATGGCAATTCGTGTTATCCGAAGTCGTGCCATGTAGAAAAACATATGCAGCATAACCATTCTCACTGGCATCGCAAAATCCTAACAGACGGTACTGTCCCGAGTCTAAAAACAAACAGCGAGGAATTTTCAAATTTGATAATTCAGTAAGGCGGGAACAAATTTTCTTCCACTTCAAACACCAGTCGGTGTCCGGCGTGTCGTCCCAACCGAAACGTTGTACCCATAATTGCTGTAAAAAATGTTTTATTAAGAACACCACCGGAGTCAACCAGCCGAGGGGGTCGAAAATTTTAGCCATATATGAAAGAACGGAACGTTTTGAAATATTCCCTTCGAAAGGAACAACATAGTAGGTGAAATTATCAAAATTCGGGTTTCAAACTAGTCCCAATATTTTGATACCAGAGATTTCATCAGAAAATGCTACGGAGGGTTTTAATTCAGATTCCTGGAATAGATTTAAAAGAGAGTTGTCATTGCTGGACCACTTTCTTAACTGAAATTGGCCAAGAGACAGCAATTTTATTAATTCAGATTGCAGCTGCTGAGCTGCCGCAACGGACATGGCTCCTGAAATGACATCGTCCATATACGTGTGATTCAGCAAGGCCACAGATGCTAGAGGAAATTGTTGTTCTTCGTCGATAACCAATTGTTTTAACATGCGTTGCGCAATAAAAGAGGATGGTGTAAGACCATAAGTAAGCGTGTTCAATTCGTACTCTTGAACTCCGCTGCCGAGGGAGGGTCGCCAGAATATATGTTGGTATATTCTATCTTGTGTACGTACTAAAATTTGGCGGTACATCATTCGTATGTCAGCACAAAGCGCTATTTTGTGGGAACGAAATAAAAATATTATTTCGGGCAAACCTGATTGCAGTTTCGGACCAGCGTAAAGACGTTGATTGAGGGACTTACCGGTCGAATCATTACCAGATCCGTTAAACACCACTCGTAGTTTAGTAGTACTGCTTGTGGTTTTATGAATGCCGTGGTGTGGTAAAATATAATCGGAGGGTTGCAGAGCAACATTCATGTGATTTAGAGATAGATATTCCTTGAGAAATGAATTATAAACCTTGTGATTTTCGGTTGAATTCCGAAGTCGCCGTTCTAAAGTTAGATAACTGTTATAAGCGATTTCACGATTGCGCCCTAGAGGTTCGGCATTATCCTTGAAGGGTAGGGCTACAATGTAACGACCAGTTTCATCGCGAGAATGGGTACTAACAAAATGTGCTTCACAATAATTGTCGTCAATATTCACAGCAGGAGGTTGCGAGACTTCTTCGAGCGCCCAAAAATTTTTTACTTCGCTTTCAAGAGGTTGCGACATTATACAAAGCGAAGTAGCGTTTGACGGTCCTTGCGGAGAAGGCACCAGTCCCAATAACACGTATCCAAAAATAGTGTCAATCGCTAGAGGTTTACCAAGACGGTTATTTGCGTTATCCGAAAATAATATTATACAACATATGTCCGCTCCTAATAATATTTCTACCGGAGCGGATACATGGAAATTAGGGTCAGCCAAGGGTAAATATTTAAATCGTTCATAAATTCCACGTGGTAAAGAACAACCAGGAATATTACCTGTAAGTTTTGGAAGAATAAAGGCACAAAATTTATTCGTTGATCTGCATAATTGGAAAGTAGAAAACAATCGACTAGCCCTTTAGAATTAACAGCGGCATTGGCTAGTCCACACACTTTACTGTGATTGCGAACATATTTAAGACCCTAACGTTGCACGCAAGCAGAAGTGATCGCATTGATTTGGGACCCTAAATCAAGCACGCACCTTACAGGTTGAAAATCGCCATTGATGTCCCGAATCTTAGCTTGAATCGTTCCTAAAAGCACTGTATAATTTTCAGGATTATTAGACACATTGCATGTAGAAACTGTTTCTTTCTTACCGGATGTGGAAGGGGTCACGGGGGTTATTGGTCCTGAAGTCGAGACAGGAGATGCTTTATGCAAAAAGGTGTGATGATATCTTGAGCTACATACCCCGCATCTTCCTTTAGAGTTGCAGCACTTAATATGATTGCCTAAACATTTGAAACAACGCAACATTCTTTTTACCGCGGTGTATCTATCGAAAACATTTAATTTTTGAAAGTTTTTGCACGCACAAATTGTATGCCCTTCATTACAGTAGGGACACGAATTACGATCGCATTTTACTTGCGCATCGTTAGTAGAATCTTTTACAAAAAAAGACTTATTTAGATTATATTTGGAGCGCGGTGGCATATTTACGTTGACGGGTTTTAAAGCTAGAACAGCTTCGTGCATTTCTGAGGTTTTATTCTGCGCGGTTAAAAATTCGAACAACTTAGCACAAGTCGGCACATTAGAATCCACGCGTGCATCAAATGCATGTGGTAATTTAGGATCCAAATTACGATAACATAGAGAAAATAAAATAAAGTCCGATAAATCTACAACGTCGGGGGCAGATTTCAAAGTGCTTACTGCGTTGAAATGTATATTTATGAAATTTGATAAGGAACCAGTAGATTTAAATTGAAGAATCTAATTCAAATAAAAATTAACAATTCTTCGTGGGGAGTCGCAGCGATCTACAAGTTTTTTAAATGCTTGCTCATACAAATTAGGATCTAACGCTAGATCAAAAACGACACTTAATGCTTGCTTATCGAGATACGATCTAGAATATAAATATTTCAATAAGACTGGAATAGATTTGTTTTCGTGTACAACACTGCGATAAGTAGTAATGAAATAATTCCACTTATTAATGGAACCATCAAAAACAGGAATTCCTAGGGGTTTTAAACATTCAACGGATGGGCCGTTAAATGCCAGAGCATCCGCAGGAACCGATTTTGTCGAATTTTCTTTCAATTCTAATTATTTCAAACGAATTACATCAAACGAATCATCGAAAGATGCTAGATTTAATTTTACATGTAATGTAGGATCGGCTTTAGTAGCGTTAAATTCTATTATTGCTACCTGTAGTTTTTCGAGAGCATTTTCAATAATCGGAAGCCTTTGCATTTTTGCTTCTAATAAGTTTAATTTACTTACATTTGCGGAAATAGCATAATTCCATATGCCTTGCAAGCGACCAAATAAGGCTTCTTGCTGAGCTTGCAAAGAAACGCTGTCGAAAGACATTTTCAGAATAGCCTAAACTACACGTAAATATGTAATTGAATTGAAGTGTATTTTATAATTAAAATTGAATGTAAATATAAACAACCACACCTGTGCTGATAACCGTTTATCAACATGCAGGTCAAACTCAATTACGAGGTTAGTATTACAATTCGATAAGAAAGAATTTATTTCAAATACTTTTAAGAGCAACCTTGTAATAATTTAACATTAAACAACATAAAGCAAGCTCCTCTACAACCACGACGACAATTCTATCTTACGCATACCGGTCGAAGAGACCAAAAATAAGGTGTGTTCACGCCTAAGCGGAACGGCTGGTTTACAGTAACAAAAAAAAACTTGTAATAAAATATGGTTGCATAAAAAACTTACCCCGTATTCAATTGTCACTTTACACTCACCACTAAGTACATAATTGGTTAGGCAGGAGAGGGTGATGAAGGAAGGGAAATAGAGGTACTCACGTTGTTATTTTAATTAATTAATGCCGACAAACCGGCGCGAATGTGATATTTAATGGACTGTCTTCTAAGAGAGAGCTGTGTCGACTGTCTTCTCTTATTATTTGTAATCAGCGCTCACCTTTGGCGATGCGCGAATAACAAAATCGTAGTCGAGACATAAGAGGAACATGCTTTTCAATTTATAATAGGCAAGACTTAAACATCCGTACAATCCCTACCTCTGATATCAAGTCCGGTATTTACAACTCTATACTACATTCCTAGCAAATTTCATGGTCCCTCTCCAAAATCGGCAGATACGCTTTCAAAATATTCCCTCTATTATTGACATCTTCACTCACATACCAAACTATAGCAAAACAACTATCCTATTCCTAACCGGAATGACAAATTCCGATCCATTTAATCTCATCTCCGTTATGTCCTAGTAACCATCAAAATTCTCAAAAAACTCCTTATCTCTACTGCACCACTGCCCCGCCCTTACCCACCTCCGAAATGAATTTAAGAAAACATTACAACTCGACCTATATTCCCAACTACACGACAATATCCTTAGTCACTTACTTTTCACTACCACTGAACGATTTCCTTAAAGACATACTTTTACCAAACCTCTTATTTCCCTACCTTAGCCCCTAACCTGCAAAAATGAATAAACTGCATTAGGGAACAAAGAACTCCACCGCCTCTACCGTAGATCATCTTTCTGAAGCTTACAGAAAAAGAAAACGAATAAGTCTAAAGAGACGACTTTCCAACATTGAAGAAAATTTTATTTTGTTATTTTTCATTCTTTTGTCTTAGACTGTAAAGGTTAGGATGGGTCAATGGCCTGAGTGTAACCGAAAATTAAATTTATGTACACACACACACACACACACACACACACATACAGACACAAACACACGCCCCCACGCGCGCGCACACACACAGACACATTGTTGCGTAATCGACTAATGATAGTCGCGAAGGAGTTGAATTTAGATCCCAATACATAATAATCAACAAAATACCAGGTAAATAACTTAAAAATCTCTCACCCCAATTTTATGCATGTGATCGCTTCAACAACCATACGCCGAATCTTCTACCTTCTGCACCTGTTGGACTTCAAAGCATAACGCCTCAATGAAAAACAGCCTAGGACATACGAAATACAGCGATAACGAAAATTAAACACATTCAAAACAAAAGGTTACTTCATAACAAAACACATATGCTTATCTATCGGATACGTTGCTACATGTTGAAAATATGTTCAGACTTTGTATCAAGCTATGAGTTCATTTCAAACAGAACAAAAAGTCTTGAAAAGAGTGGACTGTAGTACTAAAAGCAAAAACCAGAATGCTCTAAAGTGTAATGGCAACGCATTATATTATTTTACATGCATTAGCATTAAGAATTTGGCTGCCTGAATTACTATTCTGACGTCATGGTCTTGATGCGACGCATTGAACACAGTATTCAAATGTCATAGCGTTCAAATTTTTGTGAATTTTCATTAGATACGCATCAATTATTATCTCCGTGCTGCGCTTGAACTTTCTTACGCGGACGTGTCTTATTAGCTATCTCCAGATAATAGAATTAAATTGAAATTAGTGGGCTCATTTTTAAAAACAATATTGCTTCGAATTATTGATAACACACAAAGCGAGGTCTTAATAAGAACCTGGAAAATAGTTGGAATTTAAGAAACACAAAAATGAAGCTATTTTGAGTAGTAAACGTAAAGTGCACGTAAGGTTGCCATCAATGCTATCAGGCATTTAAAAATAAAATTCCTGTAATAAATCAATTTTAGTGAAAATATCGGTGTAGGACTATAAAAATGAATCGTAAGAGTGGAAATGAGAAGTAGCACGATTGTGTGGATTTAGGTGGATGATAATCGTAACCGCAAAAAAGCTCTTTATATTTACATGATATTAGTTTACATAAATTCATATTCAGAAGTTTTACGAGTGTAAATTTGCATATTTTTGCATGATCTGAAATATGTTTCTGATATGCAACGGATTATTTGGTAAAATAGCTTTAACTACCTACGCTGTTGAGAAAGAAATAAAAGTAGATTAACTACAGTTCTTCTTAATTTGTGAAATAATAGGGAAAGAATAACAGTGTTATAAATTTACCCTATATTTTTACTTCCAGAAATTTGTTATTAAGCACGTTCCAATTCGTTTTGCTTTAATTAGATCTTAATTGGTCTTTTCGAAATATATTCTATAAAATGATCTGTTCCTAAATGTGATCAGAAAACCTTGTCGATAAAAACCTCTTATACAGATATGAATATCTCTCCTAAGCTGCTCAATCATTAACCATAATTTCATCATCATTAGGTCTTCACTCCTGGAGCTGGTTAGACGCGTACCTTCATTGTTTCCTATTCTGAACTAACCTACAGATTTCCCTGAAATTTGCACAGTCTGCATCTATCACTAGCTGATCTAGGTCTACATCTCCCTCCTTTTTCCTATTTCTGCTTGTAATATATCCTATACTATTCCTCAAAAATGTTTTACAACGTATTCTGCCCTTCTATTTCTTCTATTTTTTTTCCACATATATCCTTGATCCCCTATATTTCTATACCCTATTTGTTATTTACTTTGTCTGTCCACGATATCATCCTCATACATCTGAAGCACAGCATTCCAAAACGCCGCTACCGTTTTTCTGTCTGCTTTTCCTACTGCCGGTATTTCATAGGCATACTGTGCTGTGCTCCACACCTATACATTCAACAATTTTCTTCTTGTTTCTATGTTTGATGTCTTTCATCATAGGCGCTGTTTTTTCTTGATAGATGCAGTTCGGTCCCCTTTTCTTGTTTTACAATTATATACCCTATTTCTCCGACATTCAGTGGTTGTATAGGGGGATAAGCATTCTGTGCCTGCCAAGTTCCCCCAGCATTTGAACATTTGCCGATTTAATATTTTTTCAATATGTTGCAGGTATTACACAACCAACACCAGTAGTTGTTTGTAATAATCATCAGATTTATTTGCGCTTATATTTTCGGCATTAGGTTTTCTGTCTCAAAACTGGTTGGACACATACCTGCACTTATTTATTCTGCACTAGCCTACACAGTTCCCTAAAATTCACACACAAACTATATACAATTCGGTTCCCCTTCTATTGTTTTATAATTCTATGCGCTATTTCACCGAGATTTAGTGAAGGGGATTAAGCAGCCTGTAACGGGCATTTTTATAGTTTGAACATTTTACGCTTTTATACTCAATTCGTAAGTACATTCCTGCAATTACTAGTTCTATATTTTATATTTATTAATTCCTTAGGCGAGTGCATGGTATTAATTATAGATTACATCGTTCTTGTCTTGCCGTAAATATAAATGTTGTTCCTTATCTGAATATACAAGCCTAGATAAGAGACGATAAGCGGTTGTGATAGAACGAGTTGTATAAACAGACGAGGAGTCGTGTTTTGTTCTTCATTGCGATATACTAAGTACGTTAAAAATACTGTTTCCTCTTTGCTTTGACTAGTGAGAATTAATGCGGGATTTAATTTTCGTTTTGTTCATGTACGAGCACGGCACGATTTTTAGTTGTCTTTCTTGTGAAATATCGTGATGCGCGTTGCTTTACTAATTGTGTTTTAGTTGATTTTCTGTTGGAAATAGTACTTGTTATACTCGCCCTGCACGCGTGTTGTACGGAACATCTGACGTGCTTACTTTAGTGATACACGTGCTTTACCCATTATGGTTCTTTTTTAGTTGTTTTGTCTTTTGATATTAAAACTATGTGTGCGATCTAGTTTCGCGGTCCTTTTCTTTTCGGAGTGGCGCATACTTTAGATTGTTTAAATACAGTGATACTGTTGTCTCTGAATTTTTCTAACAACAAAGAATCTAAAATAGATCATTGCTTGCGCAAATTTCGTTATTTGTGAAATATAACAGATTACCGGCTTACCAAGGTATTGGTTGAAATTTCTCACTGATTTTTGGGAGGTTTATGAAAATAATATACCTTTGATCCCAGTTGAAATTAAACTAGGGCTTCAGAATATTTCGAAATTATTGTCTTAGGAAATAGAATTACCAAGAAATTTGTCAAGGCTACATAGTTCCGACGCGGGATAATGTCTGCTGCTAACACCAGTGAAATGCGTAGGTGTGATTCGTGTAACGTGTGATAAGTTCCATCAACACCCTCACAGTCAGTCAAGGGTGAAGTGCTTCGTTAGTGCAGGACATCGTTGAATCCCACACTTCAGTTGCAGGGAAGCGTTGCTGAAGGACTTTTTTAAGTTGAACTATTTCCTACTGGTTATTACTTTAAATATCTATCTGTTGCTTTACCATATCTTTGTCGTTCTGATACCTTTTACAATAGACTTGCATGCTACTTTAAAACATACAAAAAAAAAGACAGAAAGAAAAATCAATACCACTAAATTATTCATACCCATTGTGTCTTACCTATTTATTTACTGAATTACTGATATCAATTGTGTCTTACCTATTTATTTACTGAATTACTGATATCAGTTGTGTCTTACCTATTTATTTTTTTTGCATTTTGTCTGATTTATGTTTAATTGGTGTGTGAGGAAACGTTTCTGCTACTCCCCAATATTACCTCACTTAGTACTAAACATTTTTCTGTATTGCTTTTACTGTTGTTATATTATATAGTTTATCTAAACAGTTTCTTTTATTTACATGCTACAAAGTACTGAATAACTTAGATGTTTCATTGCTGCTATGCTTATTCTTTTTTTTCAGGTTTGCTTAACTAATTAATTTTATTGCAGGTATTATCACTAACTCCTTACGGCCGCGTACATGGTATGTTGGTCTGCTTTCTACAACCCCCACTCTCCGATTGAACCCTGTCATTTTCTTTTTTTTTTCTCTTTGATTTTCTTTTTGTTACGCACGGCCACGAACTACGTAACGTAACATTTTTGGCGCCCAACGTGGCTGCCACGAAAAAAAACAACGTAATAAGCCTGTGGCTGCCAAGATCCTCCAGCACTTGGGGATTTGCCAAATTAATAGTTTTGCAGTAAATCCTTACAGACAATTAACATTACTCCAGAATATTGCCCAACCAATACTTGTAGTTGCTTATAATAATCATCATGTTTAAGTACAGTTACTTTTTTCGTCATTAGTTTATCCATCTTGGGACTGGTTGGATGCGTACCTCCATTGATTTCTATCCCGAGCTACAGCCTACAACTTTCACTATCTGTGTGCAGTAGTCTAACCTAGGTCTAGCTTTACTTCTGTTTTTTCCTATCTCTGCTTCTAATATATTCCGCACTATTCTCTCATGCCGTAGTATGTGACCTATCATCCTATTTTTTATCGTTTTGCACATGCTTCTCTCTTCCCCTACCATTTTTAGTACATCTTTGTTCTTAACTTTGTTTGTTCATGGTCTTCATCATTCGTCTGTAGCATCACATTCCAAAGGCTTCTACCTTTTTCTTGTCCGCTTTTCCTACTGTCCAGGCTTCACAGCCATACAGTGCTGTGCTCCACACATATGTTTTAATCAATCTTTTCCTTCTTTCTTTATTTGTTGTCTTTGAACACAGTAGTTGCTTTATCTTGTTAAATGTAGCACGACCTTGTGCTAATCTTTGTTTTATATCTTTTGCGCTTTTTTCATCTTGCATTATTTGACTTCCTAGGTAGCAGAAATCCTTAACCTCTTGTAAGTTCTCGTTACCTATTTGAATTCTTGTTTTTGATTTATTTCTCCCTCCTTTGCGTACTAGTACTTTAGTTTTATTTTTGCTAATTTTCATACCATATCCGTCTGTTAAAACCGTTTCCATTTCATTAAGAGCAGTTTCTAACTCTTCCCTGCTCGATGCTACTACTGCTATATCATCTGCAAATCTAAGCATATTCATTTTTGGTCTCTGCATAGTAATTCCAAATGTCTTCCTGCATATGACAGTATTCATTGCCTCTTCAAGTTAAAATTAATGGCATAGGGCACATCCCTGTCTCACCCCTTTCCTAATGTTTACTTCTGTTACTGCTTGTCCAGCGGCTTTTAGAGTTTCTACTTGCACCTTATCTGTACCCGGCGCCTCATCATTTATCAGACCCTTTAATGCTAATTCAAACTCATGTCTAAGTATAGGATATCCCAGGTCATCATTTTCAACGTTTGATTCCTGTTCTAATGCTGTTAGTTCCTCTCCTGCATATAAATTCCCTATATATTCTTGCCATCTACCCACTTTCTTTACCTTTTCTATAATGACATTTCCTACCGCGTCCTTTATACGTTTTTATATCCCTAAAATTGATTCTAATCAGTTTGTATGCTTCATCTGTCTTTCCCACTTCCATCTTAGTTTGTATCTCTTTGCACTGTTCATTAATCCATTGTTCTTTAGCTTTCCTGCATTTGCGAATAATTTCTCATTTTATGGTTTAGTATTTCTGTTTTCCTGTATCGTCTGATCTAATTTTGTATTTTCGTCTTTCTTTTATTAAACTCAAGTTATCTATGGTGTCTTAGTTTCTTTTTGTGTATACCCCAGAATATGTCTGGCCGCCATGTCTAAGCTGGATTTAATGTTATTCTATTCTGCTTCTACTTCCTTAGTATCAGATATTTTCCCTATATCTTTCAGGAATTCACTTGACCTTTTTCTGAATCTTTCTTGAATATCTTTATCTTTTAGTTTCTCAAAGTCAAAGTGCATTTTGCCCTTTCTTTTTTTCAAGATTTTTAATTCAACTGCAGTCTTCATAATTACGATGTTGTGGTTAGTGTCTATATCTGCTTCTGGGTAGTTTCTACAGTCTTTTACTTGATTCCTAAACCGTTGTCTAACAAGAATGTAATCTATTTGATATCTTACTATATCCCCTGCCATCTTGCACGTATATCGTCTTCTAGCATGATGTTGAAATAATGTGTGTGCAACGATTAAATTGTTCTTGTCGCAAAATTTTACCAGCCTATTTCTCCTGTCGTTCTCGTGCATAAACCAAATAAACCTACTAGCGCTCCTTCCCTACCCTCACCTACCACTGCATTAAAAACCCCCTTAATTATTAAATTTTACTGTCCTTTTACGTATCTTAATATGTCTTCGATATCTTTGTAAATAGCTTTTACCTCTTCATCACGGTAGCTAGAGATGGGCATGTATACTTGTATTATTACTGTGTTTACCGGTTTAGATTCTAATCTAACCATGGCTACTCTTTCGTTCTTTTGTAAGTAATTATCTACACAGTATCCAATTTTTTTTCACACAACTATCCTCACACCCAAATTTCCTTTCTCTGCTCCTGTATGAATTACCCTGAAGTGTCCACTCCAAAAATCCCCAGCCTCTGGCCACCGAACTTTGCTGATCCCTACTGTGTCTAGTGCTAGCCTATTCATTTTCATTTTTAAGTTCTCTAGCTTACCTACTTGCTTCATACTTCTAACATTCCACGCTCCAACTCGCAAAATGTCCCCGACTCTTATTCTGGACTTTCCGATCGCATCCTCAGAAGTAGTCCCCTCCCGGAGATCCGAATGGGGGGCTATTTTAACTCCGGAATCTTTTACCCCAGAGAATGTCATCATGTTTATTTCAATTTAAGTACACCGTGTACTTGGGAGGTATTGTGGTGGTTTTTCGTTGCCTTCCACATCCCGGTAGTGTGTCTTAGACTGCTATACCGACCCTTATAGTCTCTGCCAATCTAAGTACCGAAAGAGCTGTCTTAGTCTGGTCCCTCACTAACGACTCTACTACTTTGGTTGGACGTGTAGTTTGGCTCTTTAGCTCATTAGAACACTTAAGCCATTTCACCTGTTCTAGTAATCTAGAACTTCGGCAAGGTGCAGGTCCATTCGAAATGGAACCATAATCTAGGAAACAAAAATTTAACTTTTAATACAAATTTTACACTACACTAAAAATTTGTAAAGACGGCATAGTATCAGAGGCCCATGTATTTATTACGAGGGAAATTAAAAAAAAAGTAGATTAAAGACCGTGCAACTAGCAACACCTTGGACAGAAATTTGGATAAAGTTAGGCATTTTAAGAAATACATTTTCAGTAGGTGTGACTGTGATTGAACAGAACGTAAACATCTTGAACGTAATGGAGGTTTAGTTATTTTAGAAGATAAATGTTTGAGCGACAAATTATCAAAACTTAATATAAGAAGAAAATTTGAACAAAAAAGAAATTTTTATGTTGATTTCAGAAAATTAGAGGCGAGTGGAAACTTAAAAAAAAACAAATCAAATTTAAAATTAGTAGAGACGGTACCTATATTCTGGCGCAGAAGCGATCATTTTTACATTTATTTTCCTATTGGAAAATTTAAGGCACGTTTTGCAAATTTTCATGTCTTTCAATGTCATACAACCAACACAACGTGACACCAGCAAGCCGAGTCAACTACTTTCACTTTCATTTTTTCTAATATGAATCCTACACCTCACATTATCGTTTCGACCAATGTGAAAGCGTATATAGTAAAGATACCGATTACGTAAAACCATAAACACTAGATAAGAAAAACTAAAATACTTAATAAATAAACAATCTATACATGACAGTAATCGATAATACAATAATAGTACTATTATACACATATATTTTATAGGTACACTTATATTTAATGGTAGCTTATACCTACATTTACATTTATACAACATAATTTGTATAGAAACTAACGTATAACAATATATACATCTAATAGTGCATAATGTCCAGTATATTAACAATTTCCTATACTGTAACATTTAAAAATTTTCTGTTACCAATTTTGTTGGTTATGCAATATATTCTACTTATTCTGATAGATAGACAAACATACATACAAACCTCGTAGGAACGTGTTTGGTTAGAAACAACATTTTAGAAACCATCTGTGCTTAGGAGGGATATTATTTACCTTGTTAGATATGCAAATTTTGTCTTCTTTTTTTGATTTAAGCACTGCACGAAAATAGGTCTTCCTAATTGTGAAGTTGAGATTTGCTTGAAAAGCATTAAGTATTTAAGTGTTCACAACTTAGTTTATTCATTTTGTCATAATGTGCAAAGCCGAAAGTGGGTAAGTTTACTTCGCTTTTATTAATTTGAAATTGTTAAATCTGATGAGGGGTTTTTACTTCAGTATTTAGTTACGGATTCATGAAAGTGGCATTTAGTTACGGATTCGATGACACTAAATTATTGCGAGAAGCACGCAATACTAAATTATTCTTGGAAGCACGTGGAAATAATTTCGATCCTGGTGTAATTATTATAGTGTCCAAAATACGTTTTATTCTAATAGAATTCGCACATGGTGAATTCTAACCACTAAGTTTGGGACATCGCAAACACTATTCGTTGCCACTCTGAATGCACCCTACAATGCAGCCATCATTTCTGAAGAGTATTTTTAGCAATTGTTCGTATAACCAATCTACAGTTTAATAAGTTATTTTGCATGGAATCTACAAAAATGCGTTTGGTTGATGTAATCGTAGAATATGGATAGCCTGTAATCGGGCACGCTGTCCCATTTTGTTTTTGAAGCTGTTATCTTCACAGGTGTAGTCTTTGGTCAATCAATAATAGGAACTTCTGGTTGATACCCCTAGGTGACATCGATATCAACGTCTTAAATCAGGTGACAACAAATATCTACATACCAAACACGGAAACAGGTATTACAAATTTTATTCCTCCTATAACAGCAATATTTTAATTTGATGAGTAGTTAAAACTGTACTGTAAAGTTCTTTAAAGCAGCACATGCAATTTCATTAACCTACATTTTTTTGCTTGAATTAGTTACTAATCTAGGGACTTCAATTTTGTACAAGTCTGAAAAATTAAAACGAGTTCGATTTTAATACTTGACGACTTCATTCAATATTAAAGTATTTAACAATTTGTTTATGCAGTTTGCATTGTAGCAACTTTTTATTTTTCTATTTTATTCTTATTGTTCAAGGGCGCGAAACAATTTAAGGAGCTTGGGTAATTTTGACATTTATACGCAGTGTTAAAGGTGTCTTGAAGCGATTATATTACACTGTTACGTAAAACCTGCATGGTTTTAGCCTATTCGGCATAACTAATTAGAAATGAGATCGTAGTACTCGCTATAAATAAACTACCGAAACGAGAGCAACATAAACTAAGTCCGTAAGTAACTCAAATAGAACGAAAGATTGAATGTCACCTTTTTAAAAATGACAACAAATACTTTAATATAAGAAACGATTCTCTGCCAGATTACAATTAAATGAAAAGCGATACCATTTGATAAGGGACGAAGTCTTTTTTGACAAATTGGATGTAGCTTATAGGTACAAAATCCTGCTTGCAAAGAAGAAATGATTGGCATTAAACTTCGATAACCACAGATGGTGGAGAAAGTGGACGTATAAATATGAACAAAGTTTATAAAAGCGTAACCTTCAAGCACCTACCAGTAATAAACTACAACCTTTAATGACGAGAAACTGTCGACTTGTTTCTGACGAACCTCGAGAAACGTCAATAATTTTATATCATCGTAGCTACGGTTACACCAGTGTTTGCACAACTACAGTCGCGGCACACACAACACAAGCACTTGAAGGTTAATCGCGGTAAAACGATTGACTGTAATTTTACCTGCAAGCTACATCTTAAGCGATAATAAAAGTTAATTTCAACGATAATTACAAACGGAACATCTAGAATGTGCTTCATTTACCGTTTGAGAACAACTGTATTGCATTACAATACCTAATAATCACACTCTATTTTCGGTAGATAGATATGAGTCCACTTTAGTAAAACTGAATTATAGTCCCTTCGAGAATGTTCCATGTATTTCTTAATTATTATTACAATACTATAACCAAATATATTTAACCCACTTTCCTGTGTAACTTACAACTTTCATGTTTATAAATTGGCGAATTCTAGACGATTGATTTTTAAGTATACTATTCATATTTCTCATTTTCTGTACATCAGAAGCTATTACATCACATCTCCGCGTTATTCAATTTAGCATAAGATTAGGAATATTCATCAAAGGCCTTGGGGTACTAACACTCTACCCTACAGCTTGTAATTGACAGCATCAATACGTCTGTATAATGAGGGTAGGTACGGATTAAAGCGTAATAATAAATTTGAGTTGTATGTCAAATGTTGTATATTTAAAATTCCAAAGACCACATAAAATCATTCAATGAATTATTAATTAAGAATTTATGGAACGATATGAATAGTAGCAGTAGCTTAGTAGCTTTTAAAATATGTGAACGTAACACAAGTACAGCAAAAACGCCATGATTATAACCTTGACATTAGTTAATTCTTGCTACCCGCTGACAGAAATAGTAGACCGGAAAATACGACGTACAGTCAAATAAATTTACAAAACCTTGGCAATTATAATGGTTATAAGTCCGGCCATAATCTGAAATCCGCCGAATAGACATTAACATGTTCATCGCCTTATAATTGTTTGGTGTACAAAAAACTTCTGAGCTTTAGATTTCATACAACCGAAAACACAATTTAAAATTCATTAGTTTTCCCGCTCTTTTACGGTTTTACAACGCTGACATTTGGTCTTTGAAAGTACCATGCGGTTTGACGTTTGATGCACATAACCTGCAAAATCAGTAGTGTTCACGATGGCGATAACAAAGGAGTATATTAGATTTTCCATCCACTTCGCGTTTCATCTGAAGAAAAATGCTGCTGAAGCCACTGAAATGAGTTGTGATGCATATGGAGAAAAGGCTGTAAGTCATGCTGCGTGTAAAAGGTGGTATCAAAAATTTCCCCAAGGAGATTTTAGTCTTGAAGATGAACCGTGTGCAGGACGCCCTCAAAAGATTGAAACGGACGAACTGCAAGCATCGTTGGATATAAACCCTGCACAAACTAAAAAAGAGTTTGCACAGCAGCTTGGCATTACACAGCAAGCTATTTCCACACGTTTACATGCAATGGGAAAAGTTCAGAAAGAAGACAGGTGGATTCCGCATGCACTGACCGAAGACAACTAAAATCGACGGCGTGACACAGCACTCACTTTACTTTCAAGGTTCTGGAGAAAGGGTTTTCTGCAGAAAATCATTACAGGCGATGAAAAGTGGATACTTTATATTAACCCGAAGCGTAAAAATCATGGGTTGACCCTGGTCAACCTTCCACATCGACTCCATACACCAATATCCACGGCAAGAAAGTTTTGCTCTGCATATAGTGGAATTGGAAAGGTGTATTGTATTACGAGTTGTTACAGCCGGGTGAAACAATTACGGCAGACCGCTATCAGCAACAGTTTGAAGAAAAGAGGGCTTTTACTGGCAAAGGACGTCGTATAGTGATACTGTTTCATGACAATGCCCGGCCACATGTTCCGAAAGTGATTCAGGACCATATCTTTGCGATAGGCTGGGAACTTCTCCCGCATGCGGCGTATAGCCCAGACATGGCGCCTTCCGATTATTACCTATTCCTGTCGCTGCAGTATTACTTGGCTGATACACACTTTGTGACACTTGAAGAGGTACGAAAATGCATTGATGACTTTATCGTCTCGAAGCAAAAAGCGAAAAGCCATCGATGCAAACGGAGAATATTTCGTTGGTTAATATCTTTTTGTTTGTTTTTAAATAAATGTTGAATTTTGCAAGAAAAAGCTCAGAACTTTTTTGTACACCTAATAGAACAACAGGAGAATTTAAAGAAGTTGTAGACTTTAATAACACGAAATTTCAAATAACTCGATTTTAATTTATATGTTAGTTAATATTCACGCCGTAAACGCAACATTAATCCGGTCACTAGAAGGATAAAAGGAGTTCAACCCTTAATTAAATTATGCAGTTTTGACTGCTTTATATGTTGTTCGGGATGGCTAGAGAGTGAAAAAAAAACAAGTTTCCGTCATCCCCATACCTCTGCGTTTTCCGTTATCTAAAAAAATCACGGGAAAAAGGTACTTTTTCCAGTTTTTCTCATAGTTACCTTTAAATAAATAAAATAATCGTCATGTAGCTATGTTTTGTGAACATCAAGGTGGACTTGTGTACTTACTAAATAGGCAATTGATCGAAGACGAACGCCTGGTTGAAACATTCCTTGTGGCATCTTTTTTGTGTGCATGACAAACGACCGTTCAAGGGAGTCTAACAAAGGACTCCCAGTACAAGGAGGGAACCTCAATGGCACAAAAAAAAGAGCAGTATCCACATGGTGGCGAGAGGAAGGTATCCACGGTCAAATCTACCGTCAGTATATTCTGTGCAGCCATACAGAGTTTGTTTTTTTTCAAGTCTACTTTACTTTTCACGCTACGATTTTATTTACACCAAGTGTTTGACTGATGCCACGTTTTCCTACTACTGTTCAGGTCAGTTTAAAAACCTCTATCTTCATGAAACTATAAGTGGAATATACTTTATGTTAGTAATAGTTTACAATCATTGGGAGTAACCCTTTTGTTGTAAGCTTACTTCAAAACGATAAACTATTGTGATCGCCTAAAAATTTTTAGAAAAGAGTTATAATTTTTTAGTGTTTTTCGACAAATTACGCTATCTAGAGGTTATTACGTTACATAGGATATACAATGATAAATGTAAAATATCATACAGCAAAAGCCACATCTGTTGTGTCGGCAGTAAACAAACTACCTCATTTTAAATATTATTAAGATATTCTAAAGAAATCTGTACTAAGAGGAAAATACTTAACTGAACTGTTATTATAGGTTCCTCTAAAATATCCAATACATAATGTAAAATGCGAATTGTTTGTTGAGTTTCTTGTAAATTCGTTATAGAACAATGCTCTACATTAAATTTTCTAATGCTCTACCCGAAAGTAGTACATTGGCCAGAAGTGACTTTTTTTTACTTTAAAATTTTGAATTTTGCAGAACCCTTGGTGTTCCAAGCAAGGTAGGGATCTCTAGCGTGCGTGACGACACTCACACACGAGACCTACACTATACCTCTCATCCGAATGGGGGCGTATTTTTGTGAAAAATGCTCACATAACATTTTTCAAGCGGATAGTGCCGGGATTCAAACCCGGGACTTTGGGCTTAGTAGTCACACGCATACCAAGTAAACCATGGACTCGTATATAGAACAGTGCCGCGAGACATACGCACATTCATTCATAAAGCATATCTAACAGTGTACAATCATTGGGAGTAAGCCTTTTGTTTTTAAAAAGTAACAACTATCACTTATCACTAACTAATATCACTAACTGATATCACTTTTTATTTCAGTAAGGCATGCACAATGACTTTATTCCCTTAAAGAAGGACTTCTGCTCGATTTGTGTTTTTTATGCGAGAGGCGAGTTAAGGTTCGTGGCTTCGAGCGGTCCTTTTTAAAAAGATTTCTTGAACTTCCTAACACATTTATTTGTTTTAAACAGATTTGAACATTGAATTTTGACAATCTTGAATTATTATTCTAAGTCGAAAATTAATTACTTAATTGTACAAATGAGTTATCTACGAACTGCAATGTGAAAGCTGAACGTTTGATAAATTGACTACGAGTGGAGCTCCCGGGACTTTTATAATCTCCCTACCTCCTCACAATTCTGTGGGAACTTGCAGACCTAATGTCTGCTTTTATTTGACTCTTATTCATAATACATTGTTGTAATCTTAAATCTTATCATAACTACTTTGTTGCGAGCTTACTTCTGCGTAATCTCGGTACGTGACTGTCTGTGACCACCTGTGACCTGACATCTGCAGTGTCACTTATCCTTGTGCTACAAAGTAGCGTTTCTGTTTCCATGAACGTTTTTAAACTGAATAAAATGTCCTTCAATTACATTGTTGCACATTTTCTAATATTTCTAATAACTTCTTAAGTATTAGTTTCTTATATATCAAATGGAGGATTACATAACTCCTCCCGACGTACATTAAAAATTAAGGTTTTTTTAACTTCTTGATTTTTAATTAAATAAATTTTTTTAATCTCATTTCTTAAAATTCATACTTTCTAGGGGTACATTTGTTTCTTTAGTTGCCTTAAATCTAAAACTGTTCCTTTATTATTTTTATATCTAATACACATTTTATAAGTTACATAAATGATCAATAAAATAGTCAATATAATCAATATAATTGTCCATACACTAATATTATCGTAGTGCACTTTGGGCGTTTTGATTTCGTTCAGGTGTTCTTTGTAATCTTCCATGAGTTTCCTGGCGTGGTTGAGGTTGTCTAATTCCAGGTGTTCCAATTGCATTGATTTTTGAATTATTTCTTCGTCTTCGTCTTGAGTGATCTTGATTTGTAAATCGGGTAGATTTGCTAATTTCTTGCTTTGTACGGGATCTTGGTAAACTCTAATTATTTCATTTTTAAATTTCAAATAACAGTTTTTCTTTAGGGTGATTAATTTACTTCCGGTTAATGCTAAATTACTTTCGTCTTGATTGCAGTATATTGTTGCGATTACTTCGGTGGGGAAAATGGCTATCCATTTATTTTCCGTTACTTTCTGAATTTTCATATTGGTGATTTGTACAGGTTTGGCTTCACACTTTTGTTAGTGATTGGTAAATTTGAGTAGTTGTACTTCGCAAGGGCTGTCTTTTTGAATTGTTGTTGTTATCAATGATTGGCATAAGTATTGATTGGGTGTGACTTCATCACACTTTTCGTTCGTATAACCACATCTTAGTTCATTTAAGGATAGGATTTTGGTTCTTGGAATAATTATTGGTATGTGCTAGTCATTTTCAGCGGAAAAACAAATAAGTGATAATAATTGTAACTGTTAATCTCTACTATTGGTATTTCTATTAAAAATGTTATATCGTTGTTTTTACATAGCCTTTAACTATGGCTATATTCTCAAATATTAAAATGTTTGATTCTATTACATCGAAAGGTAATTTACTGTTAGTTATAAAGGATTTTATTCTCAATAATTCTTTTAATAAATCAATTGGTGCTATGATACTTGAATGTAGGGTACTTAATTTCGCGAATGTTACTGCGTTTTCTAATGTTGCTAGGATTTGTTGAATTAAAGTTAGGGTTGATATTATCTGGTTGTATATCGTGTTGAATCTGATTAAATCTCGCATGCCTAACATGGTAGTTCGCATGTTATTTTCTAAGGTTTGTATTCGATTGGCTATACTATCTTGGTTTCTAACTAATTTTCTTAAGGTTTCATTAAATTTTATGATCGTTGATTGAGTTAACGATATTTGGTTACTAATTATGGTTTTGATGTCGTTTTGGTTGTCGTTTTGGTTGTCTATTAATTGTTGTATCGCGTTGTCATAGCGTTCTGCGTCTTGATTACCTAAATTAACGGTAATTGTTTTTATTATGTTTCCTAATCCGTTGATTAGTTCTCTTTTTCTTCTCGTCATTTGTTCTGTGGGTATTAGTCGATTAAATTTGTCTTTTATATTTTTTAAAATGCTTTCTGTTATACTGTCGTAGTTCATGACTTCTATTGCGTATTCTTTTCCGAATTTTGTCGTGTCCATTGATTGTTTTAGTCGAAAATAATTATTTTTGATTATTTGAAATTCTTGTTTTAGCTCGGTTAAATCGAATTTTTGTGCAAAGGTCCAATAATCTATAGTGTTCTGCATACTGCATAATTTTATTGGTAGTATACCGGGGTTATTCTTTATATCTTCAATTATAATTTCTGTGTCCGTTCTACCTGGGCGGAGGTTGACGGTAAGGGTGATGATTGCCCATCTGAAAGTACAGGGTGTCTTAAATTTTTGAGGTGCACATATATTGTTATCTTGCTGTCGTCTACTACGGCTACGTTTTTGTCGGATATTCGTTTGATTTTAAAGGGGCCTAAATTTCTCGGTGCCGTTTTGTGTTTTTTATTTTGGTAATTTTTCTCTAATACGGTTTGTCCTATGGAAAATTTGTTTACGTCTGTGTTTTAATTACGGGTCGCGGTAATGCGTTCTTTATCGTTATCTAACTTATCCTTTACTTTGTCATAAGTTATTTTTAGTTTCTCTTTGTGATCCTTGGCGTATTGCTAATAGATTTCTTTGTTAGAATGTATATCGTAAGGGTTACGTGAATCTGAGTGTCCTAGGGTTAGTTCTAAGGATGTAAAATTTGTCGATGAATGAATTGTGTTATTATACGCGATTAATGCGTATGACATTAAGTTAGTTATGTGTTCTTTCTTGTAATTTATTCTTAAAAATCTGATCTGTTGTAATAGGGTTGAATGTAGCCTTTCAATTAGTCCGTTGGATTCAGGGTGGTTTTCAGTTATAAAGTGAATTTTTATTTTGTGTAGTTCCAAAGTGTTTTGAACTTTTTTGTTTTTGAATTCGCTTCCGTTGTCTAACGTGATTGTTTCTGGCGTTCCATAAAATGTAAAATAATGTAAAAATCCTTGGGTTACGTCTATACTATTTTTAGAAGTGATTGGTATTGCTTGGCCTATTTTCGTAAATGCGTCCACAATTGTTAAGTAACTTTGTGCTTCTACTACTAGAGTATCTGCATGTAATTTTTGAAAAGGTTTGTCTGGTGTTTTAGTCAACATTAAGGGTATCTTCGGGGGTTTTTTGTCATATTTGGCTTTATCACATAATTCGCACTGATTGATAAAGTCTGTAGTTAATTCTTTCATGTCCTTGAAGTAGTAACGCCTCATGATTTGTTGTAGGATTTCATTTTTTCCACGATGTTTGGTTTTTCCTTCGTGTTGGTTTCTTATCACGTCATTTATTTCGTCAGGGTCGTCTAATGTTATTAATTTACTTGTGCATCTTATAAGTTCGGGGCCAGAATTGTTGAATAATTTAATATATATTTCTGAAAAGCGTTTATACAAGTTTTCCGTGTTGAAGTAAAAGTAAAATTGTTTTTTCTCGAGAGTGTATTCCTTTAGAATTTTAATTATTTGTGATTCATTGTCGTTTCTGGTTATTTGTATCTGGTATATTTTCTTATTATCTACTTTCGTATATTTTACAGGGTTGGGGTTGTTTAAAGCTTCTGTGATTATGAATTGATTGGGCTTCATGTCTATGGCTTCGTTTAAAATTTTTATTGCGGTTTCCGGTTCGTCATTTTGTGTTGAATGTATGGTTTCCATTTTTTCTGGGTCTTCTCTAATTTCGGTCTCGTCTACAATTCTTATCACTGATTCTGTCTCTACTGCGTTAAGTTGTATTCTACTTAAAGCGTCTGCGTTATTGTTGTAAATTCCCTTTTTGTATATGATCTCGTAGTCATATTCTTCTAGTCGGATTCTCCATCTTTGTAATATTGAGTTGAGTTCTTTGAGTTTGCATAGCCATACTAATGGTCTATGATCGGTGTATATATAAAATTTCCGTCCGTATAGGTATGGTCTAAAATACTTTGTTGCCCAAATTATGGCTAACAATTTTTTCTCTATCGTACTGTATCGTTGCTCTGTTTCGTTGAGGGTTCTGGATGCGCAACTGATGGGTTTATCGTTACATACTGTACCTTGGTTTAATACTGCGCCTAAGGCTACATTTGATGCGTCCGTTGTTAATATGAATGATTTCGAAAAGTCGGGGTATTCTAATACGGGGTGATTTGTTAATATGCTTTTGATTTTATCTACAGCTTTAATAAATTCTGGGGTATGAACAATTTTGTTTCCCTTTTTTAAACAATTGGTTAGGGGTATTCCTTCGCAATGGAATATGTCGCGGTATTCGAAACATACTTTTTGTATTGCTTTCTGTTCCTCTGAATTTATGTCGCGGTTAAATCTGATATTATTCAAATTTTGTCTTAACCTTTCGTCGTTTTATACGGGGTTGTAATTTTTGTTTGAGTTTTCGTCTATTTCCATCTCGTTAAAATTTAATTCTTCTACGTTAATCGGGTTTGTTAAATATAGTTCTACGGGGTAGTCATTTGAGTTTAATATTGTTGTTGTGGCGTAATTATCTTTAATTTGTACTAATGCGGTTGGAGTTTCTACTCCTTGTTGAAAAGTTATGTGGTTAATTATTCCTAATTTATTATTTGAATTTACAGAGATTTTTATTTTTTTTCCGTTCGGGGTTCTATTGTATATTTTTCGTCAATTTGGGTGTTTTGGAGTTTAATGGGGATTCGTCCATATTTTGTTCTTAATATCTATGTTGGCTCCTAATTTTCTTAGAAGGTCCATTTCTAATAGTCCGTCATATTTGTCGTTAAATTCGAATATGCAGAATTTATGTTTCATTTTTACGTTAAAGGTTTTTGGTAGGGGTATGTTTGCTACAAATAGTTGTAGAGTTGTTTGATGGGCGGTTTTAATTTTGAAGGGTTCTCTTTCTACATAGTTTAAATAATGTTTCTTACTGTTCGCGGGCTTATTAATGTTTTTGAAGATCCGGTATCGATTAGTAACTTAAATTCAGCGTGGGGTATTTCGATATAGGGTAATACAAGGTGATTCATATTATTTAGGTTTATTACGTTTGGTCAGTTTATAAAGCGGTCCATTTGAAAATTTGAGCACGAGTTTTTTTCGTCGTTTGTATGGTTTTTCGCGTTCATAATGGTATGATTGGTTTTGTTCGTTATTTGTACACGGTCGATTGCAATTATTCTGGTCATCTTCATAATCTTTTACTTCTTGATGAAATAGCTCTTCTGAAGTGAAAGTGCGTTTTTGATTAGGGTTTGGTCATATGTGCGTTATTTTCGTGTTGGGTCTGGTGTTACCAGATGAGGTATCCATTGGTGTAAGTTTATAATAGTTATTGGGATTATTATTGTTTATCATCGGTGAGTTCCTAATAGGATGCGCGTTAAATGCTAGTCCTTGCTGATTTACATTTTGATTGAATCTCGGTTGAAATGCGGGTTTTGAAAAGTTTGGGTAAAATGTTGGTTTTGGGAATTGCTTATATTGGTTGTTAAAGTTCGAATTATTAATATGTGTATTATTAGTTCTCCTTTGGTTTGTTTGTGCATTGAACGAGTTGAATTTTTGTTGTGGATTTATTTGTCGCGCGGGTTGCATGGTTTTTATTGGCGTGTAGCTTTTATTCGCGTTGAGGTAATATAGTCGGTTCCTGTAATACATTACATTTTCTTCTTCGATTATCATGGCCATCGCTTCTTCTAAGTCTTGGGGGTGTTAAAGTCTAATCTTATCTGAAAGTCGTTCGGGTAGTGCATTTAGATAGGTGTCTAATGCCATCTCGTCGTACATTTTTGTTTTTAAAAGTTTTACATTTGGGTCGGTTTCTTCAAGTTTGAGTTTTGTCAAGATTAAGCTTCTTACATCTTGGCATTTTATTCCAAATTAATAGGGGGATTGGTTGTGTTCCATCCTAAGGTTTATCAAATCGCTTACTTGACATTTTAGGTTCCTTTGATCGCCAAAATATGCTATTAATATGCGTTTGTATTCATTCCACTGGTCTACGTCATCTAGACTTGCTATTAATGTTAATGCCCTTCCGGTCAGTTTACTGATTATAAGGCGGATAAGCAAAGTGTTTCTTTCGTTTTCTCCGGGCTTATAAAAGGTTTTTAAGAATATTTTACGGGCCAAAATGTAGTTACTTAATAAACATTGATCACCGTTAAAGTTGGGGATCATGTCCATATACAGCTTCATTTCATTAGTCATCTTGGCTGGGAGAATATTTGGGTAATTTAAAAAAAAATTATTTTTTTTAAAAAAATTTTGGTTTTATTTCGTAGTTTGTGGTGTTATTCCTTGCTTGGATTTATTACTTTTTCGTTTGGGTTGCGTCGGGTTACTTGCTGTTTTTAATTTAGATCGTTTCGGATTATTTGAAAATTGATTCGCTTAATTTTGCGTTTACTTGCACGGTTGTGTAGTTATTTAATAAGTGTTACGTTTGGTATTGGTTTGGTTAAGTTTATTTTTAATTTGATGATGTTAATTTTAATTTCTGAAGTTTCAATAGGATTGAGTGATTTTTATGGTAATTTATCGTGCTTGAATGTTTTGCGTCGATTGCGTCAGTTAAAACTTCTCTATTTTTAATTATGTCGATTTTAGTTAGGTGTGTAATAATTATCTCTTTGGTTTATGCAATTGTAAGGTGTTTGCAATGCTTACAATGTTGTCAGTTAATTAGTTACGTCAGTTCCTGTTGTAAGGTTATTTTTAAATATACTGTAGGTGTTATTCAGTAATCGTTGTAATTTTATACAATGTCATGTTTGAGAATAATACAATTTGTGCGTTGAAATATTTCATTAAAATTTTAATGTTTGAATGCGTTCTCAGTACCGTAACTATTAATATCTTTCCTGAGTAATTTAAATTGATACTTTAATAAAAGTTTCCGGTCGTATTTTATGCTGTTTCAATTTTACAATGCTGAAAGGTTTTCGCGATGTTTAGATAGCTTTTGTTCAGTAATTTATAATTAGATTTATGCGTGGTTTTATTCACTTTTAAAGATGAGACGGTTGTTGCGTATTAAGAATGTGGCTTTTAATAATAGCTTTGTACGTTGTCTATTTATGGAATAAGATGAATTTACGTCTGGATAGTTGCGTTATTACAGATTTGAGTTTTGATTGTTCGTGATTTTAGCTTTCGCTTTTTACTCTCGGGGTATTTAAATTATTTTTATGCGCCAGTTAATTCTTGTATTATTGAATTAGAAATTCGTTTTTGTTTCTAAAAAATTTTTTCAAGTTTTTATGTCTCAAAAAAATTTTTTCTCAGTTCTTATCTCTCTCTTTTCATATATACAATATAAATTAATGATAAATTTTCAATAACAGCTTGAAGATAATCTCTAGCAATTGCTAAGAAGATTATTTTCAAAAAATTGCATAAAATAGTTGTAACAATAGTTAATATACATATATAAATCATAAACTAGCAAATATCAAATGTTTTTGTTAAAAATAAAAATAAAAGTCAATTGGTTTAAAGGAAAATGAACTTACACTAATTGCTTTGTTGATTTCATTGATTTCTTTCTTTGTTTCTGTTTTCTTTTGGATTTGATCTATTCTTGTATCGCCTCCAATTTTTCTTTTGTTGAATTTGAACGATTCTTGTTTCTCCTTCAACTGCTGGGATTGAACGATGCTTGTTTCGCCTCCAACTTCTGTTTTTGTTCTGCCAAATTCAGAATTGAAATTCCAGACCACCAGTTCCTCGATTTTGGATTCGCTAGTGCCCTTTTGACATCCGTCACGACTGCGCTAGTTAAGGTTCGTGGCTTCGAGCGGTCCTTTTTAAAAAGACTTCTTAAACTTCTTTACACATTTATTTGTTTTAAACAGATTTGAACATTAAATTTTGACAATCATGAAGTATTATTCTAAGTCGAAAATTAATTACTTAATTGTACAAATAAGTTATCTACGAACTGCAATGTGAAAACTGAACGTTTGATGAACTGACTACGAGTGGAGCTCCCGGGCCTTTTATAATCTCCCTACCTCCTCACAGTTCTGTGGGAACTTGCAGACCTAATGTCTGCTTTTATTTGACTCTTATTCATAATACATTGTTGTAATCTTAAATCTATTCATAACTACTTTGTTGCGAGCTTTCTTCTGCGTAATCTCGGTACGTGACTGTCTGTGACCACCTGTGACCTGACATCTGCAGTGTCACTTATCCTTGTGCTACAAAGTAGCGTTTCCGTTCCCATGAATGTTAATAAACTGAATAAAATGTCTTTCAATTACATTGTTGCACATTTCTTAATATTTCTAATAACTTCTTAAGTATTAGTTTCTTTTATATATATCAAATGGGGATTACATAACTGGCGTTTGGAAAAAGGGGATATTAGTTAATGTCAAGAAAAAAACAAGTATCAAAAGTGAGCGAAACAATCACTTTTAAATTTTGCAAGGGAAAAATGCGATTCGAGTGTACAGTGCATGCTCGAAAAATTATTGTGACGAAAGAGGGATCGAATCTTACCTATGTCAAGGCGAACCTTGTACGTCTTGGCCTCTTTGATGAGTGAGCAATTTGACTTCAAAAATAACTGTTTATTTATGTGGTGAATTGATTCCCTTTAATTACAACGAGCTTAGGAAAAAAGGCAGTTGACAAACGGGATCCATCTAACTTGGTGAAGAAACAGAAGTTAGGGACAATTTTTTTAAAAACAAATGTGAAACTTGAAAATGAGAAAATTATTGATCGGGTTTCTCCAGGCTTAGATTTTATTGCAACTAATACTTAGCTTTATCGCTGTTGTCAGAAGAGATTGTTGAAGCCGCCAGTAGCAGGGTTGAAACGAGGATACAGACCGCTTACCCACATTGATGATGGATATTTATTCTTTTTTGGATGTCAATTCTCATTTCAACAACTGATGGGCGCGGTCAATGGAAGGGTCTCAGCAGACTGAACGACAGTGAATTCCCGTTTGCTGCATAAGTATGTGCTGCGTGCATTGGCGTAGCCTAAAAAAACAGACCAGGGGGAGAAAATGACCGGGCTCAATCGGTGAGTGGGCGGTGTCTTACACATACAAAATTTAAGAAAGACCTGAAATTAAGAAAAATTACACACACTCACAACTAAACATACACAAAAGAAAGCCTCTAATTAAAAAAAAATTTATTATGTACAAAAGCATAATAATATCAAAAAACAAACAATCAATAATTACAAGCTAAACCTATCAATAAAATAAAAAGAAATCATTTTTATAATGGTGAGCTGCCGTTTCAGGTATCTACCCTCTTACATTATGTAGCAACAAAGAAAAAAAACCGAACGCAACCCTAAAAACCACAGCTCGAGATCATTGCAAATATAAAATTAAACAGATAGGATGGTCACGATAAATACAATATTTCTAATATACATCATCTCACTTGACGATAATCATTTTACGAATTCTAAATTTAGTCAACACGTGGAGCCTGATAAGTATTTTCTTTCGACCCAATTCCCAGAACTCATACAAGCAAATAGTGCATATACACTCACCCTAGAATCCACGGCGTAGGGTTGATCCTAATGACAAGGCAGAACAGAGGGGCTCGGGATCAAGTAATGTTGGTGTCCGTCCTTACTCAAAAAAAAGGAACGAAAATTCAACGGGTCACTAGGTCCCCCGAAGGAAGAAGCTAGAATAATTTCAGGTAAAATTACTTTATTGTCGCCGCAAAGTACGTTTTTATTAAGACCAGAAATACTTACCACGCTGTATTGCGTGCGCAAAATTCGCACGAAGAAAAACGGAAACAACCAAAAATATATCAAATGTTTTCGTTGTGTTGTTTAAAAAGATGACGAGTATTAATATTGTTTAATTTAATAACCAGAGTTCCAAGTCATATTGTTATCGAACGATTAGAAAACTGGAAATCACGGTATCAAATAATAGTAGGATCTATCATCTTGACAAGTCTTTAAATAGGAAACACAAAACAAGCAATTATACGCTATCGCAAGGTATACAGAGCTTACGGATACCTAACACAGGATATTGAATTATTTAAGTTTTATCATAAACTTGTCGTTTCCAAGCAAAAGGGATTTGAGTTGAAAAGTATTAGACAGCGTACTTGTTATTATTTAAGTTGACGGATGTGAGAATAGCAACGTAGTTAATTTAACAAGATTATCGTAAAGCGCACTTATGAATTAACAAGAGAAATTTCTAAAGCAAAATTGGAACGTAACATATAGGAAAAACATCGTCTTTGTGAAAACAACCAAAACATTGAGTCTGTTTTAAACTTACTGAATATCAAATACTCACTGACAATTGGTATGGAAATAAAAAAATGAATCATGAGGAAGCGAGTCTGGGAGTAATCAAGATTTCATTATAGAGAACATTCGCTTTAAAGCTTACAATATCACAGAATTCCCACAGCCTGATCAGTTTTTGGATACCCTTGTGTATAACATTCCTCAATCTTTATTGACGCTTCTTGAAACTGTGACCCTCAAAAATAAGAAAAGCCCTCTTGATGTGTGGAATAGAACAGGTGTAGCCACCTCACAAACTGTCGTTGCTATAGTACGATACAGATCATGATGTTTTCTCTTAGGTTTTCGTTTGATGTATCGTCTATCAGTCAATCGCCGTTATCTCTGCTGAATCCTAGACGTGAAAAAGCTTTCTGCCAATTGGTGTATAACAATGCCGACTTCAATTTCAATACTACAGATAGTCACAAAATGTTTTACCCCATGAGCGGAATAAGTTATGACTCTATACAATGCTGTAGAGCAGCATTCAACCTTCGTCATCGCTGCTAAATCCTAGACGTGAAAAGCTTTCTGCCAATTGGTGTATAACATTGCCAACTTCAATTTCAATACTACAGATAGCCACCGAACTTTTTACCCCATGGACGAAATAAGTTATGACTCCATAGAATGCCGTGCAGTAACCAGGAACCGTCCCACGTTCACAAAAAATCAATGCAGCCGAATTAATAACAATACCTGGTCCCATTCAGCTTTAACGATTTGTGAAGAATCAAAGTGCTATATTGAAAATAGTTTAAGTCAAAGATTTTGATGGTCTTTCCTCTGCTACTACAAATGTCATTTCTCAATCGCACATTTGATTTTCCAATGCTCCAGCCGAAAGTATTGCATTAGCATGAAGCGAGTTTTTTTACCCGGAATTTTAAATTTTGCAAAACCTTTGCTGTTCCAAGTAAGGTAGGGATCTTTAAGGTGCGTAACAACAATCATATACGGGACCTAAATCTTATCCCCTGTCTGAACGGGAACGTATTTTTGTGAAAAATATTCGCCTAACATAATTCAAGCGGGCCGTGTGGGGACCTTAGTCTTAGTAGTCAGACGCATTCCGACTGAGCCACAGAACCGCCGCCAGTTCTCGGTCTACTACTGATGTCCTGTAGCTATATGGTAAGTCCACGGCTATTTGTTGGCCTGGATGGAGCGGTTTCATGGAAAATGCCACAGAAAGATGAGAATCACATCGTTCTAAGATAGATTACCGTTCATTCATCAATCAAGTGTGCGAAAGAGAATTTCAGGAAAGCTGTTGGTGATTTGGAATGTTGAGGCCCAAATGCATTACTGTGGGTGCAGTATTTCAAACTGGTTACCCTTATAAAACAATTTTTACAAGCAAATGGAATGGGTGACTTTCAACTCCACTTGGATAGATGATTCCATTTTTTATGCTTCAGCTCATTGATCATATCAAGAAAATACTCATTTGCTCATTTGTATGTGCAGGAAATGCCGCGATTGAAAAACGGAATGAACCCGTTGGAGTTTGTTAAATTAACGTGGAAGTGTATTTTACTATCCGAAGATCCGACAAGTTCTGACTAGGAATTTGGACAGACATGGCAGGGACCAAAAACCTATAAAGGTCATAAAGGTAGAAGAAGATTTGACGTCTGAACGTGGCACGACAGACAGCACGTTAATGACGCGGCTTACTTACAGCATATAGCACAGGAGATGGAGGAGTAATTAAACAACGTCACAGCAATTTCTTCTAAGCAATATGTGGAGATGACACACGAGGATCACTCGAGAAATGCGAGAAAATTCCAGGAGTGGTTTTCAAATCATCCGCCATTCAAGGAAGTTGAAGTTCAAGATAAATGCCTTAGTAAACGTCATACTCGACAAAACAACTGCCAACTTAACACCACAGAAGAAGTTTCTGTCTAATAAGCAAAATAAAAAATGCTTTGTCAAACTGCTTCAAACTGCACTTAAAACTTCGAACATCACCACCAAACTAGTTGTAGAAGATGCTGATGTAGTAATCGTCAACACTGCTAAATCCCTAGCCGTTCAAAATTAGGTTGCTGTGATTGCAGGTAAAGATGTTGATCTGTTTGTTTTGCTCGCAAGAGCTTCTTCTACAACTGACAATGTTTACATGCAAAAACCTAGGAGAGATAATTCACCAGATCTTTTCTACTACCTCACATCATTGACATATGACTTTTCTGACATTCTATCGATATTCCATACAATAAGTAGCTATGACACCACGTCCTACATATTCGGACTAGGAAAATAGTTTTTCAACTATTTTCGTTCCAACCCACTATTGCAAGAGGTTGAACAAACATTCTGTGACACATCTACCACCACTACAGAAATTTCAGAGGCGAGAAAACACATTGTGGCAGCATTATATGTAGGTGACCTTGATCAATGCCTGATCGATTTGCGGTACTCGATATTTGTCAGCAGCTCTGCTAAGCTTGACTTGGCCAAACTTTCGCCAAAGACAGATGCAACCCAGTTCCATTTACTCTGGACGTACCACAAGGTGATACAGTCGCAGTAGTCACGAAAATCCGTTGAAATGGGGATGGGTGAGAGGGAGCCGTGGATTGGATGCTGTAGAAATGGCAAGAGATGTAGCACATCCGGTGCTACCAAAACAACTTCTTGCAAATGCCGCACCAGCTGTACTGCAGCTTGTGGCTGTAATAAATCTTAACTATACTGTTTAGCTTGTGCAAGTACTATACTAGTCAGCCCTTGCGAAAACCAACAAGGAATTGTGATCGACCAGGATGATGACGCCAACAATGATGTGGCTGTATTAGCTCAAAATGAAGGCATCGTTGATGAATCTTTTCAGCCTT
This sequence comes from Platerodrilus igneus, assembly GCA_036346225.1. Classification (NCBI taxonomy): domain Eukaryota; kingdom Metazoa; phylum Arthropoda; class Insecta; order Coleoptera; family Lycidae; genus Platerodrilus; species Platerodrilus igneus. The sequence goes on along the minus strand of JARFIW010000165.1, from coordinate 7,976,432 downwards.
TTCAGCTAAAATGACCTCGACTGTAATATTAAGTTCCACTATTTCATAATATTTATGCGTATGTTCTACTTACAATATTCTAATAAATCAAATTTTCGTTAATAAGCATTTGTGACTCTTCATATTTATTTCTTGAGTTTATTTTATGTAAGTTATGTTAATAATAACACCCTATTAATATTTGCCGAATAGGTATGAGGAATTACTTAAAAATTATAATGAACAAACAGAAATGACCAAACAACAATTCTGGGCAATTGGAAAAAGAAACCATTTTCCTCCATTTTATCAACACCTTGATATTCGTGAAAAGCAACCTTAGACTCTTTCAATTTAAAGGTAACTATGATCTTCACAACCTATTTCAGTCCATATTTACTAAAATCAACTTTCATAGAATTTAAGCGATCCAGAAGGACGGAAAAGTGACTATTTTGCTGAAATTGTGATCTTATCCCTTCTTTACTGCTCTGTACCTTCATGGAAACAAAGCTAATTAGCGAGAAATTGTGCCATTTTTCGTTGGTTTTTTCAAGATGACGGAAAACGCAGTGGTATGGAGATGACGAAAACTTGGGTTTTCACTCTCTAACCATCTCGAACAACATATAAAAAATCCGAATTACCTGATTCAACGTAGGGGTGGACCCATTTAGTAATTGGACCATACAGAAAATAGGAAAACTAAGCGAGCAATTGTACAAAAAAAGAACATTAATATTTATTAAAAGTAAATTAAAGCGGGCCTTGCCACGATTTCTTATAAATTTTCGTTAAAACGCACTGGCGTGTTGAATATTTAGGCTTCTTTTTTAAGTTAAACTCACTTTATTACATGTCTTGAGAAAATGGAGTTAAATTGAAATCAATAGAATCATTTTTAAATAACAAAACCCCTTGGGACTAATGAAAGTACAAAAAGCGGAACCTTATTAAAGCTGGGAAGGTAGTTGAAACTTAAAGAACTGCCACAGAAAACGAGGCTGCTTTGAACAGAACGGTAACTTTCTTAACGTTTTACCTAAAGTAGACATTAATCTCATTAGGTATTCGAAAATAAAATTTCTTTAATAAATTCGATTTTAGCTAAAACATTAACGTAGGACTGTAAAATACGCTGTAAAATACTCTGAGAGTAAATTGAAACAGTGGAAATGAGAAGTGGAACGATTGTGTGGATTTAGAACGGTAAGCGACGCTGAAACAGTGCACTGTAAATTTACATGAGATTCATTTACATAAATGCGTATCCACGTACTTTTAGGAGTGAAAATTCGCTTATTGTTTGTGTGCGTCGAAACATGATTTTAAGGTGTAACGGATACATTCACTAAAGTGGCTTTAACTTCTTCTATTAACGGGTACTTCATAAAAAATGTTAATTAACGTTTCTGTTAATTGTTAGCAATAACAGTAAGGGGATTAGTGTTATAACTCTATCCAATATTTTGCAAATTTTCCATTAATATGGACACATTAGCCTTCCTTTCAGTTTAAATCACTCTTTGTAAATGTGCCACCCTGGAATTGCTTATACTATACTGTTTGCTAATCTTCAGAAAATTCTTATCGACTCGTTACTTAATCCAGTCGAATCACAGAATCCCATTGGACTTTTAGAAAAACTTTTTTTTTATTGTTGTAATAACTAACCACATAATAAAGGAAGAAAATAAGAGAGTACGATAAAAAATTTGTTTACACTCATAAAAACCCAGACGAACGTAATTCATTTTGCCCCAACTAGGGATGGACTCGGGCTCGGGCTTTCGGGCCGGCCCGGCCCGAATTTTTCGGGCCGAAAAACGCATGAGTAGATACTCCACTGTCCTTTCAGTTCTATCTCACATCGAGTAAGTAAACATTCTTAATTATATTTTCACGTAAAGTCTTCATGAACCCATTAATAACACTGGACAAAAAATTTTGGTTTTTGTTTGTTACAAGAACTGTAACAGCTGAAGCTTACAGTATTTATGGCGCTGATTTCAAATATGTTAGTGGGGGTTTTCTATCGAGAATAGTTTTTTTGTAATTTCAATTTGAAGAAAACCTTTGTTATACACACATGTAATATTGGTACATTCCTAAAATCTGCTTCGCTTGGATTTTCGGGCGTACTCTGCTGCAGGCAAATTGGTCTTAAGATTCCAGCATAAGTCAGCTAGCTTTCTGGGGTTCCACCTTCCTTGGTAACGTGTTTCCATGGTGAATATTTCCTGACGGAAGCGTTCACCATGTTCGTCACTTATAGCGCCAAGATTGTTTGGAAAAAAGTCCAGATGTGAATCTAAGAAATAGATCTTTAGTGACATGTTACAGCCAAGTGTTTTATAGTTTTCCAGAAGCTCGGTTATCAGTTCTTTGAGTTATCTGCCTTGTAATTTCCAAGGAAGTTATTAACAACATTTTTAAAAGATTTCCAGGCAGCAAGTTCACAGTTATTCAAACTGTCATCGAATCTAATATCATTCATTAATTTTCTTATATCCAGACGAACAAATATACCTTCTTCTATTTTCGCATCACTTAAATTGGGGAACTTCTTTTTTAGGAACTGATATCCAATTCCCTCCCGATCCATTGCTTTAACAAAATTTTTCATAAGACTTAGCTTAATGTGTAGGGGCGAAAGTAAACTTTTCAGGTTTTACTAGTGCTGGACTCACAACGTTCTTCTCTTTACAACAGTCAATGTTTCTCTTTTTGGCCACTGTATCTTAAGATAATGATTCTTTCTATCTCTGCTGTTTCACTAGCACAAAAAGCAACAAAATTTTGTATAACCAAGTTGTAAACCTAGTAACAGTACTATAACTTTAAGATCTCCACAAACATGCCATGAATGTTTCTTGTACTGAATCATATCCAACACAAGTTTTATACTTTCATGCCTCCTTCATGTTAGCTGCATAAACCAAAGGGATCGACGGGTATTTATTCGCAACATGAAGAAGAACCGCTTTCAAACTACGTTTTGAAAAGTTGATAAAAGGACGCTATTCATCAGGGTTGTAGGTATGTCAAAAAGCTTCCAGTAAAAATTCCACATCATTGCAGTAAACTAAGTCTGCACACTGTGAGAAAAAACATTCGAAGTCACACTGACTGTCACGGAAACCACTTATTTTCGTGTTGCGTTGTAAAGAGTCCATTCTTCCAGTCGTGATGCTAGTATTTCAGCTTGATTCTTGGATAAATTTAGATCACGAACGAGATCATTTAGTTCAGACTGATTTATTAAGTGCGGTTCAGTATTTGTATTTTCTAAAAAGTCTGGGTTCCTCCTTTCTTCATCATCCGATAAATCTGTACAACCTTCAACAACATCGTCGTCTAATTCCCATGTTTTTGGTGCCACTGGAATTAAAAACTGTGGACTGTAGAGCACTGGTCTTAAAGCAGAGGGAATATTAGGATATTTAACTGTGTGTCTAGTCTTAGCTGTTATTCCTGATATTTTCGTTAACAAAATAACAGTCTGTGGAGTGATCCTTAGGTTTCTCCAAACCATCGGAACTGCAAATATCATTTGACAGGATCCATCCAACCAACCAGTTAACAACGTTATACACGAATTACAACAACTATGAGGGCCCCTACTCATATTGTATTAAATGTGTTTGCAAATAATAATTTAAAACAAGGACTTTAAAACATATCACTTATTGAGTTGTAATTAGTGTACCAACCTGTTTATACCTGTGAATAATTTGACAGTATATAGCGGTAAATAAAAGATTGTATGATTGTTGTATTATTTGGTGATTTTATTAAATGGTGTGCGAGTGCGAAGGAAGAATGATTGTAAATTTAGGTATCGGAGCTGAGCCACAGCTGAGCTACTCAGGGAAGCTGCTGAAGATTTTGAAGCAGAAATCAATAGGGTAAGAATATTTTTATAAATTTTTTATTATTATTTTTTTGAAAATCAGTGTTGACACTGGCGATGTCAAACCCATAAGTCCACGATTCACACCGATATATATATATATATATATATATATATATATATATATATATATATATATATACCCCATTCACGATAAATATGGGATGACGTCACAAAACAAATAAATGCCGTGTTGTCATGGTTGACTTATTCTATGCCTATTCAATAGTTTTTGTTTATTATTAAAAGTGGGCATATTTTAAATGGTAAGGTTATTTTTAAAATATCTTCTTTCTATATGATAGTGAATTGTGGTAGTAATGCAACTCAAGATGCAGAAATAAGATTTTTCAAGTAATAAAAGCAGAGTCTTAAAATTACACTGTACACAAATTTTGCGTCTAAAGATAAAAAAGCAGAAAATGTTACAACCCCGCAAAAAACTGCCAACTGTAACATACTAAATCGTAGTATCATTAAAGCTGCGTTCATAGTGACGTCCACAGTATACAATTACTAACACTTTATTACTGTACACAACGTTATCTCATATTTATCGTGAATAGGGTATAAGTTTATATGTTGCAAAATAAATCGTTTAGAATTGTGCTTCTTCTGGAACTAGTTTCACCCAATCTAGAATTACATATTTTACAGAAACATACCAAATTTTCTCTCCTGCTATAAGTAAACTACCTAGAATGCTGAATCCGTCAAGTGATAATAAAAAGATGCAACACAAAGCATCCAGAAGACCATCTTCAAACCTAACACAATCTCTAACTAATAATTTTCATTACCCATCAAATGACTGGGTTACTTGCAATATTTGTGGTTACTATTCAGTTTCTAAACGCGGTTTAAAACAGCATCACATCAAGTCACACTGCTTATCAAAGAAAAATGCTGCTTCTATGTCAGAACCAAAATGTGTTTTATCAAGGATCAAGCCACAATACAGACGAACGTTCGAGAAATGCTGTAGTTAAGACTGAAAATTTTGAGGTTCAAGAATTGATTAAATTATTATCCAGGGCAAAACAATATTTAAAAATTTTACGGCTTATACCCAAAGGTGCCAGAGTGGCCATTAGTAACGAACTATCAAATCTACTCAGAAACACTACGGCTAGAAACAATTCCCATTCATGGTCAAGGCTTTTTTTTACTGTATGTGTTTTTCATATCTCGCCTAAAAATTAAAAAAAAGTTTCACTTGCAACACTTGTTAAACAAAACTTAGGTTACTTTCAAAGAAATGACATTGATACCTTAAAGCTGTTCCTTAAAACATCATGCGATGGAGTACAAAAACTAACTACAAGAACAGTACTTTAAAAAAAAGTACAAGTAAATTGTGCAAACAAGTGACACAAAACTAATCAGAAGGCGACATTAGCGGTGCAGCTAAGCTTCTTTGCTCAAATGATAAAATTGCAAACAATTGTTCAGAAACGTGGTTTGCCTTAGAAACCAAACTTCCATCGATGGATTACCAGACAAACTACCCACCCTGTCCTTCTGATGATTATTTATTTCAAAATTACCTGCGTCTAACATCACACGAAACCGTAAAACAGGCAATCACCAGTGTTACGTCATCATCGAACATTTATTGGTATTGGTGACAATAAATACTATTCGTGCGGGTATCCTACAGTTTTTTAGTGAAACATTTATACCGACAGTGGGAGTGCGTGAAGTGAGTCGAACTCGAACCGTTGCAAAAGACAGTCGTATGAGAGCTTTTGGAAGCGACACCATCACCCCAACGTGCGTGTTCTTTGGTGTCCGTAACCCTTTTGCGTGTGAACTTTTATTGCCCACAGCGGCACAGGCTTTAAGGTATTTATACCCTTCCTTAAGTAGTTTGTTGTAGTTGTTTTAGTTATTACGTAACCGCTCCACTGCCATCAGTATTGCTACAAAAGCAATTGGTCCTTCCCTATAATTAACATATCTATATCACCTTAACATCCCATATCATCCAACCAGCTTTCCTCGAAGTTCATCCGGTGGAATTGATGGTCTCAGACCACGACATCTTTTAGATTTGCTTATAATCCCTAACGGTGCTGTTACAGTAACCCTTTTAGAAGCCCTTGCCAAATTTTTTGACAATGTTTTACATGGTAAATTACCAAAATCAGTTTTACCAATATTTGATGGTGCCTCATTAACCGCTTTAATTAAAAAAGATGGAGGAATACGCCCAACTGCATGTGGTAATACATTGCGACAAGTTGCAGCCAAAATTGCTTGCAATATAGTTCATGAGATTTCAAGTGCGAAATTAGAACCAATACAACTTTGTTCTTGGTGTCAGAGGAGGCGCAGAAGCTGCTGTACATGCTACCCGCACTTTCATTAAAAGTAACAAAGATGCCGAAGTCATTGTGGAGTTTGAGTTTGCAAACGCATTTAACACCTTACGACGAGATCACATGTTCACATAGTTCACCGGTAAATACCAAGTTTGTTTCTATTTATATGGCAATCCTACAGAAACCCCTCTAACTTAATTTTTGGCAACAAGTTTATAAAATCTCAAGGCGGTGTACAACAAGGGGACCCATTAGGACCTTTGTTGTTTAGTTTATCTATTACGGAACTCACACATTCTTTGACCTATGATCTTAATGTATGGTATCTCGATGACGGCACAATCGGCAGAAATATAGATACAGTTCTTCAAGATATAGTGAAGGTAATTGAATATTCAAAAATAAATGGATTAAACTTAAACACTACCAAATGTGAGGTTTTTGTCAATCAATACAACATCCACACTTTCCTTTATCAATTAATTGATTCCTGAAATTAAACTAGTTAAATCCTGCGATTTTAAGCTTTTAGAAGCGCTAGTGTTAACTTTGGCAGTTAAAAACGTCCAACGAAATAAAATGTCTACCTGCAAATTTATGTGCAGTAGATTATAAATCCATGATACACATGCAGCTCTTTACTTAATAAAAAATTGTTTAAGCGCTAGCGGCAAACTTACATACTGCGTTGTTCACAGTTATATCAACATATGGACCTATTAAAACCTTTTGATGACTTCTTTCGAAATTGTTTAGAAAAAATAACAAAAATAATAATATATGATATGGTATACAACCAAGCAAGTCTACCATGTCATTTGGGCGGTCTCTTGACATAAGAAAAATAACAGACTTGGCTTTACCTTGTCTTATAGCATCAACACACGCTTCAACAAATCTTGTTTCAGACATTTTAAAAACACCTAGTTTGACTTCAACCGGTTTGTCTGAATCATTGATTTTACTGAGTAGAACTATACTCGACGAGGAAAGCATGAGTTTGTCATTACTGAGTTCGCAGAAATTTTCGGAATTGGAATTACTAAAAAGCAAGTACAACAATTTGATGATAGCTAGTGACATTTGTTCCATTGCTGCATAAAAGCAGTATTACTAAAGGAAAGCTACCTATGGTTACATTCACTTCCTTCGTCTCAGCTTGGAACGGTCCTACAAAACGAAACAGTACGTATATGTGTAGCGCTACGTCTGCGTGCAAGAGTTTGTGAACCATATACTTGTTCCTGTGGTGCCTTCGTAGATTGCATAGCCCCCATGGTTTAAGATGTAACAAGAACACAATTGGTCGATTATCTAGACACGAATCGTTAAACCAAGTAATGGCACGATTTCTTGCTAAATTACAAATTCAATCCGTTCTCGAACCCTCCGGTACTTTAAGAGATAATAAGAGACCTGATGGTGTAACAATGATCCCACGGGAGAAAGGCCGATTGCTAGCTTGGGAAGTAACTGTTGTGGACACCCTAGCTCCTTTGCATTTAATTTCAACAACCAAAACATGTGGGGCAGCTGCTGCTGAAACTGAAAGGTGTAAAGTCAACAAGTATGAGACATTTGCCAAAATTATACCCCTATTCCAGTTGCTTTCGAGACAATGGAAGTCGCTGGTGAGTTAACTCGGCAACTAATACACAACCTAGGTCATAGACTTAAATTAGCAACATGTAAACATAGATCTATAGTATTTCTTTGGCAGCGCCTCTCGATAGAAATTCAACGCGGTAACGCCGCTGCGGCGTCGCCGTGTATCAATGTAGTAAGCGTAAGACTACTGATCCCAAGGTCCTGGGTTCGAATCCCGACACGGCAGACTACTTGAAAAATGGCAGGTGAGCATTTTTCACAAAAATTACGCCTTTGTTCGGATGAGAGGTTAAATGGAGGTCCCGTGTGTGAGTGTTGTCACGCACGTTAAAGATCCCTACCTTGTCTGAAACGGCAAGGGTTCGGCAAAATTCTAAATTTCCAAGCAACAAAAAACTCGTCTCCTGGTCAATGCAGTACCTTCGGGCGGAGCAATGGAAATGTAAATGCACGGTAGTGCCGTTGCAATACATGGCATTTTATCACGATGCACCACATTCCGGATCCCTAATAGCGAGAATCACCAAATGATCGTAAAAGATCAAAATATTGTTAATCAAACTAATAAATCCATACCGGAAGACAAAGTTCCAAATATAAAAAATAAAATACAAAAGCCATTTTTATTTAATGAATCAGTAGAATGAGGATTCCTCAAATATTACAACAGGAGAAAATTCAAAAGTTGTTAATCATACTAAAAATTTTGTATCGCATGCTACATATAAACAAAGCCAATAAAGGTGTGCGGAATCTGAGGGACCATTTAGCACATGTAAAAAGAAGTGGCATAAGTGACATACCGAACGAAATAGTATATTATTCAACGAGCATATAGTGATGGCTATTATTCACGAGGTTTAAGTTTACGATGCGAACCGTAGGTGAGTGTTGTAAATAAACCGAATGAATAATAGCCATTATATGCGAGTAGAATACTATACTTTATCCACGACTATCAAATAAGTTTAGATAAAGTCTTTATTTTTACATAACATTAACAAGTAATATTAAAACAAACAAGGAATTTCTCTATATCTAACTAATTCAAAAAGACTAATTTTATCAACGAACTTCGTTCGTTTATGAAATCGATTTGTCGTCCGTCTGTCCGTCCGTCCGAGGCCTTTCTAATGGTCGGACATCAATGTGTGATACATCAATCGATTCAGCTCGGTGTCCTGAGCTTAAGTTTTGATGTCAGTTGAAATCGGGCCACGGGGACGCCGTGCCCCCGCGATATTCCGTCGGGAAAATTAAAATTTCAAATAGGTCCAAAATTAATGTGCGATACATATTTGGACTCCCCTAACATAGCTGAGTCGAAATATGGTACCCCCACAAAATCTGACCACGGATACCCGACCCCCGGGGAATTAATTTTATCAAAAATTTCAAATAGGTCCAAAATTAATGTGCGATACATATTTGGACTCCCCTAACATAGCTGAGTCGAAATATGGTACCCCACAAAATCTGACCACGGATACCCGACCCCCGGGGAATTAATTTTATCAAAAATTTCAAATAGGTCCAAAATTAATGTGCGATACATATTTGGACTCCCCTAACATAGCTGAGTCGAAATATGGGACCCCACAAAATCTGACCACGGATACCCGACCCCCGGGAATTAATTTTTATCAAAAATTTCAAATAGGTCCAAAATTAATGTGCGATACATAAATTGTTTTAAAGTAAGTCTACATTTGAAGTTCGTTGCGACAATGCCTTGCATTTTCAACTTGTTTATATATTAACATTAATTGAAATATTTGTATTCACGCAATCATTTATGTTAAATGGAGGGATTGAATTTAATTTTACATTAAGATATTGGTTACTTGTAGATATTGTTTCAATGTGTGTAAATGTCTGATAACTACAAGAAGGATTTTGTATAGGGTTTGAGATTTTGGTAGGTGTATCCATTTTACTTTTGATAGAATCATCAATGTAGCCTTCTGCTACTGCCGTGGATTTCCATCCACCGTGGATTTCCATCCACCGTGTCTCTTTAATGCAGTAACATCTCCACCTGCAGCTACAAGTATAGTCGCAGAAGATTTACGAAAACTATGACTGGAGTATTTTTCAGGGTTGGGTAATTAAGGATATGATGCTATTTGTCTTCCCATTTGCATAAACTTGTTAATGCCAATTCTTTGCAAGGTGCATTTGCCATTTTGATAGTTTAACAATAAGATATTAGATATCACAGAAGATGGACGAAGACTAATGTATTTTTGCATATTTGATAAAAACTATCTGTGACTATAAATTTGCCAGTAACTTTTGTTTTGTATTTGGCACCTTTACCAAGAAAGCTGATCCCAGATCTTGCAAATTATCAAGTGTCATTTTGTACATTTCATTGGAACGGCAAGCACCCATTATTCCCAATATCAATGCCACCTTAACATTATTATTTATCAGAAATATCTTAATAATTTGTAGACATCTTACTTTTGTTGCAAGATATTTAACGTTAGAAGCTTCATTAATGAATTTATTTAAGTTAATTGTACCTCTCAGCATAGAGTAGTTTGTCCATAATGTTGATGGCTTATATTTTGTAGGCAACTCGGTAAAATATACCAATAAAATGGATTCCGAGAAGGACTTAGTTTTCTTGTGCTTCCTACATTGTATAAACGATTCATATGCAGATTCATACAGTTTTTTAGATTTTTCTGGTAATAAATTCAAACTTGCAATTTTTGCTGCTTTCGGTATATCGAGAGGAGTATAAGACATCTCATTTTCGCCATGAGTATTCATTTTCTGATGAAATACTTCAAAATTGTGGTGTTTGAATACACCGAACTGTTTGAGGTTTCAAATTAAAATTAACGGTGGAAACGCTCTGAACTTGACGTTTCATAGCCAACTATTTTTTATCATTATAAATCAGTGAATAATGAAATCATTAATCACTAGTGAATAATGGATAGTTTTATTAGTGAGTAAACACATGTATAATGAACATAATATAGATTAGTCATAGATAAACGTAAATATATATATTCAAAACAGATAATATGCCAAAGAATAACAAAATAGTAAACGATTTTGTAGCCATATGTACTACAAAAATAGAGGTATCCCACAATGACAATATGATTAAAAATATAAAGAACACTAACTCTTCAAAGGCATGCGGATTAGTGAATTTTAGGCAATACTTGTTTTTTTAATTCTATTTTACAATGTCTTGGACAAACACTGTACCTAGTACAATTACTTCTTGAAACTTCAAAGTATGGACAATATTTTAAACTACCTGGCGGCAGAATATATCCAGATGATAATGATTTATTGATGTTAGATCCATTTATTGGGACTTTAGAAGAATGGCAACCATTAACACATATTTTGTCACACACATTAAAAGAATTACAAAATGATAGACTAGAAATATATAACCCACGTATGCTATTATCAAGACTCACGCAAAGAACACCGCAGTTTTCAGGTGGCCAACAGCATGACTCACGTGAACCATTACGACATTTATTAGAAGCATTGGGTGAAGAAGACCTGAAAAGGTATTAAGCCGTAATTCTAGAAAAATGGAAAGTTAGTTGTAAATTAGATCCATCATCTGTTGAAAGTGGTAAAAAAAGAATTATAAAATTTTATGAGAAGCAAGCTTGCCAATATCGCAAAAACAAATTTTACAGGCTTTCAATAACGATAAAGAAATTGACGATACATATGCAGACGAAAACTCCATACAATCTTGCTTAAGTCAATTCACAGAATCTGATCTGCTTTTTGGAAATAATAAAGTAAGTTGCAATTTTTGCACAAAGAAACACGGTGGACCTAAAAAAGGATTTGTTTATACCAATGACACTAAACAACTAGTCTGTAACTCTCCTGTTGTATTGATTTTACATTTAAAGGTTTTCACATTTTACAACTTTGATCTGCAAAATTGAATAAATATGTTTCCTTTCCTCTGTTACTGGATTTAACGTCATTTTCTTCAATTGTTAATCAAATTAAAGTGTTATATGCATTATGGTGTGCGACATAACGGTTCAATTCACAATGGACATTATGACACATAGATAAAAATAAGAACTGCTTTAAAAAACAACAGTTACCGTTAGCAATTTTTATTTAAAAATCAAAATACAGAAATCCCACCGGGAAAGTGGTATTATGTTAGCGACTCTTATGTTTTGGATGTACCCGAAAAAAGGGTACTTAAGGCACAGGCATATTTATTATTCTACGAAGGAATTTGACACTCGGCCCTAAATTTATGTAATTAGAAAGTAAAGTGTTATAGTTTTGCTCAATTTGTATACGAATTATTGTAAAACTTATTCATAAATAATATACATCTTCAGTGCCATATTTCGATAAGACTTTTAGAAATAAGGAAAAGTGGATTAGGTAAAGGCCACAAGGTTCCACTACTAAGCGTCTGCATTTGTTTTTATATAATTATTGCATTGTCCAAATATGCTTAAAAGTTTATCTGGACTTACTTTGTATTATAATTACAGGTATGTCCGTAAAACATTAATTTTACTTCATTCAATTAAAATTTGGAAAACCACTTCTATATTTGGAATAATTCAGATAATGGAGCATGCCTATTATAGACCGGGCGCTAGAGGTAAGTGAGTATGCAAAATGTGAGGACCGAATTCCACCAATGGATTTGAGTTAAGAAAAGGTCGAAGATTAATAATGCGGATCTTGCCGGTCAATTTTTTGGTCCATTTTTTGTTTACCCCCTCTACTCTTATTTGTAAAGGAAATGTATTGAGTACATGTTATAAAATCATTTTTATAATTATTTCGGTAATAATTTATAGTTTTTTCTAATGGTTGAAGTGTGGATGGATTGTTGAAAAAAAAACAAAAGTAATAAAATCTTTTTTTATTAATAAAAAAAGTCATATAAAAAAACCAGTGAATTTAAACAAAAATATACTTAAAGTGGGCAAACAATTACTCATTTATATTTAGACAATTGTTATTAATACATTTACATAAAGAAATACAAAATAATTCTGATTTTTTGCAACTGCAAGACATTGTGCGACAATTTGCAATACATTTACAAGGTTGAATTAAAGACTCTGGTAAAGACGGCTTAGTCATTTGTCGTGGACGTAAGTCACCATTCAGCTTTTCATAACCATATAAGCAATAATCAATGGGGTGTAATTGTGTTTGATGAGAATTTTTCCAAATAAATGTTTGTACTGTGGCCCTTAATAAATGCAAATGCAAAGCATCTGATGTGCATATCACTTTCATTAAATTAAAACCGAAACCTATGTTTTGAGAAATCAGTTTATATCTGAGTTCATCAGCAAATAATTTTTTTTTTGAAAAAAAATAAGTGCAAACTATTTCTAACTGTTTCAATTGCTCATTATTTAGGTCAAGGTTTCCCATTGACATAAGAGCTGTTTGTACATAATCTTCAGACGCAGCTTTCAAGCATTGCATTTTACTGCCAAATCTGCTAGTAGTGTCGCAACCACTTATAGCATGTAATGCTGGTAATATATCGCATATTCTTTCACCCAGGGATTCAGCAGCTAAATGGCATCCTAGAAAATATTTCTTTGTATGAGAACCGTCGAACCATAGACCAAGACACCCGATATTTGCTAAGTATTTCCAGAAATAAATTGCCAAGACAAATACATCTGTATCAGCGCTGATTATAATAATATGAGCAGATTGAATCCTTACTGCGTGAAATATGTGGCAAAACATTCTTGAATCAGCTTCTAAGTGGTTTGATTGTAATTCAAGTACCTCACAAAATAAAGACCCTTGTAACTTGAAACATTTAGTTGGATCGTCGAATCCTCCACAAATGTACATCTGGCAGTCTTCTTTAACGTGTGCATATTTTGGAGCATTAGTGCAAAGAAATCGAACAAGTTGTAATTTATTTTGAATGTTTGCAAGAAAAGCTTTACAATCAGTAGGAATTTTGTTGAATGACTTGAAATTATGATATTTTTAATAATTCGGCCTTTACTCCGTAAGTTTGACTCCAAAACTTTATAGAAATGTCGTCATATCTATCGAAAATTACATCTATCCTCTTCACGTCAGGCAACGTAAAAATTGCATAATTATTTTGAAGAAAGCTTCGGCAAAATCACCAAAAGTATTGAACTTATTCAACTGAATTTTGTGAACAAGTGCCATACCATCAACAATATAAATTTTAAAAGTATTTAAATTTATTATATCTTGCTGAGAGGTTGTACCACAGTTATAGTTTTTGAATTTCAACGACGAGTTGTGATTTTGGTGACTTCCTGTAAAATCCGTCATTGTCAAAGAAATATTTGCAGTAATCCAATACCTCATACGATGCTAATATCTTTGTATCAAATCCACGTTGAGAAGCCACCAAGAATGATTTTTGGAAAATTGTTATGTCTGTTACGTCTTGCAATTTTTGTTGGAAGTATTTTGTTTGTTTTCGCAGGAATATCTTCAAAGTTGTAAAATTTAGTTTTTGTATAGGATCCGATAATTTCTTAGTTTTCTTGAACAATCTTTCATTTTCGTATGTATTTAATAGAGTCTCCCATTTTCTTTAACATTAATTAAGCATCGCGCACTTGATTCTTCAGCAAGTTGACCTGTGAAAATATTGCAAGCACACAATCCCACTACTATTAAATGGATTGCAGGCTTTGAAACATTTAATGATATTTTCAACATCCTTTTCGTCCGTATTAATTCTCGATTGTGTCCATTCATTATGACTATTAATGTCACCTGTAGTGTCAGATTGTATTCCAAGGTATGAAGAAAGCATTGAGTGAACGCTATTTTTTAAAGGATACAGAAGCAACCATCTTTGCATTGCTTCTTCATTTTTAGTGATACCAATTAAGCCTCCAGTCACTGCAGAAGATCGGTTCTGAGACTGTTCTAGTGCTAAGTCACAGCCAACTGCATTGAATGTTCCTGGAGTTCGCTTGACGGCATGCATTCCTCTCTTCATATCATATATAACGTCTGGAGGTAGTTGTAACATATCTTGTAAGTAAAGTGTCACCCCACGAATATAATTTGTGTGATTCATAGAAAAGAAATAAGGTAAAATTGTCGAGTAGTTAATAAATGTAATTCATAGTTATTACTTCTGTCAGCCATAATTGAATTCAAAAGAATTTCTATCATTTAACAGTAATTATTTAAATATTTGAATAGTTCGTTTTCAGTGCTCATATTATTTAAAAATTTTGAAAAATTGTAAAAAAAAGTTTCAATTATAGTTTTATGATGGTTATATTTATCACTTAAACTGGTACGATCCTTATCTACTGTTACCTCTCTTATCTCTTGAAGACAGATATTCAATTGCTGTAATTGCTCATTAAAAGTCTCATCTTCAGATAAATTCATGTAATCAATAAATTCTGTAAACTGTATGCTTCTCAATGCTTCATACATAAGTTTATGTGCTCTAATGCCTCTGTTGTACTGAGTACCTTTAAGAATTGATGCCAAAGTATTAACACCATAAACATTGGCTTCGATAAGAATGCTGTCGAGTCCACTTCCTTCTATATATTGGCCCAAACATCGTAAGAAATTTTTGTAGATGAAATGTTCCAATTCTTAATATCAATCCTCAAATTCTTGACTACTCTGTTGGATATTTTTTGCTATCAGGTAAATAGACATGTCGCATGAAAGAACAGCTATATTTTTATTTAATGATTGACATAAGTTTACAAAATTTCTCATGGCAGTATACACAACATCTTTTGAAGTAGGTGGCTGAGGAATTACCGGGCTAAATCCAATTGTAGATATAGGAGAATTCTCACATGATAGTAATTGTTGGAATGGAGTCCATCCTGGTATCGAGTTCTTCAATGGTCGACAAAAGTTGTTCAATAATTGATCATGTTGCAATCTACATAAAACCCAGAGCAAAGTATCAAATTGTGTGTAACTCAGGAGTGAAAGTTAATAGACAACTGCTATTAACATAATTAGATATTGAGGGCTCCATACTTGCTGTGAAGTGATGAATTTCTTGAGAATGTAAGGTTTTCAAATCATACTCAAACTGTTCAGCTGTAGGTTTCAATTTAACGAGATTTATTTCGTTCTCGATAGGATTTTTTTCTTGATAAACTACCATTGCTGTTACATGGGTAGAGTCTTTACCGCTTAATGTTTCTTCATTGAAGTCATTGTTGTCAATAGCGCCATGAAGAAATAACGATGAATTTTCACTATATTCTTAGGAATAAGCAAATTGTTTTCTGCATCTTCACACGCAATTGAAATTATTACTTCTAAATCAAGCTGCTGTAATGCTTTATAGCTGATGCAATGTCCAAACTTATTCAATATACTTATCAACTGTTTTGATCTAGTCAAGTGATGAATTGATTCAGCTAAAGCTATATGTTTTGGTGTCTGTTTCTCAGTAACCGTAAAAATATGTCATAGAACACAGATAATGCTCTTCTATAATAGTTATTGCTCAATTTTGTTTTTGCATTAAACAAAGCTTGCAGAAAATCTCCCATGTTTGTGGCAATGTTCCATTTTCTAAGAATTTTTGGAGCAAATTTTCATCACGTAAATAGCCACTAGGTATTAGTTCTGTTTTAATAGTTCTTGACGCAATGCTTTTGCACTCTGAATGATGTAGTTTTTTGAATTGATGCTACGAACATGTTCTATTATTTCCGCCAATGGTATATTTCCCATAAACACTAATGAAGATTGTGATCTATCAGTTGGGTAAGAAAATAAAATGTTTTCACCAAATTTATCAATAAGTAGTGATTTCACTAGACGGTTCTCGATCACAGCATCTTCTATGTTTGTAAGTACAGTGAGTCGCTGAGCTAAGAACTGCACTTCAAAACAATGAGTTGAAAACTTATCTTTAATTTCATCTATGAGTTTGTCAAATGCATCGTGAAGCATTTCTCGAGGATTTGATTTGAAGGTCGGCCTACTGGTTTTGTAGAATTTCTCGGCCTTCTTAAATAATCACGGTAGCAATATTTGTGATACCTCACTTCGATAGCAAATAAATCTTCAGGTCGTTGACAAGTAC
Organism: Platerodrilus igneus; assembly: GCA_036346225.1. Lineage (NCBI taxonomy): Eukaryota > Metazoa > Arthropoda > Insecta > Coleoptera > Lycidae > Platerodrilus > Platerodrilus igneus. The sequence continues at coordinate 7,959,517 of JARFIW010000165.1, read as the reverse complement.
TAAGTTGGGTAAAAACATGGTCTTCTTTACTGCGCGCAGTATTTAAAATTTGTTCCGCTGCTGAAATTTCGGAACACAAATACAGCTGCTTATCTTTGTTCCTCGTTAATTTTCCACAAATTAAGCACTTCGACGGTTTATTTACTTCTGCAGGCGTCCTTGATGACGAACGAGATTTTCGAGAACGTAGCCCTACGCTTGCTTCGGAAGTTGAAGCAGACTCTTCTTTTTCCTCTTCTTTACACAACGCAATTTCTCGACGCCGTATTTTCTCTTCACTTAAATAGGTAGCTAAACAGTCTTGGTGCCATGAAAAGTTTTGTCTTGTGGAGTCTGGATTATACAGTTTTGAAAACTTTTCACTAATGTTGTCTTTTCTTCTATCTGCTGCTTTTGTAATATTAAGCAGCGTGCTTGACCTTGGTTCTTTAACTAAATCATTTGGTTTATCACAAAATAAACAAAACTGTTCGTTTCGTCTTTTCTTTTCAAATTAATCACTTCCAGCGACATTTCTAATGTTTTTCAATACAGCACAGTTTAAACAGACACTCAAAAATAACGAAAATCAAATTATTTTATGCGTATACAACTAACACGACTTAATAACAAAACGTTTAAACGCCGATAAATGCAGAAACACACTGAATACCTAAGCGCGCTATGCTTACTGTTGGCGCGAAGAGGGGATGTAAAGGGAGCAGGAAGGGACCATCATAGCTGGTGGCAAGATGTGTTTTGTCATTGTTTGGGGTTTCAGGTATAAGAATCCGACCATAGTTGCCGGTCCTCACATTTTGTATACTCAACTACCTATAGCGCCTGCACTATTAGTCCTTTGTAATGTTTGTCGATGCTTTACGACTCGTCACAGAAGCGGTTGTCCTTGAGATGTCGGCCCTGGCTAGCACAATCTTCCTGAATACACGTAGATTCTGGTATAGTTTCGTTGCCTCGCTATTACCTGTTTAGAAAGAATGAACCAACTCACAGCCTATTTTATATGGGTTTAATGAAATAACGTTATAAAATAATGTAACACAGTAGAAACAAAGGCCAATACAAGGCGTGTCGTATAATACAATCACAACGAGGTTAAACGACACTTCTTATAGATATACATGTAGCGTTGCTATTCACAAATGAATAAAATTCTAACTACTGAAACTTATCTGTATAGTAATCCAACAATGACAAATTTCAAAGATGCTGTCACTACCACATCGATTGAAATTACTAAATAATTCATAGCTCGCTAAGTTTACAAATACAATCATTAATACACGACCGGAGGACACACAACCGTACGAGGCCGCATCCTTAACTCGACTGAATTATATCTAAACAACCCTAATATACAAAAGTATTTATATTTCATGGGCGGGCCAGTACAACTTTCACTATTATTTGCTTCATAATTCTATAAATATTTCTTAAAAAGACATCACCATAGTATGAAAATTTACTGTTATAATTATTATGATTATCTTGTTTGTGGTTTTAAAATAATGCATGAACCTAGGTTCCGTTGAAATATATATTCATAACAGAAATACAATGTGGTTTTTAATTCGATTACCCTCAATAAAAGTAAGCCTTAATTGAAATGACTTGTCTACTGAACACTACTATTCATGAAATCAAAATATGCAAACTAGAACAGTGTTAATTTGTTCATTTAAGATTAATTTTCCGCTTTTTGCATCTGGTTTTTATTTACCGCAACGCCAAGGTGTTACAACATTAATGCATGTCTGGAATATTTTCTTACCTATTTTTTATCAGAAACAATATTCATAGAACTGTGATTAGCATAATAAGGTTTAGAAAATCCTGTACGCAGCAACTCAGGTTATATTATGCAACAAGGCATTTTCAAATTGTTAACCACAATTGGCAAGTGGAATTTCGAAAAATTAATTGAATAGTATTTTGACAAACGTAAGCCGTGTTGTCGAAAACGTGATGCGACTAAAATATATTCCTTAGCTGAACTGATCCAGTGTCCTAATTTTACAGTACTCTTAGAAATAATATTTTCTACCCAACAAATGAAACCGCAGGGGTCTTGTAATTAAAATATTTGTAAAAAGTGTTTATCTACTAAATACTTGAAATCTTCATTATTAAATTTATTTACACTTGCTGTATCCTAGTGTAAAACGCGTTATAGACTTTATTCTTTCAGAATTGAAAACAGTTTGTCACTGAGAGCGTTAAGTAGATTCTCATTGTCATTTACAGGTTCGGAAAAGCACTGAGAAGACTAGCTTCAATGCTTCTCAAGTTTGTACATGAGTCTCTATGTTATCGACCTTCAAGAACTGATTGAAGTGAAGGCACTCCTCTCTAAAACTATGAACATCTATATCGTTGCTGTAGAACAATGCGAGTCGGTCCGCCTGAGTTTTCATTTCCTGGGGTTCTTTGGCCTGAAATATTAAAGCTTAGCTTGTAGTAGAGTCTGAGACTAAAGACATTTTTTTTGTCTAAAACCTAAGATATTGTAGCTATAGTGGAAGGTACGATTACATTAAAACTCCTTACCTTAAAGTTGCTTAATAACTCGAATCTGTCTCCGAGAGAGGCGTAGCTTTGCCTCCTGTTATCTAGCTGTGTAGTTAGATTATCAATAATTGCAAGAAATACTCCAGTTCTAAAATTGATTCTGGTATCCACATTCGTTTTATAACTCTTTCTTTTTCTTCCGCAAATAGTGTTCTTTTTCTATTATGTTTGTACTTGGCAGCTTCAGCTTCGGCTTCCAATCCGCATAACTTAATAGCTAGCTGTATTTTCATACTGATCAAACGCGTCCCTTTTTCTTTGCAAAAACAATTGGAGAGTTTGTAGCTATTTTGTTGATCCAAGAAAATCTAATTTCTCTTTTTATAAATTGTTACTGGTTTTGTCAAATCTCATTAACAAATCGTTCCACAGTAAAGTAAGGAACGCTGTATCAAATTGGGTTAACTATTTGTGAAGCCCCTTAGCCGTTACTCTTGTTTCAGGAGAATGTGAAAGATCTTTAAATAAGTTTTGGAGCACCTTCTCAAACTCTTTAAAGCCATTTGATAGAGCGTACACAGCGTCTGCTCTAGCAGACCACCGGGTCTCACTCAATGATTTTGGAAAAGAGCTTATCAGCTTATCTTGTCACTTCATGACATTGTTCGGTTGAAAAGCTCTAACAAAATTTAACGAATGTGCTGAGCACAGCACATAATCTGCTTTGTGACAGTGTCGTAGCTTTGTACCCGATAAAGCGCAATATTTAAATTAAGGTCTTTCAGTAAAGTCAAAACTAATTGCTCTATGCTTTTTCTTTATGACAAACATCAGGTAAAAGTTGTACTAGACATTCTTTTGCACACACATCGTTCAACGAAACATATCTCAAAACTACTGCTAATTGGTCAGTGTGTGATGCATCTGCGGTTGAGTCAACTACCAGGGAAAAACAATGTGCTTCATTAAGCTCCTTAATTATGTGGTTTAAGATTTGGCTCCCATAATTAATACGAATTCGTCAGAGGTATCAGACGAAATGTATGACACATTGCCTGTTCCCTTGTTTTCGTATCTATCTATGTGATGAGAAAAGAACGGATTATATTCACTTAACAATTCCAGGCAACATAAACACATACCATTTAGATAAAGAATCCAATGTTTGGTCGTTTTTTCGGAACGCAAGCCCTCTCTCTGCTAAAAACCATACAACGCTTACAACTCCTCTCAAAACTTCTCTCCAATACTTGACTTCGTTTTCATACTGAATTAAAAATAAATTGTCTACTGATGATATGGTTTTCTCCCGCACAAAGATATACAAACATTTCATCTATAATCCCTTAATTGTTCGTGACATTTAACTAGTTCATTAGCGTGCTTCCAATCATTAAATCCTGTACAAGTAGCTGTTCCTTTATTTTTTGACTAAAATATTAAGCATGGAATGCAAAAACACACCCTTTTGTTTTCGAGTACAACTAGTCTCTGTTATACTTTACCCCATTTGGTAAATTACACGAGAAGATTTTGACAGATAATGAACGCTTTTTATCCGGATAAAGTCGAATTGAGTTTGAAAAATCAGTGTTTAAGTCCCGCGTTGAGTTAGAAATTAAGATTGTTTTTACCGCGAATTTTTCTTGGGTATTCCAAGTAGCCGGATCATCAATTAAAAATGAAGTTGAAGATCAACAGGCTTAGCAGAACTAGACTCAGAACTTAAATCTGATGCACTTGGTAACAGGTTATTAGCTTGAGTTTCAAAATAACAATTTTTACCTAAATTATCAGTACCTACTGTTGTTACCACCCATTCTGTTGATCGATGGGCAAATCCTCATGATTTTCTACTGTAAGTTCAGGTGCAGTCTTCGACAGATTTTCTACTTCAAATTCACATTCAGGTGCCGTGTTTGGCACATTAAAAAAAACTATTCATTTTAGGAACTTTTTGTAATACACTTTACTGGCCGCAAGTTTTTTGGCCGCCCTCTTCCTAAACTCACTGCCACTTGGATTTTTGTTCATTTATCATAATAAAATACAAGTCCTGTTTTAACCCTTTAAAACTATTTGTAACAGTACCAAATACATTACATGTGATTTTCCAATGCTCCACCCGAAGGTACTACATTGGCCAGGAAGCGAGTTTTTTTTACCTGGAAAATTTTTTGAATTTTGCCGAATCCTTGCTGTTCCAAGCAAGGTAGGGATCTTTAACGTGCGTGACAACACTCACACACGGGACCTCCATTTTACCTCTCATCCGAACGAGGGTGTATTTTTGCGAAAAATGCTCGCCTAACATTTTTCAAGCGGACCGTGTCGGGATTCGAACCCGGGACCTTGGGCGTAGTAGTCACACACATACTACTACGCCACGGAGCCGCCTAGTACCAAATACAACACTTGAATCTCACTCTTAAAATGCACTCTATTCACTTCACAGTTTAAGGAATAGCCTAAATAACAATAAGCGATACGAGCAGTGAGCAATAGCGTTGTGGTGCATTTTATTCACCAGGTATATTTTATTTTAGTATAAATAGTATAAAATTGGTTTTTTATTAAGAATTAGGACCTAAGGAAATGTGCATGTGCTTCTAAATATTTAAATAAAAGATATCAAGGCGGCTGTAACTGGTTCAGTTGGGTTGCGTCGTATCCGGAGTGAATTGAAAAGAGAAAGATGAGCGGGAAGGGGTGGATCGAGTATAAGAAAGTCAGTGGTTTACGGGTTGCTTATATAGCATGTATCGAAATGGGTCCAACTGCTCCTAACGGTTTAATTAAAATATATATGCGTTAATCGTACATTGCAAGGTGCAAACGGAGTTAATAAATACACCTTTGCGTTTTTTCGATATTACAGTGCGTAGTTTGGAGGTTCAAGGTGAAAGAGCGCTGTGTGGAATGAAAGGTTCCTCTTAACTATTTGATTGGTGAATGAGTAATTCGTCCTCGTTGTAGTTTCTTATAGTAGCGAAAGCTGCAGTTTCAGTAAACGTTACTCTTAACCTAAGGGTATTTGAAATGTTCCAAAACAAGTGATTGTTAAGGGGCAACGCACGTTTCTACGAATAACCGACCGGTTATATCATCAGGAGGGTTTGGAAATCTACCTGACCGCCGCTGTTGTGAGAGCTGCGTAATTTTTGTATGTAAGTGTTAGAATTTTGTAACGGGCATTTTTGTAGTTTAACATTTTTCGCTTCCTTTCTGTTAACGTACTTAAAAATACATCGTTTCTTTGAGATCGCTGTTAGATTTGTATGCAATTTAACTCGTCGGTATTACTTTAAAAGTAGATGATTTGAAGATTGATTTTCATTAAATAAATAAATTCCAAGGAGTGAAGGTTAAACAGCTTGTAATTAATTATAAATTGCATCGTTCTTGTCTGGCCGTTCAAATAAATTTAGTTCCTTATGTGAATAAACAAGTCTAGATAATAGGCGATAAGCGGTTGTAATAGCGACGAGTTGAATAAACAGATAACAGTCGGAGTTTTGCTTTTGTTCCGATACACTAAGTACGTTGAAAATACTGCTTCTTTCTGCTTTTGACAATAGTAAGAATTGATGCGGAATTTTCGTATTGTTCCTGTACGAGCACGGCACGATTCTTAGTTGTTTTCTTGTGAAATAAAAATTGTATATTAACTGTACAAAGTGTGGTTCTAATGCCTTTTGAAGAAAGTGTGCTTGATAGGCGAACGTGTTTGCTCGACCTGCACGTGGGTTTTACGGAACATTTGACGGACGGTTTTTATTGCTTACGCGTGCCTACTAATTGTTTTTAGTTGTTTTCTTGTGAGACAAATGCTTTAAGGAACATTTGACGGACCTACTTCAGTGATACGCGTACTTTACTAATTGGTGGTTTTAGTTGTTTGTCTTGTGAAATAGGAGTCGTAGAACTTGCTAAACTGACAGATTCTTTCTTTAGGATTAATGTGTGTGCGATCTAGTCTAGTGTCCCTTTGTTTTATCAGATTAGCGCATACTTTGGCTTACTTAAATACAGTGGATACTGTAGTTTCTGCATTTTTCTAACACCAAAGAATCTGAAATAAATCATTGTTTGCGCAAACTTTCGTTATTCAAAAGCATTAGATTTTTCTTTGTTACCATAGGTAGCAAATAAAACACCTCACGGTACTTTTAGTTTAATGCATTACATCGTGTCTTGGAGGCCCGTGATTCTAAATTTGTATTACCATTTTTTTTCTCGATTTGTGTTACAAAGTATTTCGACATTATTGTCTCAGGAAATAGAATTAACAATAAGAAATTTATCAATGCTACATAGTTCCATCAGCATGATAATGTCTGCTGCTAACACTAGTGAAATACGTAGGTGTGATTAGTGCAAAGTGTGAGAAATTCCATCCACACCCTCACAGTCAAGGGTGCAGTGCTTCGTTAGTGCAGGACAACGGGAATCCCACATTCAATTGCGAGGAAGCGTTGCTGAAGGACTGTTTGTAAGTTGAACTATTTCCTACTTGTTTTTTTTACTTTAAATACCTGTCTGTTGCTTTGCCATACCTTTGGGCGTTCTGATACCTTTTACCATAGACTTGCATGCTATATTTTTAAATAAAAGAAAAACAAAAAAGAAAAATCAATACTACTGGACTACTCATATTAATTGTGTTTACCTATTTATATTTTGTTAAAATTTTATCTGCTTTATGTCTAATTGGTGTGTGAGGAAACGTTTCTGCTACTCCCCTATATTACCTCACTTTGTACTAAAGATTTGTTATATTGCTTTTAGTGTTGTTATATTATATAGATTATCCCAACAGTTTTTTTTTATTCTACAAAGTACTGAACAATTATACTTGATCCGTATGCTATGCTTTTTCTTTGTTTCAGGTTTGCAGGACTAATTTGTTTTTTTTTCAGGTTTACTATTCTAATTTTTCTATTGCAGGTACTGTTACTAACTCCTTACCGCCGCATACATCATAGGTCAGTCTGCTTTCTACACCCCCCCCCCTACTCTCCGATTGAGCCGGGTCATTTCTTTGTTTTTCTTTGTGTTACGTACGGCCACGAGCCAACGTAGCACAAATTTGACGAACCAACGTGGCTGCCCCGATAATAACGTCACAATTTAAGTGGATGTTTGTCAGCTGATTATTTGTTGATTGATCACGTTCATGTTTACTTTTGAGTATATTTCATGTGATTTAGTTAATATAGTTGAATAAGGTTAAGAACGTTGCTCGTTTTATTTTACAGTGACCAGCGAGAGTTAAACTTGGTATACCTAAGTTTTGAAGATCCCTTATTCACTTAATAAGTAGAAAAAGCTGTTTCAATGCTTACTTGTACTCATTACCCTGAGGTTCCCGTGTTTTGTTATTAATAGGGGTGGAGCAATTATTATTATTCTAAAGAAAAAGACATTAGACCCCACCCCCCTTAATTAATTAAATTATGCGGTTCAGCGTCTAACGTGAAACGTTAACTGAGGCAGAATGGGGTTATGCAGGAAGTAGCACTCTATTAGGCAGAGCCTAGGTAAGGGAGGGAGTTGACGTATGAATGTTTCAATCATGACTCATCTTATGAGCGAAATTGACGGTTTTGGAAATAGCCATGGCCGTAATTTGACTTTAGTGGAGCGAGCCGTATTCATCAGCTGAGTGGGCGGCGTAGGGCTTTTACGCTGCTCTCTCCTCTACGATATAGGCGTCGTGGCCGCTGTTTTCCGCCAGTTTTCTAAATGCTATATTTTAGGTGGAAGCGCTTCAAGCGCTCATACAAGTACAACTACGAAATTAGTCGATTATTTTTATGTAAATCGTATAAAACACATCCATTAGCCATATCGTAAACCATGTAGAATATTAAAGGTTACACATTATAAGTTTTGTTTAGTATAAAATCGTTCTGCGGCTTTTTATTAATATAAAGTTTGTGAAAAAATTTTGTCGGGCCTAACCTCGTTGCCTTAAAATTTTTGCGCCCCTGGGCCGGGACCCATCGGGTACATTTACAAAATAGGCTCTGGTAATAATATTAGCGCACGATATGTGCAATTTTTTTATAATACAATCAATCACGTGCCCACGATACAAAGATTCTAGAGTATTTAGTGACGTTCTGGCGCCCCATTTCCACCATAATCCCTCATTTCCACACACATCTGGACCAAAAAGTTTTCTTCGACTAACCATTTTTCATCTTTCGAGATAAACCTATCTTGTTTGGTATCAATTAATATTAAAATTTTCTCAGCTACCCAAATTTCTAGGAATTTTTTAGATTGCACCATCCTTAAGGGAGCTACCCTGATTTTAAGATTTTGTACCAAGATCAATTTCTAATCACCTCTCCTTTTTAATATCTACAATCCTTTAACCAAACACGTAGCAGTATTAACATAAATTAAGCATGCAAAAATTTAATAATTTATTTTATCCAATTTACAGTTTAATAAACTTATAGAATGCAATTTTACAAAGTATAACATTATTTCCTGTGTGTAGTCGAATCCAAGTAGTTTAACCTGCAACAAAAAAAAATTAATGTGTTGTTTAAAAAGAGAGGAAACGTGTTTTCGGTCAATAAGACATATTATCGTTAACCTAACAATATGAGAATAATGTAAGTACTATAACTAGCATATATCCCCAAAAGGGGTGGGTATGCAACACGGAGCAGTGCGTGGGAGAATAAGGATTCTCTCCAATAAGAAATTAAAGTTTCCATGTACGTAGCACCAGTCATTGGGTAATGGTAGAAATGTTAAACCTATAAAGGCGATTATTAATTGTGGTTTAGAAAAATAATAGTAGTTTTCGTGGACTAAATAAAATAGCTTAGACTGATTAATGTATATGGTTACATACTCTCGTACACATCCACAAACATCTGTTTACGTCCACAATAGCGATGCCGGTAGTTTTTGTTTAACAAATAGTAGCAAAGATACGTCGGGTGTTAGTGCGTGGAAGCCCATAGGATCGTTGGAATCAAAAAGAACGGTGTGGCGGAATGTATAGTGGTCTCCGTTAAAATAAGCGAAAGTGGTTAATTGATCGTATTAGATGTTTAAATATGCAAAAGTGTAAAAGCCTACATAAACAAAAATTTAATTATCCGACAAAAAAGTGCGCGATGTGCTACACTTATAAAGAAAGTATGGAATGGTGCTTTGCATCGGTCCTAACAATAAAAAGGAGAGTGACTTTTTCTAGCAATTACAAGAATAGCAGTAGCGCAGAGAAAGGGTATGCATGTATTATACAGTGCACAGTTGCTGCAAAATATGTTAGTTTACGCATAGCTCGGATGTGTAATTGATCACGACTTAAAGATCCCTCGGAGGTTTAAAAATTCTCGGCCCATTGTCGCTTGAAAAATGTTTGTAAATTATCAGAACAGGAGCGGATCGAAGTTTAAGTTAGATCGATGATTGACTGAGTTTTTTTTACCTTTTACGAGGTAATTGGAAGTTGACAGACATCGAGCATCTAATTCTCTATTTAGGCGATATCGAGTACTTACCGGTTCTAGAAATCATTACGTGCGGCCGACCGCTATGCGAAAGTGTAAAAGCCTACAGAAGAAAAATTTAATTATCAGACGAAAAAGTGCGCGATGTGCTATAGAAAGTATAAAAAAATGGGGCTTTGCATCGGTCCTAACAGTAAAAAGGAGAGTGACTTTTTCTAGCAATTACAAGAATAGCAGTAGCGCGGCGAAGGGGTATGCATGTATTATACAGCGCATTGTTGCTATAAAATATGTTAGTTTACGAGAAGCTTGAACGTGCACAAATTAAATTTTAATCTATAATTAACCAGTCGTAAAAATGGGAAATTAATGGTTAATATTAATACTGCTAAGCATATACTTTCGCTTGGTGATTCATTTGGAAAATATTCAAGCCCACCATTTCCTAAAGTATTACGTAGAAGCTATTTAAAATAAAATTGCTTTATTAGTAAGTATTCTGTAGACAACAAGTTTGATATTCCCTTAGCAAAGGTTTAAAGTGTTTTTATTAAGTTTATGGTTATAGTAGCATCTTCTACAGCACGACTTGCACACAATTTGTGTGCGTGTGCTACCACTCTTTTGGATTTTTAATATGCACGCGATCCGTATAACATGGAAGACGTTTTCTGGTGTTTCTACTAACTGCATTCGCACCATCGACGATGCGAACCAGGTGCATGCATTGGCGCTAAATGTATTGGACGAGCAGCAAGGATTATGACATCATTTAGCCCCCGCTGAATCCTCAACATCGTTCGCTCGTCTTCGGAAACCTTCGGTATGCATTCTGTAAGGAATATAAATCAGGTAAGCTAGAGTAAGCTTTTTAGTTAGTTCGATTACAAGTTTAACCAAAGTCTTATAGTGCGGATTTTGTTTTGTACTAAACGTTTTTAAATGCAAGCCCTGTCACGTCTACTTTACCAGGAGGGATGCTTTCAAACGGCTCCAGAACAAATGTCGTGGTGTAACATCGTCCACGGTTAAGCTTATACATCCGTCGGCAGCAAAGTACTTAAACTCTGGGTCTTGCAGTATCGCTTTTACGAGAATGGACAACTTACAGCGTGACAAGGAAAAACAGCACGGTATGTCATTAAGCAGTAAACGTTCAGCTCCGCCAGCTGTTAAAGGGTCTTGTACGAAACAACCACGAATTATGTGTAAAGTGTGCGATATGGAGGTGTTAAAGTCTGCACATGTAAACACCAACTTTATACCCAATTAATAAAATCAGTTTGTCGGGCGAGGACAACAAAAAGTACATCATTCCTAATAGCACAGCAACCTGATTAAGGTAGGTCAGTAAGCAATATTTAATTGCTGTTAATTGACTTGCATTTAGCGGACTTTCCTATTGTAATAACCGCATTTGTTTGGAGAAGAAATTATATACAGCTTTCTTAATTATTAACCACGCGATGATTACGTAAAAGTCGACCTTCCCATTCACATATTTAAAACCCATTTTATTGGAATGTATTTACATTATTCTCATATTGTTAGGTTAACGATAATATGTCTTATTGACCGAAAACACGTTTCCTCTCTTTTTAAACAACACAATAATCTTTTTTTGTTGCAGGTTAAACTACTTGGATTCGACTACACACAGGAAATAATGTTATACTTTGTAAAATTGCATTCTATAAGTTTATTAAACTGTAAATTGGATAAAATAAATTATTAAATTTTTGCATTCTTAATTTATGTTAATACTGCTACGTGTTTGGTTAAAGGATTGTAGATATTAAAAAGGAGAGGTGATTAGAAATTGATTTTGGTACAAAATCTTAAAATCAGAGTAGCTCCCTTAGGGATAGTGCAATCTAAAAAATTCCTAGAAGTTTGGGTAGCTGAGAAAATTCTAATATTGATTGATACCAAACAAGATAGGTTTATCGCGAAAGATGCATTGGTTAGACAAAGAAAACTATTTGTTAGTTTTGCTTAAGTGTGGACCTAGGTTAGATAAAAGGAAAAATTAATAGGTTCCGGACTTTAAAGGGGTGTAATTTTGCAGGGCTTGGTCATATTTCAAATCTGTTTACAGATACGAATTTTGCGTAAAATTCTAGACTAAAAAGATGTGTCGCATGTATAAAAAATTTTATAAAAACGCTCAAAAGTCGCTACAGGTAAGAAATCTTAAAATGGTGGTAGTTCTCGGGGGGCGGGGGGGAGGGGAGATGCAATCTAAAAAATTCTTAGAGACTCGGGTAGCTGAGAAAATTTTAATATTAATTGATACCAAACAAGATAGGTTTATCTCGAAAGATGAAAAATGGTTAGTCGAAGAAAACTATTTGGTCCAGAATGTTAGCGGTAAAAAAATCTTAAAAATAGGTTTATCTCGTGTGTGAAAATGAGGATGCTCATTTATCTCGAAAGATGAAAAATTTAAGATATATTTATCTCGAAAGATGAAAAATGGTTAGTCGAAGAAAACTTTTTGGTCCAGATGTGTGTGGAAATGAGGGATTCTGGTGGAAATGAGGCGCCAGAACGTCACTAAATACTTTACTAAAGATCATTGCTTTATGGTTTTTGTGAAAATAGTGTGTTTGTCGTTTAATTAAAAACCTTTTCTTACTCCATTGTGAGAGCTATAGTAACTAAGAACACCAGCATTTGTGCTTCACGGAACGAACGAAGCGCATGAAAAGAAAATCAAAGACATTTCATACATTACGAATCCAGCACATTCAAATTAGCTGTCTTTCAAGTTCGGAAGCATAACCTAATGATGTCACGGTATTTTTAGTGTCTACGGCTCTACTGCTATAAAACTTTGAAGCGCACGGTTAACGTTATGTCGACATTGAAAATTACGCTCACGCAAACTTCTGAAGCGCTAAAACTTTCTTCTGATTAATGACTGTGCAAGTGGTTATTTAATTTGTAGGGATTTTGTTTTAATGTTTGCAACCTGCTACCATCCTCGGTTATCGTTTTAGTAGTAACTACAATGCCAATTTAAAATATTACTAATAATCGTAACACATTTTGTAAATTACTAAGTGCCTACTACTTTTATGTATCGCACGTGTAATATAATTTTCAAGTACGGCACAGCTAACCACAAATTATGGGTTATCAATAATTCCTGTTCTCTTATTAAAACGTATGTATAGAACCATGTGGGCAAGTTCAATATTAAAAACCGCTTTTGCTACAATGATTTGTTTTGAAATCTTTAAGACTACGGTATTCCTTTCTGGGTTGACAAAATAAGAAACCAAACGCAAGATATTGGTCGCTGCTAAAATATTTTCCAGAGGATAATAAAGGGTAATTAATTACGTACGTCCTAAGTTTTGCCACAAAGTTATAGGTGTTAATTAAAATATACATGGAATAATAACATATTGCCGTTGGAAACAAAACAGTGTTTATGTTTTTGACTATAAACGACGACAAATTTTATTGAATAAGGAAGAACACTAATAGCTTCATACAAGTTCGCATTATTCATCATTTTGTTATCGACCTTACTTAAGGTCGGTTTGACGCAGCTCTAACTTCTTTTCTATTCTGTGCTAATCTAAAAAGCTCTACATACCATTCACAACCTAAATTTCTAATAATTTGACTAATATAGTTTGGTCTAGGTCTTCCTATATCCTTCTATCTTTTTCCTATCCAGCTGGTTCTACATAGATATTAGCAACCTGATGGTTGTTAAAGAACTCTAACATGTTTACATGATTACCATTTATAAGGAAATGAAATATAACCTGGTTATCCGCTTCAAAAAGGAAAAGTGTTAAATTATATGTTATGGTAAGGCTTAAGCAACGAAACGCTACCAACATTCCAGACCGCTAACCAATTGTGAGTAATGTCCTGGTGACATTTAGTTAACTGATTTTTATTTTTCTTTTTGTTTTGTTTTCGAACTTACTTAAAGTCGGTTTGACGCAGCTCTAAATTCTTTTCTATTCTGAGCTAGTCTGAAAAGGGCTACATACCCTTCACAACCTAAATCTCTAATAATTTGACTAATATAGCTTTGTCTAGGCCTTCCTACTCTATTTTTATTCGGTAGTCTATAATTTAAGACTTTACTAAATAGTCCCTCATGTCTTAACTGGTGCCCTATCATTCTATCTCTCCTGATCTTTAATTGTTTCCACGTACAGGGATCCTCACCTACCCTTCTATAAACTTCCTCGTTTGTTACTCTATCTGTCCAACTAATCTTTAACATTCTCCTATAACACCAAGTTTCAAAAGCTTTTTCTTATCAACTTCTTTAATTGTCCAAGTCTCACTACCGTATAGTAGAACGCTCCATACGTACGACTTTAAGAAACTTTTTCTATTATCTAAACTACTACTATTAGCTATTAGTAAGTTTTTCTTTTTTAAAAACATTTTTCTAGCTTGAGCTATTCTAGCTACTATATCTCTTTTGCTACGTCCATCTTTTGTAATTATACTACCTAAATAGCAAAATTCATCTAGCTCCTCTAACTCGGTATTACCTATTTTTAATTTTGGTTTAGAACTAGGCTGTAACTCACTTGTCATTATCTTTGTCTTTACCGAGTTAATTCTCATACTATAGTTACTCCGTAGTATCTCATCTAAAATATTTAAAAACTCTCCTAACTCTTTTCTAGACTCTGCTATAATGGCTATATCATCTGCAAAACGTAACATGTCTATTTTCTGTCCCTGTACACTAATACCTATCTCTTTTCTCTCTCTAGTTTAAAGCTTCCTCAATATAAACATTAAAAATCAAGGGAGACAGTATACAACCCTGTCTAACACCATTTCTAATCTTAGCTTCCTTTTCTATTTCATCAAATCTAAACACTACGCTTTGGTTTTTATATAGACTGTAAATAGTTTTTCTATCCCTATGAGAGATTCCTATTTTTTGCAAAACTCTGAACATAACAATCCAATTAACCCTATCAAATGCTTTTTCTAAATCTACAAACGCGAAATGAGTCTTTTAATTTTTTTTGTAACCTTTTTTCGATAATTACCTTAATCATTAGTATCGGTTCTCTAGTCCCTCTGTCTTTACGAAAACCATATTGGTCTTCGCCTAAATAATTCTCAGTCAAAGCTTCTACTCTACTTTTAATTATTATTGTTAGTATTTTGGAAGCATGAGAAGTTAAACTAACCGTTCTAAAATTCTCACACCTATCAGCTCTTTACTTTTTTGGGATTGGGATAATAATATTTTTTTCGAAATCTATTGGAACCTCACCTGTATCATATATTACTTTTACTAGTTCATATAATCTATCTAAAGTTTTCTGACTTGCATATTTTATTAATTCTGCGGGAATATCGTCTATCCCTGGCGCTTTATTTATTTTAAGATTCCGAACAGCTCTATCAAATTCCTCTCTTAATATTGAGAACCCTATTTCTACATCCTCTTCTTGGTCATTTTCTAACTCATCCATATCGTCAGTTCATGAGAACGGACATGCAACTTTGCATCCGAGAGGGCAGTGATACTGCAGGTGACAGGTCACAAACAGTTAACACACCGCAATTACTTTGAAATAAGATTGTTACATTGTAATAAAGTGTAGAATTAAGAGAAAAGCAGACGTGAGATCTGCAAGTTTCCACAGCCGTGTGAGGGGCAGGTTATTATAAAAAGCCCGGGAGCTCAAGGCCGGGCAGTCAGTCTTCAAACTCCATACATCGTTGTTCAAGCTACTCATCTTATTACAATTAATTAAATGTTTTTGAATTAAAGTTATTTTACAAGTTATTCAAAATTCCATTGTAATTTCTGTTTTAAGTTAAAATAAATTTGTTAAGTCTTCGGAATTGTTTTTAAAAACACCGCTCCATAGGCCCGAACCTTAACTCGCGAGTTAGCTTTTGGCCTTTGGGAGCTGCCTTTTTTAAAAAACACTTGCAACAAATTTAATTTATACAGAAATTACAAATTGAATTTTAGTTTACAAGTACTGTATCAAAATTATTCTAAGTTGAAATTATATTTACTTGAACTAATATATGGCGAGTAGCCTGAATAATCAACAACGCTAAAGTTGTGAGGTTTAAGACTGACTGACCTCCTTGGGCTCTCCAGGTTATTTATGTTGTCCCTGCCCCTCACATTACTCCTGTGAACTGCAAAGCTCATGTCTGCTTATTTCTTTATTCATTTATACAATACAAAGTAACAATCTTAATTCTAACAATAAGTTTCTTACAGTCTATCGTGACCTGCACTTGCAGAGTCAGGCAACGTCTGGAATACATTGTATTCACACCCGTTCTCATGTCTTCTGTCTGACTTCTATTAACCTTTTATTAGCTATCCTTGAATTATACAATATTGCAAGTTTACTTAAGATTTAATAATTCTATTTAATTATACATATATTTGATTTGGGGGATATGTAGCTCCTCCCGACGTAGATGAAAATTAAGGGTTTTGCTTAATTTTTAAAATTCATGGTCCCTAAGGGTACATTTATTATTTCTTTATTTTCCTATGTTTCTTTATTCTTATGACTAAAATTTCTTTCTTTGTTCCTATATCTAAGATACATGTTGTACAATAAATACATAGTTACTTGAATGATTAGAATGCCTAATAAAATTGTCCAAACACTTATGTTATCATAATGTAATTTTGACCCTTTTAACTCACTTAAGTATTCGTTGTAATTGTCCATTAACTTCATGGCTTGGTTGAGATCATCTAAATATAAATACATCTAAGCGCATTCCGATTGCGTATTCTTTTCCAAAATTGTCCGTGTCTATTGATTGTTTCAGTTTGTAATAATTGTCTTTAATTATGTGAAATTCTTGTTTTAATTCTGTTAAAGTCAAATTTCTGTGCGAATGTCCAATAATCTATTATGTTTTGCATACTTCCCAATTTTACTGGTAGTATACCGGGGTTGTTCTTAATGTCTTTGACTATTATGTCGTACCTGGGTGGAAGTTGACGGCAGGGGTGATGGCTGTCCATCTGAAATTATATGGGGTCTTAGGTTTTTCAAATGAATATATTTTACTATTTTTCCGTTGTCTACTACGGCTACATTTTTGTCTGATATCTTTTTGATTTCGAACGGGCCTAAATTTCTGGGGGCCGTTTTGTGTCTTTTACTTTAAAAGTTTTCTCATATACGGTTAGTCCCACCGAAAACTTATTTAAATCGGCATTGTTATTGCGAGTCGCTGTAATACGTTCCTTGCGTTATCTAATTTATTTTTTACCTTATCATAAGTTATTTTTAATTCTTCTTTATGGTCTTTAGCATCCTGTTGGTATACTTCTTTGTTGTAATATATATCGTAAGGATTACGGAAATCTGAATAACTTAAAGTTAATTCGAGCGGTGTAAAATTTGTGGATGAGTGGATTGTGTTGTTGTAAGCAATTAGTGCGTTTGACATTAAATTAGTGATCTGTTTTTCCTTGTAAATTAATCTTAATAATCTGATCTGTTCTAATAATGTTGGGCGAAATCCTTCAATTAATCCATTTGATTCTGGGCGATTCTCGGTTATAAAATGAATTTTTATTTTATGGAGTTCTAAGGTGTTTTGTATTGTTTCATTTCTAAATTCGCTGTAATTATCTAAGGTTATTGTTTCGGGTGTGCCATAAAATGTAAAATAGTGTAAGAGGTATTGCTTGGCGTAATTTGGTAAATGCGTCTACAATTGTTAAAAAGTTTTGTGCTTCTACAACTAGAGTGTCTGCATGTAATTTTTGAAAAGGTTTATCGGATGTTTAATTAACATTAAGGGTACTTTTGGGGTATTCTGTCGTATTTCGCTTTTTCGCATAATTTGCATTGGTTAATAAAATCTGTGGTTAATTCTTTCATATCTTTAAAGTAGTATCTCCTTATGAGTTGCTTTAGGGTTTCGTTGAGTCCACAATGTTTGGTTTTGCCTTGGTATTGATTTCTAATTACATCCTTTATTTCGTCAGGGTCATCTAAAGTTATTAATTTTCTTGTACATCTGATAATTCTGGAGCCCGAGTTATTGAATAATCTGATATATAATTCTAAGAATATCTTGTATAAATGTTTGGTAGTGAAATAATAGTAAAAACGTTTTTTCTCTGGCCTATATTCTTTTAAAATTTTAATTATCTGCACTTTGTTATCGTCTTAAGTTATTTGAATTTGATATATTTTCTTATTATCTATTTTTGTATATTTTACTGGGCTGGGGTTGGTTAAAACTTCGGTAATTATGAATTGATTTGGTTTTATGTCTATAGCTTCATTTAAAATTTTAATCGCGGTTTTTGGTTCTTCGTTTGGTGTTGAGTGAATAGTGTTTATTTCTTCTGGGTCGTCCCTTATCTCTGTTTCATCTACGTTATCTATAATTGACTCTGTTTCTTTTACGTTGAGTTATATCCTGTTTAATACATCTGCGTTATTGATATAAATTCCCTTTTTATATGTGATTTCATAATCATATTTATCAATTAATCATTTTTGTGTACAAACACCTCGGTTACGTATCAATGTAATTATTCTGATGAGGTAAACTAAACGGTGCTAGATTGTGCTTACCTAAAGACATTTCTGATAAAGAAAAACTGGAAATAATGCAATTAATTTATAGAGGAAAAAGCTTGGAGTGCACATTGACTCATAAAAGATAGGCAAGTGTCATCTATTTTTCAAAATCTCACAGATGTGGACAAATTCACTAATAATTTTCAGGATTTCATTAGATTCTATTTACGTATGCACGTCTAAGTAGTTGCGGAAGTAAACTTCAAAACTAGAAAAATAAAACCGTAAAAGATACCTGCATTAGTTAAATCCAAGCAAATAAATGATAAGCTAAAGCAAATATTTATTAAGGATTCCATGACAAAAATCATATCAATACCTACACACATAGAAATACACTTACACCGCTATTAGTCTATTACGAAAAGCTATAGCAAAATATATCGGGAAAAATTTCCATTCACCAGGATTGCACCAAGGTCCCATTTTCTACTTTCAGATAATCCCACTGTGCCCAGTACAACAGGCTAATATTCTGCCAGAGTAGGCGTTCTCCTCTGAATTCTGAACCCGGAATGACACCTAGCCTTTGTTATTCTCCTGTTGGGTATGCAAATGTAGAGACTGCCAATTGTCACTGATCCCGGTTGTTCGGCCAAGTAGATCACACTTTGTTTCTAACTGCGAGCAATGGCTACAATCTTCGGAGTAAGGGCGTCTCGAAAGCGCAACCGCATTACGATGACCTGTAACAGCGCGGTGTTCTTTGTCGAATTTGCATTCCTTGGCGTTTCTAGACTGTGGTAGCATTGCAAGGCGACGTGGTTGGTCTTCAGGTAAAGTTTTCTCCCGTAGAGGTATCTATAAAAGTCTTCTACAGATATCACCACAGCCAACAGTTCCCATCTTGTTACGCAATTACGTTTTAGCTTCAAGGGTACCTTGCTAAAGTAATCAACGATTTCTCTTTCCGGTTTTGCACCTGGGATAATACACTCCCGATGACGACATCGCTTACATCTGTATCCAAGATGAACTTGCCTTTTGACCAAGGATAGCTTAAGATCAGAGTTGTTTTCAGTAAATGCTTTAGTTGTTGGAACACATTTTGGCAATCTTCATCTTAAGGGCTTAGCAATATTTACAAACCCAGAAACGAATCTTTTAAAGTAAGTGCACAACCCGAAAGTCTGTGTAGCTGACGCTTGTCTTTTGGAGCCGGCCACTCTTACACAGCCATAACCTTTTCCGGATTTAGCCCAATTCCATTGCGTGATACTACGTGTCCTAGGTATTTTACCTCTTCGACTAATATGTGATACCTCTTTTGACTCAATTTCAAATTGTCGAAACACTTTTAAATTTCCAAATATTTTTCATACGACTTACAATCACGATCACCTCATCGAAATATACAAGACGCGTTTTCAGCGATTGCCCATGTAAGATATTATCAATTAAGGCGGAAGAAGCATTGCAAAACCCAAATGGTATGACTATAAATTTCCAGAGGTCAGTATCTCTACCGGAAACAGTCCTATCCGATCTTAGGGTTCCATATTCACTTGCCAGTAAACACTCTTCAAATATAAGGTTGAGAACCTTCGCGACCCTGAAAATATACCTAGGGTGCCGTCAACCCTTGGAAATGTGTAACTATTCTTTTTGGCAACGTCATTCAAT
The DNA here is from genome assembly GCA_036346225.1 of Platerodrilus igneus. Taxonomy (NCBI): domain Eukaryota; kingdom Metazoa; phylum Arthropoda; class Insecta; order Coleoptera; family Lycidae; genus Platerodrilus; species Platerodrilus igneus. The sequence continues at coordinate 7,939,311 of JARFIW010000165.1, read as the reverse complement.
TGTCTGAAGTTCATACAGAATCCTGTTTATCCGTCCATCTTCTTAACAAATACAACAGCAGATGCCCAAGGGCTGTCAGAGTGCTCAATCACTTCTTGCCTCTCCACATCTCCAATAATTTTTCCGGTCTCCTCGTGGTGGCCAATATACGTGTTCTCTTGACTGCTGCCTTATTGGCTGTGCATCTCTTCTATCGATTCTATGTTTGACTACTGTGGTATTTTCTAATCGACTACGAACACGTCCGTGTACTCCAGATCAAGTCGTGTCAGTTGCTGTTGCTTGTTACGTTTTACAGTAGTGCAATAGTGTTATAACTATAAAATAAAGTAAAATACAGTTACGTTTTACTCGCTTCGCCAATCATGCACAATTCTGGATGTAGTTTGTACGCCTACAAATTCGGATGCATTAATTGCTGTCACGGGTAAAGCCAACGAAAAACAATAGCTGGTTTTTGCTGGAACCAATGACCGCCTATGCTAATCTTTAACTCAGGGTCGCAAGCGGATAGTTGTTTCTATATGTGGACAGATTCTAAGTACGAAGCGAAAATATCTACTCTATGGCGGAACACGAGATCTTTTTTCTGTTGGGTAATAGGAAATAAACGGAAGTAGAAAGGAATCACATCACTGGACTAACGCGCACACACATTCAATGTCTTCGATCACCGATAGTCAAGTCAATTACTTTAAAACGCGAGATTGTATTACCCCTGCTTCTCATAGCTGACCGTTTAATAACAATCACATTCGTTTAATTTGGGAATGCGGTTTTATGGATATTACATGTTATACATCGTGGGGGTGATTGTCCTCTGGTTCGTGAGAGACCATATTCATGAAAACTCACATGTAAATATATAATTTAAGGATGGGAAAAAGACTTTCCCATGCTGAATTCAAAAATCCCTTAATACAAATATTAAAGTAAAATTTAAAGCAGCCAAAAGCGCAACATTTTCAAGATGCTGGCATGGTTTCGTCAACTGGTTTGATAACTCCGCGGAACACTCGTTAATTGGTGGTTCTTTCTCGACACTGTTACACCCCGCCATGTGAAAAAATATCATTCAACGGTTGCACTTTTTTTTTAAACAAGAGATCATAGCTATTAGCGTGTAAGATCATAACAGGTACACCATCCATTACTTTGGTCAGAACCTTTCCCACAAGCACGCCGTTTCCGAGGGATTCATCACAAGTCGATTCAATAGCGGGCACGATCCCTCCTGGAGAGCACCATCCAAGCGTCCCATTACCACACTTTTTGACCATTCAGGTAGGATAACGTCGTCATATACACAAACTCGCTCAGGCATGTTGTCTGTTTTACAAAACGGCACTTTCTCGTTCCCTACTCTCAAGACATCCTCTTTCACATCTATATAAAATCCACACCTCTTCAAGATATCTATTCCTTGGATAACTTCTCCTGTAATGTTCGCTATTACTTCCTGATGGTCAAATATCTTGCTGCTAACTCCGTCGTTTACATTTAGTATTCCGAGTGTTTAAATGTCTTCAGCAGCCACCTATGGAAGACGCACGCGAGTGACACTTTACCACTATCGCGCCCTATATCCGGATAAGCAATTGTGCTAGTGGCTCCGGTATCGAGTAAGAACTTCACAGTCTTGCCGTTGAACTGTTTGTTTGTCTAAATGCTGTCTGCATTCTTAGATCGTGTGACGCGGATAATGGTCTCCGGAACAGAATCCATGCAGATCGACATTCGTCGCCGCCAATCGACCCCTTTTGGTTTCCGATCTCTCCGCTTTCTTTTTGGGCTGCTTATATTTGAAGTGTATATGCCCAAACTTACCATAATTCCAGCTTCCCCATTGGTGGACGTTCACGAAGTACAATCGCCTGCTCTATGTTTTCATAGCTTTGCTCCTCTACGGAGGATCTTACTTTGCTACTACTACGATGCAAAACTTGCTTTGTCGCTACAAATTCTAAAAAATGAGCTAACACAACATCTAGAGTCCTTGGTCGAGCCAGCCGTCGTGCTTTCTGGATCTCCCTGTCACGTATCCCATCAAGAAAGGTGTGTACTGCCAACAGTTCTAAGAAGGGATCCGAAAATTCGCAAGAGTTTGCAACAGATATTGCTTGCTTGGCGAGACAAAAGAAGTTAGTAGTCACTTCAAGGCGCAACTGTAAGTCAACTTTTAGTAGAATTAGATGTTTTGATGTTATTCACGTATGATGGTTGTTGTATAATGTATTGCTAAATATACAGTGGCACATAACAAGAAGAATAAAATTTTGGTATTACAAATTAATAGCAAAGTAGAGGCGTATTGTAAAGTGTTATTTTAGTATTGAATCAAAGTATGATAAATTGCAGGTGAACTGGTTATGCCATTTCCCCACTTTGTTACAGGAATATCCTTTGGTCACTGACGTTAATACTAATGTATATATTATAAAAATTGTTATATGCGTACCTGTTTACAGAAACGATGAAATTACGTTAGTATAAAAATAGATGTAGGTAATATGAGTTAAGATTGGTTGTTTTATTTGTTCAAACATACAGGTGGCGTGTTGTGAAGGAAATTCATTTCACCAAAAGAGTACAGTAATTACAACCTCTCAGGATTAATCGTCGTTTTTAAGGGATTCTCATTAAACTAGATTAGATGAGTTGGTACCCATTAACTTGACTTACTGAAAATGCACAAAGAAAGTGTTAATAGTAACGTAGCTTTAGATAGCGCCTATAAGTAAACTTTTTTATTATTCAACTTTGTTCTATTTTCTTCCATTTAATTCTCCCGCCCCCATTTCACTGTAATTAATCGGTGCATCTTCATTTGTCACGGGATTTCCGCCATTTGGGCAATTGCAAACTAAATAATTTAAATTTACAAACACTTGCAACAAATTGAAAATACATATTAAAATGTCAAACAAAATTTACTAATCCAATAAATTTTAGGGTGTGAAATGCTCACATCGCACTTATGAAGTATCCGTGTCTGATTGTGCATACGAAATTTATCTGTTATGTGAAATTTTCTGTCTTCAATATGAGGTAGGAATAATTCTGTGTTACTGTGTCACTACTAATAGTTGCGCAAAGATTTATTTTAAATTATGTTAAAGACCATTGTCATTTTAAAAATACAATTTGAGAAGCTGAAGCTTTCAATTCGACATCTCTGTGCAAAACAAAGCTAATTATTCCTTTTTAAAATCCAACACCATAAATAAACATCCAACATACTGGAACATTTCTCCGACCTCAATCAGTGACCGTCCTTCGTAACAACTCTTTCACAAGTGGTCGTAGTCTATCTAGAACCTAAACTACATAATTTGTTACCTCCAGAGTTCTAGTAATTAATAATGTCATATTATATTAGAAAAAAACTAATTAAATGCCTTGTCTATAATAAACTTATCGTGGGAATGTTAGATGATTTTGCTTTGCATGAATCTAACAGCTAGAAATTAAAAATCTGTGAATAGATGTGTGTATTCATGGTTAATCCATGGATTACGTATACATTATGTGGCTTCAACACTCAACGTCAAGTTTACTTTGTAAACAACCCCTTAAACAAGCTTGCTTGATTTGAATGATTGAATATTATGTTAGATAGATACTTGTAATTGATTCTAATATAATATGTAGATTTAAAGCGTCCATTCAGTTCAATTTCATGTTGCTATACAGTATAGTACAGAATTCTGAAAAAGTATGTATAAATTGGTTGAAGCAAATGTTTTGCATGTAGAGTTGTTTATCGCACAGTAGCGAAGTGCGAACAATGAATATTTAACGCGTTGACATTATGTTAAATAGAAACCGGATGGAAAAGGGAAAAATTAATCCAAACAAACAAAATTAATATTGACGGAAAGAAGAAAATTAATCTTAAACTGAGAAATTAATATCGATGTACCCTATTTATTCTGATTTCATGAATAGTGGCATCTATTAGGCAAGAAACTTCAATACATTTTTAGTCGTATTAAAGGAAATTCAGGTTATAAACTAAAAACCAAAAAAGAATAATTTTTCTTCTGTGGAAAACATATTTGAACGCAACTGAAGTCTATAAATTATTTACAAAACTACAAAAAAGTAAATAAAATATTTATGCCAGTAAATTTTCATAGTGTAGTCAGGTCATTTTAAGAAATCTTTTAGAATAAAGGCGTAAATAACTATAAATTATTAATGTGCATGTCTCATACCATAACTTTCTCAAAAATAGGGGCGCTTTATACAATTTCTATTAGGGAAAAATTAATGTTACATAGAAACACAAGTAGATACAATACAAAGTAGCCCCAAGATTATATTATAAGCGTGATAGTACAATGAACTAACTACCTAAGAGCACAAATGCTTACTTATTGAGAAACTTAAAAATATCAGGCAGCAGATAACTTAATCATATCCTACCATATAATGTATTTATTTATATTGATTAAAGCATGGATAAACATAGGTAAACTAAATGACATAACGCACCTATCGCGTGTTTAATCCTAAACGCTTAATGGTAAGGCTGAACAATGAGATAACCCCTTCAACGGCATGCAGAGTGGAAGAAATGACAGAAACTAGATACCCGAATGAAAAGAATTAGTCAATTATTCGTAAACCAGTAACGAATAAACGTGTGAATGGTTATCATAAATCAGGGAAAGTGAAGAAATCCATTGGCTTTGGGGTAATAATCGGAGGGTCAGCGTGGTGATCCGCAAAATAGATCAACAAGATTTGGACAGTATATCTCCATAAGACCTCGGCGGGGCAATAAATGATACTTTTTAAACGTGGATTCTGGTTGGTGAAATGGACGGCTTTAATTAAATTGGTACTCAGTCGTAAGTTTAGTGTAGATACTTAAAACTTGTTCTGTTGTTTTGTCGTGACATGTATTTATGAAATCCGTTTAGCTGAACATTAAGAGTGTAAAACGTCTACCTGTGTTGTAGGTTAAACTGTTTACTTTATCAGATTTACGAAAGCTAGACATTGTAATTAAAGTTAACAAAGTAGAGGATGTGGATAAATGGTTATTTATCAATAAAAACGTGTGGCCCATTGAAAGTCACTAATTTATGTAGTTTCAAATACCCTATTCGTACCAGTTCACAGAAAGATTGTTATGCTACTTAGATTTAACCGGATTTAGGGAACCTTTACTGTATGTACATGTTTTCGAGAATATTGTTAGGCGACTGTTTCGGAATTTGTTTAGGTAACCTTAAAAATTTTGTATGAGCCTATTTACAGGAATAATAATATGATACTGCATTAAAAATAGATTTAATTTGCGTAGTCAAACTGTGTTTTTCTTGGTTCAATATATGAATTGATTATAAGAGGAACTCCATTCCATCAGGAGGTTCACTTATTTAAAATGTTCAAGGAATACTCGTGGTCCAGAGGTTTATCAATTGACGATTTGGTGCCCACATACGTGACAATGATTAAAACCTTTTAGGGTAAGTGTTAGTGGTAGCTTAGCAGAAAATTGCACCAGTTACTTCATTATTTCTATAGTGACCCACTCCCGCATTACTGTAGTTAACCGTGTAACAAAGTTTTGTTCTTACACAAATGTTTATGGAGTATTTCTTTTGTATGAAGTTATTTTATATTGTTGAGTTGTAAACAAACAACATTTGTACTTTTTAATTGATTTAATAAAACGGTAATGATGTGGTACATATTACATTTCAGTATATTTTCATTGAACGAGTATACAGGCTTATATATATTAAGGCTAATTAAAATTGTTGTGGTGACAGTCTTTAATCGTAGAGTAAATCGTATCTTTTAAACGCTCACTCATCGTTGATATTCGTTGACGTACAAATTAATGAATAACCTATCTCTTAAATATAATCTCTCTTTGTCCCAAGCCTTGATTCGGTTAAGGTCGTTGAGCAGTTGTTAATTGATAACGACATATCTTCAAACAAATATGTGTAAAGCAGATGAAAAAAGAAGTCTGAGAATGTAATCGAGACAGCTGGCTCTCGAAGTCTTATAAGGAACGGCAAAGTATTTTAATATTTAGCCAGGTACGCAGCATGGCGTTCTAAAAACACAGTTCGTAAAGCAGGATATTATAATACTTTATTAATTCACTTTCTATTAGTGCAAATAACTTAAGGAGTAACTAACTTTAAAAAGTAACTAACTAACTAACTAAAGAGTAAACTAACTTAAAGAGTAAATTAACTTAAGAAGTAAAATGCAGTTACGTGCACTGGTTTTAACGACGTTGAAATCCAGAAGATTTTTGAAGTGTTTGCAGATCCAGTATTTTGGTGGATATACAACTTTTTAGAGTAATTGCTTTTATAATAGTTAAAGATTTGATTGGAACAAGTTTTACAAATTCGTTGGAAGACTGTATTGTTCTAAAATTTTTGGTGCTGTTGAAATTGGATTTGGTCCGGTTCCTGAAATAAAGTTTGAAGGAATTATACATTTTAGGTTATGAAAGTATTTTATAGATTTAGAATTGTGTAGTTGGAATTTCAGTGTTTGATTGGAATATATTATTTCAGATGAACATTCTGAAATAAGCAGTTCAGTAATTTTCGATATAAACATCTGTTTACCAGGCGGTAAAAACTTTCTGATTTTTCTATGATTTGTACAAGTATGGTTATATTGTCAACCTAAGATAATTTTTTTTGATTGTTATCACAAAATTAAATTTTAATCTTGTAAATATGAGAAATTAAATTATTTAAATTAAATCCTGTTATTCTTATATTAAAAATATATCATTTGAATTTTCAAATCTAACTTTTATCCTTCAAGAAATTTGCATTATTATAAAAAAGAGATTTGTATTAAATTCGTGTAAGGTCGATTACAGTACTGTGAGCGATTACAAATATTTATATGTAATCAATTTTATAAGCTGAAATATTCAAAAATACAAATTACGTCTGAAATTAAATAAAAAGTAATGTTATGTGAATATGATCAGATACTATAATTAATGAATTCTATTGTTCTTAAAATGCTGAAATGCAAGTGTGTACATAAATGTAGATGTTGTGGATTTTTTCAAAATTTAAAAGAAACGATTAACAGAATACAATTTATTTTAAGACTATTCCTATTTAAAATTTTATTGGTCATCTATATGTCAGGCACAAACAATGTCTAAGAGTTAATATTTATATATTTACAGATTGAGCGTGAATATTCCTAGTATTTCATCCAAGTGCCGCTTAAGTAAGTATTTTAAGTTTGTTTTAGCCAGGTATGATTTAGGTTTCCGCATTTCCTTAAGCAACTAGTAGTTGTTTTCAAAAATACGGTGCCGCTATTTATCTTTTGTTTGGTTGTCAGTAGAACCCATGACACATCTTTTGATCTATGCTGAGCTAATCCTCTACTAGCTGGCATCCCTTTAGGAGGTTTCTGTTCTATTAACCTTTATCCAATCAATTTTACCCTGGACTACTCGTTCATATAGGAACTATTCGAGTGTGTTTAGATAAACTTAAAATTTTACTTGGGGCCAAGAAAACATTTAACATTGCACTAGCAACCAAAAATCAATTTGCATTGTACCGGCGCCGACAACGTATGAGGCTCGATTTTATTAATAGATTTTGTGAATGAAGTTTGGTTTGTTAGATTAGTGACAGTTAAAATTGTTGTACAGAATATAGGACATAGACGTTTATAGGTATAATAGTGAAAATTGTTGGTTGGTTTGATTGAATTTTTGTGGTTTGTTAAATTTCAATCATGCCAGAATAATTTCAGGTAGTACATTTGCTTCAGGATGAATTAGAATATGAGTTAAAAATTCGGGGTATAGTGAATAAAGAGCAGTGACAGATAAAAGAGAAATTTTAGGCAGAGTATTGGCGAAGGAAATTGAAAATCCGGAAGGTTTCATTGATCTTTCGAGTATTGATTCGGTAAAAATCGTTTTAGAAGAATTTATGAATGATCCTTCAGATTCTCTTTTCAAACGGATATAGTCGAGGTTAAATCATTTAGCAGGTCGTATTAAACGTGTAAAACCTCCGGCTAAAGATTTTGAACAAATAGTAACATTTATGAATGAAAATTTAGCAATAATTTTGGTAGTGGTAGCAGATCTTTATGATAAAGTAAATAGAGATACAGTTTCAAATCAGAATAATTCAATTATAGAGTCAAGTGGCTCGTCTAATGTGCCTAATCCCACAATTACCTATCTCCCCCAGACAGTTCCCATTGGTGATCTGTAAAATTTTGGGAGATCGAAAATTTTTACATCAATTTTTAGAGAGAATTAAGGAACTTGTCCAGTCTAGAAAAGTCGGCGATTCAGATTTATTTGATGTATCGTGTGATATATTCACCTATCAAGCATTGATCTGGTTTCGTAGTGTTCGGAGTTCGTTGATAGATTGGAATTCATTAGTAGAAAGATCAAAGAAGACTTTTTACTAGCACATGCAGAAGATGAAATTTGGGATCAAATTAAAACTAGGTATTAAAAGATAGGTCAGTCAGTAGTTTTGTATGTTGCATATATGGAAAGTTTGTTTAATAAATTACTTACCATTCCAGTAGAATTTACTAAAGTTAGGTTAGTTAAAAAGAATATAGTGCCCGATTTTATACAGCAGCTCGCATTTGTTAACATTGAAGATTTAGCTACTTTAGTTAAATTATGTAGAAAATTAGAAGAGGCCCCTGTATCTAAACAGAAAGCAGTTTCAGTTATGTCGTGTAGTAACTAAAGAGTTAATAATAATTTCAAGTTACAAGTTAGAATAAAACAACCTATTTCAGATAGTAATGCACCATCTTTTAGGACTCGTGTTTATAAAAACAAATCAAATAATTTTCAAGTTAGATTCCTAATCCAGATACCACAGTAGAAACAGTTAGCGACCCGTCTGGTCCTCATTTTAAAAATAATATCGTGTGTTGGAATTGTTCAAGAGTAGGACATTTGTTTGGATATTGTAGAGCACCTATAATGTTTTTTTGTTTTAGTTGTGGTCACAAAGGTGATATTAGCTCTTATTGTCCATCGTGTTCAGAAAATGAATAAGAGAACAAAAGTTAGGTAGCGAATTTCCTGTTTCCCATACTAAGGCTACGGTTATGTTGTGTCGCAAAAAGAATTTATTTAGTAATGACAATTGGTCGCTGTAGCTTCATGTTGTAAGAAAATTTGATAAAACATGTCAAATCTAAAGCTATTGCATTATTTGAAAAGAAACCATATGACAATCGTCTATATGTAAAATTTAATTTGATAGATAGAGAGATAATGGGATTATTTGATTCAGGGTGTACAACAACAACAGTAGGATCTCTTACTATTCCATTAATTAATATGATAAATTTAACAGTTTAATAAACAAGAGTGTCTACTGCAGACAGTTCTTTAAAATTAGTAGAAGGTTCAGTTGATTTACCCATTTATGTAGGAACAGAATGTCGCGTTCTAAATGCTTTGGTAGCACCTTTCACTACCACATTCGTTCATTTATTTTTGGCAGTAATTTTGCTGAATTGTTTGGTGTTATAGTGGATTTTAGAAATTATTCAAGGTATGTTGGAGATGACTTAGAAAATTGTATATCTTGCTTGGACAAACCTTCAGTGTCTTTGATCTAAAAGATAAGTTATTTAGTTTAGAGGAGTTGTCTGCTGAACAAAGAAAGTTAGCCCAAGGAGTTATAGATTGGTATGATGAAATTAGTAGTGAGCAAAGACTAGGTCGTACAAATAAAATTGAAAACACTCCACCAGTTCGAAGGGAGCCGTGTGTTATATCACCATATATGAGCGAAATGTTGAATAAAGGGTTAGACGAAATGTTAAAGTTAGGTGTTATAAAACCCTTTGTTGGTGAAAAAGAAAGACAGTGGTGAATATATTTCGCTTTGATGGCTGAATGTTGCACGATGATACCAAACATGATAGTTATCCGATTGCAAATATTGATAGGATTCTTAATTTACTTCGAGGTGCAAATTGTATTTCCAGCTTGCATTTGCGTAAAAGCTTTTGGCAAATTCCATTGTCAGAATGTTCTAGGGATAAAACAGCTTTTAGCGTTGTCTGCAGAGGACAGTATAGAATCACTTGTGTTCCCTTTGGACTTACGAATTCTGCATAAACTCAACAAAGGTTAGTAGACGCTATTTTTGGACCTCGCTACAAACCACACGTGTTTCGTGTTTTGTTATTTGGATGATCTGATTTTAGTTTCTTTTTCGTTTGAAGAACATTTAAAGTTACTAGATGTTACAAACGCTTCAAGGAAGCTAACTTAACGATTAATTTAAAGAAATGTGAATTTTTTAAAAGTCACAAAAGTTTCTAGGGTATATAGTTGGTTGGAACTCGCCTCGCACTGACCCAGATAAAGTAGCTGCGATGGAAGTAAAAAGATTTTTGGGTTTGTATAGTTGGTACTCGTGTTTTTTTACGTTAGTTTCATCGATTAATGATCTTGTAAAAAAGAAGAAAAAAGAACAAAACGTTGTCTGGACTGCTAATGCTGACTTGTCTTTCAAACAGATTAAACACGCTTTAGTTTCTGCACTCCTGTTAGCGCAGCCTGATTATCCACTCCCTTTATTGTGGAATGTGATGCAAGTGACACTGGTCTCAGATCAGTTTTAATTCAAAAGATGGAAGGTGTTTAACAAGTAATTTCTTATGCTATCAAGGCTTCTAATAAAGCGGAAAGGAATTACTCAGTGACAGGGAGAGAATGCTTAGCGGTAATATTTGCGATAGAGTAATTTCGATCGTGGATTGAAGGAACTCGTTTTACAGTCGTGACTGGCCATTTTACATTATGGGTTGAATAATATTAAAAATCCAAATGGCAAATTAGCGGGATGGGTTGTACGGTTGAAACAGCACACTTTTGGTATAGTACAAAGAAAAGTGAAATTTAATGTAGTGCCTGATTGTATTAGTCGCGCAATCCCAGAAGAAACGTCAGAAATAAATTTTGTTGAAGTAAAGTTAGATAATTTGGATGCATGGTATGTCTTGTTAAGAAATAAGATTTTGTCTTCTCCTGAAACTTATCCTCAGTGGAAAGTTGAAAATGATTTTTTCTTCAAATTTCTACCCACTAATATACCGTTAGCGTCAAACTTGAGTGCCTTAGGAACAAAGAAAAGAAATTATTGGTTCGTGTCATAATCCTTTAACAGCAGGACATTTTGGGTATACAAAAACATTAGCTGGAATACAGGAAACGTATTACTGGCCCAAGATAAATTTGGATATATTAAAATTTTGTCAAAAATGTTTGGCGTGTGGAGCACAAAAATCTTCGAATGTTGCCCCTCTTGGTTTAATGGGTAAAGAGAAAGAAGTGAAGTTTCCCTTGCAGATTTTGGCTGTTGAGATATTGGGACCATTTCCTCGTTCGAAGCTTGGTCACAAATGGCTATTAGTAGTGGAAAATTTGTTCTCTAAGCACACTATTTTGCATCGTTTGCGTAGTGAAAAGTTAAGCATATTGAACATTTTGTTAAAGAAACAGTTTTTCTCGTATTTGGTGTTCCTCAGTTTATAATATGTGACAGTGGATCTCAGTTTGCAGGTCGAATTTTCAAAACACTTTGTAGTATATATGATATTCAATAGATATGGTACATTGCTGTTTACTCCCCGCAGTACAATTATGTTGAGAGGAATAATAAAACAGTTGGTACGGCTATTCGATCTTACATAGAAGAACATGTTACATGGGACTTAGAATTGCCAGAAATACAGTATGCAGATAATTCAGCAAAACATCATTCTACAAATTATTCTCCAAATGTTTTAGTATTTGGCCGCTGTGTTACTATTTCAGGAAAATTTTATAGTGATGATTTATTTCCAAACGATGACATAGAAGTTGTCTCTGCAATTCGACCCTCGTATGTGTCTGTATGTGTCCTTTGAAGTGTGATGCTACAGACGTATGATGAAGATATGGTTAGTCAAAGTTAAGAACAAAGAAGTACTAAAAATGGCAGGGAAAGAAAGAAATATGAGGAAAACGGTAAGAAATAAGAGAGATAGGATGATAGACCACATACTACGGCATGAGGGAATAGTGCGAAATATATTAGAAGCAGACATAGGAAAAAGAGAAGTGGAGGTAGACCTAGGTTGGACTATTTCACACAAATAGTGAAAGATGTAGGCTGTAGTAATTTCAGGGAAATGTGGAGGCTAGCTCAGAATAAAAACCAATAAAGGTACGCATCCAACCAGTCCCAAGATGGATAAACTAATGACGAAAAAAATAACTGTACTTAAACATGATGATTATTATAGGCAACTGCAGGTATTGTTTGTACAATATTCTCAAATTATGTTAATTGTGTGAAAGGATTTACTGGAAAACTATTAATTCGGAAAATGTCTAAGTCTTGGGTGATCTTGGCAGCTACAGACTGCTTAATCCTCTTCACATACCACTGAATCTCGATGAAATAAGGCATATAATTGGAAAACAATACAAGGGGAAGCGAGTTGTATATAGGCTGTATAGGAATTTCAGGAAACTGTGTAGGGTAGCTCAGTATATAAATAAGTGGAGGCACATGTCCAACCAGTTGTAAGACTGAAAACCTAATGACGAAAACATAAGCGCAGATGAATTTGATGATTATTATAAACAACTAAAGGTGTAAAATATCTGCAACTAATGTTGACTGTGCAAAAAGATATATTGTAAAAAATATTCAATCGCCAAATGTTCAAGAGCTGGGGGAACTTGGCAGCCACAGGCTGCTTACCCTCCTTCACAATCACTGAATGTTAGAGAAATAGGGTATATAATTGTAAAACAATAGACGGGGATTGAACTATATCTAACAAGAAAGAACAGCGCCTATGATCAAAGACAACAATCATAGAAACAAGAAGAAAATTGTTAAAATCATATGTCTGGAGCACACCACAGTTTGTTTATGAAAGACGGCTAGTAAGAAAAGCAGACAGAGAAACGGTAGCAGTCTTCTGGAATGTTGTGCTTCAGAGGTATGAGGATGCTAGCATGGACAGACAAATTTAATAACAAATAGGTTATAGAAATAGTAGGGAAATAAAAATATCTGTGGAAAAAAATAGAAGAAACAGAAGGACAGAATACGTTCTAAGGAATTTTTGGGGAATAGTATGGAATATATTTCAAGCAGAGATAGAAAAAAGGAGGTAGATGTAGACCTAGATGAGATAGAGATAGATGCAGGCTGTGCAAATTTCAGGGAAATGTGTAGGTTAGTCGAATATAGGAAACAATGAGGGTACGCGTCTAACCAGTTCCAGTACTGAAGACCCAATGATGAAGATGGTGCATTCTATGCTTATGTTTTTCGTAAGTTAAGTTTTTCCCTAAATAAGCGTTTTTCAATTTGCAGGGGGTATATCTCCAACTAAACAAGAAAAGGTAGAAACAAAAAACATTCTTATTTTAAACTACAATAAGTAACACTTAACTATTACTCTATTTCACTTAGTATCTGTGTCTAAAAATACACGAAAAACCAATGGCATTATATTGAATTTGACACCCTGTATACGCATAACAATCGAGAACCATAACTAGGACTACGATTTTACTGCTGTAGATTAGGATAACTTTTTCATATTAAGACTAGAGCCGGAAGCAATTTTAATGCTGGGTTGTATAACTTCCAATTAAAACCAAGATGTATTCAACAATCACAGAAACCTTAAAAATGCTGTTTTAATTATTTACGCATTGTCAATTAATTCCTGTTCAAATTGAACAATAAACAACACACTCTTTTCCCAGGATGCTATAAACTTTTTAGAGCTTTTGGAGTTTGGAGTTTGAGGACTCTAATGACTTAACAGTCTTGCGACAATACCAGTTACACCTTTCTGATGCAGCTGATTTCCTTACTCGTGAATTTAACGGCAAATGTTAAGTAAATTTTGTAACTTTAACGTTAGTGAAATGAATGAAATTTCCGCGCAAATTACTGCAAGCTTTCACTGCGCACAAAAAAATATAATTTCAGAATTGCAATGAACTGAAAACTCATCAAATGCATCACAAAGGGCTACCCAAAATACTAATTAAATATTTTAGAAAAATTGTTAATAAAAGAATTATGTGAAATAAGTCAACAGTATATTTTTGTACAAATATTTAGATAGAGAAATGTTTTTTACAATTTCCGGTACTGTTCGTTTGAGAACAAAGAAATACAATGCTAACTGTTTGACTAAAGAAAACCTAGAAGCTTCAGATATAATATAACTCTTTTATACAGTGAGACGCCGCGTGAAAGGCTGCATAACAAACATCTGTTGACTCTAGACCTTTCTAAAATATCAAATACTTTATAGCAATTTCAAGTTTGTTACAGCGAAAAATTTTTAATAAGAAAAGAGGCAGCTCTAATTCACTGCCAAGTAACACTTAATTTGAATTTGCCAAGAGAATTTTAATTAAAGACCCTATTTAGCCATACAACGAGCGCATTTGAAATATCTAATTTATACAAATATATTGTAACGCGCTACTACTACCGCGTTTCTTTAATTCAAAACAAGTAATAATAAATGTCTTTATTACTCACTGTTCACAAGTCTAATTAACAGTATATGCCTTGTTTACAGATGTTTTCAGTCCACTTAACAATGAAGCACTATTACACTAATGAATTTACAAGCACTAATATCTTCTTAAACTAACTTCTCTACCATAGGTCCATTAACCACTAACACAACTATTTGTTTATACACTTCTATTTATTTATGTACACTACAAGCTGCACAGCATATCACATTTATGTAAACTTCTAAAAGCTCGAAACTACTATTACTTAAACACGTTATAATTTATATTAGACATTCAAGAATAGACTAACTCTTACATTCATAAGCGGCCTTATATATACCCTGCATTAAGATATGACTCATTATCTAGAACTTTGTAGAAGGATTCTCGAATGCTGAAGAATACGCTGTGCCCCGGGCGTTTGTATGTTTGACGGGTTGCCTAATAGTGGATCGCAACACTGCCCCCTCTTTAAAACCGTTACGTCTCGTAACTGTAAATCCATCTTGACGCCAATTCGATGACTGGCGACGGTATCGGCAGCTATCTCCTCTGGTGCATCCACCGCGTCGTTGGAAGTAACAGTCAACACTCTTTTCATGGTCTTGGTAGGCAACCGGTTGATAACAACAAACAAGAACCTGGACGTTGGTTCCTGGAAAACTACTTCTAGCATATTTCGGACTATCCTCCAATCCAAGCGATCCAGTCCACAGCCCAGCTTGGGCACCGCTAGTCTCGTTACTCCATTTTCCATCATCTGCGCCTTAAGATTTAGCAAAGCCTCCCATAGATGTCCATAACTAGGTCTCTGCCATGAAGAATTTTTGGTGACCAGATAGTAAACATAACGATTTTTATCTTGAAGAACCAAAGATTTTCCTACAGTTGGCTGCTGTTGTACTAATTCATCCACACATCCAAACTTTTTCTTGAAAACAACAGCTATTCCCTTGACATTGCCAAATCTTGAGCTACGCAATGTGCAAGGGAATACTCTTCTGGTGCTCTAAACAGATCTTGCTGTTTTCCAACAACAACGCCAAATCTCGCTTTAGCGGAACCACCATACGCCGCCATAAAGCTCTCAAAATCTGGATTTGGCTCATGATTAATAACTTGCCGAACACCATTATCATTATTTGAGTCTTCCTGGTTGTTGCCAGTGTAGGGTGTTAAACGGTCAAAGTGTACCACTTTCGGTTTACCACGAGGGGATCTTCTGATCCGGTACACTACATCATTAATCCTTTTAACACTTCGTACGGCCCTTCCCATTGTCTTTGTAGTTTTGGCGACAATCCACGTTTTCTTTGTGGATTGTACAACCACACTAAATCTCCAGGTTGATAACCACCTTCTTGTGCTCTCGTGTCATATTGTGATTTCATTCGATCGCTTGCTGCCTGTATATTCTTTCGGACGTTTTCGTGAATACTATTTGATCTTTCACGAAGCTTACTAACGTAATCTTCACCGGCGATCTCTTCTCCAGGTTTAAATCCAAACTGAAGATCACATG
Organism: Platerodrilus igneus; assembly: GCA_036346225.1. NCBI lineage: Eukaryota > Metazoa > Arthropoda > Insecta > Coleoptera > Lycidae > Platerodrilus > Platerodrilus igneus. The sequence goes on along the minus strand of JARFIW010000165.1, from coordinate 7,923,214 downwards.
GTAGCCGCAATTCACGTCCTAGCATTACGCAAGCGGGCGAGTATCCTGTGCTGTCATGTACCGAAGATCGGTACGCCAGTAGGAACAAATGTAGATATTGGTCCCAGTCCCGTTGATGTTCAGAGACAACTTTGGCCAGGTACTTTCCTAACGTTCTGTTCATTCTTTCAACCATTCCATCCGATTGAGGATGAAGTGGCGTGGTTCTAGTTTTCCTAATTCCAGGATGCTTGCAGACGTTCTGAAACAACGCTGATTCGAAGTTCCGACCTTGATCTGAGTGTAATTCCAACGGAACTCCAAAGTGATAAAACAACTCCCTCACTAGTACACCTGCAACCGTCTCGGCTTCTTGGTTAGGTATAGCATACGCTCCCGACTATTTGGTAAAATAATCCACTGCAACCAAGATGTATTTATTTCCTTTCTCTGATACAAGAAACGGAAAAGCTATATCAATGGCCACTCTTTCAAAAGGATTCCCCATGTTATACTGTCTCATTGGGTCTTTCCGTTTTGTGGCCAGGCCATTTCCAGAGGCGCACAACTCACATTTCCGGCACCACTCCTTCTCTCTTTGCAGTTCACCCAATAGAATCTTTCTTTCACCCTTTCGAGAGTTCTTTTCACGCCAAAGTGCCCTCCAGAAATACCATCGTGCAAGTGCTGCAACACTTCCGGCCCTCTGCTTCTCGGCACTATCACTTGAAGTCTCTCAGTGTCATCTTCACATTCCAGGCGTCGTTTCAAGATTCTATTTTCAATCACCAAGGAGTTCCAATGTGCTCAGTATGCCTTCAGGCTTCTACTTGAAATACTAATTTCTTCCCAAGCTGGTCGTTGTCCTCTATTTTTCCACTCAATAATACGTCCCAATTCGGCGTCATTCTCCTGGTCTTCTCGTATTCTTTCGAGTTGCCAAGTATCATCGGTTACCGTCATTGTCGGGATGCCACTTATTTTCTCTTCCATCTTGGAGCAATGATTGCAGTCCATCGGACAAGGTCTCCTTGATAGAGCGTCTGCATTCCGATGGCTAGTTCCTACACGATGTTCCGTATCAAAGTCATATTCCTGCAGCCGCTCTATCCACCTTGCCACTTGCCCTTCAGGATTTCGAAACTGCAGTAACCATTTCAGTGCGGCATGGTCTGTTCTCAACAGGAATTTACGGCCGTATAAGTACTTATAAAAGTGCTCTACGGATTTGAAGACGGCCAACAGCTCCCTTCTTGTCACACAATAGTTCCTTTCTGGCCGCGACAAGACCTTGCTGAAATACCCAATAACTTTTTCTTGTCCGTCCTGCACTTGAGAAAGAACGCCTCCTATAGCTGTGTTACTGGCATCGGTATCCAACACAAACTTTCCCTCCATCCGCGGATAACTCAAAATTGGTGCTGTAACTAGTAGCCGTTTCAGTTGTTCAAATGCTCTGTGGCAGTCGTCATTCCAATCATATTCTTGTCCATCTTCGGTTAATTTTGTTAACGGTTTGGCAATGTTCGCAAACCCAAGTATAAAACGTCGGTAATATGTGCACAATCCTAGAAAACTGCGTAGTTGGTGTATATCTGCTGGTGTAGACCACTCTTGTACCGTTTTTATTTTGTCAGGGTCAGCTCTTATTCCGGTCTCTGAGACGACATGTCCTAGGTATTTCACCTCTTTTCCAAATAGGTGGCACTTCTTGGGGCTTAATGTAAGGTTTGCCCGCGTAATCTTTGGAATATCTCCTCTAGGTTCTTAAGATGTTCTTCAAAAGACCGGCCTAACACTATCACGTCGTCCAGGTACACCAGACATGTCTTCCAGGACAGTCCACGCAGTACCGACTCCATCAATCGTTCAAAAGTAGCAGGAGCATTGCATAATCCAAATGGCATGACCTTGAACTGCCATAATCCAGTTCCAATTGTAAACGCAGTCTTTTCTTTATCGTTTGGCTCCAAGCCTACCTGCCAGTATCCGCTTTTCAAGTCCAAGGTCGAAAACCATTTAGATCCGGATAGAGTATCTAAGGTGTCATCAATTCTGGGCAAAGGATAGCTGTCTTTCTTTGTCACATTATTAAGCCGCCGGTAGTCTACACAAAACCTTGTCGACCCGTCCTTTTCTTGACAAGCACTACCGGGGATGCCCATGGACTATTCGAGGGTTCAATCACTCCCTGTTCTTCCATATCGGTGATAATTTGCTCGGCTTCCTTACGTTTTGCCAAAGGAAGCCGCCTGGGTGTTGTCTTATCGGTTGCGCATCTCCAGTATTGATCTTGTGTTGCACAACATTCGTCCTTCCTTCTCACTATCATCCAGTGCAAACACACCTCGATATTGTCCGACCAGTTCTTTACCTTGCCCAGTTGATCGCCATTTAATCCTTGACACGAGGGTATCAACATATCCAGCAATTTCTGTGAGCAACCGTTGGTTGGTTTATTTTTCGTGTCGTCCACACAACGTTTAATATGACATACTGGAATGCAACTTCCCACAATCATGCCTTTCTTCAGGGTCACTGTATGGGATTAATGTTCAGCACCCTTACTGGTACCATATTTCGAGACTTTACCAGCGTTCTTCCAATCAGAAGTCCCTCCTGACCCATTCCCGATTCAGTTGCTTCCATCATGCATACTTGTCCTTCCCGGAGCGTACCATCCGGGCGTCCCATTACTATCATTTCCGCCTTCTCCGGTATTTTCATATCGCAAATCATTCGAACTTGCATCGTCTGGTTACTCCTACCTTGAAATGGAATCTCATCATTATCTATCCGAAGCACATTTTCTTTCATGTTTACATGAAACCCATATTCTCTCATGAGATCCATTCCCAAGATCACTTCTTCTGTAATTTCAGCTACCAACACTCGATGATTAATTAATTTGTCCCCAATTGTCAACATAACGGCAGTCTCTCCGTGAGTACAAATTTTCTCACCACTTGCCGTTCGAAGACACACCGATACAGGTAGCACTTTTCCACGACCAACTAAATCTGGTCTCACAATAGTCCTTGTCGCTCCTGTATCCACGAGTAATCGGACACCCTACCATTAATTCTTCCATCGATATAAATGCTGTCCAGACTCCCATCGACGATGCAGCACGAATGATAATCTCCGGGGCACTACGCTGTGCTGTCGACGTTCGCCCCCTTACATTGACGTGCTTTAACTCAACCGGTTCTTTCTTTGGTTGAGTACAGCGTCTCTGCATATGACCAACTTCACCGCAGCTCCAGCATCGCAGACGCCATCTCCGCGGTCGTAATCTTTTCAGCCTTTCCGCTTTTCGCTTTTCAAACACACGGTTTACTATTTCATCTATGCTGTTCTGAGCTTGACCAGGTTCCTCTAAGGCAGACCGAACTTTGTAACCCATCCTGTGTGATGTCCGCTTAGCTGCTTCAAATTCAAGCGCATGAGTCAGTGCGTCATCTAACATTTTTGGTCGTGCTAATCTTAGCGCTTGCTGTATTTCGCCATCTTTAACGCCATCCACAAATGTTTGTACAGCAAGTTGTTCGAGGAAGCTATCTGGTGCCGTTGGATATGCCAATCTAACTAATCTGGCGATGTCAGCTTCGAATTCTTGCAGGCTTTCACTTGTCTTTTGCGAGCGGTTCTTAACTTGTGCGTGGTAAACCTGTTGAAGGTGAGCATCTCCATATCTCATCTCAAGCTTTGATGTTAAGAGGCCGTAATCATTCTGCTGGTGATCGGGAATCGTTTGTAAGATGTTAAGAGCTTCCCCCCGTAGGGCCACTATTAGAGAGATAGCCTTCTCTTTGTTGCACCAACCGTTGGCTATTGCAGCAGCTTCAAATTGTTTCAAATATGTGGGCCAAGGTGTTTTACCATCGAATGTAGGTGGTTTTATTTTAAATTTAGACGGTATGGACTCGCTTCTTTCCATGGTTCTTATTTCTGGAATGTTCTCATTTACAACTTGATTTACTAATTCAAGTGGCCGTGTTGTTAGTGAAATAACTTGCTCTTGCAGTCTCATCACATCTTCTTCCATTTTTATCAATTTACTGTCCAACTTTTGCTCAACTGTTTTACCTGTTCAGTGACATCTTCTTTCAATGCAATGGAGCTTTCCATTAATCTTTGTTCTAACGTGGCTGTTTTTTCATTCAACTTTTCTTCTAACTTCGCAGCATTTTCGCTTAACTTTTCTTCTATTTTCTCAGCATTCTCACTAAACTTTATTTCCATTTTCGCAGCATTTTCACTCAACTTTTCCTCTATTTTCTCAGCATTTTCACTGAGTGTCACTTCTAGTTTAGCCGACCTCTCCTCCATACCGGATTTAAAATCCTTGAGGAAATTCATTAAACCTTCTGCGTCCATTTTACTTTGATTTCTTGTCACTGGCATATACAAACTACTTAAATGTCTTTAGACTTGTGTTTTAAATTAATCACTATATACCCCACAAATGCCTGACACCAGTGTAACGCGCTACTACTACCGCGTTTCTTTAATTCAAAACAAGTAATAATAAATGTCTTTATTACTCACTGTTCACAAGTCTAATTAACAGTATATGCCTTGTTTACAGATGTTTTCAGTCCACTTAACAATGAAGCACTATTACACTAATGAATTTACAAGCACTAATATCTTCTTAAACTAACTTCTCTACCATAGGTCCATTAACCACTAACACAACTATTTGTTTATACACTTCTATTTATTTATGTACACTACAAGCTGCACAGCATATCACATTTATGTAAACTTCTAAAAGCTCGAAACTACTATTACTTAAACACGTTATAATTTATATTAGACATTCAAGAATAGACTAACTCTTACATTCATAAGCGGCCTTATATATACCCTGCATTAAGATATGACTCATTATCTAGAACTTTGTAGAAGGATTCTCGAATGCTGAAGAATACGCTGTGCCCCGGGCGTTTGTATGTTTGACGGGTTGCCTAATAGTGGATCGCAACAATATAAAAGTTCTTTGGAAGAATTGTTTTGGACTACCTTGCTCCGACTTACATCAAATACTAAATTCATTCAGGTCAATAAAAGGAATGAATTCGTTTATGAATGACTGGTGCATAAATTAATGCAAAAGTTGCAACAGCTATATAAGTAAATATAAGCTGATATTTCTGTATATCGATAGACTTATGGTGGATCACTATTTTGTGCTCACACTACACTGATCAAAAACAAGCAACTATTTATAACTACAGTACATATTAGTTGACACATGTAACACATGTTAATACATCCAATTTATAGAATAACTCAAGAAAGCCTTTTTACGAACATGTTTTTATAAACCTTAACCTTAGACATATCCAATATATTTTTTTATAATTCTGGATAAAGCGATAAGCAGTACTTCGGTACATTTATTTACAAAGCTTCAGAACTATTTTATGACGTGACGTTGATATGAACGGACGTTGAAACTTCTGGAAGCTTAGGGTGGATGTCAAGTGTTCCCGTTAATGGACTCCACAAATAAATTCTTCATAGGTCTTGATTAACTACTGATACGCTATCACAGCTGTTTCTTTGACCATGATGTGGCTCGCACACTGACACCTGACTGTTTTGAACCGCTCACATCCGTATCAGTGTGCCGTTGATAGACCGCACGTGGACGGATCTAACACGTTGCTGATTTGCAGTCCAATGAAGCACCTTCGGGTGGAGCATTGGGTACGTGGCCGCAAGCATAGCTGCCCTTAATTATATTATAATGCTGATTTGCAGCTCCTATGGACTGCTTCCATGGGTTAGTTTGTCGTTTCTACGAAGTGCCCCCAGTCAGCGCCCTCAATAAAAGTGGGTATATAGAACAAACTTGCTTCACTACGTTCTCCAATTGTAACACGTTTATATTTCTAACCCCACGACTTTGGGCGCTATTGTAACAAACTAAACTTTAACTCCAACTCGAGCCCCGAGATGCAGTGCCATTGTAACAAATTACGAACTACGGATAATGTTCTCGGACCCCAAAGCGATGGGCGTTAATGTAGCAATTTTATTTTTCAGTCCCTAGGGAGAATATGGAACAATAATTCGGAATTTAAGGGGGATTTGAACTTTTATGCGTGTGAGTTGGAACTACAGAAGCTTGCTGCGTCAGCGACTAGCTTGGATATTATCCCATGGAAAATTATGTAAAGGACAGGGTTGAAATATTCTTTTCCTACGACCACTTGTGAAAACAACAGATTACACACTACTTATTTATGTAGAAAGTAAAGTATATCACTCTAGAGTGCGAAAGTACATATCACTCTAGTGTTGAAATACTTTTCAACTCTAGAGTGATATGACTGATGTTAGTATGCTTGTTACGTATTTCTAGTAGACGCCACGTTGTGCGTCAAAGTTATGTCACGGTGGCTCGTAGCCGTGCGTAACAAAAGAAAATCCAAGAAAAAAAACAGTGACCGGCTCAATCGGAGAGTGGGGGGGGGGAGAAAGCAGACCAATCTATAAGGGACGCGGCTGTCAGGAGTTAGTACCAGTACCTGCCATAGAAAAATTAGAATAGTAAACCTGAAAGAAAAATAAATTAGTCCTGCAAACCTGAAACAGAGAAAAAGCATAGCCTATGGATCAAGTATAAATTGTTCAGTACTTTATAGAATAAATAAAAGCAACTGTTTAGATAAACTCTATAATCTAACAACAGTAATAGCAGTACAGAAAAATTCTGAGTACAAACTGAGGCCATATTGGGGAGTAGCAGAAACGTTTCATCACACACCAATTAAACATAATTCAGGTAAAATGTAACAAAAAAATATAAATAGGTAAGACATAATTACACTAAGTAATTTAGTAAAATTTTTAGCAAAGACATAAATAAGTAGATAAGCACAATTGTTCTGAGTCATTCAGTAGGGTTGATTGTTCTTTTTTTTTTGTTATTAAATAGCGGGCAAGTCTATGGAAAAGGTATCAGAACGACAAGGAATATTGCAAAAACAACGGGTAGATATTTAGAGTAAGAACAAATAGGAAATAGTGCAACTTACACAAAGTCCTTCAGTACCACTTCCTTGCCATTGCAGTGTGGGATCCACGATGTCTGGCACTAACGAAGCACTGCACCCTAGACTGTGAGGGTGTTGATGGAACTCATCACCACTTACCCTAATCACACTGACTGATTTCACTGGGGTTAGCAGCGGACCTTATCACGCGAAGGAACTAGGTATATTAGTTGCATAACCATACAAATAGCAGCGAGGAACTTCAACCACTACTTTTGTATACCGGTAGTCTGTCACAGTTTAAATATCACCAGACAAAGCAAGCAACAGAAGCCATAATAAGTAAAGCACATGTATCACTAAAGGGAGTCCGTAACCATGTCCTTAAAACCCGCGTGCATCGAGTTAAAAGCAGAACGAATCAGTATCTTTAACGTAATTCCTATATCGGAACCCAATGACCAACTACGACTCAGCGACAGTTAATTCTACGGCTTTTTTTTTCATAAGAAAGACGACCAAAAACGTTTAGTAGACACGCGTAAGAACTAAAGCCGTACGTCGAAAGTTCTTCGAACACACGTGCGTCGAGTTTCACCAACTGTACCACTCTTAGTTCAACTAGAAAAACCGTACTTTACACTTAATTTTTGACATCTCGCAAGCAAGAAAAAAACACGATCCTTTTTTGTTTATATCTAATCCTACTATTACAACTTCTGATCGCCTACCCAGACTGTATATCCACATATTAATTACAGCGGGATTATTTATTAATGACAAGTGGAAAGTAATTTTACGAGTATTCCAATTTACAACTAAACCATCTTTTAAAATTAATACCGGCGAGTCAACTTGCATATCAATCTGAAAACTAGGCGGAAGTATTTACTTTATACAAACCGCGATCCAAAAACGATGTATTTTAAGAATTAAGTAGAGTAAAAATGTTAGGCCACCAAAAATGCACGTTACAAATTCCCCCCTAGCAAAATAAAGACGTTGGGGTGAAAGAGAAAAAAAAGGAAAGAAAAGTGGCAGACCAGGAACCAAACAAAAAAAAAATTTTATCCGGTTTGAAGGACCAACACCAGTATAAGAGAAAGAACATTTTTCCAAAAGAAGACAAAGTCATCTATCGTAACCAACAATGACAGAATAGGTAAAGAAAGTCTTAAGTAAACACCCAATGAGGATTAAAGGTTATAGCTACTTTCAGAATCGTCAAAAGACGGATGTCCCCAAAAGGACATTTCTGTTTTCCACCTCAAAGAAAAGTTTTGGCTTCCCGCGAAGAAACCAAAAGAAAATAAAAGAAAAAAACGAGGAAGAAAACTCGTAGCAAATCCACTAAACGACATAACTGTCAACCTCAAGTGTGCAGCAACGAAAGAACCAAGACAAAGAAAAGAACAAAGGCAAACTAGTACACCATCTAGAATACTTCCAACTGAGGTAACACAGATTCGTATGAAACGATTACTCAAGCAGAGTATGGCTAACAGACCTCCAAAAGCGACTAAGTCGAAATTCCTAAAGGAAAAGTAAATAGATCTGAAGCCTACCTCAAGGAATGGATGTAGAAAGCGACTATAATAGTCCAATAGTGAACAAATGGTGGAACTGGCCAGAAGAACAAGTCACGGGAGGGGCTAGCTACAAAATATACATAGGAATACGAAATGGGCGCCAGTGTTTTCGGACTCAAGCTTTTCAGCGAAAACACAAGACCAATAAGCCAAAAAACAAAAGAGAGAAAAAAACAAGTCATTAGGGATAGCGATACGTAGGGGTCAAAATAGAATCAGCCGGAGGGAGCCCATTAGGATCCGGAGGTTCAGGATCAATGTCTGGCGGGTCTAAAGTTTTATCGGGTTGGAGGTCCTTAATATGCCAAGTACCCAGATCGTTACCAGCATCATCCGCTAAGATATAGGTCCACGGAGAAAGTTTAGTCCTAATAGTAAAGGGATCCACATATTTGGGAGCAAGTTTAGCATTGAAGTAGCCAGTAGCATCCGAAAGAACATAATTGCGTTTCCACACGCGATCGCCAGGAGATAAAGTTAAGGGACGACGACGAAGATCGTAGTGTTTAGCATTTTTCTTGTATGCTAAGGAAAGACGTTTCGAAATTTCTTCACGAAGTGACTCAAATTTGACTAAGTCAGTAGGAGGAATAGGACGTTCGGGATCCATAAGAACATCATCCGGATCAGGAGGTTTTCCAAAATGATCGCCGCAGAGAGCATGTTCACGACCATATAGAGCAAAATACGGGGAGTAACCAATAACCTCATGTTTGAGCGTACGAATAGCACAACCAATTTTTGCTAAATTAACGTCCCACCGACGTTGATTTTCAGAAACGTAAGAGGAAATCATAGTTTTCGGGACTCTAATAATACGTTCGGCCGGATTCGCCTGAGGATGATAGCGAGCATTAAACAAAATTTTTGTTCTATAAGAATTACAGAGTTTAGTGAAAATATTACTACGAAATTGTACACCATTGTCCGCAATTAGATACTGAGGAGTACCATACACCAGGAAAATATTTTCCTCAATGGTTCGAGCAACAGCAGCTGCCGTAGATGCACGTAGAGGAAAGAAACAAGCATATTTCGTAAAACAATCGGCCACAACTAAAATGAAGGAATTACCTTTAGAGGATCTAGGAAGAGGTCCGACAATATCCGTACATAGGACTTGCCAAGGACGAGTGGCAGTAGCACGAGGAGACATAAAGCCAGGAGGTTTCTTTTGTTCGACTTTGTGTGCAGAGCAAATTTTACAACAACGGACGTATCCAGCAACAGCGGCTCTAAGTTTAGGCCAATAGTAACGCATGGAAATTTTAGAGACCGTTTTGTGTACACCAGGGTGACCTGAAGTAGGTAGATCGTGATTCTCGTATAGAACCCTATTCCGTTGTTCGCTGGGAACTACTAACTTCCAATCGTCTTGAGGATGTTGGAGCAAAGACTGTTTAGATTTAACATGTTTGTATAGTAATTCGTTTTCCACATGCCAGTTACTGTATAGTTTAGGATTAGAATTAACACGAGTCCGTAGCTTAAGATACCAAGGATCCAGAATTGGCAGAGTAATAGAAGATTTAGGAAAGTCATCAATTAAGTCAATTTTAGGTACTGAGCGAGATAAAGCGTCGGGAACGATGTGATCTTTACCTTTCCGATGTACGATGGTGAAGTTATGTTGTTGAAGTCGTACAGACCAACGAGCTAAACGACCGTTGGGGCTTTGTAGATTATTCAGCCAGATAAGCGAGTGGTGATCCGTGATCACAGTAAAGTGAGAACCCTCGATATAGGGACAAAATTTCTCTATTGCTCATATAACACCAAGACATTCTTTTTCGGTGGCGCTATAGTTGCGTTCCGCCTTTTTAAGAGAACAGCTAATGTAGCTAATGACTTTTTTGTCATCACCCTGTTGTTGCGTCAGCACAGCACCCAGACCAAAATCAGAGGCATCAGTCTGTATAGTAAAGGGTAAAGAAAAATCAGGACAACTCATCACTGGAACTGTTACCAAGTGTTCTTTCAGCAGCTTAAACGCCTGCTGACATTCTGAAGACCAATTAAATTTAGAATTTTTCTTAGTCAAAGCAGTAATCGGAGCACTAAGAGCAGAAAAATTTGGGATAAAGCGACGATACCACGAGCACATACCAACTATGCGTCGTACTTCAGTTACAGTAGTAGGAGGAGGAAGATTAAGAATGGCCGAAACTTTTTCTGGCTCGACATGGAGTCCATGGCGATTTACTACGTATCCCAGATAACGGAGTTCCGGTCGGCATATAATGCATTTATCTCTGTGAAGAGTAAGACTTGCAGAATTTAAACGAAAAAGCACTTTCTGTAGTACCACCAAATGTTGTTCGAAAGTCGGGGTAGCGATGATCACATCATTTAAGTATGCGAAACAGAAAGGTTCACGATTAGCACCAAGCACACGATCTATAAGTCGCTGAAATGTCGCTGGAGAATTATGAAGACCAAATGGCATTTTAGTAAACTGGTATAAACCTCTACCAGGCACCGTAAATGCAGTAATCGCTTTAAAATTAGAAGAAAGAGGTATTTGCCAATAAGCAGAGCGATTGTCCAAACTAGTTAAGAATTTTGCGTCTTTCAGGCGGTCTAGAATCGTAGAAATGTAAGGCAGGGGATAGGCATCTTTTTCTGTAACCTCATTGACCTTTCTAAAATCGATGCAGAAACGATACGTGCCATCTTTCTTAGGCACCATAACAATAGGGCTAGACCAAGCGCTATTAGATGGTTCTACATTACATGTGATTTTTTCCAATGCTCCACCCGAAGGTACTACATTGGCCAGGAAGCGAGTTTTTTTTTTACCTGGAAAATTTTGAATTTTGCCGAATCCTTGCTGTTCCAAGCAAGGTAGGGATCTTTAACGTGCGTGACAACACTCACACACGGGACCTCCATTTTACCTCTCATCCGAACGAGGGTGTATTTTGCGAAAATGCTCGCCTAACATTTTCAAGCGGACCGTGTCGATTCGAACCCGAGACCTAGGGCGTAGCAGTCACACACATACCACTACGCCACGGAGCCGCCTAAGATGGTTCTACAACACCACTTTCTAGCATCTCATCCAGAGCTTGATTGACATGTCGAAGTACCGTAGGGGACATGGGATAATATCTTTGCTTGATAGGACTGGATGTCGTACGGATCTGATGTTCAATGAGATTAGTACAGCCCAAAGGTAAAGTATCATCGTTAGGAAACATCTGTTGGACTATACGAGACAATGCGGATTGTTGTGTTTTCGATAGATCGGAAAGAGCATTGATCTGACTGATCGAGACAGTAGAAGAAGAACAGAAAGTCCATTGACCCGTTCGAAAATCCGGGACAACACCCATGGATTTCCAGAAGTCAATGCCTAAGATCAGAGACTGAGAAATAGAAGGAACGACTAGGACGTCAAGAAGAATAGTTTTATTTTCGACTGACATGGGTAAAGTAAGTGACCCGAGAATGTCACAAGATTGACCATTGGCTACCGTACAGCTGTGGATCTCCGTTTGGGACAAAGGCAAAGAAAGAGAATAGAGAATATCCCAACCAGGACCACCAATAATAGTGCGAGAAGCGCCAGAATCAAGTAAACCCTTAAATTCGATGTCGAAAATGGTCAAAGTAAGATAAGGTCTGTCGTCCTCACGAGAACTAGCTAAAATAAAATCCAGAACAAATTTAGATCGGTCATCAAGACCAGAGAAAGGATTTTCTGAGGAGATAATAGGTACCGAGACAACTGTAGAAGGAATGGGGTCGGTTTCTCGGCTTAGCGACTCGATCGGTAGTTTAAATTCTTGTTACACCTCGTGCAATTGGCACGGGTAACATTAGGTGTACCACAACCATAGCAATGAAGTATTTGCGGTTTAGTACAGGAAGGAGACTTGTGTCCTCGTTGGCCGCAGTTCCAACAAGTAACGGGAGAATTAGAAATATTTTTAGGAGCATCACTTGCACCAGGGGTAAGTGTTTTCGAAGTAGTGCCATCAGAACGGGGAGGGACATAAGCAGACGTAAGTTTGCTGCGGACCACAGGACCTGTATAAGCTAAGTCGGGCTCTAGGAGTTGAGAAAAGTTCAGAGCAGGAGGAGACTTGAAATTATCTGCTTGGATTTTGCGCTGTTCCAGTCTGCGACCCACCCACAAAAGTTCGGCAATAGTATTCAGATCCAGCAAAGCTAAGTTGGTTTGGTAGAAAGGTGTAAGATTTGGTAAAATAATATCGCGTTTCTGTAGTTCAGAGAGAGAGATTGTTAGACGAGCAAATAAATTTTCCATCGTAGCTAAATATACACCAATAGACTCTGAGGGACCCATAGTACGTTGCTTTATTTCCTCCAAAAGTCTTTCGTTGTAATTAACGGGTTGGAATTCTTCCTTTAATAGCCGAATAACGTCCTGCCAATTAGTTAGGGATTTTCGATGTGCTCTGAATAAAATTAAAGCTTTTCCTGAAAGTAAGTCCGATGCCGAAGAAAATAGTTGAGAAGCAGAAACGTTGCGTGCCGAGCATAATTCGTCCACGCGTAAGAGAAATGCATTTAAAGACATACGGTCATCACCCGAAAATTTTAAGTCCTATTTAGACACCAGCTGTCCATAACCAGACGTAGCAATTGATTTAGAAACAGATATAGGTATAGGTAATTCATCCGAAGATTCAGCAGAAGTAAGATCACCTCAGTATCCGTAGTAGTCGGATTAATAGTAGCCGTAGAAACAAGTGGTACCCTAGGGGAAGTGGAAGAACGTTTATAGCGACGGTATAATCTATCGCAATCACTGCGGAAATTGCTGACACATAGCAACAACTTTCGCTGTATTACGGTTTCAGCGTCACAAGTCACATTCATACGTTGGATTCTCCCTTTAAGATGCATAGCAAGGCGAATAATACGTTTGCCGCCGGCAGTTGAAATATCCCCATTAAAGTCTTTGACTTTCGTAGTTAACTCAGGTAAACCCTCGGTCACAGCTTTATTATCCGCCTGGAAATTGACACCAGATTTAAGTGGACTTAGCGCTTCGGAAGATTCCATTTTTAAGATATTCCTCAAGGACTTACGAAGTTCGGATACAGGTATCTCTGCATCGAACCCACGCGAACCGACTTCATATTTGAGTTCAGCCTCATGTAACCGATCAACTTTTAATCTTCAAAAGTCACCCATTATTAGCGAATCGACAAACAACACCCAAATATTTAAAGACACAAAAACGACTTATTAGGTTGGTTCGCCAGAGAAACCAAATGAACGAAATAACTGAATAGTAAACACAATCCAGTTCAGACGAGAAGGAAGAAAAAAAAATAATTCGAGCCGCTACACCAAACAAAAAAAAAATCAATGTCAAAAACCATCAAGGTCAAAAAAAAATTAAGAAAAATCAAGAACAAATAAAAGAAATCGGGTAGAAAAGAAAAAAATCGAGCAAGAGAGAAGAAAAAAATCGAGAGCAACTCAAGAGAAATCAAGCCCATTGTTTATCGGGCAGCCACGTTTATCGAGTCTAGGCCCACGTTGGGCGCCAAAAATTATGTTACGTATTTCTAGTAGACGCCACGTTGTGCGTCAAAGTTATGTCACGGTGGCTCGTAGCCGTGCGTAACAAAAAAAAATCCAAGAAAAAAAACAGTGACCGGGCTCAATCGGAGAGTAGGGGGGGGGGGGGTTGTAGAAAGCAGACCAATCTATAAGGGACGCGGCTGTCAGGCGTTAGTACCAGTACCTGCCATAGAGAACTTAGAATAGTAAACCTGAAAGAAAAACAAATTCGTCCTGCAAACCTGAAACAGAGAAAAAGCATAGCCTATGGATCAAGTATAAATTGTTCAGTACTTTATAGAATAAATAAGAGCATCTGTTTAGATAAACTTTATAATCTAACAACAGTAATAGCAATACAGAAAAATTCTGAGTACAAAGTGAGGCCATATTGGGGAGTAGCAGAAACGTTTCATCACACACCAATTAAACATAATTCAGGTAAAATGTAACAAAAAAATATAAATAGGTAAGACATAATTACTCTAAGTAATTTAGTAAATTTTTTAGCAAAGACAAATAAGTAGATAAGCACAATTGTTCTGAGTCATTCAGTAGGGTTGATTGTTTTTTTTTTTTGTTTTTAAATAGCGGACAAGTCTATGGAAAAGGTATCAGAACGACAAGGAATATTGCAAAAACAACGGGTAGATATTTACAGTAAGAACAAATAGGAAATAGTGCAACTTACACAAAGTCCTTCAGTACCACTTCCTTGCCATTGCAGTGTGGGATCCACGATGTCTGGCACTAACGAAGCACTGCACCCTAGACTGTGAGGGTGTTGATGGAACTCATCACCACTTACCCTAATCACACTGACTGATTTTACTGGGGTTAGCAGCGGACCTTATCACGCGAAGGAACTAGGTATATTAGTTGCATAACCATACAAAAAGCAGCGAGGAACTTCAACCACTACTTTTGTATACCGGTAGTCTGTCACAGTTTAAATATCACCAGACAAAGCAAGCAACAGAAGCCATAATAAGTAAAGCACATGTATCACTAAAGGGAGTCCGTAATCATGTCCTTAAAACCCGCGTGCATCGAGTTAAAAGCAGAACGAATCAGTATCATTAACGTAATTCTTATATCGGAACCCAAAGACCAACTACAACTCCGCGACAGTTAGTTCTACGGCTTTTTTTTCATAAGAAAGACGACCAAAAACGTTTAGTAGACACGCGTAAGCACTAAAGCCGTACGTCGAAAGTTTTTCGAACACACGTGCGTCGAGTTTCACCAACTCTACCACTCTTAGTTCAACCAGAAAAACCGTATCTTACACTTAATTTTTGATATCTCGCAAGCAAGAAGAAAACACGACCCTTTTTTGTTTATATCTAATCCTACTAGTACAACTTCTGATCGCCTACCTAGACTGTATATCCACATATTAATTACAGCGGGATTATTTATTAATGACAAGTGGAAAGTAATTTTACGAGTATTCCAATTTACAACTAAACCATCTTTTAAAATTAATACCGGCGAGTCAACTTGCATATCAATCTGAAAACTAGGCGGAAGTATTTACTTTATACAAACAGTTATCCAAAAATGATGTATTTTAAGAATTAAGTAGACTAAAAATGTTAGGCCACCAAAAATGCACGTTACATGCTAGTTACCTAGGCAACCCAAACGACTACCCTTTTTGTACCTTTTTGCATTCATTCGTTTCGTTTTGGCTAATAACAGTTTAAAATACTCATAGGTAAAGCGATACTGACAGTTTCCGTTTTACTTAAAGATGTAGTTACTCATATTAGTTTGTAATTGAAACGATTTCTTCAATAAAAATTGAGAATGCATACGCTAAAAGCAACAGATTCGCGGATTTTATAAAAACAAAGTAGGTGTTCGAATTTTCAACATCAAAACGTCAAATAAATTTTATAGGTGTCTGTCTGTCTTGCATTATTGCGTACACATTTATTGCAAATAAGCATAAAAATAACTATTTCGTAATTGTTTTTAGTGGTGGTCGTCGAAAAAATAGTGTACATTACTCGTGTGGAAAGTGACATTTCACACTCGTGGAATAGTCGCACTCTGCTGACGCCTCGTGCGACAATACTCTTCCACTCGTGTGAAATGGGTCACTTTCCACGCTACTAATGTAATATACTATTGTAAAACGGGAAACTAAATAAAGCGAATTTGGGTGCCACTATATCTAGCAAGTATTAAAAAGTACTAAAAATAACGAGCCTGATGTTTTCCATATGCGACCAAGAACTTATTAAAAAATGAGGATCGACCTGATCCTGTAAATAAATGGTCTTGGTGGATTTTTCAATTTTTCTCTCAGCTCATTCCTGTAGATTTCTAATTTGCTTCAACTAGCAATTCTTCGCTTTCAACAAAAAAAATTGTTACACGATGTAAAAGCAAATTACCTCCATCTAGTTGAATATGGTTTACATTGCTTTATATATGTATTGTAATTGAAACAGGTACTTTATGGCATAACACATGCGCTATTATTAAGTAATTTGAAATTAAAGAATATTAGTTTTAGCTTGCGAAAATATATTATAAATATTAATGGTTCCGCGTTGGTACCGTGTCATTTTATAAATTAAGGTCAACGTTTCGCCCACTTTTGTAAGGGGGATTCATCAGGACACGAAAATAAATAAGTAATAAAATAAAAAATAATAAAAAATATAAAAAAGATAATATTAAGTAGAAAAGTTAAAGTGTAAAGTGAAGAGTTACTTCTGAACTAGCAGACTCACTAGCCCATTCAAAGCCAAAGGTAACTTCGCCACAAGACACCTTTTGGCTTTGAATAGGCTAGTGAGTCTGCTGGTTCAGGAGTAACTCTTCTCTTTACACTGTAACTTGTCTACTTAATATTATCTTTTGTATATTTTTTATTATTTTTTATTTTATTACTTATTTATTTTTTTATCCTGATGAAACCCCTTACAAAAGTGGGCGAAAGGTCGACCTTAATTTATAAAATGACACGGTCCCAACCCGGAACCATAAATATTTATAATGACTCCGACCGCGAAAGCCTCCGACGATATTGCAAAAATATTGTCGATTAAGTAATTTTGAATTTAAAGAATATTAGTTTGTAAAATTAATAGATGTAGGTGAATTATCGTTCCTTTGTATTTTTACGCTTCAAAGGTTAAGAATTTAACTGCATTTTGTGGTCACCTGATAATTGCTTGATGTGATATGTAGATAATTTGAACTATATTCATTAGTATTGCTAAGTGTTTTGTTGCTTGTACTTATTGAACTAGGATACCATAGCAAAATCTATAGCACGACCAACTAATTTCTACCTACAGAAAATTGAAACTCTTAACCAGAATGTAAATATTGTATCAGATCTGCTATGTGATAATAACTAACCTTGAGTCTATAGAATGATAAAATTTTACTCCAAATTAAATTTTAAATAAAATTATATGAAAATGAAACTATTTTTTGCACATCTATGAAGCCCTATTCTGTTGGTATTTTTGTATATAAAATGTATAAAGAATTAATTTTTCTTAAATGTAAGTTATAGTATTATGAAATTTTATTGATTTTATATGGGAATGGTTTCTACGAATGTGAGCTTAATCCTATAAAAAAAAGTGGTGCGTTTCCTGTATATTTGAATAAAGTATCATTAAGGTTGAGAAACAGGAAGTATTGCGAAATGGAGAAAACAATCCATACTAATATTTGAAACCTTTTGATACATTTATTTGTTGTAGGACATTGTGTGGCACAATCGGTTTCTTGTATTCCATTTAATAATCCAACCTTTACTACAGCTCCCGTTAGTGATTGTGGCTGCTGTTCAGTAACGAAGTGTTATCTTTTTTATAGGCAACATTATCCATTCATACTTGAAGGTTTCCGCAACTTTTCTAAAGGTGTATTTATCGTTACAGTTAGATGTGGTCTCCCTCCAATATTTATAAATACCGCTTTTAGTTTTTGTGTTGCTTTTACAGGTCTAATAAATGAACCACCCTATTTTCATGTTCACTGCCGAGTCGGTAACTCTAGCTAGCTGGGTATACAGGTGTTGCAGCGTTGGAGCTAAACAAAACCAAGACAGAAAAACTTTCTGTTACACAACCGACCGGTATAGGGCTATGAAAATAAATTTTTCATGACACTAACGCTGCCAACGGGATGTGGTTTACATAACACTAGCAGAACAACGTTGGAGCTGGCAGTAAATTATTTTGTAATTACAACATATGTGTTGTTTGCGAATTTTCAACGTGTAACGTTGTGGAAGAATAACAACAAGTCAATATCTTAATGCTATTTGAAAGAGTTAACGGATTGCAAAATTTTATGCAACATGGTTGTGCAGTGCGAAATCAATCAGAGGTTAATTTGCAAATTATTAGATAGTGATATATGTTATTTGAAGGGGTTAAAAGATTATTTTGTGCAAATATTGTGCAACATGATTAAGCGGCCAATACAAATAATGCAGAACTAATCGTAGGTTGGCTTTCATAATGTATAACCATGTAACATGGTGGAAAGGTTAATAAAGCAGTTGTCTAAGATAAAGGATCGCGAAAAAGATTTGCAATGGGGGTTTCTTGAAAAATATATAAGTGCTAATATTGGAAAGGATTTATTTATATATTCCTTATGGGAGAAAGTAAAGAATTTGCATGTGTATTTCTTATGCGTAATTATTGATGTATGTATCATCATCATCATTAGGTCTTCAGTCCTGGAACTGGTTAGACGCGTACCCTCATTGTTTCCTATTCTGACCTAACCTAAAGCTTTCCCTAACATTTGCACAGTCTGCATGTATCACTATCTGATCTAGGTCAACATCTACCTCTTTTTTCCTATCTCTGCTTGTAATATATCCCATATTATTCCCCAAAAATCCCTTAGAACGCATTCTGCCCTTCAATCTCGCTTATTTTTTCCCAGATATCCTTGTTCCCCTACTATTTCTATAACCTATTTGTTATTATCATTGTCTGTCCATGCTATCGTCTTCATACATCTGAAGCACAGCATTTCAAAAGGCTGCTACCGTTTTTCTGTCTGCGTTTCAGACTGCTCGTATTTCATAGGCATACTGTGCTGTGCTCCACACCTATGCTTCCAACAATTTTCTTCTTGTTGTCTTTCCTCATAGGCGCTGTTCTTTCTTGTTAAATGCCGTTCGGTCACCTTCTATTGTTTTACAATTATATACCCTATTTCTCCGACCTTCAGTGGTTGTAAAGAGAGGTAAGCAGCCTGTGGCTGCCAAAGTTCCCCCAACACTTACCATTTACCGATTTAATATATTTTCCAATATATCTTTTCGCACAGTCAACATTAGTTGCAGGTATTTCGCAACCAACAACTAGTTGTTTATACTAATCATTAGATTTATCTGCGCTTATTTTTTCGTCATTAGGTTTTCCGTCTTAAAACTGGTTGGACACGTACCTGCACTTATTTATATTCTGAGCTAGCCTACATAGTTCCCTGAAATTCTCACACAGCATGTGTATACAGCTCGTTCCCCTTCTATTGTTTTCTAATTGTATGCCCTATTTCACCGAGATTCAGTGAAGGGGGTTAAGCAACCTGTGGCTACCAAGATCCCCCAACACTTAGACATTTGCCGAAATAATGGTTTTCCAGTAAATCCTTTCACACACTTAACAATATTCGAGAATATTGCACAGCCAATTCTTGTAGTTACTTATAATAATCATCGTGTTTAAGCACAGTTATTTTCTCGTCATTAGTTTATCCATCTTGGGATTGGTTGGATGCGTACCTCCATTGATCTCTATTATGGGCTAGCCTACACATCTCCCTGAAATTCCTGCAGCCTACATCTTTTACTATCTGTGTGCAGTAGTCTAACCTAGGTCTGCCTCTTCTTCTCTTTTTTCCTATCTCTGCCTCTAATATATTCCGCACTATTCCCTCATGCCGTAGTATGTAGCCTATCATCCCATCTCTCCTATTTTTTACCGTTTTCCACATATTTCTTTCTTCCCCTACCATTTTTAGTACCTCTTCGTTCTTAACTTTGTCTGTCCATGATATCTTCATCATACGTCTGTAGCACCACATTTCAAAGGTTTCTACCTTTTTCTTGTCCGCTTCACAGGCTTCACAGCCGTACAGTGCTGTGCTCCACACATATGTTTTAAGCAATATTTTCCTTGTTTCTATGTTTGTGGTCTTTGAGCACAGTAGTTGCTTTTTCTTGTTAAATGTAGCACGACCTTATACTAATCTTTGTTTTATATCTTTTGTGCTTTTCCCATCTTGCGTTATTTGGCTTCCTAGGTAGCAGAAATCCTTAACCTCTTGTAAGTTCGTGTTACATACTTGTATTCTTGTTTTTGATTTATTTCCCCACCTTTGCATACTAGAACTTTAGTTTTAGTTTTGTTAATTTTCATACCGTATCCCTCTGTTAGTACTGTTTCCATTTCATTAAGAGCAGCTTCTAATTCTTCCTTGCTACACGCTAATACCGCTATATCATCTGGAAATCTAAGCATATCAATTTTTTGTCCCTGCATAGTAATTCCAAATGTCTTCCTACATTTGACAGTATTCATTGCCTCTTCAATGTACAAGTTAAAATTTAATGGGGATAGGGCACATCTCTGTCTTACCCCTTTCCTAATGTTTACTTCTCTACGTTCCTGCTCTAATTCTATTACTGCTGTTTGCTCTTTGTATAAGCTATGTACTATTCGTCTATCCCTATAACTCATTCCAATCTTTTTGAGTATTTCAAACATTTTTCCACTTTACATTGTCGAATGCTTTTTCCAGATCTGATGTATGTATAGTTTACCAATTTCAGCAATCAGCGTGTAACATTGTCAAAGGTTTAATACAGGTAGTGCGAAAGCAATGAGAGGAAAATTTTGAAAAATATCGCATAGTGGTTTATGTTATTTAAAAAGCTTAAAAGAGTATTTTGTGCAAATATTGTGTAACGTAAACTGTAGGGTAATTAAAAATTATATGTGCTAACGTTGTGATGGATTTGTATTTGTATTTCTTTTGGGAAGTGGAAGAGAATTTGTAATAGCTCTAGGGTTAATTAAAAAAAAAGTGAAAGGATTTGCTTATGAATTGTAAAATTTATGTGTACTAAATTGTGTAAGAATTTTTCTGTGTATTTCTTATGGGTGTAAGAAACGAACTTGCTCGTGTATCTGAAGTGGGAAGAACTTTGATACCGTACTGTTTTTGTAATTTGGTTCTTATTTAAAACTTCAAATCTCCTTCTATTTTCTTTTCTAGCCAATAAATGGGTATGCACTCTTTTCTCTAACTAGAAAATGTAACAAACTTTCCTTCTATGTAAAATTGCTGTAATTCGCATAATACCATGTTGCGCTTCTTTTTTTAATTGCTACAGACAAAACAGTGCATCGTTTTACTTCTGCCCAACAGTATTTTTTAGGTAGAGTGGCACCTTCCTAAACATGCACAAAAATTTTAATTTTTTTACAGTGGAAAAGAAATACAGTTATATGTGGAGATAAATTTAGGTTTAAAATTTGTAAAGGTTTTCCGCTAGGTAGACAAATTAAATACAAGTCACGGAAGGGGAATACAATCTATTCTCTTTCTTAAGGTTTGTTCTAGTATGGTAAACCAAAATTAATGGATTTTTGTAATATATGACCTTAAATGTGTCCTTTTGGAATTTTTTCGGAAAGTGGGTTAAAAAATTCAATCTAGCTTGATTATCCTTTGTTTGGAGTTTTAATTTATGCTTATTTGTCTTGAACAATTACTATGGAAAAATAACTCGCCTGAAACGATGGAGGTATATGTAGCCTTGAAATACACAAAACCGACCCACTGCTCAATCTCGTTAGTTCCTAGAAAAATATAAAAAATCTATTCACATGAACTTCGTAAAAAATTAGGATGCCAAAGCTTTTAAAGTGTTGCAGTTGATGGTAGGCGAATACCATTCAATAAAATTATTTAATAATTTTTTTAACCGCTATGTAGTAGCAACGTAATTTATTAAACCTATTGTAATTCAGCGAGCTGTTTACTTACCAATACTAGGGCAACCACTCCACACAGGGTAGTAACTAATATAAGTTGTAAGCGATATTTCAAAATTAAGTATATCTCTTCCTGCTAATTTGTAATAACACATCCTTATCTTTTTAATTAAATAAAAATGCTGATAAAATGAACCTTTCTCATTTGTAAAAGCCAAGAGATTCAAAATATAACGGATTGTTCTCCGACGAGCAATGTTTCCTTATCTTACTGGATATTAACTTAGAAAGCGTATCCACAGAATTTTAGTTATTCTCCGGGGTTTACAAGAATGCGGGTTTCTGTGATTTACTAGCATCTCTAAATTCTAGAGAGCAGCATAAAATGATTACTTCAGGTGCTATGATACAATATTGGGTAGGATATGAAACAGAAACTCATATTGAAAACGGCTTTATATTCGGATTATTTAACGATCTGGAAGGTACTTTCTCTAAAATACTTTGACATCCATACATATAAGATAAAATGCTTTATTTGTCTTGGTAACTTTTATTATACGGTTTAAAATACTCATACAGCTTAACTACACATCAAATGCACAGAATTTTTTTCGTGTTCCTTCCGTCCATAACCAAAGAATAATGTAACAATGTTGTTATCAAACAGCTCTGTGAAATCTTATCACATAAGATATTGCATTAGACTATAGCAACGACCACGAATCTATTTAAATGCGGGTGCAAAATTTACAATAATTTTTATCCAACCTCTGACGCACCGAGAAATTTTTTAGTAAGAAATAAATTGTAAAAATTTATTTGTTTTAAAACTCTATTAAATTAAAATAAGCAGTTGAATAAAAAAGTCACAAAGTAATTGTATACAATACAAAAATCAATATTTATATATATATTTTTATTTTATTTTGACGTTAAACTATACCTAGGCCTTTGGCCCATCCTAGTTGTAAAGTTAAAAGTATTATTTAAAAACAAATAAAAATTTTAAATATGTAGATATTTAAAATAAAGAGAAAAAGAAGATTGGTGAAGGACTGACAACTCTCTGTCCCTTCCATTGTCGCTGAAAAATTTGTTATGTTGATGTTAAACATCACAGTTAACCAGGGAAAAGACCGCAACGGGAATCATTTCGCTTTTACAGACAAATGAATCATGTGTAAAACTGTCCCTCCACCTCCTAATCGCCACTAAGTAGTGGAGGGAGATTCGTAACTGTTCCCACGTCTTTATCTGGCGACAGTACCCCGTAGTGTGTGTTGCAGTAAACGTCTCTCGCCTGTGCGGTGGTTTCCACCGCGTGCGCCCACTACGGTTACAAAATTTTCTCGCTAAAATGGATACTGAAGAACATAATAGGATATGTCGAATACTAGCTAGTGTTGAAAAAGAAAAAGAACAGAACACTATTCTTTGGCAAGAACAGGATAGAATTAGGAAGGTTCTTTCTGAAAATGATAGTGATGAACATGACATTCTAAATGAAGATAATTCCGAAGGTGACAAGGACCACGTTGACGTCAGTGATCACAACACTGATACTAAAGAATCGGCAGATGAGTGTTCTGAGGCATTTGCTCCATTGAATAATAGCCTTTTGTACTAATCAAGAGATGGAGACACAAGATGGAATATGCACAAAGGAACCACTGTTAGTCGCGGGAGAATAAGAACAAAACATATAGTACCACATTTGCCGGGACCAAAACGTGAATCTAAGAATGTATCATCAGCAATTGAATCCTGGTCACTGCTTTTCCGGATAAAACTTGGGATACTATAGTCGGATATACAAATATTTGGATTAGAAAATACGGATCAAACTTTGAATCGGAACGAGATGCTTTACCGACTAGTAGGGTAGAACTAAAGGCAGTTAAATGATTTCTATATCTCGCAGGCGTTTTGAAAGCGTCACACACCAATTTAGCAGAGCTCTATTCCAAAGATTGTATTGGGGTAGATTTTTTCACAATGACGATGAACATAAAACAGCTACGCCTTTTATTAGGCGCGGTTCGTTTTGACGACATAAATTCTAGGACTGAACGTATGAAATTCGACAAACTATCACTTGTAAGGGAATAGTTTGACAGGTTCGCTGCGCGTTGCGAAAATTACTACTGTGTCAGTGAATACGCAACCATAGACGAAATGTTGGAAGCGTTCCGCGGTCGCTGTTCATTTAGACAATATATTGCCAATAAACCCGCAAAATACGGAATTTTTTCACTAGCTGACGCTCAGACCTATTACACACTGAATATGGAAATCTATGTGGGAACTCAGCCGGACGGTCTCTTTCGTCTGAACAACAGTGGTCAAAGTATTGTTGAACGTCTAATGCAACCAATATCGGGAAGCGGCCGTAATGTGACGACCGATAATTGGTATACGTCTATACCACTTCGGCAAAGTTTACTTACTAGGCATAAACTGACCCTAGTTGGGACAATGCGAAAGAACAAAAGAGAAGTCCCACCATTGTTCGTTGAAACAAAAGGTGTACCAGTATGCAACAGTATTTTTGGGTATCAAGAAGATGCCCTCCTTCTTTCATATGTTCCAAAGAAAAATAAAGTGGCACCACTGCTTGCAACCATGCATGACGACAATAGCATTAACAAATTCTCTGGAGAAGTTAAAAAACTTGACGTGTTAAGGTTTTATAACCTTACTAAAGGTGGTGTCGATGTTGTGGACGAGTTGAAAGGTGAATATTCAGTGTATAGGAAAAGCAATCGTTGTCCTCTTACTTTATTCTATTTGATGCTAAATATTGCAGGAATCAACAGCTACGTGATTCTACGAAACAAAACTGAATTAAAAAGTAGAAGATAATTTCTAAAAACTCTTGCTAATAAAATTTGCAGAGAACATGGAATCCCGTGTTGGAGTACGAAGCGTGCGCAGTAGAGATGGTTAGGAATTTTGTTTTGTATTAAGTATGGTTCTTGTATTATAGCTATTGTAAGGTGGCGGTCTTGCAGTATATGGGATAATTCTAAGGTGGCGTTTCAGAAATGTTGCGAGTTGATTTGAATGACGTTTATTGAGAGGGGTGTTTGGTGTGAGGCGCACATTCGTTCATTTGTTTACTGTTTATTGTCTATAGTTTGTTCGCAATGTTTGTCATTTGTAGAACTCGCAGGTATACTAGTAATTTTGGGCTGGTAAGGCATGGTGATGAAGGCGGTTTATCTTGGAACAGTTTCTCCACGGACGTGGACATTTTTGGGTTAGCCATTGGCATGGAACAGCGACCACGGGCTGTAGGGGGATCGGTCTAACATAACGGAGTAGCCCAGATGCTGACAGTTAAAGCACCTTGTCAGGTTTTGGATAATACCAAACATAACCTATAAAAACGTAGCAATTAAAGGTCAAGATAAATCTGAGTTTTGTTGGGACGTTTAGGATAAGGTTATCGGAATAGTCAAATTTGGAATGACAGATGTCAATGGAGATCACGGATAGGTATGCTTCTTCAGGGTGTAATCAAATTTTTCTTCTTAACAAAATACATTTCCAAGGATGGCCTTTATCTAGGATGTGGTGGGACCAAAGGCTGTTGTAAAGAAGAAAAATCAAAAGCTCTCTGTTTAAGCTCGGGCTCTATTCCTGCGAAGGAATGAGACAGTCGGGGTGATTATTAAGATTGATTTTTTTCTTGAATTACTAGGGCGCCACTACGTCAATCAGTCTGACTCTAAAAAAAATGTCGTTTTAAGGATAGACGCAGATAAATCTTAAGGGAATTACTTACGCATGATTTTAGATTTTTAATAGCATAAATACCTCTTTATGTATAAATTATCACTACCGTTATTAGATAGGTCTGCTCATTCTCTCAGTGAACATTGTTAAATAAAACTCTTACGAAACTTGACTAATATGTAATAAAATATGATTCTTCGTTTCTATATACAAGAATGATAAAGATATTTGATAGTGAACGTATGCATTAGTATGAAATTTACCACCGATAAAATTATTAACTTGGCAAAAAACTTATAGTTAACAACAGAATACACCTGTCTCAAAAACAAACTTATTTAATACATTATTAAGTGCGTTTTGTGCTGTCCTCATAGATCTGTGATTCGGTTTACATCGATGATTTCTTTATTACTCTAAAGTATAATTCCTTTTATGTGAATTTACTTTGCTTATAGAGTTGCTTTAATAAAAAACTTATGACAGTAAAAGTGCAATTGGTTTTCTACATAAAAAAATTATCTGGACATATGTAAAATTGAAAGGCTGTCTTAACAAACAATTGAAACAAGAAAATAGCTACACAAAAACTTATCATATCATTCTATGCAAGTTGAACAAAACGTGAGGTATTTGAAACAAAAACTTTCACATTTGTTTCCTAAAAAATATTTGCGGAATCTTGCGTTAACTAATTAATTATTCGTCTATATGACACGGCACATTTTTTACAAAAGGGTACTTCACGTACAGGCTGATGCTTGTCGTATCTAAAAGGGCTAGTACTCACCCAGTTTGATGAAGTCTTAGAGCAACAAAATAATTACCAAACGTCTTTCAATTGGAAACACGTGGCCACGCCATTTTCAATATAACTAACCAAATTCCAGGACAGAAGTTAATATGTCTTTAATTATACCAACTCGAAGTGGACTTGTATTTCATCTTTCATTGTACTGTAAAAATCCTAATCCTTAAATGCTTGATAAAATTTAAAAATAATTTAGTTTTATTGGGACGCCATATTGTCAATTTACAAACCGTTTTATACTCTCAGTCTATTATTTGACTAGCAAACCATGGAGCACATATTTCTAAGCCATGCCAGTTGTATCTGCCACGAATGGCACTCTATACCCATTTTGGTTTAGGGCACTCACTCAACACCCAAAAAAAAAACATCTTAACCGACTACATGTAACTAATAAGAAAATTAAAATGTGTCGTTTTCAGATTAACACGTACCTGGATCCAGCCGCGGCTGCGCGAGGTTAAATATACTTGTGCAAGCATTATTTCGCCTAGACGGCGGCAACCCATATAGCGCAATTGCAATTCTTAGTTTGCATAAAACTAAAACGTTACAAGGAATTAATAAGTCCAAGGAATTTTGATGGAATATATAATTTAGGGAGCTTGGGGAAGGGATGTCCTTATCGAGGTGTAAGACAATTAATTAGGGCTGCTTGGTTTTAGAGAAGTGGATGCTTTGGGTGAGAGAAGATAATTTTAACATAGGATGGTTTATCGGTGCGGATCCTTATGACGGACTTTGTAGAACGAATGCTATGGATGTATAAATTTAGTAGCGATGCGCAAAGTTTCAACAATTCGGTGGATGAAACCTCGAAGGAGGTGGGAATTAGCTTGTCATGTCGGTTGGGAGACTTGTTGGAAGTGGGGGGTGCTGAGAGATGAGTAGATTAGCGACGACTGTGTATGTCAACGTTTAATCGTTGTGCTTGTGCCTGTTTGTGTGTGTGCGCGTGCATACGTACGTGCATGCGGTGGTGTGTACATACGTGAGTACGTGTGTGCGTGCGTGAGGGTGCAGATGTATGTGTTACCTTTGATGTTGTTGATTGTGAAGCATTCTCGAGACTTCCTACCGTGGTATGATGTTGGCAGCGGTGATTTTTGAGAGCTGAACCGATTCATTTGCAATAAAGGCCGCTGTTCGAGAATTCGATCACCATGATTTATAAGTTTACTAACAATTCTAAATAACAGTGGTAAATTTGGACAGGCATGACTAATATGCGGCTGTTTGCTCGAAATGGGAAATTTTCTGATTCACATAGAGTTATTGTTGCATAAAGACAAAGGCGTTTACTATAAAGGTGTGGCACATCGTTTTTATTTGTGAAGCTATAACGAAGTGAATCACACTTTGTAAAACTGTTTAACAAACAAATTTGTATAATGGGCTTTCTTATATAAATATGGTGCAAAAATTACTTTCAACAACTTTTTAAGAAAGTTATAAACGTGATGCTATCCTTTGGAGGCACTAAGTTTGTTTATACATATTATAAGTAAGATTAAGTATAAAATAGTTAAGTTTTGTTCAAACAAGTGTTATAATTTCCAAGTGATGGTCCTACGTTGCTAAAATTTCATTAATAAAATTAAAATAAATCAATCATAAATCGATGAGATATTCCTACCGACAAGCGATTTATGATGTAACGATTCAGCTGGTACATAGTTGAAATTTGTTCGCTCAGAGTCCAGATACCGAAAGAACCAGGAGGTGAGAAATTTCAGAATTCGAAGATTTACGATAAATTCCATTAAAAAAGAAAGAAAATTCCAGTTCTAGCAAGGTGCAAGTATTTCAATGAAAGAATGATTTCCTAAAGGGTCAGATGCGGATTGTGAATATTCAGGTTAGATTAAAACTTCTTTGTTTATTATAAATCACTTAATGCTTATTTTTAAAACGTTACTAACGTAATACGCTCATTGCTTAAAAACTTACGGTATTAAAATAGTGGTACATAGTAGACGCAATAAAATTTTACCTAGTTTTTAAGCACAGAGGTTTATTTAAGCAAAAGTTTGCTGAAAAGAGATTACAATGACAGAAAACTAGTTTCTAAGTAATAATAATTCAGAGGAACGATTGCTTGCCTTCAAAACAAGACTTGAAATTTTAACTAAGGTCTTTGATAGTTAAAATTTGGTTCAAGATCAGATGAAAATATTAGATGAATTACAGTACGTTGATAAGAAAAATGTTCAAGAAAACGCTAACGCCGGTTCTAGAAAAAACTAATTCATTTGAAACTGTGAATCAACGTCCTAATTCGGCAAAATCGCAAGTGAGAATTTCTCATATAAATAAACCTCAGTTAAAGATTCCATATTTTTCAGAAGATCCAACTGGGTGGGGTTCGTTTATTGAACTTATTGAGAATTTGATAATAAATGATGTAACGTTAACTGACGTCAAACGATTACTATATCTCAAATGCTATTGTGTAGGCGTGTCGCTGAGTTTAATTTCTAATTTCAATTTTATTAGTGATAACTTTAAAATAGCTTTAGATTTATTGATAGGTAAATATGAAAATCACGTAAATATAATCTATGCTTGTATATAAAGCTTATTGGATGCAACTTCCTTAAGTAAATCAGGTGCTACTTTCCTTTGAGGTTTTATTACATTTCTAAAACAAAAACTAGAGGGTTTTAAAAATTTACAACGTCCAAAACTGGGATTTTTCTCAAAAACTAGATACTCAAACAAAGAAGGCGTTCGATTTTGATGTTTCTCCTAGTGAACAGCCAACATTAACACAATTCTTAAAATTTTTAGAACGATGTTCGGTTATAGAACGATCTATTATTTCGAACTTAGATCAATGTCAAAGAAGGTCCCTGAGCTAAAAAATGTCACGGCATGTTCAACTATCACAAACTGCTCGAGGTAAAAATGCAAATTTTTATTATATTGATTTTAATAGATCAAACAATACAGGCAGTGGCAGGAAAAGTTTGCAACCTGATTAATCATACAATTTATAAATGTACAGAATTCGGTGCCCCCTCCTATCAAGAGAAGGCAAACTTTGTTAAAACGAATAAACTGTGTTTGAATTGTTTGCCATACAATCATTACACAAGTCAGTGTAGTTCCCACGGGTGTTCAAAATGCCAAAGTAAACAGCACACTCTTTTACATGAAAAACGTCAAAATAGAAATTTTAATAACAAAAGATCAAACAACATTCATTCTTCAATTAATAATGAGCAATGCGAATTCCAAAAATTAAAATTTTAGTTTTCGGAATTCTTGCGGTAGTTCTAAACAAATGCAAAATAATGTTAAATTCTACGCAAGAAAATATTGTTCTTTCAACTCGTCCTTTTAGCGGTGAAGCATTGTTAGCTACGGCTATGGTGAAAGTATTTAAAGTAGAGAACTATCATTTTCAATTACGCACTGTTTTAGATTCTTGTACTACAATATCATTGATTACTGAAGGTGCAATACTAAAATTAAAATACACTATTTAAGTAAGAGGCATTCAAATAAACAATACTGAGGATATGGTTACAAAATCTAACAAAATAGTAAGAATAAATACCTGATCAAATGTAAAGAAAAATATTTAACCCAATATTAAATGTTCCAAATATAAAAGAATTTCACACAATTTACCGCAACTATGCTAGATAGAAAAAAATCCCTATTTGCAAAAACGTACGATTAGTACACTCGAATTTCATATTCCTTTACAAATTGACCTCTTCTTGAGAGCAGATATTTATTACAGTCTAGTTACGGGCGGTATAATAAGATTTCAAGGAAAATTCCTTAGATTAATTGAAACCAATTTTGGGTATATTGTAGGTGGCCCAATTCCTTAAGAAGCCATTTCGCATCAACAAAATTACAGTATAGCAAATTGTTTTTTCTTGCAAGATGTAACTCCAAATGACATGCTGGTGTAAAAAATTAATTAAAAAGCCGTCTAATTCAATTACATTTAAATAGTTTTGCTATACTAAGTCTTTAAAACGATCTTTTAAAGGAATTAGACAGTATTGATCACCAATTTTATATACTCAAAAAACAAAAAGAAGCTGTATAGCTGTATAGCTTCCTATAGGTGCAAGTGTAATATATTACTATTATTTTCCTTTTTCGCCTTTAGTTTCAAAATGTATAGGTAGAGCTGCATGGTGCCCAAAGAGGCCCTGATTGTATTACAATATTAATCACCATTTTTATCGCTAGACAGATATGATTGTATTTGATATCTGTTAATCATCCTTTCTTATCGCTAAACAGATACAAGCCGCTTTTGTAAAAACCGATAAGCGTAACTACTGTCCTACTATATTATGTTGTATTACTAAATTAGATTTACATGTCTATTGTATATCATTTAATGATATTTTGGTCGGTTACTGTTTAATTGTATTTTATTTCTTATGTTTATACCGTTCTGTTCTTCAACTGCCTGACTCGACATCTTGTACTGCTGGTTTAATACAACTTTTATGAATTTTCAGTTTAAATTTATATTTTTCTTTATTCGTTACAACGCACACGCTATTAATTTTGGTCTAATTCTACCCGAATCGTTTCTTGAAGTACTCTCTGAAACATATTTCCGTAGGATTATTACTGCGTCGAATTATTCCGGATATGTAAGTAATTAATGTTAATGATTAATTTAGTGAAAACATTACTATGGGTAGAAACATTTTTTTCATTAATACAACTTTTATGGAAGTTGCATTAGTTGTTATGACTATCGGTAATTATGCAAATAAGGTGGGCCACTCCACCTCATGACTATAACTGTCGATTAATAAATTTTCGTTAATCTACTTTAACTTATATATTTTACTGTCGTTATAGCGTGCAGATACAAGCATTTAACACGTGAATGTATAAAATGCTGCATTAATGCAGGAAAGCTTTTCATTTTCAGAGTAAAAATATTGTTTACGGCATTTTTCCCAACATTTCACAACTTTCAAACTACACGTTTGCATCGATAGGATTTGACACCATAAACTGTTCAACGCCACTCAGTGTTCGATTTATTTGTTTTCTTGCACTACCCGGTTAACTCTTAAGTTCTCTAAGTCACTTTGTTCACTGCTAATTCTAATTGTGTAGCTCATTCCAAACGCGATAAAGTTTATTGCCAGTTTGATCCAATGAAGAGGTTGTACTATCATAACTGAAACCACTACAGATATCAAATTATCCATATTTATTAGTATATAATGCTGGCTTAGAATCAGCCATCAACTTTGACTATTAATTACCGGAGAGCCGGTTTGGACAATTACAAAGCCTATATAGCACCCTGAAATTTACACTTGTAAATTCTAATTTATGCAAACCATTTCATGTATAAGTTTCTGGTACTTTGTTACGGACTTAATTACCATAGTAAAATCCACGCCATCGAGATACTGCTAATTATACGTTTTAACAGTATACTTTAGACGTATCTTGCAACTTAACCCCATGGTTAGCTTTCGCGAAATTTACAAAGGAATACTATATTTAATTGTTCATAAGAAATATGCCAAATGCTTTAGCATGGCTAAAGCTTAAGGTACAGCATGCTCATTTCGCGAAATAGCACTTTATACTTTTAATTATGTTCCATTCAATGGTTTAATGTAGAATTTATATTGTTTCCGAGGTGTCATATCGATGGATGCTTAAAATTTAAGTGTGGACCTAGAAACTAGTTTCCGTCTTTACCGAGTAACTATAAAAATATATTGTTATAGCGCCAATGAAGAGCTTTTCCTGCATGAATTTAGCATTTTATACAACCACAAGTTAAATGAACAGATTTGGAAAGCTGTAATGATAATAAAATCTACAAATCGAAATTGGTTAATGAAATTTATAAATTAACATTTATTGAGATAACCCTGGACATTTGGATAATAAGACGATTAATAAATATAAGCGAGAGCTTGGTGTGTACAGGCCTTGATTAACACTACCTATTATTATTTTCTCAATAAAATTTATTGTATTATTTACTAACAAACTGTTTTAAAATGAGAGTGTCAACGACCCGAAACGTTTACTTAATAATGTTATTTTCACCGTTTTTGACCCGCAGCCAAAAAAGGGTGCAGCGTCTACCTTAACTAAAGAGGTCTTAACAAAGTCTTTTGGCTCCTCCTGTAAGGTTAGTATATTTTGAGTTACGTGGTTTTAGCTATAAAGCGACAAAATGCAGTCTTAATTCGGGATAAAACTTTCTGGCAACCACAGTAATCATCATAATCATTATTTTGTTTTCGACCTTACTAAAGGTCGGTTTGACGCAGCTCTAACTTCTTTTCTATTCTGTGCTAATCCAAAAAGTTGTACATGCCCTTCACAACCAAAATTTCTAATAATTTGACTAATATAGCTTGGTCTAAGTCTTCCTATACTCTTCTATCTTTTTCCTATCTACCTGGCTCTACATAGATATTAGCAACCTGATGGTTGTTAAAGAACTCCAACATGTTGACATGATTTCCATTTATAAAGAAATGAAATATTACCTGGTTATCCCCTCCAAAAAAGTAAAAGTGTTAAATTATATGTTATGGTAAGGCTTAAGCAACGAATCGCTGCCAACATGCCAGACCGCTAACTAATTGTGAGTTATGTCATGGTGACATTTAGTTAACTGGTTTTTATTTATTTATTTTTTTGTTTGTTTTGTTCCCGAACTTACTTAAGGTCGGTTTGCACAGCTTTAAATTCTTTTCTATTCTGAGCTAGTCTCAAAAGATCTACATACCCTTCACAACCTAAATCTCTAATAATTTGACTAATATAGCTTTGTCTAGGTCTTCCTACTCTATTTTTATTTGGTAGTCTATAATCTAAGACCTTACTAAATAGTCCCCTCATGTCTTAACGGATGCTCTAACATTCTATCTCTTCTGACCTTTAATTGTTTCCACATACAGTGTTCCTCACTTATCCTTCTATAAACTTCCTCATTTGTTACACAGATGAATATGATACATTTTGCTTTAATTATAAGAGTGTGATCTCCAGAACAACAAATAATATAAGATTTTAGTGCTTTCCTATTTTGTAGCTGCAAAATTTGGCAATTAAAGGAATACAGAAAATAAAGGCAACCTTTGCAGTAACAGATCTATACTTGCTGCTCTAAGTGACTTTTAAAGTATAATTATTGTTGTGTTAATTAGAGTTTGCATTTTAATCCTCAGAATTAAAGAATTAACAAAATTTGTTTCATACTGAAATGTACTAAATTGTAAAAAATATAAATAGTAATGTTACTTTTGAACACATGTGTTTAGGGGAGACCGGGGCATTGTGTGGTACTTAAGATTCATCAGCTATTAATACGGCATCCTATTGTTAACAAAACTGTTTTAATAGTTTACATTGCTTACTTGGCATGTTATGTGTCAATTGCCATGATTGCTACGTCCTTGAATAATTGATAAAATATAACATTTTCTTTAAAAGTCTTTTGTTTCGCTATGTCCCGCCCTAAACGGTAAAGTAGAGTACTTAATAGGGTAATATCGAGTTTAGATTATTTAATGAACAAAATCGTACCTATTGGATAAATATTTTGATTCGTCAGTTTTACCAGAACACACAAAATTAAAACAATAAATACATTCTAATACGTAGTTAGGCTAATTTATATAAACTTGTGTCATAACACTGTTATCGTTCGAGTGGGAGGCGTCTTAAAAGCAAGTAGGCTTAGCTTGGTTAATTGTTTAATAACAGAAGCAAAATAATTATAAGTTCCAAAACAAATATATAAAGTTAAAGTAAAATTGATTTTTGTGATTCTTGCAGTGGTCCGAAAGCCTTTGGTTCTCTTCAGAACTCTTCGGAAGCTTGATGCTTGCGTGTGAACACCAAAATGAACTTGACCACTTGTATAATGAATGGCTAGATGGCTTGAAGGCGGTGGAAACGGCTTCCGTGGTCTTCGGAACTGTTCGGAACTTTTTGTGCTGTCCCAGAGAGTTAATGTTTGAAATTAACAACTATTACTTTACAATATTTACAAGTATGGAGGGGTCGGAAGTCTTCGGTTGTTTTGGAACCCCTCGGAAGGCTTCAGAATTGAATAGGCCTAGTAAAGCCCGGTCCCGTCGAACTCTACTGGGGCGATGTCCCGGAGGTAAACCTGACAGATGCAGTTGTTGTCATTGCAATAATCTATCTCTTGGGCTGTGTATGAAGTGTATTGACCGACTGCCTTCGGCGACGGCGGTAGTGAAGATAGAAGCCTCGGGTGCAATCTCATGGAACGGCTTGCACGTCGAAGAGCGTTTTGTTCTTGTTTGCGGGTCATTTGATATGCAGAACGAGGCTTACGACCCATTCAACATTCGTTGACTTTCACTAATGAATTATTATGACGGCCTCCAGGTACTGCGGCGGACAGCGTAGCGTTCGGACAGGAGACAGACTATGAGGAGCACTGTATTTAGGATTTAGCAGGCTATGGCGAGCGCTGCTTGGAAAGGTCTGCAGGATATGAGGAGCACTGCAGAGGAGAGATTCCCAGACTATGACGAGTACTAGGATGTCTTCTGATGAATTCAAAATTATATTTATATAATTCTGGTCGCTATCCTTACTGTGTTGAAAAACGTTTATCAGTGCTTTAACCCATGAATTGCGTTGTCGATTTTTGATTTCGAAACTAGATTATTTAAATTTTATTAACACAAAGTTTAGTTGGAATTTTGTCGATGTAATTCTATTCTCAGCACGTGTACTCTGATATAGTCAAATTTACATTCGCAGTTCGTTCAGTTCTCTGTGTGTGATGGTGGAGTTAACAACACAAAGATACGTAACTTCATCATCTCCATTGTCTTTGCTTGCAAACAAGCAATGTGCCCAACAAATGCACTTTATGCACCTAATGTTATCGTTTGGGTGGGCGGCGTCTGAAAGCATGTAGGCTTAGCTTAATTATGTGTTTAATAAGTATAATCAAAAATAATTATAAGTTTCATAAATACATAAAATAGAAGTTAAATAGTTAAAATTGAATGATTTTAACAGTTTGAAGCAATTCGGAAGTCTTAGGTAATCTTCGAAACTCTTCGGAAGGCTTTTTGGTTGCTTGTGGAACCAAAATAAACTAAAATACTTATTGAGTGAATGTACATACAGTTTAACGGGGCGTAAAAGTCTTTGATAGTCTTCGGAAGGCTTCAGAATTTGCTTGTGAGGCCGAGTAGCAACTTGAATAACGGTAGTTAGAAAATATTTACAGTTTAAAGTCTTACATTCGCGACGTGGTTACATATAAAAAAGTTCTATAAATGCAACCCCGGAAGCGAGGTTTAATAGACACTATCAGCAGTTGGCAACGCTAATTCTTATACAGATTTGGGCGCGGTCAACTACTAATGACGTGCCAGATATTGCGTAATACTACGAAAATTTCCATAATTCAAAAACAAAGAATAAAGCACACAAATTAAGTAAAGGATTACTTACATCAGAAATCCTGCCTTCGCCCGAAGTTGCGCTCGGGTAGGCCTCTAGCCAAGTCCAGTCGGGGCTCCTCCCGGAGGAATTAGAGATGACACGTCGACGCTCTCAAATGCGTACGGATTAGCTCCGGCCAGCTAAGGTAGACATGAGGCCTTCATTCACAGACGTGAAGATCGGTATGCCTAGGTGGCGGCAGATGTCTTACCTATGTAGGGATTGGACAGGAAAAGGTATGAGGTAGACAAACAAAAGATAATTAGGCAGGGAACTACATAGGTAACCCTAACGATACGTTGCCAGAGACAAAAACGAGCACTTCACTCGACGATACCTGGTAAAAAGCCACGTTCTATCCAGAGCACCGGAAAACTCCCCCCTCCTTTCCTAGTATTCATCTACCCCTCTAGTGTTGTGCGATCTGCGCAAACTCACTACTATGACGTACGGAAGTACACGCTTAGTCTATTTAAAATTCCCGCGCACCGCGTATTTGAAAATATGCCGCAAAACTTCCGTGTATTGAAACTAAACTACTAACAATGTTTAAGTGACCCTTGGCACGTAACAAAAGAAGTCCAGACGTCTTCGGCGGTCTTCGGAACTTTTCGGAAGGCTTGGCGTTTTACTTATGAGACAACGTTTAGTTACAAAGAATTACGATATAAAATTAAAAACTACTAATTAACAACATATACAAGTATAGAGGGTTCAGAAGACTTCGGTCGTCTTCGCAAGACTTCGGAATTTATTTGTGACGTCCAATAGAAAGTTGAACAGTGATGGTTAGAAAATATTTACAGCTTTAAGAGGTCCAGACGTCTTCGGTGATCTTCGGTACTCTTCGGAACACGTCGTGGTAGTAGTGGCTTAGGCTTCGTCGAGGGCGTCGCCGCGGAACTCTACGGTGGTAGACTTGACAGACGCAATCACAATAACGACTTGTCGGTGGTGTATGGAACTGAGTTTATTAACTATTGATTGATAAATTATGGTGACGTACCCTAGGTACGGCGGCGGACAGCGCAAGCTATGGTGAGCACTATGCTGAGCACTGCGCGCTGAAGTTGTTACCTGCATGAATACATGCAATGTACTAAGCGAACTTCGACTCACGAGTTTGACTATATCAGAGTACACGTGCTGAGCACAGAACAATTCCAACTAAAAATTATATTTCCAACATTTTTACAAATTTTGAATAATCAAAATTTACAATCTAAAATCGAGGATGCAGTTCATTGGTTTAAGCTCTGATAAGCGTTTTTCAACACACGATGTATAGCGACCTGAAGACTATAAATACAAATTCGATTTCTGCATAAATCAGTCCTAGTGCTCATCATAGCCTGGGATTGTCCTCTCCTCCGCAGTGCTCATCATAGCCTGTGAAAACCTTTCCAAAGCGGCGCTCGCCATAGCACGCTTAATCCTAACGCAGTGCTCATCATAGCCTGCGTCCTGCCAAACGCTACCCTAACCGTCGTCGTACCTGAAGGCCGTGATATTAACTTACATTAATATTTAAACGAAGCACTACGTATGAGTCGTAACCCTCGTTCCGAGCATCAAGTGGCCCGCAAGCAGGAACAAAACGCTTTCCGGCAAGCCATCCGTTCTGCAAGATTGCACTCGAAGCTTATCTCTCCATTACCGCCGTCGCCGAAGGCAGTCACTCCATGCACTTCTTACAGCGACCGGGAAATAAGCTTCTGTAGTGACGATGGATGTGTTTGTCAAATCTACCTGCGGGACATCACCCCAGTAGAATTCGACGAGACCGAGCTCTTCTAGGCCTAGAGCCCCACCATCTTCGACCTCTGCCGAAGTATACCGAAGATCACCGAAGACGTCTGGACCCTCCAGACCTATAGTCAATCGCTATTCGCTACCGTACAAGTTAATTTTGGGACTCGCCTGTCAAGTCCGAAGGTGTCCGAAGCTTCCCGAAAAAAACCGAAGCCTTCTAAACCCCTTTTTCTTTGCATATATTGTAAATAATAGTGTTTTAAGTGCATATAAGTTCATTTCATAATTTCTTTTAACGTAACTTTGACCCACCACTAAGAACGAAGACCACTGACGAGAGCCGAAGACCACCGAAGACGTCTGGACCTCGTCAACCTACATATATGTCCTAATCGTCCTGGTTCAAGTTCACATTAAGCCTCTTAAGCAACTTCCAAAGCTTCCCGATCAAACCCGAAGACTTCCGAAGACCTCTACACCCCGTTAAAGGGTGCATACAGACGTGTAACCGGTGTACCAATTTACTTCTGGCTCCACAGCAACCACGAAGCCTTCCGAATTGGATTAACTCATTCAACTTCATTTTACTTTGTGTATTAAATGGCAACTTATACTGATTTTTCTTATATTATTAAACAATTAAATAAGCTAAGTCTACTTACTTACAGACGCCGCCCCTTTTGGGCGATAACAAAGTATAGCAGGCTATGGAGAGCGCTGCTCACTGATGGTTTTGCAGGTTATGGAGAGCACTGTCAGGTGATTCCTTAGGCTATGGTGAGCACTAACGAATGTTTTTCGGGGAATTTGAAATTATATTTATACACTTCCATTTCCTATGCTTCCTGTGTCGAAAAACGTTAATGATGTCTTTAACCAATGGAATTGTGTATTTCGATTTTCAACTGTAAAAGAATCTCCAAATTTAGTTTTACCAATGAGCGTGCTGATTTTTGGATACCACAAAAAATGAGTTGGAGATTCTCGCGATTCTTTTTTTGTTCTGTGTTCAGAACATGTATTTTGATATAGTCCAGAGCGATTCTTTAGTCTAATCTGTGTTCAGCTCGGGCGCGGTGATATGGTCAACATTAATCCCGTTTAATTGGATTGAGACCATACATATACGGCACACAATACAGACACTCAGCATCTTCGTCGTCGTCGTCGTCAGAGGATACATTTTCAAGCTTTAGTTTTTTCTATTTTCTTTGCTGAAGTTTTATCCGATTTATCTTCCGAACTCTTCGACATGTCCCTTTTGTAGGTCTTTTTCCTTTTGTTTTATGTTGTTCAATCAGTTCGGTTTTTCGGTTTTGTTAGACGATTTTGTAATTATCGCTGCTTCTTCTCTGCGTTTTGTAATCCGTTGCGTCCTTCGTACCTGTTTAAGTCATCTGCTTATCTCATGTATTACTGTTATTCATTCCTGAACATCCAGGTTGCGGAAAGGTTGGTTGCAGAGCCGGATTAATAAGCCTTTGCTTGGATTAAGCTATTGCCATAGGATTTTCTGGATTATTAGACGTTTCAACCGGTGCAAAGTTGTATCCTTGAAAATGCTTGGTTCCAGAAGCAAAATTCTTGTAGACCTAAAGGGATTTACAGCAGTTGTCGTTATGGCAACAGAAATAAACGCCTGTCCGAACAATCTACCTGCCTGAAATTGGACAACCACTCGACTTGGATGTGCTCGCAAACATTCCTTCATAAAAGCAATATCCAAGGGCTGAAGGAGCTGTGTACAGTGCGGTGGAATACATAGCAGGAAAGTATTATTTTTGCGGACCAAATCAATAAGTTTAATACTTTTAACATGAGTAGCGTGCCAATCAAGCAACAACAGTACCGAGTCTTTTTTGACGTTTTGCTAGCATTATATACATCTTTTTAACCACAAGATGAGCCAATGACCTTGTATTCGTTCAGAGTCATGGCATTCTTCCCAAGAACCAACCGGTGCTCCATGTAGTAATTCAGGCTTCCTTTACTTTCCCGGAAATATGAAAACAGGAGGTGTAACAGTTTAATTGTCTACTGACACTTGTGAAACAATATTGTAATGAATCGATTATTTTTATGCTGTCCTCCCAATAAATTATTTTGTGTTATAAATTTTACTCAACGCCCTAAACTTGTATAATTTTCATAAAATAAATCTCGATAAGTTCTACAGATCAGAAATCGAAATTTAGTGTAACAAAGTAAATAAAATCATAGGTTCAATGCGCATCTACCGGTTTTGTAACATGCCACAGGTTGTTGTTCTGTTGAACACCGCCGGCTGCATGGAAATAGAGCACTTGTAGTCCAAATACCAGCCCGCAAAAATGTATTTGTTGAGCGCTCTGGCCGCAAGTCTACATATAGCCATTATCATGGTTCACCTAAGTAATTAATAGAAACCAATTAACCAATGGTTTGTATATTTCTATACGTAAAATTTAATGAAATATTATTTACTTGTAGCGCAACTACGTTTAACTATGTTTAACTACGTTTAATTACAGATTTAACTAAAACAAAATTTAATACAACCATGAAAAGTTTTTATAATCCTTATATATGATGGCACTTTGGAAAGCAGCAACACGTTTTTAACCAAGATGTATTTAACTACCGATGCTGTACTTTGAATCTCAAGAAATTAAAGCAACGACACGTTTCGATGTCATAAAGAACTGTGCATTTAGGAAGCTCCGTATAGGTTTCGTTTAAGTAATCGATCTGCGACGTCATGGAAAAGCCAAGTTGCCACGCCTGTAATGTACGGTGAGTCGTTATAAAAAGATTTCCCCTGAAATTCGAACTGTTGGAATATTAAAGGAACTTTACTTATATTATTAATCTAAAAACTTTATTGTATATTAATTGATGGAAGATCGTGTGTAATGTCATTTAAAATGTTGGTTTAAAAGCCAAGTATAAATGAATTTGATTTTAGAAATTTTCATATCAGGAAGTGATTATTCACCAACATTGAAATTTTAGTAATTGCAATATATAATGACCTTGTGGTCTTAACTGTAAGTCGCAAGGCCTCAGATCTGATCACCTTCGATAACCATGTCTAGGCTGGATTTAATGTTATTCCATTCTGTTTCTACTTCCTTAGTTTCAGATATTTTCCCGATATCATTCAGCAATTCATTTGACTTTTTTCGAATCTTACTTGAATATTTTATCTTTTAGTTTCTCTAAGTCCAAGTGCCTTTTTCCGTTCCTTTTTTCAGATTTTTAAATTTAAGTGCGGCCTTCATAATTACGATGTTGTGGTCAGTATCTATATCTGCTTCTGGGTAGCTTCTACAGTCTTTTACTTGATTCCTAAACCGTTGTCTAACAAGAATGTAATCTATTTGATATCTTCCTATATCTCCTGGCATCTTCCACGTATATCGTCTTCTAGCATGATGTTGAAATAATGTGTTTGTGATGATTAAATTGTTCTTGTCGCAAAATTCTACCAGCCTATTTCCCCTGTCGTTTCTCGTGCCTAAACCAAATAAACCTACTACCGCTCCTTCCCTACCCTCACCTACCACAGCATTAAAATCCCCCGTAATTATTAAATTTTCATGTCCTTTTACGTATCTTAATATGTCTTCGATATCTTTGTAGATGGCTTCTACCTCTTCGTCCTGTAGCTAGAGGTGGGCATGTATACTTGTATTATTACTGTGTTTACCGGTTTAGATTCTAATCTAACCATGAGTACTCTTTCGTTCTTTTGTAAGTAATTTTCACACTGTATCCTATCTTTTCCGCATAACTATCCCCACACCCAAATTTCCGTCCTCTGCTCCTGTATGAATTACCCTGAAGTCTCCACTCCAAAAATCCCCCGCCTCTGGCCACCG
The DNA here is from genome assembly GCA_036346225.1 of Platerodrilus igneus. NCBI lineage: Eukaryota > Metazoa > Arthropoda > Insecta > Coleoptera > Lycidae > Platerodrilus > Platerodrilus igneus. Next base: position 7,881,463 of record JARFIW010000165.1, on the reverse strand, counting down.
AACTTCGCTGATCCCTACTATGTCTAGTGATAACCTATTTATTTCGATTTTAGGTTCTCTAGCTTACCTATTTGTTTTCATACTTCTAACATTCCACGCTCCGACTCGCAGAATGTTCCCGGCTCTTATTTTTAACTTTCCGATCGCATCCTCCGAAGTAGTCCCCTCCCGGAGATCCGAATGGGGGACTATTTTAACTCCGGAATTTTTTACCCCAGAGAATGCCATCATGTTTGTTACAATTTAAGTACGCTGTGTACTTGGGAGATAATGTGGTGGTTTCCCGTTGCCTTCCACATCGCGGTAGTGTGTCTTAGACTGCCATACCGACCCCTATGGTCTCTGCCAATCTAAGTACCGAAAGAGCCGCTGCCCTCTTTCGGGGACCTGTCTTAGTCTGGTTCCTCACTAACGACCCTACTACTTTGGTTGGACCTGTAGTTTGGCTTTTTAGCTCATTAGAACACGCAAGCCATTTCACCTGTTCTAGTAATTTAGAACTTCGGCAAGGTGCAGGTCCATTCGAAATGGACTGAAATGTACTAAATTGTAAAAAATATAAATAGTAATGTTACTTTTGAGCACATGTGTTTAGGGGAGACCGGGGCATTGTGTGGTACTTAAGATTCATCAGCTATTAATACGGCATCCTATTGTTAACAAAACTGTTTCAATAGTTTACATTGCTTACTTGGCATGTTATATATCAATTGCCATGGTTGCTACATCTTTAAATAATCGATAAAATATAATATTCTCTTTAAGTGTCTTTTGCCCCGCTATGTCCCGTCCTAAACGGTAAAGTAGAGTACTTAATAGGGTAATATTGAGTGTAGATTATTTAATGAACGGCATCGACCAATTGGATAAATATTTTGATTCGCCAGTTTTACTAGAACACACAAAATTAAAATAATAAAGACATTCTAATACGTAGTTATGCTAATTTATATAAACTTAAGTGTACATAACACAAAGATGCGTAACTTCATCTACTCCATTGTCTTCGCCTACAAACAAGCAATATGCCCAACGACTGCACTTTATGCACCAAATGTTATCGTTCGGATGGGCGGAGTCTGAAAGCATGTAGGCTTGCCTTAATTATGTGTTTAATAAGTATAATCAAAAATAATTATAAGTTTTATAAATACATACAAAAGAAAATGAAATAGTTGAAATTAAATGATTTTAACAGTTTGAAGCAATTTGGAAGTCTTCAGTAATCTTCGGAACTCCTCGGAAGGCTGCATGGTTGTTTGTGGAACCAAAATAAACTAAAATACTTATTGAGTGAATGTACATACAGTTTAACGGGGCGTAAAAGTCTTTGATAGTCTTCGGAACTCTTCGGAAGGCTTCAGAATTTGCTTGTGAGGCCGAGTAGCAACTTGAATAACGGTACTTAGAAAATATTTACAGTTTAAAGAAGTCCAGACGTCTTCGGCGGTCTTCGGAACTTTTCGGAAGGTTTGGCGTTTTACTTGTGAGACAACGTTTAGTTACAAAGAATTACTATATAAAATTAAAAACTACTACATATACAACATATACAAGTATAGAGGGTTCAGAAGTCTTCGGTCGTCTTCGCAAGGCTTCGAAATTTATTTGTGACGTCCAATAGAAAGTTGAACAGTGATGGTTAGAAAATATTTACAGTTTTAAGAGGTCCAGACGTCTTCGGTGATCTTCGGTACTCTTCGGAACACGTCGTGGTAGTAGTGGCTTAGGCTTCGTCGAGGGCGTCGCCGTGGAACTCTACGGTGGTAGACTTGACAGACGCAATCACAATAACGACTTGTCGATGGTGTATGGAACGGAGTTTGTTAACTATTGATTGATGAATTATAGTGACGTACCCTAGGTACGGCGGCGGGCAGCGTCACCGTCGGAGAATACGCAAGCTATGGTGAGCACTGCGCGCTGAAGTTGTTACCTGCATGAATACATGCAATGTACTAAGCGAACTTCGACACACGAGTTTGACTATATCAGAGTACACGTGCTGAGCACAGAACAATTCCAACTAAAAATTATATTTCCAACATTTTTACAAATTTTGAATAATCAAAATTTACAATCTAAAATCGACGATGCAGTTCATTGGTTTAAGCTCTGATAAGCGTTTTTCAACACACGATAGATAGCGACCTGAAGACTATAAATACAAATTCGATTTCTGCATAAATCAGTCCTAGTGCTCATTATAGCCTGGGATTGTCCTCTCCTCCGCAGTGCTCATCATAGCCTGTGAAAACCTTTCCAAAGCGGCGCTCGCCATAGCACGCTTAATCCTAACGCAGTGCTCATCATAGCCTGCGTCCTGCCAAACGCTACCCTAACCGTCGTCGTACCTGGAGGCCGTGATATTAACTTACATTAATATTTAAACGAAGCACTACGTATGGGTCGTAACCCTCGTTCCGAGCATCAAGTCGCCCGCAAGCAGGAACTAAACGCTTTCCGGCAAGTCATCCGTTCTGCAAGATTGCACCCGAAGCTTATCTCTCCATTACCGCCGTCGCCGAAGGCAGTCACTCCATGCACTTCTTACAGCGACCGGGAAATAAGCTTCTGTAGTGACGATGGATGTGTTTGTCAAATCTACCTGCGGGACAGCACTCCAGTAGAATTCGACGGGACCGAGCTCTTCTAGGCCTAGAGCCCCACCATCTACGACCTCTGCCGAAGTATACCGAAGATCACCAAAGACGTCTATTCACCACCGTACAAGTTAATTTTGGTCTTCGCCCGTCAAGTCCGAAGGTGTCCGAAGCTTCCCGAAGAAAACCGAAGCCTTCTGAACCCCTTTTTCTTTGCATATATTGTAAATAATAGTGTTTTAAGTGCATATAAGTTCATTTCATAATTTCTTTTAACGTCTAAACTTAATCCTAATACAAAGTTATACACAGAAAACAGTCCTTTCTTTATGTTTGTTTGGAGTGGTTTTAATTTTATCTAATTTTATTCGCAACTTAAAATTTAAATCGGCACCCAATTCCTCTATCTCCTTCCCTAACCAATAGTTTGATACATAGAGACCGTGTAGGTCTTCGAATTGTAAAATGTACCGAAGTTTGTCTATATATATATATATATATATATATATATATATATATACATTAATAAATAATGGACTGGTCAGTCTTATAGTATAATATACATGTACATATTATCATGGGAAGTAGTCCAAATCAAACAACAGAAACTGATTGAAAATTTAATCAACACCTAACGTTTCGGTACATTCCTTTTGTACCTTTTTCAAAGGCTAAAATGGAGACAGAAAATTCGAAATTAGCAAAAAAATACATAACCTGTCACTAACTACTTACATTGACAAAATTATATTAAGGAGATTGAAAACAAATTACTGCACGATTCACATTATAACTGTGGGTCAAAAATATTAAAAATTAAAAATTAAAATTTGCCTGAAGGGCAGCGTCATGCCACGATGGCCGTTAAAAAGTAAAGACAAAGTTGATAATGACAAATTCTATAAAAGTGACAGAACACGTTCCGAAAATGGCAATGATTACATAACCTGAAGGAAGATACCTAACGTTGTTTAAAAATGTCCTTACTATATAAAGCAGAGTAAACATTATGTACCCTATCAATATCAATCTTATTATTGATAGGATTAATTTCACTATTGATATAAAAAGACTCGATAAAAAGCCTCGTCAGTACATTAATAAATAAGACTGACCAGTCCATTATTTATTAATGTACTTGAAAAGGACGATCTAACTGCAGATCTTTTGGGCCACGTGTTATTTTCTCACCACTTCATGGTAGCAGATTTGAAGAGATAAGCTGAAATACGACGAGGAATTTATTATCCATCTGTTTTTTACATTTTGGTTTCTATCGAATATGGGTTTTTTCAATTTTATACGTAGGACATATGGAGAAGAAGTGGCAGTTAAACTAAAAAGATGGGCTAATATTACATCCAAATTAGCTAATTTGAATAATCGCATATATTTTTTAGAGAGGTGCAGACGCAGGAATTTGATACCAAAGCACATTAGGGGGATGTATAACAATGCGTCCAGGAGCATCAATGTGTACGACCAGAGACGAATAACTAGGATTAACCAGCATTTATATAGGTCAGCAAGATGTATTTTAAATGTAGAAATTGAGGAAAGCCATGGTATATTGGTTCATTACAATAGGAACTTGCAATTTGTTATTAACTCTCTTAGAGGAGTTTTACCTCATGCATTACTTAAATCTTTTGATCTGAGACAAGCTGCTAGTTTTCAAATAATACATGAAAATTAGATTGTTAGATGGCATATATAAATCCCAAACCATATAGACAATTCTAAATGGGTTTCTAATATTAGTGGTGCGGTAGTGCCTGACTTTGTGTTGAACTTTCTATCGTTGGGACCTAAGTTTATTTACAACCACAAACTAGAGACATTCGTTTGGGTAAATTAATCGGTCGGGTTGAATCTATTATCGATAGCGATGCTTTGTCGCAGAGAAAAAGATGCTGATTAGGTGTAAGATCTCTAATGTCATTTTGAATTACTCTAATTTACCCCGAAATAACCAACATTTCAATATTTATAATGAACAGTTTCAAAGTTTAGAAAATTAGCTGACCATCCTGAAATTGTTGTCACTAAGGCTGACAAAGGTGCAGTTACTGTGATCATGGATAAGCACCAGTATATAGATAAGTCTCTGGATCTTTTATCAGATACTACTACTTATAAATTGTTACGTAGAGATCCTACATTCACTACTCAAAAAGGTGAACGAGCACTTAAAGTTATTACATAAAAGGGGATGTTGGACGATTCTGAAAAGAATCGATTATCCATCAATAACTCGACTCCTGGTAAATACTATGGTTTACCAAAATACATAAGACCAGTCCTCTCGTTACGACCCATCATATCTACGGTGAATACACCTACGTATGGTATTGCTGTCTTTTTGTCGAATATCCTCCAACAGGCTTTCCCGCTTGGTGGACACAATGTGAAAGATCTTACGTTTGTGCAACAATTCAAGGGTTATCACCTACCTGAAGATCATATTCTCATAAAACTGGATGTAGCTTCTCTTTAATAATATTCCTTAATCTATGGTAAATTAACATGGTTTAACAAAATTGGAATAAACCAGCCTTCGTTACGACCCATCATATCTACGGAACTATTGGTTTCTTCTTTTTTCAAATCCTCCAACATTTTTGGGGACCAATGGGTCACTTTTCAACAATTAAGGGTTTTCATATAAGATAATTTATTTCATGGTTACTTTTTTTATGTGCATTTAGGAAGCTCCGTATAGGTTTCGTTTAAGTAATCGATCTGCGACGTCATGGAAAAGCCAAGTTGCCACGCCTGTAATGTACGGTGAGTCGTTATAAAAGATTTCCTGAAATTCGAACTGTTGGAATATTAAAGGAACTTTACTTATATTATTAATCTAAAAACTTTATTGTATATTAATTGATGGAAGATCGTGTATAATGTCATTTAAAATGTTGGTTTAAAAGCCAAGTATAAATGAATTTGATTTTAGAAATTTTTCATATCAGGAAGTGATTATTCACCAACATTGAAATTTTAGTAATTGCAATATATAATGACCTTGTGGTCTTAACTGTAAGTCGCAAGGCCTCAGATCTGATCACCTTCGATAACCAAAAATGTTTTTTAATATGAAGTAAGAATTCAAATTTAAAATTTGACAAACTAGTTAAAGAGAAATAACTTTCATTTGTTTTTGTGTAATTAACTCCTTTCGGTAGAAATAGATGCTTTGGGTTGACTTAAAATTTATTCACTCTGGTTTATGTTCATATAAATTAACGATAAAGAGAAGGAGTTTATACTATGCAGTGATGGTCGTAAAGACCGACTCAGGGATTATAAAAACTGGTTAGAGATATCAATTAAATGGTTATAAGAACTATTTGCTTGACTATCACCTGCAGTGTTAAAGGTAATAGTATGTACTTACAATTAATTTAATTACAAAGTCAAGATAAAGTAACTTCAACTGTAAATTCTTTAAGATACGTTATACAATATAAAGCGTCTACTTTCGCACTGTAGTGTTGCCTTGTAAAATAATTTAAGAAAGTAGTGGCGCCGTAAAATGTCCGTAGAATAGGAACCCCCCTGATAGTCTCTACAAATAACCGAGGGAGATAGTCTCAAGCCAGTCCGGAAGATTCCAAAGGTCATTTAACTACGGTAAACAACAATAACTTTGTGCAGACCTTTGTGAATACATCGGGAATTGATTATAAAGTATTAATCACCCGAGCCGAGTGTTCCGACCTATTTGGATTTTTGTTTCTGGCCAGTATATAGTTAGTCGGGCACTTCTCAAAACAAAATAAAACGATTTAACCTTAAAGACCTTACAGAGGCATATATCTTCCTGCCACACGGAAGCAGACACTCGTCGCCATCAGCTTGCTTTTTTCTGCAGATTGTTAGAGCTCAGATTTGGCGAGTACTAGTTACGGCTGCTATGACTTGGAATCGTCGGTACGCCGGTTTTGTCAACTTTGTAAATGTGTTACGGCGCAATTGTATATTTATCAATGGCTTCTACACCTAGATTAAAAAAGTTACAAACAGCAACCTTGTTCCACCCCGTAGCCTTAGCTGCTGACCTTTCCGGCTTTCTAAAGATTATATCTGGACATATTGTTAAATATCACCTGAGCTAGTTTGTTCTCTCTCTCTCTCTCTCTCTCTCTCTCTCTCTCTCTCTCTCTCTCTCTCTCTCTCTCTCTCTCTCCCATTTTATCTGTTTTGTTAAAATTGTGGCAAATTTTATTTTTCTGGATTACTCGAAAGCTGGTGCTCAAAGTTCAGTAAGCGTTAGCCTGTACAATCGAGTTTCCATTAATTTTATATACTCTACTAATTCATTTTGCTGTTCATCTGTGGATTCAGTCAAGTAAGTAATAACCAAATTTCTTTGTTATAGACGCTTCAACGGGACTGCCCCTGTACTTTAAGACATAACGTTTAAGTGTAGTTTGTAGCACATTGTATTCTTGCGTTGCTTTTTTGTATCGTATCTCGACTGAAACATAACTAAAGACGGCTTTTGTAATTAATTACAAACATCGAGCATGCTGTTCTGTTTTCCGCTTATACGTCCAAAGAATCGTGTTGTAGTTACAAAAAAAAGCGCTCATGAACAAACGACTACAATAAATATGTGGCATTATGGGGCCAAAAATAAATGTTCCCCACTTTGTCCCACTTGACTATCCATGTTTCATATAACGTAACTAAATAGACATGGCTGTGATTCTTACCTTTGATAGTATTCGTTTGTGTTAAATAAGTAGATTAGGTACCTTCGTGCTGCACAAAAAGTGCAATTTTTCCATGTATTTTCTTATGGAAAAATCTAAGGTCCGTTCTCGTCATTTTTGAACCAAGCATTGAAATCCCCATAAGGAGGAATTGGGAATCCATTGTAGTAGAATACTGACAGGCTAACCAACTCAATTTTTGCGGATTATCCCGTGTCTCGGTTTCCTGGAGGGTATTGGGGTAGCTGAAATATGCATCTAATCTACAATTTACCGGGCAATCTAACCCTGTTGGAATTTTTAAAAGCGGACCACCCCTTATAAAGTTACCTCCCTTTAAATCCCCAAACCTCTAATTTTTTGCATTCATATAGGTAAAATCACTACTTCGCTATGCTCTCGTTTACCTAGTTTCAGCTCCTTTTTCAAGGTCGTGGTGACGTCATAGCCTTTTGCAAACAAAGACCAATGTAATACTATTCTAAAATTTTTATTCCGACATTATACATAACAAAATTTGAAAATATTTAATACCAAGCATAGAGCCATCTAAACTTAATCCTAATACAAAGTTACACACAGAAAACAGTCCTTTCTTTATGTTTGTTTGGAATGGTTTTAATTTTATCTAATTTTATTAGCAACTTAAAATTTAAATCGACACCCAAGTCCCCTATATCCTTCCCTAACCAATAGTTTGATACATAGAGACCGTCTAGGTTTTCGAATTGTAAAATGTACCGAAGTTTGTCTATATATATAAAATCTTTGATTCCACCGACAATCAGATCCATTCCTTCGTGTAATTCTTGCAGCTTGCGACAATCTTTTAATTGCGGCTCTCCCACTATATCCTGCGTACGTATCTTGTTAGCTTGATCGACATCTTCTTGTCGGTATTGGAGGGAATCCTTATTCACCCACTCACTATTGCGTAGTTGCATGTCCACCACTTTTGGGAATATATGGTCGTTATAGGTTGTGGGACCCTCGGTTTTAAATGATCAGAAAGGTTCTTTACTAAGCAAATATACAATGTTTAGCGGAACCCCTTTGCGTGCGGTATACGCCAAGGTTACAAAACCCGCATTCCTTAGCTTGGTTTTGTTATCTGCCATATTGATAAATACGTTTTTAAAATAAACTTTTAAAAAGTATACGGATTTAGTACCATCCTTTCCCGCAAGGACGCCTACATAACTAAAAGAGTCTTTTTACTAACCACAAATGCATACAGCTTGTAGAACACGAATGTATCTAAGTCAGTCCATCGGCACATAAAATAATCTTTTAATTCTTCCTCATTTTCTCTAATAAGATATTCTATGTCTAACACATTTTTGTATTGTTCACGTATTGTCGCAATGTTTTCCATGTAGTCTAACTTCCGCCTTTTTGCGTCCATTTCCTCTAATTCCAGCTGTCTTTTTCTTCCACTTACAGCGTATGGCGTGCATAATGGGGCAATTTCCTTTAGCGTAAAGGGATAGAGTTTACTACCAATATTTACGCGTTGTCGTACAACCTCTGGGCGAATGTTAGGCGTATTTATCAACCCCAATTCCAAAATGACTATTTCTTCTGGTATTGTAGAATATGGTGTTGCAGATTGTGTAAAATATGCACTACCTGCTTTAGTGTAGCACTTGTGTAAGATTTTTATTTTATCTTGGCTGTCTTCCTCGTCTGCTATCTCCAAATAATTTACAGGTAAATAGTAAAAACTAAAAGCCGAAAGCACATACTTTATCAATTTTTTCCTTTCCTCTCGTTTTTCGGACAACTTAATTTGCAAACCCGTCAATTTCCTTGTATTGCTATTCCCCCAATACACCTACTGTAGTATATTATTATACAGTAAACAGCAGCTATTTTGTAGCTTGTCCGATAGCGTAATCCACATTTTGGCAAGTGGTACCGAGTATATTGGCGCCTTTAGGAAGTATAACTTAATATCTTCCAATAAGGTTAAACAGTCCCTTAAGGAAATAAACACCTGTTTCGCACTGACATGGTTTCCAATTGTACAGTTGTATATTGTCGCTTCCAATCGCGTAATACCATGTTCTTTGTTCAAAGTAGACGCGAATGTTTTCCTTATACGTGCATCTGCACAACGTAAAAATCTAGTATATAATTTCCAAGTTGTTTATTAACACCAGGACTTGTTATCTCACACAAAAATTTGTTGTATATCTTAATTCTTGCATTGGTTGTTAGTCATGTTAAACAATCGATTCCTACAGTTTTATCGTTGTCAACTATAATGTTGCAGTTTTCTTCGTATTCGCCTTTGTAGCAAAAGTTATGGTTTGTAGTTAAATAATTCAACATCTCCATCTTGCTAAATATGCCAGCAAAATCTTGAGTTACATCCATTCAAAAAGATAGTAATAATCTTTTTTGATTCCGTCTAATATATCTGGCAGTTCTTAAAATAAAGTTTCCAACTTAACATCTGTTAGTTCCATTTTATACGGAACACATACAGGATTTTGGAATTTTTTCTTAATGCTTTCGAGATCTTCTTTTCCGATAATTTCTTTTACTACCCGGCCCATCTTGTCAGTGCTTACCAGAGAAAACGGAAGCATAGCTTTAACATCATGCCTAGCGGAAACAAATCAATCGAACTTCCTTCGTAGATAGCTATTAAATGCACCACAAATTCCTTTTTTTAGGATAAACATCCTTTTGTTTGCAGATGTTTGCTCAGCGTCAGAAAGGTAACAAATTTTAACCAACATCATATTGTCACAAAATGGTTCTGTAATTGGTGTGTGAAATCTACCAGTCAGCATCTGTTTGTCTTCGACATAACAAATATTACCAATATCGGTCACCAGGTTGTTGTTGCACTCTGCCAGCAGCCATAATCCAAATCGCGCATTTGTTGTTTTCACTTGATTCCCAAGAAGTTGAAAAACGTTAATCACCTTGGCGACGCTCATGTTTACCGTTCTAGCTACTGCCGAATTCTAAATTCAATACGAAAAATTGTACCGTATGTACCCTACACAGTGTGGGCGTATATTGCCGAAGATTCCCGAATATATCGGAACACCGCCATATCGTTTATATTCTCTTGTTTAGGAACAGTTTTGTTATCCGACCTAGGTCTGACTGGGCAGGGGTGCGCATTGACATATGTCCGGATATATGGCGGATATATGTAGGATGTTAAGTTAGGGTGAAATTGCCTCCGACCTAGGTCGGATGAAAATTCGACATAAATCGGATTTAATCCGACCTAGGTCGGATTTAGTCCGAATGTTGGACATATGTCGGACATTAGCGGACATGGCTGACATATGTTGGACATATGTTGGACATTGGTGGACATTGATAGGTTAGGTCAGCACCGCCGGCGCTGACCTAATCTATCAGTTTTTTCTTCTATTTAGCCTAAGTCCACACAAGTCCAACTATCCTAACCTAACTCCAGACAACACTAGCTAACCTAACTCCTGACAAGTTCAACTAACCTAACCTAACTCCAAACAACCTAATCTAACCTAAACCCTCTCCTCATCTCTACTTTGTTTTCTCTCTCCTTTCGCATCCGTATGACATACATCAAAATTGTATCCGACATATGTCCTGTATTCATCCTACATATATCCGACATATATCCGACATATGTTGGATATAGGGACAAACTTCGGTACATTTTACAATTCGAAAACCTAGACGGTCTCTATGTACCAAACTATTGGTTAGAAAAGGAAATAGAAAACTTGGATGTCGATTTAAATTTTAAGCTGCGAATAAATTTAGATAAAAGTAAAACCACTCCAAACAGACATAAAGAAAGGACTGTTTTCTGTGTATAACTTTGTATTAAAATTAAGTTTAAATGTCTCCGTGCTTGGCATTAAATATTTTTAAATTTTGTTATGTATAATGTCAGAATAAAATTTTAGAATAGTACTACATCGCTCTTTAATTACAAAAGGCTGTGACTTCACCACGATTTTGAAAAAGTAGCCAAAACCAGGTAACCGAGAGCATGGCGAAGTGGTGATTTTATCTACATGAATGCAAAAAATTAGAGGTTTGGAGCTTTAAAGGTGTGTAACTTTGTAAGAGGTGGTCCGACTTTAAAAATCCAACAGGGTTAGAATACCCGGGAAATTGCAGATTAGATGCATATCTCAGGTAACCCAAAACCCTCCAGAGAACCGGGACACGGGATAATCCGCAATAATTGAGCTGTTTAGCCTATCAGCATTCTACTACAATTGATTCTCAATTCCTCCTTATGGGGATTTCAATGCTTGGTACAAAATTGACCAGAACGGTCCTTAGATTTTTTCATAAGAAAATACATAAGAAAATTGCACTTTTTGTGCTAGAACGAAGGTACCTATCCTACTTAAATTTGTAACAGCAAACTTAAACGCACCGCAATTCTTAGGAAAGTTTTTGAAAGTTGTAACACGAATACTTTATACGTGGTATAAATACAAATTGTTACTCAATAAATATCTATGTAGAGTCAGCTGGATAGGAAATAGATAGAAGGATTTAGGAAGATCTAGACCAAACTATATTAGTCAAATTATTAGAAATTTAGGTTGTGAAGGGTATGTAGAGCTTTTTTAGATTAGCACAGATTAGAAAAGAAGTAAGAGCTGCGTCAAACCGACCTTAAGTAAGGTCGAAAACAAAATGATGATGACTCAATAAATAATAAAACTGTTTTTCGGTTATATTTCGAAACAACATATGCCGGCGATCTAACACGATTACTTCACACACAGGTCAACTAGAAGCTGGAAACCAATAGCAGCATTAATGTCCCGTCATTCAACGGTCATTTTAGTAACTCTAGTGGGGCTACTTCACCATGTCACGCTACCCCACAATGCCCCACTATCCCAGAATGCCCCGATCTCTCCGCCATAATTCTTTTTTTTTATTAAAGTATTCTGTTTTAAAACTATGACGTTTGCTTTTTATAAACAACCTGTATCTATATTTTAATACTAAAGGTTTGTGGAAAATAATACGTTCTTGCTAGGTAGCACAATCTACTTGCTTAATTTATCCTCGTTGGTTTGCAGCAAGGGTTGTAAGATATACCGGTGTGCCTCATGTTGCAGATCAATGAGTATTTCTCATTCTATAGCATAAAACAGGAATTACGAATTGATCGGATAACCTTTTTTTTTGTTACATTAATCAAGCGTTTACGAAAAACGAGCTTTATCTTTAATAAAGATTCTAGATTTTAGTTTATAACTGATCTTCTTCGAAGCAAAAAGTACACCGCATACAAGGTATAAATCATTATTTGAGAATTAGAGAGTGCTTAAATATTTCAATCCCTTTAAAAAACAAAAAATGTGCATCTCCGAAATATATTATTACGAATATACACTAGTCTAAACGAAATGAAACAATGTGTCCAGGGTCAACATTATTCCCATACTTGAAACAGTTCGCACAAGTTTCTTAACCCTAAAGGGTTTCCTTAGCTTAAATTACATTGAAAATGGTTAGATATTTTAGTGGAAATGTCTATATTCTTGCCGCCATGCGACCGTATGCGGTCAGGAAATTCGAATTAATTTACACCAGGTATTTACGATTATTGCTTATGAGAAGGTAGTTAGCAAACTAATATTCCTGTTAGGGATAAGCCGAAAACAAAATAATTTGATACAAATGTTTAACACAACTCCAAAGTTCTACAAGAAACAACATTAATATGAAAATCATATTCCAAAATCTGTCGAAGGACGCGATATTAAAAATTACGGTCTTTGAAATTAATTTTAATTTTAATTACGATCGTCTGTTTTGGACAGAGCAAAGCTGTACCAAGTTTGGCAAAACACAAGGGTCATGATAACGAAGTCTGCTTAAAAATTATATATTTATGTCATCCTGAATCGCAGAATAATTTGAATAAAGCAAAACCACTCTTATATCAGATGTTGAAGAGAGGCACGTCAGGCCATTTGGAATTTATGACTTGCAAGAAAAGTGTTGTACGACATCACTCACTCAATCACAACTCATGAATAACAAAAGAGTAATTTTAATATATTGAACTATACACGTTTTTATTATACATGCAGAGCTAATACGTCATTACTGTAGCACAAGAAAGACATGCATCTGTTAAATAAAGGACCAAAATTTAACTCTTCATATAAGTTTAATAATAATTTGTTTACGAAAACCCTTCATTAGTTTATTGCGAAGTTATTGAAAAATTGATATACAAATCTGTAAAGCGAATTTTCTAGGTAAAACAGCAGTATTGTCCTGTCGGACGATAAGGGTGCATGCGATGAGCGACCTCCAACCCATAAGTTTCCCTCTTTAATAAAGAGGGACGATTTGCGAAGTCTCTTTTAGAATTGATCCGAACTGGATGGTGTCTAACTCGATAGAGAATTGAGTCTGTTGAGTATATTTAATCAGGGTGTTTAGAGAACTATTGAACTCGAAACCGCACAACGATCCAGTGTATTTTGTCCACGGATTTGTATGATATGGACAAAGCCGAGAGTCTAAGCAATAATGCGAATGAAAAATTGAAAAGATAAACGACTTTCCAAAATCGTTTCAATTCAAGAGAGAGATGTGACAGCGGTCAAAACAATAGAACGTTCCTCGATGAGAACGTCCGAAGAATTAAAAGGCGGAAGGAGTGAATTGTAAGTTTCAAAGGACCAATACAGGCAAGCGATGCCGCCCGCCATAAAGAACAATGACACAAGCCTAGAGGTAGTAAACCAAGGGATCCGACATCGACAGAATTCTCAGTGGAAAGAACATAATGCCAAGAAACGCGACAAGTATTTTCCTGAATACAGAAAACTCGATTTGCTAAGAGTGTCTTCCATTGCTGCGGTGCGGAATGAATCTAAGGAAGAACAACCATGGAGTTAGATCAACAAAAATTTTTTTCGAAGGTAATATAGAGATCAAAACTTTTCAAGATGTAGGTTAATAGTATCGAGGTCAAAGCGGCGGCTAACAGATCGAATCTGGGCAAAGGGAGGGTAGTAACGCAGCAACTTTTGACTTAGCACAAACTACGAGGGAAGAGGTAAGAATACGAAAATAAACGACAGCACAATGACCGCGTTCGGAAGCGTCCGCAAAACAACAACAACGAGCACGTACAAGAGTGTGGTAAAGCAGCAAGCATGGTAAAGCAAAGTCGGAAAGAAATGGCAATTCATGTATATATCGCTCCTGCAAACGGAGTAAGTCGGGGGAATCGTACTAGTCTAATTTCAAAAACTACAAATTCTGAATTAAATGTTTTACCAAAAAAGTTAGATGAGATAAAATGCTCCCTACACATTTCCCTGAAATTCTCAGAGTCTACATCTCTCACTAGCTGTGTGCAGTAGTCTAACCTAGGTCTACCTCTACTCTTCTTTTTTCCTATCTCTGTTTCTAATATATTCCGCATTATTCCCTCATGTCTTAGTATGTGACTTATCATCCTATCTCTCCTATTTTTTACCGTTTTCCACATATTTCTTTCTTCCTCTACCATTTTTAGTACCTCTTAATTAGGAAACAACAGAAGGAAAACCGAGCTGTATATAAGTTGTTGTGGGAATTTTAGGGAACTGTATAGGCTAGCTCAGAACATAAACAAGTGGAGATACGCATCCAACTAGTTTCAAGATGGAAAATCTAATGACGAAAAAAGTGCACTTAAATCTGATGATTATTATAAACAACTACAGGTGTGGGTTGAGAAATATTTTCAACTAATAATGTTGATCGTGCGAAATTATATATTGGAAAAACTATTAATTCGACAAATGTTCAAGTGCTGCGGGAACTTGGCAGGCACAGGCTGCTTACCCCCCTTCACTTACCACTGAATATCAGGGAACTAGGGTATATAACTGTAAAACAATAGAAGGTGACCGAACTACAACTAACAAGAAAGAACAGCAGATATGCTCAAAAACAACAAACAAGAAGAAAATTGGTCAAAGCATATGTGTGGAGCACAGCACAGTACATCTATGAAACAGGGGCAGTATGAAAAGCAAACAGAAATCGATAGAACCTTCTGAAATGTTGTACTTTAGATGTATAAGTATGATAGCATGGACAGACAAGGTTAATCACAAATAGGTTATAGAAATAGTAGAGGAAGAAAGATGTTTAAAAAAGGTAGAGAAATAGAAGGGTAGGATACGTTCTAAAGCATTTTTGGGGGATAGTGCGAAATATATTACAAGCAGAGATAGAAAAAAGAAGCAGAGGTAGACCGAGATCAGACTTTTGCACGCAGATAGTGATAGATGCAAGCTGTGCAAATTTCAGGAAAATGTGTAGGTTAGTTCGAAATACGAAACAATGAGGGTACGCCTCTAACCAGTTCCAGGACTGAAGACCTAATGGTGATAATAAAGTATTTTGTACTGTTCTATGTTCAAACAATAAATACATTCACCACTATTTCTGCTCCTAATTACAGTGTGCAACAAAAAATATGCTAATTTCCAGATTGTATTTGCAGAATGCACTCTGCAAGTATCAGAATATTTCGAGCATTTGACACGAAACATCTACACCCAAAAATTACATTGCGCAGCGTCGGATCCCACATACTATTAGTGCTTTTCTTTTACGTGAATGAGCAACTCGGAACAGCTCCGGTACATTAGGCTTTGCGTTCCTTTTACAGTGTTTCAAGCTCCAGGAGCTGATAATTTACCCTTTTCCTGCCCTCTCAAACACCAACACTTGTTCGTGCTTCAAGCTCAAGAAGTGGTGCAACTGTCCTTAAACGAAAAAAATACCAGTTCCTTTTAGGAATGGCTCCGAGCTGTTTCGAAGCTTCACACCCCTGGTGCTATACGCACTTAAAAAGAAAACAGTTTACGTTTGGGTTCCGTTAATTGAACACTTAGCTTAGCATTAAACTAGACGCCAAATAAAATTTTTCTTTATACTTCTAATTGATCAATATACTCTTACTGTTTCAGATCAAAATGGAGTATAATGGTTCGTATTTTAAAAAAGAAAGAGTATGCATTTTAATGATGGAAAATAAGAATGAGTATATTATATTTGGTCACCCTAGTTTAGAATAACACACATTTCTTGACGCTTAATAAACCTGCACTTGAAAAATATACTATTTTTTCATAGAAACAACATACGATCGTAAAGTTCAAATTAAATTCTTGATTTAAATGTTTAAACTACATATCGTCTGTGAAGCACTAATACCTTGTAACTCACAAAAAATCGAAAATTGAGTTTTTGCATTAGCGGTAGTATAAGACCACAGCGCACCTTTAGTGAGCATCTAGTAAGCCACAAAAATTTATTTCAATAAAATTAATGGCTTTTCTAATATCTCATAACCAAAAGTGCTTTAGATGCATACAGCAATATCTCGTAAACTAACTTTATGTTTGTTCTAATTTCTCGTATCCCACTGTTCTAACATATTTGTTGTGGTTTGTTTAGCATTCTTCTTAATTTTCTTTGGGAATAAAACCACTCATAGTTTTTAAAATCTACTTTATTTACGTACTTCAAGTTTTTATTATTTTGACAACGATCCTAGGTCATGGATCGAAACGTAAATAAAGTAGATTTTAAAAACTATGAGTGGTTTTATTCCCAAAGAAAATTAAGAAGAATGAGATAAAATGCTTATGGGATCGAAAATACGGGCTTAGTTGGACAGTAAGTTGCGCTTGGTACAGGCGATACACTGCGACCGAACTTGAAAATAAACAGTATATAAGGTGGGATTCCCTTGAGGACCTAAAACTTTCAGAGGCTGTGTGTCAAGGTCCACAAAGGTGCGAGGTAAAGCGAATTGTTGCGAAGCGAAAAGATCCTTTAGCAATTCCGATAATTACTAGACCACTTATGAAGTTCAAAACCACCAAGTTTTAAGAGCGTTTAGTTGATTCCGTAAAGCCAAAGTTGACTCCATAGAGTCTCCACCTGAACCGATATCATCGATATAGGTATGGTTGCGAAGGGTAAAGGAGGTCAAAGAAAAGGAATTGCCTTTATCTTCAGCCAACTGTAGAGGCGTATGTAACCCAAGAAGGAGCGCAATTTACCCTATAGGAAACGGTACTTAACTGAAAGCCTTGAATAGGCTCAACAGGAGAAGAACGCCGAACAATTCGTTTATAATCACGCTGATCAGGATTAACAAAGATTTGTCTATACATATGACGAATATTTGCAGTAATAGCACAGGAATGAAGACGAAATTGTAATATCTCGTTGTAGCTTGGGCCCAACAAACAAATGACTGTTTAAAGACTATCGAGATAGAATTTTAGCAAAAGCGTTGAAAACTACACATAGTTTGGTACATACATTTTCTGGTTTCAAAACACAATGATGAGAGATGTAATAAGAAAAGTCAGAAATAGACCCAGGTTGAATAGGTTTCATGTGTTTGGGATTTAATTAGTCGCGCATAAACGAAACGTATTGTTCACAAATCAAAGGTGACTTAGTTAGATGATTCCCTGAAGAAACAGAGCCCTGTAGAGCGAGATCGCAACTACTGGGAAAGAAAGGTTTGGGATCTTTGAAGGGCAGAGAGATGACTCACCGACCTTGCTCACTGCGGTAGGAAATGTCAACGTAAAATTTTTCAACTAAGGGTTTATCAGGTGTGAAGGGTTTAGCATCAGGAACCTCTTCAGTTTCCGATAATTTCGTAACAGTATCTTCCAGAGGGGTCACACAAAACAAACTAGTGATTTCACAAACCGGCGAGGCCAGTATGCTTCCCATTATAACATATCCAAAAATAGTTCAAAAGCAATAGGTTAATTGCTTTAACCTTGGATACGGCTATTTAATATTATTAAAAGGAAGATATCCACGCCCAGTAATAACAATAGGTTCAGATTAAGCGAAGAGCGGATCACCCAGTGTGATATTAGCTAGTTAAACAAAATTTCAGAATTAATATTAGTAGTCAGTATATTTTCACAAATTTCAGGAAATACGACCGCTTCGAAATTAATAATAGGCGAGGAAACACTTATGGGTTTGAGCAAAACGGTTATAGCGCCATAGCCGCGAAGTACATAAACCCCAAACCACTAAGGGTAAGAGAATGCAAGTAGCGCGGAAACCCAAACATTTCACACTGTTTGCGAAATAAAATAAGTAATACTACCCGAGTCAAGTAAACAACGAAATTTCTGAAAATAACCAGAGCGATCAGCGATTTCCAGTTGAACGGTAGAGAGTAACACAACTGAGTGTTTGGCGAGAGAATTAAATAAGACAGCATTCGGCATTGATGGAACACCACTGCTACACGAAGCGAACATTACCTCTGAAGCAAGAGGAGTGGATGGGCTATAGCGGTCCTGAAGTGCGTAACTAGTAGCAACGGGAGACAACGGGAGTAGGATTCAAACAAGTCTTGTTATTAGTAGCAGTAGCGGACTTATGCGAAATGCGATGAAAGTGCAATAAAGAATGATGGCGTTCATTATATTGGCGGCAGGTAATAATGGATTTACACTTAGTTAAAGCGTGTGAACCACAAAATTTATGTTTTTTGACAAAGACGTAGTGATCATGTGGAGGAGTTTACCGAACTCAATACAACCATAATCTTGATGACAAAGCGGAGACTTACTTAATAACATTAGAACTGGTGTGTACTAACAGCAAAACGAGACCTGGACATGTTAAAATGAACAACTTTGTTTAAATCGGTTTTATGATTAATCGACAAATTTGACAAGGATTTTCTAATTACGCACCTACCACTGTGCAGGTTGGGATAGAGGAGGAGTTCTGATGCAATTCAAAATTGCGAACTGTATGTTAAATCAAGGCGGTCTAGAAACATTGTAACGTATTTTTTTTCTAGTTACACTTCGTTTTTTAAAATAAAAATAAAACAGCTATAATTTAAAATATTTAATTTGTGAATTTCCGTCCAATAGAAATTAATACATAAAACTCATAATAACAGATAGATTCCTTTACCTTTATGCTCTAAGGTTCGTTACTAAGCTCTGTCGAATTGTCAATTTGTTCACTTCATTAACAGCGTTCGAACGAGCAAGCTGCTCTGCAGGGTAAGTGAAGTTAAGATGGTCGTGTGTAAGCACGTGGCTTCTAACAGTGTTAAAAAAAAGAAGATTAATTGATTGAGATGGAAGCCCCTTTGACATTATTAATACAGCAATATTATAAAGCAACATCTTAGTGCAATATCTTAAGACAATATTTTAAGGCAAGGTCATATATGGTTACATCTTATATAATATATAATGCAGTATCATAGAAAGCAATTTCATATGTGTTCCGTATGTTTCAACTTCACCAAGAAATAATATCAAATAAGTAAATCTTGGAGCTAAAATTTTGTTGGAGAATTAAATTCAATCAAGCTGAGGTTGGTTTCGTTATGTAATAGTTGTATTCCGAAGAACTTTGATATTCGATGGTTATGGAAATTTCCGACAGCTGAGGTCAAGGTCCTATATCTTTCGTTCCGAGCAGTTTCGTAGCACGTGAGTGTACCTTAGGATTTAATCACTTTGAACACTAATTAAATTGCAATAAAGAATATAACATTAAAAATTTGAGTAACGTAAAAAGAAAATAGCTTTGAGGAATCAGCGAATTAAATAACAAATCTATTGTTTGTCAGAATGTTTGCACATGTACACAAATTGTACATTTAATAAGGTTGTGAATGACATTTTATGTCAGATATATAAAAAACATAGATTCAGTTGTCCTATCTAGACGTCACATGTTGTCTTACTTTAATTTAAAATACGATTAAATATTTTGAGGTCATGAACTTTCAATTTTCATCGACATGTGAAATTCGCGTACTATTAAATACAAATAACTTAGAGTAATTACATACTACATTATCAGCACTTTGATAATTAAATTTTACTGTAAATCTTTGAATGCAAAACTTTACTAGTATATTTCTGTTCTAGAAAAATAATTAGGTGAAAATTTTTTAAGAGATACGAATTTAAATATTATAGTAACATGAATCCGGAAATTTATTCAAATAGAATCTATTTTGTTTTTGAATGATTTTTTATTATTTAGAATTCAAGTAAAAAAATTACAAGTCATCCCCGATTAGAAATTGCGTGTAATGAAAACAAATTCCCTGGGTATATATTTTAGAACCCTAAATTCTATTATCTTATTTTTGGCAAATATTTTTGAGGACACAAATGATGTCCATGTTGTACCTTTGTTTGTTCACAGGTCAAGCAGTGATATCTGTATGACATCTGGTGTTTGAGGTCTTGGTAAGTGTGTTTTAAGGAGTGAAATTCAGGTTTTATGGCTATGTTAGTGGTGTTGACATAAGGTTTCCGCATTCCCCTTATACAAGCACAGTTAAATTATGTTGGTTATTGTATTGAAAAATACGGTGGCGCTCATTAAATATATTTTTGGTCTTTTAACAACCCATGACCCAAGCTCATGATCTACCCAGAGCAAACACTCGACTAGCCGTTTATGTCTTAAGATTTTTTCTTTATCTCAAGCCATTCTCCATCCAACTTTACCTTGAGCTTACATTAATAAGAAGAAATTCTCGACCTTGTGATATCAGGTTAGGGTTTAGGAAAGTTAAAGGTGTAATTTTTTAGCTGATAGTCACGAGGATAAAGTTAATAATAAAAAATCAAGCAAGGAATAATTTTTTATTACATCATATGTACCAGAATGAAATGCCATTCCTCTACAGGAACCTCAAATTTTTGAAACGCCTGTAAGTTATCGACAAAGGTGTCCACTAATTTTTGTAACCCTGACGAATGGTCAGAATTCAACTTTGGAAATTTGGCAGAGTTTTCCCGAAGAGCGGATATAATATGACGTGAAAGAACAACCGCTTAAATTGCCGCGTTACGAAGTAAAGTTTTGAATATTCTGCAGACCATAACCAAAGAAGCTGCAGAGCATTAACATTAAGCTGGATATGAGATACGGTGAATCTCCTGCAACAGGAACCGTTACCGAAAGAATAACGAAAGATTGCAAGAGTTTGAAGCAGATGTTGTTTGCTTTGTGAGACTAGCCTACCCAAAAGACTACCTGCTAGATACCAGTTTCTTAAGTTTAGTGCTACTATCTTGCGCTACGCTTACCGCCAGCTAGGCGGAAAATGTTCTCTTGTGGTCTGACTCTGAACTTCTTTTCAACAGAGACCAATAAGGAGGGGGGAGGGGTTTGATTTACAGTAGAAGATGGTAATGCCCAAAGATGGTTGGGCATCACTATAATTATAGATTAGGAAAGGTACAAAATCTCAAAAAATAACTAAAGAAAAGACAGTTACACTACCGATGCTATACAACAGAAGAATACAAATAGTGCTCGATATGTATCGGGAACTGACAATACTAGTGTTTCTAGGTGCGATCTGACGTTTCCAATCCAAAGTTTGACATTGTTGTCAGTATAGATACTTAAAACATTTTGCCATATAAACACCATTTGCTTTGTTTTGATTGAGTTGAAAATTTCGTCTCGGCCAAAAAACTGGAATTAACTGGTGAACATTTTCGTGTGATGATTTTTTACGATTTCGGACGTAGACTATCTCCACAACAGTGCCTCACCCCATTCCAAATATTTACTTTTCTACAATCATGCTATACTATTACCACTGTCTGCACGTTGTATAAGTCATGTACTATTCACCCATCTTTATAACTCCTTCCTATCTCTTTAGTATTCTGAACATTGTTTCCCATTTTAAGCTGTCGAATACTTTTTCAGATCTGGAAACAATATATACGTATTTCTCCTTTTGTGTTTGCAAAATAATTGCGGTGTAAGTTTTGAATAGCTCATTTGGTAGAGAGATGTGGACTGTATAAACTTTAAATGATATTGTAACAAACAACAAATAATTAAATGTACTTAATCGGTTAATCAAAGCAAAGCGTTTACTATAAAGCACTCACCTTATTAATTATGCAGACGAAAAAACGATGAAACAAATGCGACTCTTCCTTTGGCGGATGAAGCGAAGCACATTTATTACAATACCGGTTGTGAATAAAGCGGTTTATACGTAATTGGTTCTACGTGGAGCGATTACAATAGCGATGCGGTGTGTTCGAAAGACGAATCGATACACTTTTGTAGAACGTGGATTTTGCAATCGTTACTACACTATTTGCACATACGGAGTAGTCGTTTATCACTTACGGCACTGGTTAGTGCGTGCTTCAAGTAAAACCAAGAAAATTCCGCACTAATAAATTTAAATAAACCGCGGCGAATTCAAAATAACCAATAAACTCGATAGAAATAAAGTTTAGCTATAAATTATTTACATAAAAACGGAACAGTGTTGATTTTTCTATTATCACAGTGTTTCCCTGCTTCTGTAAAGCCAAATTGACCTTTATCTGATATTTCTTCAGCCCGTTTTTCCATTCGTCTTTGTACAATTCTGGTTAACAGTTTTGACACGTGTGTTGATAATCTTATTGTTCGAAAATTTTCACATACACACGCATCTCTTACGGTATACTGACTATGGTGTTACGTTTGAAATCTTCGGGTGTCTCGTCTGTCTGATACATATAGCTGACAGTCGGAAAAGACGTTATGTTGCTGCTTGTTCAGCAGATTTTAGTGTTTTTGTTGCACTTTATCTGTACCTAATGTGTTATTGTTATTCAGGCTCTTTAATGCTAGTTCAAACTCGCCTGTATGCATAGGATATTCGAAGTCATTTGTTTAATGTGTGTTTCCTGTTCTAGTTTTTCTAGTGCCGGTCCTGCATGTAAATACCCTACATATTCTTGCAATCTATTCACTTTCTCTACATTTTCTATAATGGTGTCTCCTCCTGCGCCTCATATAATTTTGCTACACGGCGTTATATCCTTAAAATTCATTCTAATTAGTTTATATGCTTCGTCTGTTTTTCCAATTTCCATCTTAATTTGTAACTCTTAACATTTTTTCTCAATCCAAAGTTCTTTAGCTTTCTTGCATTTGCGATTAATCTCCCATTTTATGGCTTTGCATTTTTGTTTACCTGCTTCGTCTGGTAAGCTTTGTATTTTTATCTTTCCTCTATTAAATTCAGAATTCCTTTGTCACCGATGGTTTCTAATTTTCTTTTTGATTATATTCTAGAATATCTATGGCCACAAAGTCTAAGCGGATTTAACGTTATTTCCTTCTACTTTCACTTCCTTAGTATCAAAAATCTTCACGATGTTTTTCAACAATTTATTAGATTTTTTTTCAAATCTTTTGTGGGTATCTTGGTTGTTTAGTTTGTCAAGGTCAAAGTATGGCCAGTGTCTATGTTTATATCCAGCTAGCTTCTTTAATATTTCACTTGATTCATATACGGTTGCCTAACAAGAACGTTATATTTGATATCTATTTATGTTTCCTGGCATCTTGCACTTGTATCGTCTTCTAGCATGATGCTGAAATAAGATATTTGTGATGATTAAGTTGTTTTTGTCACAAACTTCTGTCAGCCTATGTGGTTTCTCTTTTCTAACTCAAAAAACCTACTACCGCTCCTTCGCTACCCTCACCTGCTACTGCATTAAAGTCTCTAGCAATTATTAAATTTTCTTGACCTTTTATGAATCTTGTTCTCTTTCCTTCTTTTGCAAGTAGTTTTCTACCTGATGTCTTACCTTATCCCGCATAACTATCCCCACACCCGCATTTCCTTTCTCCGATACTGTATGAATTACTCTAAAATTTTCACTTTAAAAATTGCTTGCATCTGGCTAACGAACTTTGCTAATCTCTACTATGTCTAAAGCTTTTCAAATTTTCTAGCTTACTTATTTGTTTCATTCTTCTGACATTTCACGCTCCGACTTGTAAAGTTTTTCGGCCGTTCTTTTAAACTTGTTGATCAGATCCTCCGAAGTAGTTCCCTCACGGGGTCGGAATGAAGGAATATTTTAACTCCAGATTCTTTTACCTACGAGGATGCCATCATGTTTGAAAATATTATTAGTAGGCTGTGTACTTGGGACGTAATGTGGTTGCATCCCGTTGTGTTTTACATCGCAGGAGTGCCTTAGAATGCCATAACGACCCCTGTGGTCTCAGCCACTATAAGTACTGAAAGAGCTGCTGCAGTCTTTGAAAGTTCTGTGTTAGTTTGTCTTCTTGCTAAAGACATCACTAATTTGGCAAAACTTATAGTTCGGAGCTTTAGCTCACTAAAACACACAAGACATTCTACCCGTTCTTGTATTCTAGAATTTCCTCAAGGTGCACGAGTTACATATCCCCCAAATTAGGATATATATGTAATCAAATGAAACTATTAAATCTTAAGTTAGATTATTACATTGTATAAATTGAAGGACATATTGCAAAAGGTTAATGGAAGTTCATAAACCAGTCATGAGAATGGAAGTGAATACTTTGTATTCCAGAAGTAACATGACACTGCAGGTGCAGGTCACAATTGATTATAAGAAACTTATTGCTAGAATTAAGATTACTAAGTAGTAATACTTTGTATTAAATAAAGAAATATTAGACATGAGATCTGCAGTTCCCACAAGCAATGTGAGGGGCAGGGATAGTATAAATACCCTCAGAAGCCCAAGAAGGCTAGTTAGTCTAGAATTTTACTACTTTAACATTGTTGGTTGTTCAGCTATTCACCCTCGTTTTAGTTAATTTAAAGTGAATATCAACTTAGAATATTTTCGATCCCAAAACGTTACTGCATATACCGTACTTGTAATTAAAAATTAATATTGTAATTTTTGATTCAGATAAATTGACAGAAGAGTTTCTTGGAAGAAGCTTTTTTAAAAAGCCGCTCTAAAGGGCCCAAAACCTATCTTACGTCCGCTTCAAGTGATAGAACAAGATTTACTCACTTTCTTTTAGAATGGAACAACAATTTTTTATGGATTCGGATAGAGCAGAAAATAGAGCTGTGAAGAAAATTTCTTGAAGAAGGTATATTGGACTAAACCAAATACCTGGTGGATATAAATATTCATCTGCAGACGGTTTAAAGCACTTCCTTTATCAAATCTGCCTATTAAAATGACCTTTATTCGTCTTTAGATGTAGTACCACCGATACCTTTTACAATTTGATTCTTAACACCGTTTAGCACTCATTATAGAAACCTGACATTCAAAAAACCTATTTAGAGTAAAAAGTTGTTAAAATAACAAAAATGATGGTGCAAGACCATCTAATTGACGATTTGAGTTCAAGTACCGAGCGGAGGAATTTTCTTTCTAGGAACTGCAATGCATTGCGACTCTAAATGTAAAAATTATAAGAAAACAGAAAAACTATTGGTCCAGAGAGAGTAATAAAGCTGAAGTGTCTTGTTGTTGGTCTCTTTAATTCGATTAAAATCGCTGTACCTACAATTGAATGATAAAAAGACACGTGGAGATTTGAGATGATTTTAGCTATCGAATTTTGATATTTGTATGCATTTTCCGTGTGAGATCACGAGTACTGGTTTCATTAAAAAATTGTTTATCCAAAAATTGAATTTTATTGGTAGTATATGTATATAATATATGATTCTTTTTATACAGAAAGTGGTGCATGTTTTACCTTTCAAATTTCATTAATATAACCAATCACTATCGGACGAATTTCCTATTCCTGCAAAACTTATGTCTGACTCCTCTGCTGTTCCTAGTCATTAGAGTAAATATCCTTTCTTGATATTATATTTTTGGATTCTTTTATAGATAATAGCACGCATTTAATTTACAACAGTTAAAGCTCGGTTTTATGCCATCCAAAAGCTCACAAACTTTAGCCTTGCTTGTTTTAAAAATTTCTCTAAAAAATTTAAAGATTGAATTTTAGGAAATTATATACGGCGAAAACCTTTTTGGATTGTGATGGGTTGGATTGGTTGATTTGTAAATAAAAAGGTATAGAAATTTGGAGGTTCGATTTAATTAATGCGCTTTTTAGGTTGAAACCAAAACAATATCTTAACTTTTGACAAAGCAGGCATTATTTTGGATTTTAGGATTTGAATTATATGTTGGTATAGGTTGATCCATCAGGGAGTTCTGGGTTAAATATATATTTCTAGGGCCATTAGGAAAAAAATCCGGAGTCTCTACATAATTCTGGATATGCAAAAAAAGACAGTTTTGATTTTAAAATGTGACTCGGTGATTGTTGAGCAGATTAAAAAATCCGTAACAAATTGAAATATTTCAGAAAGTTCTGAAATTTATATATACCTTAGGTGTCTCGAAAGTTATGGAAATTATGGAATATGTAGGTAAGCAAAAATCTCAATGCTTACATTTTTATAACAGCTGAAGCTACATAAGTGTGAATATGGTTTGAAAAATTCTAATTTTTGAATAATATAAATAAAATGTCTTGAATCGGCGATTGCTTACTTTTGTTTTGTGTTGCTTTTTTACGTGCCTCTTCTTCAGAGCTTGATAGTTCTTTGTTTCTGTTGTCATTCCCGGAGTTGAGACGCTAGGAGAAGTTCCGTGTTGTCCATTTTTGATTTTCTGGAGCATTCGTCCTCAATCTATGATGTGGTTACTGGGTTGTGTCGCTGCTTAGTTGTCGTGATGTATCTTTTGCGTAGTTGTTTTTGGTGTGCTGAGCACTACCGGTAGTTGGCGAGATGTGGGCTATTGCAATTGGCCCATACTATCGGCAATTCTCTGCTCTTCCGACAGTTCCAAAACGCATTTGCCACGGCAAGGTTTATATCCTCAGTTTAAGCTCGAATGTCCAAATCGCTGGCACGAGAAGTACTAGGTGACCTCCATCCTGAATTTGAATGCGACAACATAGATGCGGTCCCAGTAGAATAAGTTGGCCGGTGTGTAAATTTCGATTGACGTGACGTCGCGCAGTCTCTAGCGAATAAGTTTCGGCTAACCCAGATAATTCCAAATGAACAAAAATGTCAATGGTTCTACCTCTAAAAGAACTGTAACTAGGTTCGATTGGTCCGATTTAAAAATTTCCAAAAAATTTAATTCATCATAAAATTCTGGTTCAAATATGTCTAATATCTCTTGTAAAACCCCTGAACCAGAACAAAGCACAATCTGCCAAAGTGAACTCGGTGCCCCAGTGTTCTTCAACTTGCATTAACAACAAAGATATTCCAAAAATACAAAGCTTTAAATTCAAGCGGTCAAGATACTCCATAGCGCAGCTTTGTCTTAGTGAGAGCAACGCCGTTTTTATATATATATATATATATATATATATATATATATATATTGTCGTAGAAATTATAAAGTTAAAAGGATAGATAGGTCTAGATAATAAAATTTAACGACTGTGTATATAGAAAATAGGAACTATTTATTTACGCGCCAAATGAATTAATTGTGACATTGAATACGGAGGTAGAAGAAGGTATTTTTGTATTTCTAAATTAGAATGTTAAATTTGAATAATGTGTAGAAGCGTCAGAGTATATGAAAACTCAAGGATACGCATAATTAGTTTTAATATTTTAAATCAAGACGGTGCTGTTACTACACGCAACGTACTAATGAAAGGATGGTACTAAGGTAAGCGAGTCGAGAAATTTGAAACAAGAATGCGTGAAGTTTAGTGATTACGGAAAGTGAAGCTTGGTCGATACAATTAGCGGAGTAGAAACACTGAAGGCGGTTGCAGAGATATGGATAGCGAGTAAAATGAGTTGGATCTTTGTATAACAACGAAGTGTATGGACACAACGACGAGGGTTTTGGAACACATCTTCAGAGGTAACGATGGAAGAAGCTTACTTCAGGTAATGAAATTAATTTCTTGCTTTTGCTCGAACATTTATGCTGGTATTTTGTGCTCGAGTGATTTGACTTATTGGGGTGTATTTTATCACCATAAAACTCATTTGAAGGAGTATATGTAAAGGACAATTGATATTTATTATTTAAAAATGTTAGTAAATGACATAAAAATTTTGTTGTAAGGAGTAAACGGGTCTTTAAGTTTGTTTTAAACAAAAATGCGATGCTTAAAAGCATTTAGAGTAACTGAGTTATACTGAGCTTACCACAGACCAGAATAAAAATCAATTTAGGGTTGCACGACGGGCCCATCTACTCGTCTAAAATAAAATTGTTAAAATAAATAAAAATCAAGAAATTTTAAAAGGTTTAAGGATTGAGATGGTAACATTTTATGAAACTGTATATACAAATGTGTAAATATTTTCTTGCTAATGAAAACTTTTTAACATGTGTAAATAATAAGGTTGTATGTCTCGTTGCATTATTTGAGTGGTAATTTCATTGTCTGTATTTGCGAGAAAGAGTGAATTTAGAGTGGTAGGTACCCAAGAAGAAACAGATTTTAGAGCTTGCCGAGGTGTAGAAAAATAAGGTGTTCCAAAGGTATTCAGAGGTATTTGTTTTTTTTATTTTTCAGAAAATTTTTATGACGGCCCAATAACGCTGGGACTCGAAGACGATCGTGATATTTTTTTAGAAGAATCCACAGCATTTGTGACGTCCAATCCGTGGGGCGAAAGTTGGTTTAGAGGAATCCACTGCAATATATATATATATATATATATATATATATATATATATTTCTTTGCCATTAAAACATAAA
This sequence comes from Platerodrilus igneus, assembly GCA_036346225.1. NCBI lineage: Eukaryota > Metazoa > Arthropoda > Insecta > Coleoptera > Lycidae > Platerodrilus > Platerodrilus igneus. The sequence continues at coordinate 7,852,542 of JARFIW010000165.1, read as the reverse complement.
GCTCTTATTAATTGTATGTTTAAATATTCCGTGTTCTCTGTATTTATTGCAGAATGTGAAACCATCGTAGACTTCAAAGCCCAATTTTTTTTAATTAATTTATTTCCGTGTGTATAAATGATTATTTAAAGCTAAGTTTCACTCGAAGATACAAATACAAAGCTATTGCAGCCCGCATTAATCAAAATACTAAATAAATTTTTTCTGTATAAAATATACGTTAGGACACGTTTAATTACCGCATAAACCAATTCTTTTTAACAAATATTAAGATGCAAATGTTTTTTCATTTACAAGCAATTGAAACTTTAATTACTGAAGTCCGTGGTTTTATTAGAATGCAAAGTACTTTTAAGATATAAATAAAAAGCGTTTTCAAATACAAACGTTATTAGTATACAAATCAGCCATAAAGAGAGCAAACGCGTACTTTAATTATTTTTCCGTGTGTGTGTCGATATATTATTTAACTTCATTTTAAAGGTTTTTAAATAAAACCATATTTTAGAATTCTCTGGTAGATTATTATTAAAGACAAATTTGTCATATTTCCTAAGAAATGTTATAAAATCCGATTAATTATTAAACCCCGATACAAACAAACCGGAGGTTCTTAAAATATCGTAAAATAGAGCAGAAATAATATTTATAGTTTTAATAGCCTTACACTTTGAAAATGAAGATTCTAAATGAAGATATAAAATTATATGAACAAACTGGAAAACTGTAATTTTAACGTCAATTTTAAAATGGAAATGGAAAGTATTTAATATTGTTAATTACGAGTTGGATAAGCGCTATTTTATTCCCCAAGTATTGATTTTAGATTTCTTTGTTTGTAACTGATATTTGAGTATTTTGTCATTTTAGTTTAAGGTAGATTAAGTTTACATTTTAATTTCGTTTTGTAATTGGATATTTACCAGAAAGATTAGGGTCAGAGTTTGAAACATTTTGACCTTCAATAGATTATCTGTGGAACTACATTTGCCAAGTATACTCTTTGATCGGCGTAGTAAAAGACCGGTGAATTTTCCGCAAAAGATAAAGATTTCAGGTGTAAATTGTAACAAAGCTTAGGTAAGAATTATTTTAGTAAATAGGAATGAATTTATATACAAATTTAAGCGGTTAATTGTTTTATAAACTGTTTTGCATAAAAGAAAAATGTTTTTGAATATAAAGACGTTTTCTGGAGATTGTTGTGTTTTATTTACATTTACATAGTATAACGCCCGTTGAGCTAGCCAAGCAAAAAAAGTTAGAAAGAGAAGTGAGATAACAATTACAAATTTTGCAATTGCTTTACCGTGTTACAGTATTCTTTTAGCGACACTTCAAGTGCGGCTTTAACGCAGCACTCTTTTAGTGACGACCAACACTAGGCGTTGTAACGGTAGTGTATACGACATAACAATTAGAAGCGGGGCTGGAAAGCGGAAAAACGTACTCAACTACTGGCAACTCATAATTTGCATAAGTTAACATCTCAGGTATTCCGATAAGACACATACTTCAATTCCAGTATTTTACAAATTCCAAAACCTTTAGCAGTCCCACGTACAAGTAATATGTACACAACTTACTGCATGTTTACTAAGAGGACAAAAGGTGGTTCCAATATTCTTGTATATTATTTGGTATTTAAGTTTTGGAATAGTTTTACAGAGGGTTGTTTTTCGTTAAACAGCATTTATAACAAAAGCAGAAAGGTTAATTGAACCGTTTTTCCTAATTCGTAGCTTTAATTTTGTCTAAATAATAAATCAAAGCATTCCTAAGTAACTTTGAGCTTTGGTTTAAAATATTTTTGTTTACATGCAAATATAAAAATTTCCAAATATTACCCCTAGAGATCTATACGTTTAGCTTGGCTAACTGATAACAAACTAAGAACTTACCTAACATTTTCACAACGTGCCTTGAAGCCTGAGAATTTCTAGCATAATTTTTTCGTCCTTCCTCTTCGCATGTTAAATGGACCTTATCAGTGTTGCTTTCCATACTTATCATACCGTGACTTGCATTATTTGCCGTGCCCTTAAAATTACAATGCTTTAATCGTATGCTCCCATCCCGAGCTTGAGTGTTTGTCGACTTTTGTATTCGTAAACCGATTAGAATATAAAATACGGTTATCGCTGACATAGGAGCTATAAAAAATAGAAACGTCGAAATTTCAAAAGCGTGCGGAATTACTATTCTTTTTACCGTGCAGACGTAGTGATCGTTGTTTCCAGAAGAACCGCTCGGTAATTGTTCGTAAAAAATTCCAAATGCCATTGCTTGTGGAAGAGCAAGACACATAGCGAGCAGCCAAATTACTATAATGAATTTGATCGCACGCGATAACTTTGACATTGTGTGAGAGAGAAATGGATGGCAGATAGCAACGTAGCGTTCTATTGTGAATGCAGTTATCGTTAAAACTGTTGCGTTTGCTGATGCTTCAGCAGCAAATCCTTGAAGTATACAAAAGGCTTCCCCAAATATATACGGGTACTTATACCATGTTGAATAAATTTCAGTGGGAAGACCGGATATTAGCAATAACAAATCTGAAATTGCAAGACTAAATAAATAGTAATTCGTTGCAGTATGCATGGAACGATTGCGTGCTATCACTATACATGTGCATATATTTCCCAATAGTCCGGTTATTAATATAGCTATATAAATGAGTGTAATAGGAATTACTATAAACAGAGAGTCTCGTTTTGGACCCCAGTCGCTTTTCTCGTAGGGTAATGTTGCTAATATGAATTCAACTGGCTCGGTGGGTATGATTTCTTGACTTATATTAATTGAAATTGCAAATCGTTTTAGTTGGTGTTCTTTTGAGATGTTACTGAAGTCGGTGTGGTATATGAAGGATGTTGGCGGATCAAATTCCATTGCTTCGATTCTTTGTCAGATGCATATCTGAAACAAATATTTGTGTTAATACATAGTTCTTTTAGAATGTCTTTCTTTGTAGAGAGGTGTGCTCTCTACATAATTCTCAATTACAGTCTTTGGGCAGTGGGGGGAAAAACGGCGTAGGTTGTTATGCTTCTCTGCCCTTCTCTTCAATAACCTCGTAACTTTTTAATTTAAATTCTTTTTTTTTTTAATTAATAATAATAATTTAATTAAAGATAGAATGATATGCCACGACTATATATAAAATGAAACTTTCTTTCTCTCAGGGTCACGTGTGGGTATCACCTAGTTTGAAAACTTTAATCCTTTATATATATAACTAGTACACCTACACACGTATTTACAAGAAAACTCAAAAATCAGTTTTAATCATAATATACTGAAATAAAAATTAATAGTGCAACAAAAGCAAATATTCAATATACTAAAACTTAACCTAAACTTAGTGTACCATGATAGAGTTCAATCTTAAAATAGATCATGAATTTTTTAATTAGCGCAATTTAAAAAGTTTTATATATTATTAATGAGATCACTAACCTGTAGCTGGTGACTTCATGTAAGAACCGTGACGATTTGTGCACTTTCAATCTTTTCCACTGTGATACTATTTACATCAAAGTTATATTTTGATCAAGATAGCTAGCTGCACTCTACATTGCATCATTACTAAATTGCATGCGGTGCATTCAACTTCGTGTGGGGTTAGTCGAGTCACTTCCAATTTTCACCCGCACACGTCGACTTGTACTACCCGTCTGTCCGAAAAATTGCTACTCACCACTATTATTCACTGCACTAACGGGACTTTTTTCGCCCCTCGATGACACATACACAGCGCGGCATTCTACATTCTAACATTTTCAAACGCTAATACAATATACTACAAATGTACATCCTCATATAAAACATTTGGAACATTTATAGTCAAAATTTTATCAAGAACTTACAACTATTATAATTAAGTGCCATTACAGTTACCCCCCGAAATTTCGAGAGTAATTGAGTAAACTTAAATTACGATCAAAATTTTCAACTGAAGTGGTTTGGTTATAAATAATTGACTTATAAAACTTATCTTATCTACTACGCTACATGTCTAGAAAATTTCACTTACAAATACAGTTGATTTTCAGTTTTGAAGTTGTACAGGTTCACTAATATACTTTTTTAGATTTACAATATTTTGCGTGCTTTTATAATTGTTTGTACCTGGGTGATTCAGAACATATGCATTATTACCTATTTCAGTCACTACTTCATAAGGACCTTCATACAGTTTGAAAAACTTTTTAATAGTTTTATCAGCAGCAGATGATTGATTAAAATTTGCAGGTTTAATTTTTTCATCGTGCTTGTGTTTGCGCTTCGCCGCACAGGAGGACATACGATTATTTGCCATAATAATTTTAGTTTCGAGACTGACATCTTTTCTCTGCGGAAACTGTACTAGATTTTCTATTAAGTGTGTAGGTTTTCTCCCTTTTAGCAATTCAAATGGCGTAAACCCCGTTGATTCATGTTCAACGCAATTTAACCAATTTTCTACGCGCCCTATGTGCATCGGCCAACTAGTATGTTTCTCATGGCAGTACGCTCTAAGCAATCTACCAATTTCGCGCATCACTCGTTCGACAGGATTTGTCTGTGGGTGATACACTGCCGAATATTTAACAACAATATCTAGATTTGCGAGAGAGCTTTTCCACATTTCGCTTACAAATTGGGTGCCATGATCGGATAATATTGCTTTCGGTTTTCCCGTAGTTAGTATGTAATTATTTTTTAGTCGATTTAAAGCTGCCCTAACGGTCGCTCTCCGAAGGGGATATAATCTTACATATTTAGTCAAAATATCACAAGCTACAAAAACGTATTGCACGCCCCCTCTTCCCATTGGTAACGGGCCAAATAAATCTATGGAAACTAACTCCAACGGTTGTGTAGCTGTTACTGGTTTCATATATCCCTCACGTTTTTTATTATCTCTTTTAGTTTTTTGGCATAGATCACAGCTAGCGATTATCTTGCGAACTTTTCTCCGAATATTAGGAATGTAACAATTCTCTTCGATAAGCGCGGCGGATTTTTTGCTACCAAAGTGCCCGTTCATTTGGTGGTATTCCCAGACTAGTTCTGTCACTAGTTTCTTAGGAATACAAATTAACCACCACTCTTCTCCCTTTTTTCCTTTTCTGAATAGTAAGTTTTCATTTATCCTATAATTTCTTTTGAGATCTTCCGCTTTACCGTGGGTATTATTTAATATTTCATTCTTTATCCAATTTATATTCGCATCCCCATCTTGATCCTCCATTAAATTTTTTAAAATATTTTTTAATTTATTTGACGGTGGCTTGTCTAAATTAGCAATAATCAGAGGTTTGTTCCGAGCAGTTCCTTGATAATTGTATCTGGACAAAAAATCAGCTATTTGATTTTCAGACCCTTTGCAATATTTGATTTGCAATTGAAATTCTTGTAGATACATACACCAACGCATAAGTCTAGAGCTTAGCGCCTTACACGTAAAGAGAAACTCTAACGCGCGGTGATCTGTAAATATAATTGTTGGATAACCAAGTATATAAGTTCGGAATTTTTTACACGCAAAAACTATTGCTAGTAACTCTAACTCTGTAATCATGTATGCCTTTTCCGCGCTTAATAATGTTCGACTTGCAAACGCTATAGTTTTAATTTGACCGTTGTGTTCCTGAAAAAGGTGTGCGCCTAACGCTTGGGTTGACGCGTCTGTTGAAATACAGAAAGGCTTTGTAAAATCAGGGTGGGCTAATAAAACGCTATTTATAAAATTTTCTTTAATTTTATGAAAAGCTTCGCTGTGTCGCTCTTCCCAATGCCATTTTGCTTTGTTTTCTAGCAAAGGAGTTAACGTACTGACGTGCTCGGAATGGTTGCCCGCAAATTTCCGGTAGAAATTGCAAAATCCTAGAAATGATTGCAACTCCTTTTTATTTTGGGGTTTTTTAAAATTTTGAATTGTTTCAATTTTGTCAGGGTCTACCTGAATACCTGCTGGAGATATAACGTGTCCTAAGAATTTAATTTCACTTTTTAAAAATTCCGACTTACTTAATTTCACTGTCATTCCTGCTTTTTCAAGTTTTTTTAATACAAGATTCAATTGGCTTTTGTGTTCTGCAAGTGTTCTAGACGCGATTAGAATATCGTTGACATAAATAGTGGCGAATTGTTGAACCTCGGGTCCCAGCACTTGCCCGAGGCATTTGTTGAACGCGGCTACTGAAATATTCAAACCAAATGGTAATACTTTAAATGGGTAACTTTTACCGTTTACAAGAAATGCCGTGTATTTTCGACATTCTTCATCTAGTTTTAGTTGCCAGTATCCACAACTTAAATCGATAGACGATAAATACTGCACCCCATTAAATTTTTGTAATAATTCCTCGATTATTGGCGGTGATTCGCGGTCCGGTACAATTATTTTGTTTAATCGTCGCGCATCTAAACAGATTCGAATATTTCCATTTTTCTTCGTGACCACTACAATTGTATTTGAAAAGGGAGAATCGGAACGTTCAATAACCCCCCACTTTAACATACGATTAATTTCTTCTTCAACGGCGGCGCGTTTGGAATACGGTATTGGATACGACCTTTGCACAAACGGTGTTTGATTACTAATATTAAATTTACAAACAAACGTCCTACATAATCCTGGTTTGTCTGAAAAAACATGGTCGTACTCGTGCTTAAGCTGGTTTATAAATTCCTCGTCCGTTGGTAATTTGTACAATTCCCTAACACCTGTAACACCTACGGAATGTCTTTGCGTGTGCTTTAAAAATGCGTCACGAAACGGCAATACCGCTGTGCACTGTTCACACTGAAAATTGGTTTGACATTCTTCTAACTTTTCGTCATAAATCCCATCATCAGTGGTATTTTTTAGATCACTTAGCACATTTAATAACTCCGTATCAGGGTTTTCAGTTTTGTTTATTTCTAGCGCTGGCGCGTTTTGTGCATAAACCTTTAAGTCATCATATACCTGCAACTCGGCCGATTTTGTTTCATGATCACCGTCTAAAAATGTAATTCTATAAGCGTCATTATCGTGCACGAATTTTAGTTCATTGTTTCTGAAATCGATTTCAGCCTGCTTAGACACCATCCAGTCTACTCCTAAAATACACGAAATATTCAGATGATCCGCTACTAAGAATGGAATTTGTTGATTTGTATCCCCTAATTTGGTTTCTATTAATACCTGCTTTTTATTTTTCGATTTTTCCGGTAACGCCTTGAATTGAAAGACCTACGGTCGGTAGTATTAATATATTTTTATTTTTGATTGCAGTAGTTCAAAACTTCACCTGAAATTATGCTGACTGCACTGCCAGTATCTAATAAAACCTTTGTTCAACGCTTTCCAATTTAACACTAATTTGCGGTACGTAATTATTTTGTACTCGGGCTCGTGTTCCGTCTTAGTATTTACCTTTTGAGTTTCAATATTATTTACATTTAATCTTAGTCTATCAAAAAATAATTTTACAAAATTAATATGATTTAATTGCTCCGGGGTTCCCGATCGTTGTACAGTAGGAGCGCACTGCCTCGGGGTTATTAGTTTTCCGACGCCGTATCTTCAGCGCGTCGGGAATCAACTGTTCCTCTCACGCTTCCGTATCCCCCGCGGTTCCTGGCAGTATTTTGACCTCCGCGCCCTGAAAACGTTTGATTAACTCGATACGAATACCCGCTAGGATCCTGACGGTTCTGCCTAAAATTATTTATGGTTTCGCCGTAATTATTACTATTAATACCCTGATGTCGGTAATCGCTACGTTCTTCGAGTCGTTTATTACGTTGAGTAACTCGTCAATAGTTCCCACACGTGCTGCAATTAAACTAGTTTCAACCTCATAGTTAAAATGTTTTGTTATCGCCTTTACTAATAGAATTTCTGGTATCTTTGGTTCTAAGAATTGAACCCTGTCTACCTGTTGCCAAACATGAGAGGCCATACTACCTGCTCGTCTATCATAAATTCGCGGTCTATAAATTTCACTGCGCCTTTTTTCTTGTTCTTCGTGAGACCAGAATTGCTCTAAAAACTGCAGTTTAAAATCGTTAAAATTGCACCACCCTTCTAATTTACATTCTGCCCATATTCTTACATCTCCTTGCAAACAATCTACTGCTGTATTCAAACGTGATTTGCCTGTAGCTTCAAACTTTTCTAGATAAACTTCTAATTTTCTTAGAAATTTCACGGGGTGTAGGGACCGTTTATTGTTATCAAATTTAGGCTTTTCTTCGGATATGTTGAGCACAGTGCTGACCGGCACCATTCCAAAATTAGCTTCGTGTTTTACAGCAGCTAAATTATTAACTTCCGCTGTGATGTGTTCAACGTTTCTATTTAAATTACTAACTGCATTACTTAAAAATTTGACATTATTTTCAATATAATGCTTTTGATGGTCCGAGTTACTTTCAACCCGTTCAAATTTATTTTCGAAATTTTTACATTTAAATTCAACCGGCTCAATTCGGTTTTTTAATTCACTACTAAAATTATCTTCGATTTGTTCTATCATTTGTTCTTGGCGTACCTGATTTGCCTGCATTCGCACCTCAAGTTTATTTACCTCTGAATTAATTTGTTTCATATTTGTATCCATTTTAAGATCGATTTGCCTCAACAAATTCATTAGCTCAGAGTTAAAAGTACCGTTCGTTTCGGTATTTCCTTGATTGTCGTTCCCGGAATTTTTTGTAAAACTTGTTTCCGTTGATCCCGTTGCCATGATTTTCAATTCTTTCCCCGAACGCAAAATCATTAACCTGTTCAATACCTATTTGAAAAGATAACAGTAATCTATTCACAATTATGACCCGGCCTTCAAAGTCGTGCTTTCATTTTCATTTCTTAGGTACTTATTTATTTCCTGTCAACTGACACAAACACAAGCAAGACTTCTGGCGCCAACACCTGACCCACAAGCTTCTATTATTTACCTTAAATTTACTAAATTTAAAATTTCCGCTTGGATACAGCCTTTCAAATTGTATGATTCATACCATAACCATTTCTTGCCCTTGAGTACAATTCCACACTTACAAAAGATACCCTAAAATAGCTTTACCTGACCTATAGAAATGAGGATTAAAAGCTTCAACTAGGCGACATCTCGAGCGCCACGGTGGCGGGCCAACTGTTATGCTTCTCTGCCCTTCTCTTCAATTAATAATAATAATTTAATTAAAGATAGAATGATATGCCACGACTATATATAAAATGAAACTTTCTTTCTCTCAGGGTCACGTGTGGGTATCACCTAGTTTGAAAACTTTAATCCTTTATATATATAACTAGTACACCTATACACGTATTTACAAGAAAACTCAAAAATCAATTTTAATCATAATATACTGAAATAAAAATTAATAGTGCAACAAAAGCAAATATTCAATATACTAAAACTTAACCTAAACTTAGTGTACCATGATAGAGTTCAATCTTAAAATAGATCATGAATTTTTTAATTAGCGCAATTTAAAAAGTTTTATATATTATTAATGAGCTCACTAACCTGTAGCTGGTGACTTCATGTAAGAACCGTGACGATTTGTGCACTTTCAATCTTTTCCACTGTGATACTATTTACATCAAAGTTATATTTTGATCAAGATAGCTAGCTGCACTCTACATTGCATCATTACTAAATTGCATGCGGTGCATTCAACTTCGTGTGGGGTTAGTCGAGTCACTTCCAATTTTCACCCGCACACGTCGACTTGTACTACCCGTCTGTCCGAAAAATTGCTACTCCCCACTATTATTCACTGCACTAACGAGACTTTTTTCGCCCCTCGATGACACATACACAGCGCGGCATTCTACATTCTAACATTTTCAAACGCTAATACAATATACTACAAATGTACATCCTCATATAAAACATTTGGAACATTTATAGTCAAAATTTTATCAAGAACTTACAACTATTATAATTAAGTGCCATTACAAGGTATGTCAAATAGAAATTGAATAACCCCATTAAACTTTAGGACATTGAGCGCCATGGCAGACTGTAGCATATACTATTGCTTCGCCTAGTTAAAATACGCCATGTATTAAAATGTTCCACTTTTCGTTAAACTTGTTTAAGGTTTATAAGTCAAAACATTCTTTCTCTTAATTAATTTTACAAGACCCGTAGCAAAATTCTTATATTTTAGTTTTGTTTGTATTGCTATAATTACTCGAAGCCTTATTTGAGTTTAGGGAATATCGGATATTTCCCACTTGAATTAAAATTGGATATGTAATCGCGTTAAGAATTGCCAGTACGTGGCGGTGCAAAGATTGGATTTGGTCGTGGAAGACCGCTATTTGTTTTGGGGCTTTACGCAAGTGCTGCTTGACAGTGGAAAGCTTTGAAGTAGAATTTTTTCAGCACTTCAGGATTGCATGTAATTTCTATAAATTTAAAGTTTTGAAGCAATTAAGAGCCAGGCAGATAGGAAAAAGACAGAAAAGTATAAGAAGACCTAGACCAAGCTATATTAGTCAAATTATTAGATATTCAGGTTGTGAAGGATATGTAGAACTTTTTAGATTAGCACAGAATAGAAAAGTAGTTAGAGTTGCGTCAAATCGACCTTAAGTAAGGTCGAAAACAAAATGATGATGATGATGATGAAGCAATCATATTATATTACATTCGAAATTGGAACAATTATTTAGCGTTTTAAGTAGTCAGAACTGGATTGTGATTGCAACCGTTTGATGTATGTGGACTTGATATTTATTTGAGAGTTTTCTTGGTAAAGAACAAAATTTTAGGATTTATTTGGTTTGTTCTGACAAAGTTTTTGATATTAGCGATCACTTACTTGGTTGTTAAGTACTTTGTTTTTAGGTAAATATGGTAAATATAATCGGGTATGCAAGTGAGTTCACAATATTTTACGTTTTAAAGTTAACGTGTCGAAAATTGAATAATTTTTATGGAAATTTCAATATTACATGTTTAGTGCTTTACTAAAGTACACGTAGATTAAAGAACTGCTCATTGTATGAAATTATCATAAGTGTAGCTTAGAAAGTTTAACAGTTTTATGCGTAGTTGGCTGCGCATACCTATGTGCTGTAAACTTAATGGCATCAGTCAGATGTTGCTTCTACATTTTTATTTTAACATTTTTATTTATGCGTAATTTATTATCAGTTATGGCATTTTTGTGCTTTTATACAAATCTTAGCGTTCACAGATTCTGCCTACGTATAGGAAGTTGCAAATTTAAATTTTATTTAGTACCTTAAAATTAACTCAATTTAGGGTTGTTCTGTTTATGTTGATTGAGCAATTTAATTATTTAAAGAATTAAGAAATATTTGGGCTATCGTCATATTCAATAATTAAATCGTTCTCTTTTTTAAAAGAAAAGACATTTAAAACTAATCATTCCATTCAGCGTAGCAAAAGGCAAAGCTGTTTTTTTTTATATTATTAAATTATTCCTTACGAAATTATTCAAAGGTAAATAGTAATCTGGACACTTTTTAAAAGATTTAAAGAAAATGGGTTGACTTATATTCAGTAAACCGTTAGATTCTTGTTCACGTTAGTAGTTTTTAATAGCATTTAACAGAATGCCATTTTTATACTACAAGAGTTACATATCCCCCAAATTAATATATATATATATATATATATATATATATATATATATATATATATATAAAAGGTTCTTGATAATTCTTGAGCGTAGTTAAATTAGAAAAGATTTTATTTTTTGGTTCTTGGGATAAAGTCGCTCATAATTAAACCAAAACATTAAATGTGTATCATTTGTATTAAATCGTACGTTTCGGTGATAATTTACACCTTAATCATCGATCTACATGAAAAAGTATATAAATAGGTAATTCATATAACAGGTAATATATGTTTAACTTACTTATTACTTGATAAAATTATTTTATGTATTCACCCATAATAAAAGTAACAGAAGGAAGCTTGTCATATTACTGATTAAGAATTAAAATTAATTTTGAATGAAATGTCAGTTCACTTATTTGACAAAAATGTAGGATCAAGTATGACATCAAACAACAAATTATGACACTATTTGATTATATTTTTTTATTTAAATAGTAGTATGTGGTTTATTTGTAAAAATTTTTTTTTTGTATGGTGGGTTGCATAAAAATAGTTAGATTTTAAAATCATATTTTTTTACAGGTGTAGTAAACAGGTTGACTTTTGACTTAAATTAAATAGAATTCTGTGTGTAAGCAATATCATTATAGTTAGTATATTTTTTTTGAATTAAAAGTGTATAGGTATGAGTATGAGTATAGGTATGAGCGACTTTATCCCAAGAACCAAAAAATAAAATCTTTCCTATATATATATATATATATATATATATATATATATATATATATATATATATATAGTTAGACTTAACGACCTCTGGTTTAATACTATTCAGTTTTTTATGGGTTATAGGTCCTGTTTAAAACAAACAATAAAAGTGCTACTCTTTTTATTCCATCTGAATTTTCGAGTAATTTTTACTCTTGGTCACAGGTTACTAAAAATTACACGTTGTACAAATACAGTTTTTGCAAATGAATATATACTTACAATAGTTGAGATTGTGTAATTACTGGCATATGTAACAGAAAACATCTTTAAAAAGCTATTTTGAATAATTACAAGATTGACAGTTTCTGACAAATGACATATAAATTAAAACATTTGTATATAAACATGCAAACTAAACTAGAGTGGAACTAAATTTAAATTATGAACATGCTTTATGGTAAATGATTATGAGTGGGGTGTACTAGTAAATGATATCTGGTTTGCAGGTGAATGTGCTTGTCTATGTGCAGTGTCTGTATATTGTATATTTGTGTATGTTATGTATGTGTGTGTGTCTGGTAAGCTTTGCTTTGTTGTGTAAAGTTGTGTATGTGCGTGTGTGTGTGTGTGTGTGTGTGTGTGTGTGTGTGTGATGTGTGTGTGTGTGCGCGTGTGGGTATGTGTACGTATGTGTACGTGTGTATATTGAGTGTAACTATATTATTTGTCAATAGAACCTAAGTTTTGTTTTTTAATAATATATATTTTATTATATTATGTATTTTTGCTATTTGGGTGATTTGAAATTGAGCAAGTAAGTGTATATCGAACTTAGATTGGAGATATCTGTTTTTTATTTACACTATTTGGACAGTCATATATGTGACACATTTCTTTGAAAATGCGTTAAGATGTCACTTTTTCGGTTTCTAATATTTTAGCGTCATTGAAATTCATATTATGACCTTTCGTGAAGACATGTGTAGACAAATCACATGCCTGAGATTTTATGTTGATATCGCTTTTGTGTTGCGTTATTTCGCTCGTTTTAAATTTTGAGCAGTTTGGCCTATATAGGATGCATCACAATCTGAGCAGTTAATTTTATATATGGTATTACGTTGATTTAAACAGGGAGTTTTATCTTTTATTTTTTTATTGAGATTAAGTTTTGTTTCGTGATTTTTAAGTTTTCTTTTTTAAATACTTGGATTAATTTAGGTCTTAACCATTCAATATAAGGTAATGTTATATAAGGAGTGTTTATAAGGTCTATATTACTTTTATTGGAGAATGTGCTGCTAAGTAGTGTTGTTTTTATTACAGTTGAAGGATAACCGTTTTCTCTTAAAATTTTAGAAAATAATTTAACATTCTTATTGTATAATGAAGGATGGGAAATTCTTTTTATGCGATTTTTCATTTCTATAATAAAATTTATCTTGGTACTAAAATTTTAATAAGAATAGAAGTTAATATATCGATTTGAATTTGTTGGCTTTTGATACCAGTCTAGTATGATTTTGTTTTCTTGTTTTCCTGTTTTCTAGATACATTACTAATTCGAACACATACGTACACATACCCACACGCACACACACACACACACACACAACACACACACACACGCACATACACAACTTTACACAACAAAACAAAGCTTACCAGACACACACATACATAACATAGACAAATATACAATATACAGACACTGCACATAGACAAGAACATTCACCTGCAAACCAGATATCATTTACTAGTACACCCCACTCATAATCATTTACCATAAAGCATATTCATAATTTAAATTTAGTTCCACTCTAGTTTAGTTTGCATGTTTACATACAAATGTTTTAATTTATATGTCATTTGTCAGAAACTGTCAATCTTGTAATTATTCATAATAGCTTTTTAAAGATGTTTTCTGTTACATATGCCAGTAATTACACAATCTCAACTATTGTAAGTATATATTCATTTGCAAAAACTGTATTTGTACAACGTGTAATTTTTAGTAATCTGTGACCAAGAGTAAAAATTACTCGAAAATTCAGATGGAATAAAAAGAGTACGCCTTTTATTATTTGTTTTAAACAGGACCTATAACCCATAAAAAAACTGAATAGTATATATATATATATATATATATATATATATATATATATATATATATGAAATTATTTCATACGATGATGTACTAGAATAAAACAAACCTCATATTGATTGGTGTATTCTTAATAAACTTCAATTAAATACTAAGAAGTGTAACGTATTGTCATTTGTGAGAATAAGCAATCGTCATTTTATAATTATATACTAACACGATTCTATTACAATTACAATTCAGAAGACAGAATCCGTACACAGTACCTCTATCCATACATCTCGCTCAATCTGATGAAGGCAGTTTTTGTTGGAAGCCCAGAGGCCCGAGAGTAGTCTATAGAATGAACCATATTGTTTTAATATGGTGTGAGTTATTTTTTATGTAGAAATAACCCAAAGCAATAAGTGACTTTGCGCCAGCTACAAAAGGATACATTTTATAGGAATACATTGGTTATTGCTAGCCACAAGTTGAAATACATGTCATTGATTGTAATCACTTTCGATTCATTTTTGAACGACTGAATAATCGAGTAAAAAATAGTGTGGCATGAATAAAAGTATGGTTGTTTTACTTACATCAATTGCAAATTTTATATATTTTGTTTATCGTCTAAAATGATGTCAGTGTTTCAGTTACGTCCACATCAAAAATTGTGGTATAAGTTGAAATAATACATTAGATTTTGTAATTGTTGAAGTATTTTTTCATAATTCTTGTATAAATCATAAAGCCTATAATTCATATGCTTTTCATGATTTGTGGCATTGCATTTTACTTGTGTTCCACCACTCAATATAACAATATCGCATTCTTTTTACATAATATTTTCAGCATGAAGTATGTTGATTCGTTTCTCTTTAGAAATTTAAATAAAGAATTGTGATTAAATAATAGATATGACACCCGAAACTTTGCTGTGCACATAAATCCTTAGGTTTCATGACAGTTTTGTTTAGTATTACCATGCAGATGCCTTAGATTTATACAAGGTGCTTGTAATAACAATAAATACTGCATTACTAATCTCATCCTATATTACATTTATATACGGTTTGTTAATGGTTTGACTTTTCAATTCTTTTTTAACTTAGATTTTGAAAACCAAATTTTTTAGAACAAATTACAACTATCCAATTTAAAAATACAAAAATGTGGCACAAGGTAGCAGAGATCCTCAAATTTAGTTTTTCTGTAATCAGTTCAAGTTATCCATGACTATTTAATCATTTGGTAGATGCAAGCTTTTACGTAAAAGTAAACTACATACTAATTGTTAAACTAACAGCAATTATGAAATTAATTTCAAAATTTAGAATAATCTTATATGCGTACAAACCCACATAGTTTTCTCTTTCGGCATAAGTAGTTTCTTATGGAGAAATATATGATAATAAAAAGTTGGTTAACCATCCATGTAACTGAGACCATGCCTCCATTTGTTTGAAACATAAATTCTTCTCCTGAAAGTTTTTGCTTTGGTGCTAAAACTAAAGTAGTACTTTCAGCTATTTGCGTCTTCCTGGCTTTATGTTGTGCAGACACAGGTTGTGATCTTTTTACTTTCCTTCTTATCTTAGGTTCATGAATGATTACAAATTTCTGTTGGTTCTTACAGTTTCTATGGTATAGACTGCACGAAGATTACCGCCCACACAAAAAATAATCAAATTATAAAACTACATCATACGAAAAGTAAATTTTTATTATTTAAAGTACTATTAAATGACCTAAAGATTAGTGTACAATAACAAAAATTAATTATAGTTACATTTTTTTCTCATAAAAATCACAAAACTGAAGCTGCTTTCCCACAACTTTTAATCTCAATAGTGACATTACAGTAAATGAATGTTTACGAAATACAGAGAACTTCCAACAAAAACGCTTACTTAACTATAAGTTTGTCTCACCTTATGCTAGATGTCAACAATAGTGCAAAAACTTAAAATAAATCGGTTCTATTTAATGGACTAGTAAATGATTGTCAGTCAGGTAAATTAATTTTTTAAATTAAAATTATTAGCATTACTTGAATAATAAATTAAAGGGTTTAAAAAATACCTACTATTTATTGTTACACCCTGTCTATTCTAATGAGATACTTTATTAAAATACAGCTCGAGTGATGCAATAAAAATTAATTGAAGTCTATTACATAAATAAAATTAAAAACTGATGTATTAACGTGTAAATTTTAATTTCAAAATTTTATAAATAGCAAAGCGTTTTCGGTGCATTTTTTGTCAAATTTAATTAAAATACCATAATTCAGACAACTATGAACGATATCACATTATAAAATTAAAACAATTGTGTAACAATTAAGTTAGAAGTTTTATACTCTATTCACGATAAATATGGGATGGCGTCACAATACAAATAAATGCTGTGTTGTCATGGTTGACTTATTCTATGCCTATTTAATAGTTAGACTAGTATAGTTTTTGTTTATTATTAAATAATTATTAAAAGTTGGCATATTTTAAATTGTAAGGTTATTTTTAAAATACCTTCTTTCTATATGTATATTTAAATAAAACTGTTAAGTCTTAAGAATAGATTGTTACAATGTATAATTGAAAGACAAATTATAAAAGGTTAGTAAAAGTTCATAAACCAGACATGAGAACGGAAACAGTACTTTGTGTTCCAGACGCATCATCATACTGCAGCTTCAGGTCACAGTAGACAATAAGACAGCAATTGTAGGAATTAAAATTATTAAAACGTAATACTGTGTATTGTATCAAGAAATAGCAGACATGAGATCTGCATTTCCCACAAGTGATACAAGAGCATGGATACCATAAATACCCTCAAGAGCCCAAGATGGCCAGTAAGTCTCGAGCTTCAGGACTTTAACATTGTTAGTTGTGCAAGCTACTTGTTCTAGTTTTAATTAAATTAATAAGTGAATAATAACTTTGAATAATTTTGATTTAATACGTTAATGAACATAGCGTACCTGTTTTTGTAATTTCTGTTTAAATAAATTTGATAGAAGAATTTTTTCAAAAAAGCCTTTTTAAAAAGAAGTTCCAAGAGACTCAAAACCTATCTCACGCATAAACAAGTTTCACAGAGGAGCAGTGAATGAAGTCTCTGACCATACAAGAACAGTCAGCAATAAACCTAAACGGAAAAGGTTATTTATTTTGTTTTCAATGTTTCTTTAACAAAGTCATATTTACAAAAGGTATCATTAAAACCAATGCACAAAATCGTTGAGGTAAAGTATAAGTTCGCAGCAATAATGACTAATCTTAACCCATATTTACTGAACTTTCTTTTAATTCATATAATTGCTAGAGCTACTTGCCAGTGGTTTATACAAATATCTAGATAAGTAATCTAACTCATATTCAAAACGTTATAAAAATTTAAACTTTATAAATATCCAAAAATTTGTAGTATAAAGAATAAGTTCAAACTCAATATTTAAATGACTCTAACAGTTGTTAAACGGAAAAGAACCGCAGAAAATGTGTTTTTTTTTGTTGTTTTTCTGATTATGTGACGGTAGTGTAAAGAAGCCACAATCTGAACATTTAAAATCATTCAAAGGGCATCTCTAAGAGGTAAATACGAAATAACGAATACATTTATTATATTGTTTGATCCAAACTCATCTAAACAATGTTTTTTAGCATAAAAATTGTTTAGCAAGCTACGTTAGTAAGAAAAAAATCCGAAAACGGAAAATACATCTATACAAACGAGAGGCGCACGATTCCGTTCAAGCTACAAAGCTACAAATAAACAACGTCAATTCTAACGAGCAAAAGTGTCCTGTATAAAAAATGTATGCATAATTTGGACAAAAATCACAGAAAAGAAAGATAAAAAGTATTTAAATTATCAGAATTAAGTGCAACTGAAAACCTCTTTATAACAAGTAGATTGAAACAGAATGAAGTTCTTACGCCTGTTAGCACGGCTGATGATCCAATTTGCACCAGAAATAAAATATCATAAATATTGTCAGTTGGATTATGTGTGAAAACCAAGATAATCAAGTAAAAGACTGGTCGGCATTCAACTAAAATTCCTAAAGAGATACTTCTAAGTGCATTTAATAAATTCTTAACTGAAATAGAGAAATATTTTAAAAATATCTGTTTCGAATTGGCATATTTTTCTTATAAAATGTCTCTTCTTACTGGAGTAGATCATGCTGTGGTAGAAAATAGAGTTATAAAATCACTGCTTACTGACAAATATGGTAAAAAGACTTTGTTTTTTCAACCATTTGACAGATTTAAATCGTTAATAATTTTGATGTGTAATACACTTTTAAATAAAGCAATAGAGTGCATTTCTAAACTTGGTTCTACAGAATCAATGTTGAGAAATTGCGCAAAAATGTTGAGAGATGAAGTCCTATCGTCTGAGTGTAACAGATTTCATTTTTCAATTACTAAAAAATCATAATGTACATTCTTATTTCATTTAATTTTATTGCAAGGTAGGCATTCCTATTTGCGTAATGTAGTTTTGGTGGCCTTATTTCTAAGTATTTAATGAATTGCAAATATTCCATTTGTTTAGCTAATTGCCGCGTATTTAATTTCAAAACCGTTCAATTTTCTGATTTGTTGGAGTAGATGTTCCCACCACATCCAGTATGGTTTGTAAACTTTCCACTGTTGAATGGCCAATTTTAGATATTGGGTTCTTGTGTGAAAACAAACAGGCGTTTGATGTAAAATTCCTGTTGCTACAAATATTTGTAATTGATTGTTTTGTCTAGTGAGAGGCAACTATGAAAATTACACTCAAATATCTACTTTTGAGGTTATTTCTCAATAAAAATTTCAATTAACTGCCATTGGTATGAAATTAAGTATATTCGTTCTATTATATTGGATTTACCTTTTTATTTCAATACTAATTTTTCTGGATAAGATTAGAAATTTTTCATACCAGGAAAATAAGTTTTTTATAAAAGAAACTTGGAACCAGTATCGTGTTATCTACATACTTTCATCACCACGCAGAATTGCATATCAACGATATCAAGGGCAGAAATTTATTTAATTTGACCTTTTTACCATTAGCAAATAAATTTTTAACAAGTTGAAAATGCAAGGCATTGTCGCAACGAACTTCCAAATGTAGACTTACTTTAAAACAATTTAAAGAAATTAAAATTATTATGTTGTAATAATTATAAGTATTCAGATAAAATAAAAATTAATTCCCCGGGGGGTCGGGTATCCGTGGTCAGATTTTGTGGGGGTACCATATTTCGACTCAGCTATGTTAGGGGAGTCCAAATATGTATCGCACATTAATTTTGGACCTATTTGAAATTTTAATTTTCCCGACGGAATATCGCGGGGGCACGGCGTCCCCGTGGCCCGATTTCAACTGACATCAAAACTTAAGCTCAGGACACCGAGCTGAATCGATTGATGTATCACACATTGATGTCCGACCATTAGAAAGGCCTCGGACGGACAGACGGACGGATAGACGGACAGACAGACGGACGACAAATCGATTTCATAAACGAACGAAGTTCGTTGAAAATCCATCAGGCTTGAATTGAAAATGCAACTTACTGTAATATGTTTTCCACAATAATGAAATTTAATTATAATTATAATATTATTCTAAATTTTAGTTCAGAATTGTTTTGATTATACATTTAAAGTGTTGTTATTTTACTGCGAGCTCGTGGCAGAATTGTAGGTTTTAATTTAAATTGGAGCATTTATCAATTTAAGAGAATATAGAATCCAAGCGCGTATTAAGAGCTATTTTGTAAATTTAAATCTTTTCAAGTAACCTGAATTATATTGATTTGTCATTGGATCGCGTTTTATTCACACTTACTATTTGAGTACTCCTAGTATTTGGTTGCCGTACGTCTATCATTAACTAATGCAAGCTTGGTGCATGCTTTATTACAGCTACTATAAATTAATTGAGGAACCTTCACCCTTGCCCCTGACTCAATAATAATTATTGCTAGCTACAAGAATAAGTTAGTTGCCCTTAAAAGAGGTATTGGCCCTTCATTATTATTGTTAAGAGGTATATGTAATACGTATAACCAATCGCAGAGATAAACAAATAATGAGGTTGTCACATGAGTTACTAAATGAAAACTATATAATTGATGAAAACTGTGTCAATATTGCATCGAAGACAATGACACTACCACCGACCTGGAATATCCTATTTCGATATCTTCTTCCTAGTAAATGCACAGAGCTAAAGGACAATAAACTTGGTTAGGCCAAATCATCTTTTGGTGACATATTTCATGCGATAACGAAAAAGGTAACACCAAAACGTTTATCTCCTACTCGACCTATTCATCATCTATCTAGAAGTATGCGTATCATAATGATATTAAATATATTAGGTCATTGTATTACTTATCAGGTAACGAAAAATATCGACAATGACTTTTATATATCGATACAGAATCACTATGAAAACTTAGCGGCAAAAATGCAACACATGTTTCAGCTATGGTTTTGTATTTGGAAAAAATAGTAACGTTTATGAATTATTAATTCCAAGACTAAAACCCACACAATAAATAATAAAAACATACTAGCTAATCTATTTAATAATGCACGAATTGTCTCTATATGTTTAAAACAGAGCTGAAATTGGTTTTGAATTGTCAATTTTTTGCTGGTATTCTCATTTCTATCGCTATCTAAAATTCGTTTCCATTAGAATTAACTACATCGAAGAATTTCTGATTTCATTTTTTAAATCGATCTTCCTACGTCCAAGCATCAGTTTACAAAAGTATATTTATTTGTAATAGATTAAAAATAGCCGGTGACCTTGCACCAAGATAATTTATATTGGAGCTATAAATTGTTGTTGGATTCCATAAATCTTGAATGCCGAATGAATAAATGCCACTCCTCCTTAAATTTCGTCTTTGTATAATAAAATTCTAAATACGTCATAGGTCTCGCACCTTCTGATCACATTCTGAAAGTACGAGTCATCCTCATGATGTAACAATCCACCGCGATTTCGCGTTTTATTATCTCTAATGAGCTGGCTGTTTAGATTTTATGACAATTGTAAAAGTTTTCCTTTCTTTCTTAATGAATGAAACAAACCATCAATATAGCTTACCCTTATAAGCTTCTATAATAGTTATAGCTATTAAAACTTATTATTTTATCAAGTTTAGTCTTTGTTGATGATGTCTCTTTTCACGAATCAACGTGCATTGATTGGCAGAAAATAAATAGATGTTCTTTGTCTATTCACAAACGGTTTATGGCTTTCAAAACACTTTCGAAAGAATGCGAATAAAGGCTGTATTTTTTGCTTTGTGTTAAATAACTTACAGTGTCTGATATTTCTAAAGAGGGTAAATAAATTTATATTTTAGAAAAGTACTGTTCTTTTTATATATTTTTGCAGGCTGCAACTTCTTTTAGATGATATATTTTAAAGAAGGTTACTTGGCATCAAAATTATTTAGTATTCTTAAAGTAGATGATTGCAATAAAACTTATACTTTTAGGAGATTAAATATTTACACATTGAATTTATATTAATGAAAGCTTGATTAGGCTTGGTTTTTAAATGTTATGTCACAAAACTACAGAGCGTTTTATTTTATATGAATTTTATTTTATGTGCTAACGTAATACGCTTATTTTACTAAAATATTATACATGGTAAAAATTAAGTATTGGAAAAATTTACTATTCGTTCTGCTTTTTTACAGAATGTGGCGTTCAATGACCTCTTGTGACCTTCTTATCACATCTATATATACAATACTGAAGTCATAAAAGGGCATTAGTAAGCTCAAATTTAAATTTAATTCAAATTTGAAAGTGTATAAATGGGTCACGCGAAGTTTGAGCCATGTTTGAACAAAATCGGTTCGTATTTAACAAATTACCGGTAAATATTAGGGTTAGTTGAATATAGCATAAAATTCGATTGTAAATATTAATTATTAATAAGTTAGGAAACATAATTTGAGGCGCATAATTGCGTAAATGCATATAAAACGTAAATTACGGTAAGCATAGTTAACATTTTTTTAATATTCTTTAGTATAAATGGTGTAAATAATAAAAACTTTTAGGTTTATAGCATATTTAAAGCGGCGGTTGTTATTGGAGTTGCACGTGTTATAAATTCTAAAAATGTTATAGTCGCAAACAGATAACGAACAAAAAATCTCGTCAACAAATAATAGCTGGAAAAATATAATGGGGGATAAAGCACAGGTGCAGATAGCACGTACGAAAACGATAT
The DNA here is from genome assembly GCA_036346225.1 of Platerodrilus igneus. Taxonomy (NCBI): domain Eukaryota; kingdom Metazoa; phylum Arthropoda; class Insecta; order Coleoptera; family Lycidae; genus Platerodrilus; species Platerodrilus igneus. Next base: position 7,829,874 of record JARFIW010000165.1, on the reverse strand, counting down.
CGATTTGCAGAGAAAGACTATAGTTTGCATGCTTTAATAAAGGAAGGAGCATAACAGATGTTTAGCGAAACGTTTGACTTTGAAAGGCTTGATAGACAGAGAAGTTAGGAGCTAGTAAGAGGAAAGAAGACACGTTATGTTTTCAAAATAGATCGAGCAGTAAGGGAATAGAAATCTGGGGATATTTTACTAACAGAGCACGACTGTTACATTAAATAAACACGAGTAGGATAGACGACGATAGCGGGGGTTAGGTTAAACAGCTTGTGAATAAGCGGGAGAACAACGTCTAAAGATAAGATAAGACGGAAGAATTTGATTATAAGTGGGTATGAAAGGAGAGATATACGCGTATACAAAAGGCGTACTGGAGAGGCTAAAAGTAAAACGACAGTTATCGGGGTGTCGAAGAAGACAGCGCTGGGTAAAATTTTTAATGAGGATTTCGGAGTATCGAGCTGGTTTGGAGCGAGAATTTCTTGGATTTTGACGACGGGTAGGAAAGTGTACGTAGAGTTTTTTAATGATAATTGGATAGTTTGTGGAAGTGTTCAACCGTTGGCTTGTTTGTGCTGTTATATTAGGAAAAGTGCGACAAGGGTGTTGTAAATTGATGTAGGGGGGGGGTGGCTTTTGGAGCTGATATAAACCCGTAGGAGGTGGTGAATCGCTCCCTTCTCTCTTGTTTTACTTACGATTGTCTACCTAACTACTTAGCAAAGTGATTGAGTGAAGTTTTGGTTAAATTAGCACAAGTGGGTGCTATAAAATCGTTGGCTATGCTGTAAATAATCAAAATCATAAAGCAAGTAAGTACAATTTTAGTACTAGGTGTTTGAAGGCGGCATATGTACTCTGAGTACCAAGCAAATGTATGGATGCACCAAGTGTATGAGAGCATGGTAGTGCCGTGCTTTTGTGTGGAAGGATTTAATTAGAAACGGTGTGTTCCTGATGGTGAGAGGCCACCTGGAGACAGTATTTGAACGTGTAGTCGAGAAGGAGGATCACGTTGGAGATGGTGTCCATGTAAAGAACATGGAGACAGTATTTAAACATGCAGTCGAGAAGGAGGATCATGTTGGAAATGGTGTCCATATAGAAAGCACTTGAGACAAAAATCCAGGTAACTCTACTTATAGAACTTTTGTTTGTTTTTGTTGGTAATTTTCTGGGTGACAATTTAGTGATTTTGCGTATTTATTATGTTATAAAGACATTTAATTAATGAGTCAATTTGAAAAAGACTAAATGAAAATTGTATGTAATAATTTGATGATATTACTTGAAGTTGGAAACTTTAATTGTTGTAAAAGATAAAAAGGTTTTAGGAAATTGCAGTGCCGTTGTTAGCACGTAGATAGAAGGAGGTTTACTATGAGCTCGTATTTGACCTGGGGTATAAAGTAAAGGTTGGAAATAAGCCTAGTTACTTTGTTTCAGGATTGATGTAGTATGATTTAAAATTTATTGAAATACATGAGGGATATAAATTGAATTTATGCGTAACAAATAGGGAATGTTAATAAATATTGATGCACTTTTAGCAGTCAACGTTATTTTTAGTAGGTTAGGATTGTCAGGGAACGAGTGACCAGCCGTGGCGAATACCTCTGAGGAAGCTGAAAGTATTGGCGTCCGACTGAAAAGCATCTTCAGAGGATATTGTTGTTAGATGGTATAAATTGTAAATCTTGGTGGTAGGGTTTCAATTTTAGGTTGATGGAAAATTTTGTAACTACAATAAAAAAATTTAAAGAGTTTCCGAAGGTAAGATACATAGCATTTAGCATCCTATCTTGTGGCGCAGCGGATTTTAGGGCTTCCCAAGTGTGGGGCTTCAAATAGAAGAGGACTACACAGCATAATGGCGCCCGTTTCGTGGGACCACGAATCAAGATACACAACATTTTTGACAGCCCAAGCGAGGGGCTCAATTTTAAAGCTTTACAACATTTTTGGCACCGAATTTGTGAGGCATAAAGTAAAGACAAATACGGAAACATACAACAATATGTCTTTTATTATTTGAATTGCCTTTAGGGCATGAACCCGGATGTCGTCACGAGAAGGTTTGTTACGTTTGCGAATAAATTTTGCTGTAACATTCCGCAAATCTCAAAAGCCAGACGTACTTTTATAGCCATCTATAGAATCTACTATGTAGTTTTAATTCAATTCTGTACTTCCACACTTAGTAGTGTTGGTGTTTTATCACCTGATGGCGGTTTTATTTACTTTTGCCATAGAACAGAGATTGTTTCGAAATTATATCAGTATAATAGCTTCGATTACTTCATAGGGTTGGAAACTAATCTGCTCTAATGAGGCTCAACAAAGGCAAAACCGTCGGTCAGTGGATGTTTCCTCCCCTGTGAAGTAATAAAGCTAATGTTTTGTTAATGGCTATATAACTACTAGCCCGATTTGTATTTGTCAATAGCTTTTATTATTTTCATAAGAGTTTGTTTACAGATACATCTTATTTTACATACAATTTCTTATTGCGGACTGCAAATAACTTGACTTTTATTATTTGAATTGCCTTTGGGGCATGAACCCGGGTGTCGCCACGAGAAGGTTTGTTACGTTTGTAAATAAATTTTGCTGTAACATTCCGCAAATCTCACAGGCCAGACGTACTTTTATAGCCATCTATAGAATCTACTATGTAGTTTCGATTCAATTCTGTACTTCCACACTTAGTAGTGTTAGTGTTTTTTCACCTGATGGCGGTTTTATTTACTTTTGCCATAATACAGAGATTGTTTCGAAATCATATCAGCATAATAGCTTCGATTACTTCAAATGGTTGGAAACTAATCTGCTCTGATGAGGCTTAACAAAGGCGAAACCGTCGGTCAGTGGATGTTTCCTCCTCTGTGAAGTAATAAAGCTAATGTTTTGTTAATGGCTGTATAACTACTAGCCCGATTTGTATTTGTCAATAGCTCTTATTATTTTCATAAGAGTTTGTTTTCAGATACATCTTATTATATATATATATATATATATATATATATATATATATATATATATAATTCTAAATCGGTGTACACGTATATTTAATGTACTCCTTTTCGAAACTACTATATTTACAATAATAAATCTTATTCTTTGATGGGTTTGATTTTAAACGTTGTTGTTAGTTGGAAAACCTTTTACTATCACAACCCAGTGTTAATTATTATTCAAATTTGTATGAACGACATATCTTATAAATGGTCAATAGACACAACTCAAATTTATAATGGTTTGAACAAATATATCTATACACAGAACCCCACCCTTATTACAGGTATAATGTTTCCTTGTGTATAAATATAATTGGTTAATTTATTATTATGGAAATCTAACCAAACGTTCACATTCCACTGTCCAATCCTTTCACAAATTCAGAATACAAATTTACAACTGCAGGTAGGAAACCCACGATATTTCTGTCTACCTTATGGATTTGAACTAAGCTCCTTCAGGACTGGTATAGTCCATTCGCTTTAACTTTAGGATGACGTCAAATGTATTAATGAAATTTTGGCAGCACTATGCAATTGAATATTTAGAATTGCCCTTGAGGAATATTGTCATTTAACATAAAAAAGGTTGGTGGTTGTGTTCGGTGTTGTCACCAATTCCTCTGTCCAACGGGAATATTCGTATAGCTTTTATTAAACACTGTAGCAGGCGACTATTAACGCGTTTCACCAATTTAAAACAAGTAATAACAAGTCTTTCTTACTCACGGTTTACAAGTCTAGTTAACAGTATATGCCTTACTTATAGATGTTTTCAGTCCAATTAACAACTATCACGCTAATGCTATTTACAAGCACTAATATCTTCTTAAACTAAATTCTTAACCATAGGTCTATTAACAACACTAACACAACTATTTATTTATTACACTTTTGTCTATTTATGAATTCTACAAGCTGCATGTACATTTGACACGTTCACATCATATAACATTTATGTTTACTCTTGGACTTCTAAAAGCGTAACTAATTAATTTAACACGATATAATTTATGTTCAACATTTAGATATAGACTGACTCTGTATTTCATTGCCGATCTCATATATACCCTATAATTAAATAGATGATTCATACTACGGTTTATGCCAGAAAGTTCTAGGCTTCTGCAGTATATACATTGCTTACGGCGCTTGTATGTTTGGCGGGTTGCCTAATAGTAGTACGTAACAACACATTAGAATTTAAACTAACATTGGTAATGTCGCATTTTATTCAGTTGTGACATCCTAAAATTAATGCGAATGAACTACAGCTGCTAAATCCTTATACTACCTGCCTTTTTTTTCATAAACGGGTTATTTTCTGTTATAGATTTACCACGGTTTTGCTTGTCTCAACAGCATATGAAACAAATCAAAATCTCCGAACAATTTAGTACTTTAATGAATTTATAGACTGCAAAAGGATTTCAAATACCCCTTTAGAAACAGTAATAATAGTGATTGGTGCCTTCTACTGCTCACAACTTACAAGAACCGAATGAAGACCCCCTAATTTAATTTTTATATCGCTTGGCTTTATCTGAATCATGACACAACGTTATAATCACTTATTCTTAAAAGTAGACAACCTTTTAAAACTCCAAACTGAATTTTTTATACAGCTTACCGTGTTTAGTAATTTGTTTCGGCTTATTGTCTCCTTCTTGCAGGCGCTGGAGAGTCGTTGTAGCTTTGCTAGCGGTGAATATCTAATGAATATAAATGAATTTTAGGATTATAGCCCACCTTATTCTTTTAGAATAGCCAAACAATTCAGGAAATTTAAAACGAATGTTTAACTGTTACTCTAATATCTAAATGCTAAATGCTAGATACCAATAGGGCTCCCCTATTACAAAACTGCTCTTCTTAAACGTGCGGCAAACACCGCTTTATATTCTTCTATTGCACCCTTATTATCACTTATGTAAAGCTTACTCACCAACCGTTTAACACTTTTATAATTTACAAACTAGAACTTGCAAAAACGTCTTTATTCATTTTCATCATTAAACGTCACTCTTCCCACTTTTCGTCTCTAGGATACCCCAAGCAACATTACAAAGACGCCAACTCATTTCTTATAAAACTGACACAGTACCTTGAACTAACAGAAACAGAAATATTGGATACAACGAATGTCTTGCCAATACTATCTTAAAATTAACCATACATTTTACAAAATTTCTATTGGTTTGCAGATAAATATCCCTTTAGTTAGCAATTAATAATTTTACCATCGATTCAAAATAGGGCTATACAATTTTAGACGACTTTAAAATTCCACAAAATCATTTCTCAATATCACTACACTATCAAACACCCCCAATTCCTCTGCAGATTAACCAACTACCGGAACAGTACGGTCTTACTTAATTTCAACAGATTTTACAGCCTTAAAATTCAGTTTTGAGCTCGCAGAAGTCGTTCTAATAAATTTAAAATAATTTCTATTTGATCGTGAGCTTTTTTTTACACTAATTCTTGTAGTAAAACGTTCCAAGCATCACAATTTATATACTGAAACTATGGCTGCTTATATTTCCCACCGTATCCTAAATTTAGACAAAAATTGAGAAGTTTCGATAAAGGATTTTGAAAAAAGCGTTTATTTGAACAAAGCAAAAGTGTTTTCGATCGAAAAAACACGTTCCTTTTTATAATTTTAAACATACAAAGGAAACGTCTAATACTATACCCGGAACAGAAGTAGATGAATCAAAGGAAGTTGCTCACGTTCAACGTATGCTATTATTAGTTTTTTTTTGATAGTTATCCAAACCCGGTGGAGCGGAGAGCTTTTATAGCCAAAGTGTCGGACTCTCCTTGCGGCATACCCACTAAAACCACTCCTCCTGGCGGGTGCGTCTGCCAAACGGCTCCGCCGCACTGCAACCTAAAAGGCTTATTGTGCTGACCCTGGTTAAGTATCATACTCAGTCTGCAAAACATGCACGCTGGATTATAGCGTACAAGTCTTTCGATGAAAGGGTATCCTACTTCCTTCGGGTCTAACTTTGGTCGCCCGAATAGGCGCTGTCTCGTTCTACCCAACGCCTCGCATCTGCATAGTACATGCATTGCAGTCTCCGGTTTCTCTAAGCAGAGTCTGCATTCTAGGCCTCCGTTATATTTGTGCATCTTCTGGAGGTAAACCTTGAAAAAAGTACAGAAGTATGTCCTGTCAGGAACCCCACAGTGATTCTGAACTGTTCTCTGCTTAAACAAAACAATTCCTGGGTTCTGTTTTTGCTAAGCCCCTTTACCAGCGACTTGCTATGTGTTAGTCCTGGTCAGTTCTGACAGTCTCTTAGGTGTTGGTTGCACATCCATTCGCTACTATAGCTACCGATGGCAGCTTTTGTGACTCCCAGGGCAGGTTCAGGACCTATAAATGGCCCTTGCGCCCTCTGTCTTGCAAGTTCGTCTGCAATTTCATTTTCCTTGAGTCCTTGATAGCCTGGCACCCACTGTAAAGTAGTGCCACAATACATTCCAATACGTCTTGATAACACTTTCTGACTTATTAGAGCCTTAAGTGCCGGCTTTTATTAGTTACTCAGTGAGGATTTGATTTATGCGGAACGCCCACTTTTGAATTACTAAATTTCCCTGAACATCTTTTTGCCAGATAGGGTTTTTATCGGAAGTCTGTAAAATCTTCTTTAACGAACGAAATAAAAAGGTAGCATAACTGTAAAAGTGAATCCAACTTAAACAGTTTATTAAATACAAATATTGTGGTAATATATCTTATTGATGGCATGTCGCTGCTTCACACAATAGATATACAAAAATTCAGTACTTTTCATGATTTTGGAAAAACTCTTTTTAATAAAGCTACTTCGTTTTTTTCACATCAATCAGTTGTGCAAACTCGTGTTGTATTTGACATATACGGGGGCTATTTTTTTTCAAGGTCCGATCGGTCGCGAAATAGAAACTCCCCTAAAAATCGGATGAACCAGTGCGCAGATGTGTTGCGCCGCGTCACTAGTATGGCTGTCAATCGCGTCGCGTCACTTCCGTCTAGTTGTGTTCACGTAGGTAGCACGTAAACATGTCTACAACAATAGCATCTCCCGCCATGTGCGGTAATTCGATTCCTTCAGGCTGAGGGGTGTAATGCAGCCGAAATTCATCGACGAATAAGTACTGTGTACGGTGAAACTTCAATGAGTGACAGCAAAGTGCGACAATGGTGCAGAAACTTTAAAGCAGGACGTACAAATGTTCATGATACAGGAGGTCAGGGAAGGAAGTCAGTTCAACCAATGATCTCGTTCAGCGAGTGGATGCGGCAATTCGAGAAAATCGTCGGTTCACAATTTCTGAATTGAGGGATTTATTTCCTGAAATTTCAAGGTCAGCTCTCTACGTCATTGTGAGCGAGAAACTTTAGTACCACAAACTTTGCGCGAGATGGGTTCCCAAGATGCTGTCCAACCATCAGAAAACACAGAGAATGGAAGCCTCCCTAACGTTTCTCCAGCGTTACCACAATGAAGGAGAAACTTTCTTGAACAAAATTGTCACAGGGGCCGAGACATGGGTCCATTACGAAACTCAAGAAGCAAAAAAACAATCCAAACAATGGATGCATTCTCACTCTCTCAGTAAACCAAAGAAGTTCAAGCGAACCTTCTCCAAGTGCATGGCTACTGTGTTCTGGGACCGAAATGGCGTTCTCTTGGTGGAATTCATGGAACGTGGCACAACCATTACAGCAGCCTCATACAGCGTGACTCTTCAACGTCTACGAAAGGCAATTCAGAATAAGCGGAGAGGAATGTTGTCATCAGGCATTGTCCTTCTCCACGACAATGCTCAGCCGCACACTGCAGCTTCAACAAAGACACTCCTACAGTCTTTTCAATGGGAAGTGTTTGGTCATCCACCATACAGCCCGGACTTGGCTCCATTTGATTTTCACCTGTTTACTCACATGAAACGTTGGTTAGGAGGACACATTTTGGCACAGACATTGAGCTGCAAACCAGCGTACAAACATGTCTGAAAACAGGTGGCTACGTTCTACAATGAGGGTATTGGGAAGTTGGTACCACGCTACGACAAATGTCTAAATCTGAGTGGCGACTATGTAGAAAAATAGAGCAATTATGTAAGTACTTGTTACAAATAAATAATTTTTGATTTGTACTGTGGTTTTTATTTTGAGACCGATCGAACCTTGAAAAAAAAATAGCTCTCGTATGATGATATATCTATTAAATTTTTAGAAATTCAATAGTGTTCTAAAGATGTAACACGAGAAAACGTAGTTCTACTAGGCCCAGACATAAAAATTCCGAAGAACAGCAAAGGTTTCGTTGGTACTGTTGAAAACAAGCAAAAACTTGTAACATTTCTTTGTGAAAATTATCATTTGTATGCCGATATTCCATTACAAAATGAACTGTTAATTGCTGGCGGCTTTTGAGATTCAACTCTATGCTACAGCTTTCGTAATTCTGAAAAAAGCGAAGTTACTGGCTTGAAATCAAATTATTTAGAACCCGATAGTGGATTATTTAGTCATATATTTTATTTCGTTAAAGATCCACATAACTCTATTGTGATTTTACTGATATTTTTAAATTAGGAATTCATTTCCGGAATAAATTATCCTTAAACTGTAAAACAATGTGGCTTAGTATGTGTTCCACAAAACGTGATCTGCTCCTAGGTTGTTACTTAGCAGTGGAGATTCTCTAGGTAATAATACTAGCAAGATATTGCCGGCAATGCTAGCTATAACAGGATGTGGCACTACAAGCTGCTTGGGTTCTAAAATAAGGACTTTCAATTTATCATGTTTACCATTGGAAGAGTCAACGTTGTCATGTCTAGGTATGGTGACATTATAACACCCGAAAAAATGAATGAGCTAGAGAAAGCTTGCACCTACATCACATACAAATTAACATCAACAGCAGATGATTTTTGATATAAATCAATTACACAGTCAATGAGTTTTTGTAGTTAATTTGTCCACAATATTTTGCACATCTGACGCTTTATATTTGCATATTCAGAGAACTTGAGCTTAAGCTTGTATATGGAAAAATGCAGAGAAATTAATTTTTGAACCACTAAATTTTGATCATTTTGGCTGTAAATTCAAAAATTTGCATGTCTACCAAAAATAAATAATGAAGGATCACGTACCTTCTGATTTAATCAGCCCATCAAAATGAAAGTTACTTTGCAGTTATAGTGTATAATTTTGTGCAAATGTCTACACAAGTAATTGTAATAATTTTGAATCTGAGTAACGTGTATTTTTAGTATGTCGTTTTAGTCTATCTTCTCCAATAAATATCTTCAAATATGCAAAAAGTTTGTTTAAATTTATAGGTTTGCTGTTTATGATTAATAAAAATTAGCAATCCAAAAAATTCAAACGGATCAGAAGCTTCGAGGGCAGTACTGGTTTTATTGTTGTTGCAGTACCAGAAAGCTCATTTACAAAGTCAAAAGTTGTCTCATATATTTTGCAAACGCCGATTCTCTTAGCCTCTCTTTTATTTAATATCACTGAACAACAAATTCCAATTTTTGTCTGTTTTCTAATGTGCAATAAGTGTCTCGTATAGGATTTACACCGCCGAGTACGAATCTGTTAACAAAATTTTTCTATCACCTTCCTGTAGAATACATCACTAGAGACTTTCAAAATTTTTTTGCACAAGATTTTTGTTTGTAGATGATAGGTTACTACAATAATCTGCGATCATTATGGAGTTCCACTTCCCTTGGTATCGGTTTTCACAATACATATGTCTGGGTAAAACCCTTCACCATGTTCGTCACTCACAGACCTTAGATTTTCGGAGAAAAAGTCCAAATGCGAGTAGAAAAAATGAATCTTCAAAAACATGTTGCAACCCATACACTGTATTTGGAAATTAAGAAATTCACAATTTCTTCGTAATTTTTTGCCTTTGCGTTTACCAAGAAATTGAAACACACCTCTTTAAATGATACCCATGCATCAGCCTCAATATCGGTCAGTTTTGAATCAAATACACCGTCCTCTATGATGTGACAAATGTACTGCCCAAAGAAAAATTCCTTCTTTTATTTTTGGGTCACTTTGTCTGGGTAATTTTTCTCTTAAATATACGAATTCTTCACCGTCTTTCTTTAAAGCTTTTATAAAGTTTTTCATCATTCCGAAGTTTCATGAGCCTAGGTGCTTGCAGAACTTTGTTTGTATCAACGAAAATAGGATTTGTAACATTTTTTCTCCAGTAACAAGGTTTTCTTGCATTTCTAGTCTTTTATAAAGTAGTGTTTATCTCTTACGCTGGTGCCCTATTTGCAGAGAAAGTAGCAGTACCTGGTTTAACCTATTTGCATTCCTAATTAAAGTGCAACGGCTTATAAATCACCACATATGTACCACCTGTGTTCTGTATGCTCAATTTTTTCAAGTAAAGTTTTCGTATTGTAATAGTTTTCCTTCATATGTACTGCGTGAGCAATAAGAACAGAGCGGTATCAATTTCCATTGTGCAGAACTCCCTTTAAGCTTAAAGAAGGTGAATCAATAAGTAATATCCATTCACTAATTTTGTATTTGACATCCTACTACATTCATTAGTCCAAGAATATCTATACAGTACATCAATTGATCACACCATGTAAAAATGAAGAAAGCCTTATTCAAGTATCCGATATGCGGAAATATGCTTACCACTCTATAATAGATTCCAACCTTGGAACTCGAATCTCAAGAGTTTGGCTTGAGCTATTCACAAATTTAATTCCCAAACTAAGTCCTTAAGCACATTTTCGAAAATAAATGTGGTTGGAAATTAGGATCCGGATCTTCTTCCACAGGTTCAACAATATTATTTTCAGCAGCATTCATATAATCGCCAAATGTATATGAATATATGATTCTGGACGTTTGAAAACAGGAAAATTCTGAATGTGAAAAACTAGTCTGAGAACTGATTGCACGCTTGGGTACTGTACGGTATGCTTCGACTTCAGTGAAATTTCAGATGGATTCGTTAAGCAAAAATATCAATCTCTAATATGATCTTTAGGTTCTCTTTAGACCATAGATACTGAAAAAGGTATTGACTCACGGGTACCGTTCAGCCGGTCGCTTAAAGTCACAGCATACGCTGCGCAAATGATATGCGGTGTCCAAGGTTTATTCTGATCTCCTAGTTTGCATCCAAAATAAAGTTCACAAGCTTTCCTGATTAACGCAGTTATTGGCTATTTGTGAGATCTAATCGTAGACTCGCAATATAAGTAACAGAACATATCCGTTTGATTTAAACACTTTTGCAATTCTGTAAAGTCTATCGGCAACATATACTGGACTGTAAAACATAATTTTTTTATTTATATTTTATTTCTATTTATAGGTGTGTTTATTATATACGTGTTTAGGATATCAACTGCTGTTCATCCTGTCCGCGGCGCTTCGATATCTTAAGTCTGTCTTTGCAACGATTTCTAGTACCTTTGTTTGATATGATGCTGTTTACATTACAATGATGAATCATTCGCCGGATTATGTTTGTGATTATATGTTATACAATGTAAACCGTCTGTAACGGGGGTGATACATTGCATAAAAGACACTATCAAACATTAACGAAACAAATCTCGTGTTGGTTTCTGTATTTGATAAATTAATGATGAGACTTTGCTCTTTAACGTTTTGAATTAATTTGGAGGTGAGCGCCAATAGCAGGTTTAAATGTAAAAACTCTTCACAGTGTTTGTCATGTCCTAGATAAATAAACATATAAACAAAAAATAACCATAAACCAGGTTCAACTACACACAAGTTCGTTACATTAGATAAAGATGTGTTTTAAATTCGTCCACGAGTGACTTACGCTTCTGTCTCGTTCTTAAATATTGGACGCCTAGAGCGAAACTTGAAGCATTGGATAGGAAAACGGATTTTCGCATATTATCAAGAACACAATAGATCATTATTTCTGCATTTGTATACAAACATCCAAACCTCTTGATAATTCATTATTACCGATTTTCTTAGTTAGGATATGTTTATTTAATTCCAAGTTTCTTTTCTCATACTAGCAAAATTTTGTATCATACTACCTGAAATATTTTACATTTGTATTCAAAAGCAGATTAATAACAAATTATCGACACAAGATAGTTTTGACGCATAACCGAAGATATTATTGTACCTATTATTGTATCACCTTCGCCTCTCGTCACTGCGGAAAATGTATTAGACGTTCTATCTGCCCTTGGATCTAATGGGTGTTATTCTGAAACAGGCCCTAATTACTAATTGACGTTTCTAGACCTCTGTAATCCATACTTTCACGGGGTTAGCTCCAGAGGCGCCCAATCGGATATATTGTCATCGCTTATAACTATCGCTTCATATAGTAATAGGTAACACTACGAAGCCTAATTTTATTTTATATGTATAAATATTAAAACAGACAAGGCGTAGTTTTTCTTTACAGATTATATACAGATAAGCGTCACTAATAAAAATAAGGATACTGTTCGTTGATAAAAACAATTTTTACTTTTGGTTTAATACAGAAAACGTAATCAACTAACGCGAACCGGAAAGTTTTAAAAAACATAGAATACAAATGAAGAGATGCATATTCGACCACAACACCCTCAAAACAATGATCTTGTCTTTTGCAAATTAAACCGGTTCAAATTTAATACTGCAGCGCCATTTAGTAGAGCTTTGACTGAAGTAATTACGTTAGAACGCAGACGAAAGGTTGAATACACAAAAGATGATTAACAGCTCCCCTCTGCGTTACATCTTTGAGATCTGTTAATTGACAAGTACAAGGTTTTGCATTTAAAGACCACGGTAGGTATATTCAAGAAGTTATTTAATATTATAATAAGAACTCTCCAGATTGTAAATTGTATATTCTGAGATATTGTAGATTAATCCAGAACAATTAGATAGGATATAAATTAACGTTGAGTGGTTTTGCAAGTCAATTCTAATTGCAGCTTTGATTGTAATACTTGAGTGTTAATGTAAAATTTATGCTGTAGCTTAGAACTGTAAAATATAGATATGTTACTCTCCTGTTGACATAAATCGCCTCATTCGATATAAATTAATTATAGTAATTAGTACTTCGTACGTAAATTAATTGTGGTGCTTCGAAATTAAGTTAGTTAAAAAAATAGAATTGTACTTATGCTTGTAATGTTAGTTAAAGCCCTGAAGGTAAATCGTTGTAGTAATACGAGTTGCTGAAAGAGGCTTGTATAACCAGTTTGAAAATAAAGAAGTGTCGTTATTGCAAATAGACTTCTCGTTACGATGCGTAAAATTGTTTCGGGTCTGAACATAGCGTTCTCTGATTTTTGGAAGTTAGAAGATCATTCGCACGTGAAACTTGAAAATTAAATGAAATCTCTAACCAAAGTAATTGTCTTATTATGTAGTTTCTAGGCAGAGACTCTAATTCTCTACAAAAGTTTTGACAGTTACCGCTAACTAGCATCTAGCTTATTACGAGGTTTACATTTAACTTGAAATGCTTAAGTATTTATAGTCTAATTTAGCTACCTTCGCGTGCTATGCGTGGAAATTGGCCTAGTACAGATTACATTAGAACCCTAACTGAATTTAGATAATTCTTAATCCGTATAAATTCTCAGTTCTCTAGCAAACATGTACAAATCGCAATTGCTGCAACCACTAATAGTTCTAGAATTAGGTGTGTTCCAAACTCTGTTTGTGCATTTGTGCGGTTAATGCAATGTTTTGTTAGATCGTAATTTCGTTCCGCACAAATAAAATGTTTTTTTTATAGATTTTGCAGTAACTCTGACTAAAAAGTTTTATGAAAGGTACGAAATAAATAATTGTTCTTAATTCTTGTTCTAACTTCTTAATAAAATGCAGACTACCAAATATTTTGTATTTCCTCGTAAAACCAAAACAATATGAATACGACATGAATCAAATAATTCATCTCGCTAGGTAAACAAATATCTTATATTGAACTGATTTCTGCTGAAGAATATTATCTTACGGTGGAAATATGTTCAAGTTTACATTCGGTGCTATAAGGAAGTGCTTCATAAAGAAATGGTGGCGAGAATCGCGGGTATACAAAATAATCGTTAATGATAAGGCACAATGATCACAGACAACAAGTCTCGCAAAAAAGCTTCATCACAGTATGAAAAAATCGATAGGTTTTGCTTAACAATACATTTGGCCATCTGTATCATACCTAACTCTCCTTTGAGAAAGTTCTTTGTCCAAATTGCGTTTACTATTTTTCATATGACATCGCCTGAAAACAACATATTTCTTAGCCCGTGAAAAAATGTTGTTTTTGATAGCGATTAGATAACAATTCTTAAATTTAAACATATTTAAGTAATTAAAGGTTATCGAGAGACATATTGCACCATGTTGTAAACATCCAATGCCGTAAACTCGAGCAACTTCAAGAAAAGCCAAACTATATAGATAGTTATTTGTATGGAAAATAACGTATTTGTGAAAACACTCGATATACGGTGGCTAAATGCATAGGCACGGTTAATGAAGGAGTTTTCATTCTTAATGACGAAAGAATCATGTTCTAAGATAAGAATAACGGCATTTACTACGTACTGCGCGAAGGAAGGCGTTTTCCAACGAATGCCCGTGTTTCCGTTCAAAGATATTCATTGTGCGTAAACATGTTCATTAAACGAAATTTAATTCAACAATCAAAGAGTTTGATCTATATTTTGTTTTCGAAATACTCAATCGTCTATAAAATACGTGTAAGGGCGTGGGAATGTTATAAAAAATTTTCATTTTACAGGAAATCGCGTGTAAATATTTTAATTTCATTTTTCTTTTAATAACAAACAGACGTTAGTATTTTGATAAAAGCTTATTCAATTAACTTCAGTTCATATTCTAAGAAGTACCATTGTATTGCAATTGAAAAGTAACAAGGAACGTGATTTATTGACATATATTATAGAACAATCAACATAAGGGAATGATAAAATAGCTGAGAGCGATGATAGAATTCGTGAAAGCAATAAACTAAGCAACAAAACCTTGACTACGGAAAAGATAGCAAGAGGACATTAATCATTACAGAGCTCAAAATCATTAAAACGATGAATCTAGTAATGCTGCATTACACGCCTTCCATAACAACCAACTACAAGATACAAAAGTGACCACGATTTTTCCCGAAGCTTACGTCACATGGTCTCGCTTTTAAAAACCCAATGGATATTAAGAAGGCTAATCCGTGGTCATTTAAACGTCACTAGACTGTAGACCTGATGACACGACGTAACAAAAATTCCGCAGTTTTAGAAGTGAAATGTATTCGAATATGGTTAAACAGACGATTCTATTGAAATAGCGACAGAAAAGTGATTTCAATACTCAAAAGTCTGTAATATTATTTGGAGTATTTACAATGATTCTAAAATGGAGAATAACTAATTGAAAATGATTAGACTATTGCCAGATAAAGCATATGGAATTAGAGAGACTATTTTTTTTTGTTATTTAATGGTATTATTTTGGTATTTTAAAACGATTTGAACAATTTTGAAGCACATGTTGGTTGCCCTATGGATAAGTGTATCGATGAGCAGATTTGGAACGCTAAAATAGATCTTGATTAAATTTAAACATGGACTCTTATTTATAGAGTAGTCAGTTAAGATTTTTTGTGTCAGTATTTAATTTTAGAGTAGAATGTGCATATAAGTCGATCATTTGATTTGAAGGGTAGCAGGATTTTGGTGCAGATTTTGCCAGTATATAAGAAAATAATTAAACCTAACTGACCAGATATGTTAGATGCAATTTTTAAGGAAGCCTGTTAAATCATTGTTACTATATAGATAAATTTTGTGTATAATAAGATTTAATTAAAGGGTTATTTATGAATGAAAATTAAGAGACTAATATTTGTAAGTGCTCATCCTAAATATAAAAATTATATATACAGGGTGTCCCAAAAGTAATAGTCCAAATTGAAGGGTTTGATAGCTGAGATTAATACCTATTCAAATAACTATACATGTTGTTATCCAATTGTAGATGGTTTCAGAGTTATAGCAATTTTCGCGTTTTGTGTCAAAATCGTGCAGAACTTCAAATATTAGTTTACAATAAAAGAAATACTGACTTCTTGAAGGTAGTTCGTTTTCTGTACTATGCGTGAATGCTGCGTGTTTAATAAATGAGGACTTCCTCAAACATTTACTAATTATCGCAAGACAAAATCTTAATTTTTACATAATTTTGGTTCTATGAAAAATAGTGCGTGTTTTTCAAACTTAAATTACTCAAAAAAAGTATTACCATCGAAAAATGCACACCTATCCAAAAAACTTCATTAATTAATGCACTTTGTTTAAAGATATAACTGGTAGGTCTAAGATTAAATGCATAGAAAATTTTGGTTAATTTGTAGGTACAATCCCATGAACAGCACTTTTATTAAAGAATTCGTAAGTAATAGCCAATTTATAATTTTTGTAAAAGTTTTAGTAGATAATCAAACGTACTTAAAATTCGTTTACAACAAATGTTCAAATGTCCTGCCATCAGTTCTTATACATAAACTGATACCGTTTTAAAAATTCGTTTTAAAAACCTGAAGACGCGACCGTCTTCTCTCAGCCTTTCAACGGCTTTGCGTATTTTCTACGAAGGTCCTGTTCGTTTGTGGTATGTGTTTTATACACATTTTCTTTCATATAACCCCACAAGAAGTAATCCAGGCGGTTGAGGTCGTGCAACGCAGTGGCCAATAGATAGTGCCTCCTCGTCCTATCCAACGATTGGGAATATGCAAGATTTAAGTGTTCCCTAACATTACGAGCATTGTGTGCTGGAGCGCCATCGTGTTGAGACCCTACATGTGATTTTCGAATGCTCTACCCGAAGGTACTACATTGGCCAGGAAGCGAGTTTTTTTTAACCTGGAAAATGTTGAATTTTGCCGAACCCTTGGTGTTCCAAGCGAGGTAGGTTAACGTGCGTGACAACACTCACACACGAGACCGCTAGTTTACCTTTCACCTAAACGAGTGCGTTTTTTTGTGAAAAATGCTCGCCTAACATTTTTCAAGCGGACCGTGTCAGAATTCGAACCCGCGATCTTGGACGTAGTAGTCACGCCACGGAAACGCCCATCGTGTTGAAATCACATTATACGCATAGTTTCTAGAGGCATATCTTCTAAAAGATCGCTTAATTCTTGTCGAAGAAAGTGATGGTACCGTTGCGCATTGAGCCTGGGTGGTTATTCGAATGCTCAACTAATGTGCTTGCGACTATCCCAGCCCACAAATTAATGCTAAAACGTTGTTGAAATGGGTCGTGTCCTACAGTTCTTGGGTTTTCAATTGCCCAAAAGTGGAGATTGTGAATATTAAATATTCCAACCCTATGGAAAGATGATTCATCACTCCATAAAAATTTTTCAAAGAATTGTTGATTGTGGCGGTGTCTGCGGAGCATTTCGCAGCAAACGCTACCCTTTGTTGTTTGTCCGTTGATAATAGAGCTTGCGCGCGTTGCACGCGGTATGGATGAAGATTGTTTCTGCGCAATATACTGTGTACCGTGGTTTATGGAACCCCAGATTGCCTGGCAATGTCCCTATCACTCGTTGAACATAAGCGTGATGCACTCTTTCAAATACCCTGCGGTCCGGAAAATTGGCTCGGTTAGGAAAACGAACTCTGTATTCTCTAGCAGCTTGTCGTGCATTGCAATTACATGCTCTATATACAAAATGCATTTCAGCATACTCACGAGCAGTATAGTACATTTTCTAAATGTAGAATTTTGAAACTAAACAACAAAAGCAACAATAATCACAAAACAGAAATACACTATCTTAAGATTTGACCTAATCTGGTCGAACAATTGTACACGATTCAAAAACAATTTTTAATTGAATGCAGGAATGTTTTCATTTGTGTGCCATTGTAGTTGATTTAAAGAAGTGACTCTTTACCTGATTTACCTTAAATTACCTTGAAAAAAATGTTGGCAATCTGTTATTTATTAAGAATGTGATGCATAATTAAGGACGTGCATAAGCTAATTTTTAAATACATTTGATTATCTACTAAAACTTTTACAAAAATTATAAGTTAGCTTTTGCTTGAATTCTTTAATAAGAGTGCTGCTCTTGGGATTGTACCTACAAATTACCCAAAAATAGTGTATGCATTTAATCTTGGACCTACCAGTTATACCTTCAAACAAAGTGCATAGATAAATGAAGTTTTTTGCATAGATGTGCACTTTTTTATGGTAATACTTTTTTTGTGTAATTTTAGTTTAAAAGGCACGCACAATTTTTCATAGTACCAAAATTATGGAAAAATTATGATTTTGTCTCGCGATAATAAGTAAATGCTTGAGGAAGTCCTCATTTATTAAACACGCAACATTCACTCATACAACAGAAAACTAACTACCTTCAAAAGGTCAGTATTTCTTTTATTGCAAAACGCAAAAGTTGCTATAACTTTGAAACCATCGACAATTGGATAACAAAATGTATAGTTATTTGAATAGGCATTAATCTCAGCTATCAAACCCTTCAATTTGGACCATTACTTTTGGGACACCCTGTATACACACACGCACACACACACACACACACACACACACACACACACACACATACACTCACACACACACACACACACACACACACACACACATATATATATATATATATATAATATGTATACATAAAAGATAAGTAAATTTAATGAGCCTTAAGTTAATACAAAGTAAAAAAGGATTAATGGCAAGTGACTCAAATTTAGCCACGAGAGCATCCTGTGTTGCTTGACATGTTTCGCCCTAATTGGGGCTCATCAGGACAGGAGTAGCAAAGTTGTAATATTTAATACTGACACATTATGAGAAGTACAGCAACATCTAGCTCACAATTTGTGTCTTCGTGTCGTTTCACATGCTAAAACCTGCGATGTTAGGTGAAACAACACGAATTGACGGAACTGACAGAGTTTTCAAAATGAAATCAAGCACAGCAATATCAGAAAGCATTTATACATAAAATATTTTTTCTCTAAAGCATAGAGAACATGTACAGCATAGTTTCTTTCAAACATAAAATAATTTCTAAGAAGTACTTATTATAAAAAAATGTTTCTTACTTTATCTTAAATTTACAGAACTAAATTTCTTTCTTATGGATATTTACCAGACTTTGTTTATTCTCACGCTTGTAAGGTTTATTTGTACAAAAAATCCTTGACAGATAATCTATTAAAGGGTCAGAGTCTTCCGCGTTTTTATCCAGCTCATAATTAAATATCCTCTTATTTTAAATTGATTTCCAAATCTACTTACAAGATTTTCCATATTTAATACCCTCGTTTTAAACAGCAGTTACCAAAGTACATTTTTGATAAAATCTTTTTTTTCATTGTTTAATAAAATTTTTAAAATAGAGCTATATTGAAGAATCTTCCCTCTAATAATTTCTATTTCTTTTTTAAGTTGCGTTTAAAACGTCACGTCTATATTAATTTTATCAATGTAATGAATAAATTACAGTATGTTTACCGCATACTTCAAATAACATTTTGCGATCGAATTAAAGAATAGAATCAATGAATTACCGTTTTTAATAAACGGTTTCTTTTATATATATATATATATATATATATATATATATATATATATTTTTATATATATATATTTTTATAAAAACTGATTATTATAAATCAAAAAAACATGAATTTGACTACGAAAATACTTCTGTTTTAGCCGTAGAAGAAGACCTTACCCGCCGTTTGTTTAAAGAAATGTTTTTTATTATATATAAACAAAAAAATTCAATTAATCAAAAAACGGATACTCAAAATCTGTCTGCAATATACATTAATATTTTTAATTTAGCATAACCATCCTACCGTTAACTTTATACTACTAACTATAGCCATAAGTGTATTCTCCGCTAACTAACATTTAGAAAATTTTATATTATATATCCTTTCTACACTAACAACAATTTATACTCACTCAACTGGTCATTCATATCTTTATGTTGATATCTATAACACGCCTTTTAATTAGATTGTAACGTTTAAGTCTAGTCATTTATTTTCAATTATTTAAGTGTTATGGTACGTTTTTTTAACTAATTTTAATTTATACTTAGTTGTTCTTTTTATAGCTGTGATAATGTGAATAAATTTCACGAAACGTCGCATACAATTCAAGTTTTTTATTTTTAATTTTTATACTTCGGTCCTCAGTAACCGTAATCAGTTTTTATAAAAATAAATATGCAGGACATGATACAATTCAATATCAATTTATATATATATATATATATATAAATTTATTTATTTCCAGAAAGTAGTAGAAAATGCGCGATTCCATTCTAAATAATAAACGCCTATTTTACATAATATTCTTGGAAATCCTCATCAGCGTTCAAAATTGTTGAGTTTTATTACGTCGTTACCTCGTTCTAGTTATTACTGACGTACACGGTTCGTCCTACTTTAACACGTATACAATTATTGTGGCGTCCCATACTAATGCAAAGGATTATCAATTTTATTGGTTATTTAATAGATTTTATGAGGTTTTTCAATGTTCGAGCCGCTTTCTGAAATAAACGTTTATTTATTAAAAAGTTCATACGAAATTGAGGTATTCTCCCAAAACTTCCTTTCTAATCTCGTCTATTCCAGAACATTTTCTATTTAAAACAAATTTATATAATCCACAGTGCAATTATTTAAACCTTAATTGCTTTTAATGCAAAGGGCTGCATTTTATAGAAATATTTGCTTCTACGGCAAAACGTGTTTTAATATTAAAATTACGGTTTTAAATAAAACATTGATGCTAGTTTCCTAATCAAACTGCATAAAACTAGCACTATCCTATATTATTTACAATAAATGAAAAGCATTTTTATATGCATCGAAAATGCATTGATAATTAATAAGTGAAAATAAATGGTTTTGTGTTTATCTTAAAATGATCAATTTGCATTCGCATTGAATGCGTTCTAGGGTATCTAAAATTAATTATTTTTACATAAACAGCTTACATTGTTTGCTATGTATTTACAATACACTTATACACTACAGCGTGATTATTTATACACACGCAATGCATTTTTCGCTTGTACATTTTAATGAATAAAAGTACACTAGTATTATACAAGCGTAACTATGAATTTACGGAAATTTTTTATATATACATATATACATATTAAATCGAGTTAGTAATTGAAAGATAGAAAATATAAGGTCCCGGTTAGGATTCGAACCTGTATCTTAGTTTTTCGTGGCCCATGCGTTTTCCATTTACGGCACCGAAACTGGTGACTATAATTGAAAAATTATACAAACATGTGTGTATATATATATATATATATATATATATATAGATATTGGTTAATTATATATGTATATATATAAATATATATACGAGTATATATAAATATTTTAGATTGTTAATTACACAAGGTAAGTTGATAAATACTATTGTATTACAGTGAATAAGATGAAATAGTAACTTTGACTTTTATGCAAAACCCAAATGATCATTTCAAACCAAGCTAGTAATTGAAAGATTTGTAAATTTCCCAATTGTCGTCATCGATCTCGGTGGCGTAATTGGTAAACGCATGGTTCCAGCAAAACCAGGATACAGGTTCAAGTCCTATCCAAGACCTTATATTTTCCATCTTTCAATTACTAGCTCGATTTAAAAAAATCATTTGGGCTTTGGATAAAAGTCTAAGTTATTATTTCATCTTATTCACTGTAATACGATAGTATTTATCAACTTACCTTGTGTAATTAACTATCTAAAACATTTATATATTTAATACTTGGCTTATAGCCGTTATTTTGAGCGTAGCTTCTTGTCTATAACTGACATAAGTCAAAACTTGACAATGTCACAGATATTATTGACCAAAATGCCAGACGTAATTAAAAGTTAGGTTTATGTTTAGTTGTGTACACGATTTAAATTTGCAAATTTCCCAATTGTCGTCATCGGTCTCGGTGGCGTAATTGGTAAGCGCGTGGTTCCGGCAAAACCAGGATACAGGTTTAAGACCTGTCCAAGACCTTATATTTTCCATCTTTCAATTACTAGCTTGATTTGAAATGATCATTTGGGCTTTGCATAAAAGTCGAAGTTATTATTTCATCTTATTCACTGTTATATATATATATATATATATATATATATATATTCGTATCGCCACCTTCAGTCTCTGTTTATGTTGAGTAAGTAATGAAGAGATGTTCCTTTGTAGTACTATATATGCTATTTAGAGAACATGCTCCGTTACACTTGCTTGATTTCTAGTGCGTCTCTGTGCCAATAGACCTGGTGTGTTTTGTGTATTTCTTGTGTATGTCTGATTTGACAAAATATTGCTTTCTGGCTGTTTAACGATGCGTAGACTAGTGATTGTTAGTTTCCATCCCTGCGGTAGTATTTGGGAATCATTCAATTGTTTTTGAGATTATGCAATCGTTATTCTATTTCAATGGCTCCTCGGATTATTCTCGAGGTGTAGTGTTCAATCTTAGCTAGCGTTCTAGTATTCTTAAAGGAGATGTTGTGACCTATAGTGCTAAAGTGCTGAGTTAGAGATGAGGTTTTATCGTTTTCTTTTATTTCATTTTTATGTTCTTCCTTGCTTCCACTCATTCTTCTGTTTGTCTTCCCAATGTAAGATTGAGTCCTTGGTCTTCTAATGAGATCTTGTCTTTTGGATTTTTTAGGATTGCGTTGATTTTTCTATGAGTGCTGAATACCACTCTTTCCTATCGGCACTGTGCGGGAGATGTTGCACGTTTCTTTTACCAGGAGTTCCTAATAGGTGTTTTTTAGTAGCAGACCCCCTTTTTAGTTCCTAATGTTTAATCAACATTTCCAGAGCTATATAAATCAAACTTTCACTAGTATTGCTCGGGAGGACTACCGAAACACATAAATTCAACTCGCCAAATCTGATAAATTTCTACACACGGATAATTATTGTTCCATAAAGTTCTATAAAGTAGTACATAACTTAATAAAACTTAATTTCTATTTTATATGTGTAAATATTGAAACAGGTATTATTATAAAAGTACAGCTTTTCTTTCAATATTATCTACAGATGAGCGCCAATTACAAAAATCACGATGCTATTTATTAATACGGACATTTTTTTTCAGTACACCATATCTATTGAAATAGCCAGAACATAAAGTTTTAGAAATCTTAAATCAGATATGAAATTGTGCATATAGCAATGTAATTAGCATATAAATGCACAGCCACTCCTCCAGAAGCCTAATGCTTTCTGTTTCAAAGTTAGTCCAAATATAATATATGGTGTGGATTCGGCTACGTATACGGCAATATCTGAAATTTGTAAGTTGCAAAATTATAACTAGGTGAAACTTGAAAAACAATTGAACGTTTATATAGAATAATCACGTTATTATGTAGTTTCCAGGTAGGTAAATTAATTTTCTACAAAAGCTTTGACAGCTACCGTAAATAACTTCTAGCTTATAACGGGGTTTATATCAAACTTGAAACGTTAAGTGTTTACCTATACATTCGCGTGCTATGGGTGAGAATTGCCCTAGTGCGGATTACATTAGAACCTTATCTGGATTTAGATAATTCTTAATCCCGGTAAATTCTCGAACATTGTCTAGCAGCATGTAGGAATTTCTGCAACCACTAATAGTTGGTGTATCGTACTGTTCCCAAAATGTGAGCGTCTTAATACGATTAATGTAATGTTGCGTGATTGGAATTTCAATGATGACAAATTTGCTCATAAATTATGCCATGCCCTTTGTAATATATATATATATATATATATATATATATATATATATAAAATATATATATATTCTTATGCTGCCCCCCACACTCTTTTTTTTGTTGTTGCACCTTTTGTTATTAATTTAATGATTTTATGTGATGTGCAAATACTTATTTCACGCCACGTACTTTAGCAACGTTTGGTTGGTTAATTAAATCAAAATCGTTTTTAATATGCCTCGACTATATGAACTCTTTCTTCTCAGGGTATCCCCCCTCTTACCGTGGGTTCAGTGGTAAGTAGATGTGCAATGCCCAACCAAACTGCACTATCTTTTGTTTTAGTACCTTGTTTTGAATTTACATGTGTATATGCCAAATTTTATATGATCCGCGTAGCCTTGTGCCAAATTAATTAATACCACAAAATTTATGACTTTGACGTTATAATACACCGTACTCACCTGGATTATACGTCGTTACTGGCCTCTCTTAATACTGGCTCAAAATCCTGTTCGCCGTATGCGCCTTCACAAGGTTTCACTATCACTTTGAACTGCCGTCTAGCCACCAGGTGTCTTTTCTTTAATTTTGTTACGCCCAAATCTAAAATAAATATAACCCGAATTTAGAATTTAGAATACCCTTTTTATTTTACTTCCCCTGCGCTAATTCTTCCGTAGTAATTCCTTCCTTGACTTGTACACTTCTGCTTGCTACTCTTACGCTGCCTTCTAATTTAGCTCCTCTCGTTCTAAAACAATCCAAAGCTACCCTCGTTCCTATTAACCATTCAATCCAAATCTATCCTCGTTCCTATTAACCACTCAATCCAAATCTATCTTCGTTCCTATTTACCGCTCAATGTCCCGCTACACATAAATCCATATCCAAATCCATCCTTATATTCTTCACTCTTATGTTTCTCACTCGATGCCTTCTACCTATATAATCTCGTTCCAATTCAAACTTATCTTCCGCCGGTTTGCTGTCGCACTAATTCCAATATTCACTTTTATTCGTCGCCGCTATTAATTCTTTATACACTGATGCTTCTCTTTATTCCTTCTTTATAAATCAAACTCTTGCAATTCAAACACATTTATTTAATCTTCCAAAAATATTTATACAATTTAGCGCAGTTTCATAAAACACGTCTTTACACAAAAATAATTCGGAATCCATTCTCTTTGTTTACTATCCTAGGTGATAATTACAACATTTTCTGCCTACTCTATTACATATTATATAAAAAAAAACATCCAATAACATTTTATCACTGAGTTTGTGTCACAAATACCTTAAATTTTGTCTTTTACACTTTCCTATTTTATACATAATATTCTATCAATGGTCCTAAATGTTTCACAATCCTTCAATCATATTTGACACTGCTATTACTTATAATTTTGAGATTACATGTTTGTCCAAAAGTTGATTCTAGTAAAATAAAAGCCAAAATATTTCACATATGAACCTGGATCTGCGAGGTTAATAGTGGACAACCATAGACGCATCCGGTTTTCGGTTGGCAAATGTACGTTCAATGGCCTATTAAATTATAACTCAGTATAAAACCTTGAGCACTGTGTATTTTATCACGTCATCAAGTCATTTTAATTTACATCTTGGCACTTACATTTCAACTAACATTTTAAATACTTTAACGTATGTAAAGTACGGCAAACATACATTTTAAAATTACGGGATCTGATATATGGATTATTTTATTTGGCATACACTACCTTCTACACAAAACCACCCTTAGAACCCTTGTAGCTCCTAATGACATCACAATATATATATTGCTGTGATATGTACAAAAAGCCTCTCCATTAATCTTAAACTAAGGTTTTTAAATCGAGTCCCACAGATTGGACGCCAAGAATGCTCTGAAACCACCAAAATTCGGGTACTCCGCTTTTCGAATCGAGCCTCACGAATTGGGCGTCAAGAATGCTGTGAATCCTACAAAAAGCTATTCATTAACTCAACTGTTCCGTTGACTTTCTTCTGTAGCGGCTCCGTGGCGTAGTGGTATGTGTGTGACTACTACGCCCAAGGTCCCGGGTTCGAATCCCGACACGGTCCGCTTGGAAAATGTTAGGCGAGAATTTTTTACAAAAATACACCCTCGTTCGGATGAGAGGTAAAATGGAGGTCCCGTGTGTGAGTGTTGTCACGCACGTTAAAAATCCCTACCTTGCTTGGAACAGCAAGGGTTAGGCAAAATTCCAAATTTTCCAGGTAAAAAAAACTCGCTTCCTGGCCAGTGTAGTACCTTCGGGTGGAGCATTGGAAAATCAAATGTAATGACTTTCTTCTGTTCATCGCCTCGGCTGCTCCCCTAGATAAACCTTCATCCTCAATCATAAAAAAAACAAACACATTCCTATCACAAACATGAACGTTAACTCTATTTACATCAATATTCACAATACATTAAAATTTCAAAATTAAAATTCAGCATAAATTTCAGTATCAGAAAATTTCAAGATTAAATTTATTATCATTTTAATGTGCATCCAGAATTAAAGTCTTTGTAGGATGCCTACTAATTAATGTAACAATATATGCAGACCTGAGTCTGAGTACAAAGGGAGCATCTACCACCCCTTTACGTTAATTAACCAGGTTCGTCTAATTGAGCTCAAAGACATACCCAAATTTCCATCAAGAACATAAATACTAAATACTCCTTTCGACTTAAACAAGAAAATTTCACCTTAAAATTAAAAATTTGTTGTTAGTACAACTTCATTACTGTCCATTTTAAGTAAATAAATTATAAAGTTATTCAACACACACGAAAGCATCAAAGTTCAAACAAAATAGTATAATTTACCTGAAGGTTACTGCACTCGTAGCTTCAATGTACATCGTCCCTTTTGTTAATCACACCATTTCAACTGGGTTATATTTACGGCTTCTGATTCTCAACGCTTTTAAAATTTCTCCACCACCATTCATCTAAAGTTGTTTCAGGGCTTTTCCGGAATTCATCTGTGTATATCTGACCCTTGTTTTGTGGATCCAGACACGTTTATGAACCATTTAATTATTAACACCCCCAAAAAATAGCAAAGAAATTCATGCTTCTTTCACCAATATACGCCAAAACTGCCTACTTTTGTGTTTTCATTCGTCGGTGCAAATTTTGACTAATTAGTACAGTGATACTAACTTTATTACCTTGTATCTTCTTTTCTAAGTGCACTAAAGTACATTCATTGTAGCACGTAAAGAACAAACTGTTTTTTAAATTACCAAAATATACGAGCAAACTGTTTAAATTATTTCATCAAAACCGGAAAACTAAAAAGCACTGTTTAACGCATTGAATCAAGTCGCAGATCTAAGAGAGCTTGTTCATATTAACTTGGGTATATATAGAAGTTAGCCCGTCTGTCGGTCTAGTCCCCAAAACGGACAATTCTAAAGAATTTCGCATGCTATATTCCCATTCCGCAGCCCGGCATGCGATTTTTACAAAATTTGCACTCGCATCAGTTAAATCTCAGAAATTTCGACACGGCTCGCAACGTCTGGAAATAACTAATTAAATTTTATACAGAAATGTTATTTTTACCTCTCAAGTTTGCTTTTTACTTTCAACCAATCGCAACCCAGTGACGTTGCTCCACTCACGCCTTTTACTATATGTGTCTCGGTCTTGCGCATATTATTTGTCTCTATCTACCCTGTTCTTATTGGTGCAAATTGATATTCTTTATTATCGATTATTTCAGTCCATGTGGACTGTGAATTAACCTACCTTTAGCATTTCCAGTAACTATTAAGCTACGGTTTCTCCAAGATTTTCTATAACCATTTGTTATCTGCCACATTTACGCAGAATGAGCCTTTTAAAAATACGCATTTGTTCAAACATAATACTTCTAAATAACACTTCTACGATTTGCATTTTATTGGGTTTTTACAAGTTTTGATGCGTATTATATGTTCCTACTGGTTCAATTAACTTCAATTAAAATTAATACCCTTTAATTTTTAGTGACTCCTAATCAAATATTAATTATTATCTGTACATTTTGTTTAATACCGGTTACTTAAAATTGAGTTAATTAATATAAATTTTGCACGTAATTTTCTATTTGTTTCTTTACTAGGAATAATTAAATTACACGCAGAGCTTTTAATACTGCTTCCTTTTTTTATAGCAAGCGTCTTGTACATAATTTAACTCCTTATTTTTAATGAAACGAATGAATTTTTATGCTTCACGGTTTTTTAATAACGCGTACCTTTTCCCAAAGCTTCTACACTATGATTAAAATTATTTGATGTGATTATTTAATTTTCTACCCTGGTCTAAATATGAGTAATATATATATATATATATATATATATATATATATACATTGCTATGATAAGGGGGTAGTTTAAGGTTAGATTAAGTCATAGGAGTCGTAGGATAGATATAAATAACTTTAACTTTAAGAAAACCAAATAATTCCATCTATTATAGGAGTAAATCGACTATTGTACAAAAAGTCAATTGCGAGGACACTGTATCTAAAGGATATTTGATTTAATGCACGAAAAAGAAGCTCCTTTAGTAATAATCCGATACAATTTAATTAGAATAGTAATGAGTGTATCGTATAATATGTTTAAGTATAATTTACGAGTAAAAATAAGATTTTAGAAGCAACTAATTGCAGCAAATAAAATTATCGGGAAACATAGATAAACTGGCATACTTAATATTTAATAATTACGTCGAAAATATCAACGCATCCAAATGCAAACGCATCTTAATACGTCACTAAATACGTGACTAGAAAGAATACATTTGTTCAGAAAATCAATATTCTGTAATAAACAAATAAACACCAGGCGGATCAATTTACACGATAATGTTTTGGACTTGTAAAATGTAAACGACATACATTAAATACGTGATTGAATAAAAGCAATAATCGGAAATCCTAACAAAATGCAGTAATATACGAAATGCTTACGTGATTGATGGAGCATTTCGTCAAGAATTAAACCAGGAAATTTGAGAAAATACCGAGTTCTGCAAGAGAAAGCAAAGTACAAGCCTTAATTGATAACACGCAAATGAAAACGATTGATGGAAAGGGCTTATAAAAAGAATAGGAAATTAATAAACATTTAGTTCATATTCAACCAAGAACCAACATGCTCAAATGCAGTAGAAATTTACGTAATGAAATGTTAAAATTTAGAAGAAATAAAATTTGAAATTGCAAAAATTTGTGCGACGAAAAATAAGCCGATCTACAAATAGTTGTAAGTTAAACAATTAATTAAATTTATTTTTAATATTTAACAAAACAGGGCTTTTTTTATTGGGACGGCTTTTGCTGATGCCATTTTATTGGGACGGCATTTTTGTTGATACCACTTTTGTTGAGACGGTTTTTGTTGAGTCGATGTTCATGTCGAGATCTAAGCCTTAGCGCAACTCTAAAAATACGTCTGAAAGTGAGATCAAAAAGGTATCCAAAGTTAATTCAAGGAAAAATACCAGAGATCAAAAGTGTATAATTCTCGCCAATAAGTAAAGCGGACACAACAAGGGATGCAGACCACAGACACTATGAGGGAACTCCAGTGACCATTCCACATTAGCGATTTTTAAACATTTTATTATTTAAAGATTGTTTCAAATTTAATATTTGCTATACATTATGTATTTGTAAGAGTTATCAAAAAGGTCATTTGAAAATATGAGAACAGGGAGGGCAATTTAGAACGTTCGAAGATACTTGAGAGTAATTAAAATGTATTTTTTGCTGGCTTTTAGGAAAGCATAAATTTGTTAAATGTAAATATTCTATACAAGGGAAAATATTGAGGGTACACAACATTGTACATATTACCAATTATTATATTGTGTGATTTTGAACTGATTTATTTGAATCCATTTAAAGGGTCAAATAAGATTTATTAGGAAGTCGAGCATTCAGTGAGCTAGTAGTGGTAAACAAATAAAATATAACGTACAATATTGGGGCTTAATGGAGATAAAGTAAATATAACATATCAAATAAAAATTTATATCAAATAAAAATATCACAGCAATAAAATCGTAGAACATTTCATAGCAATAAAAATGGCACCCATCGTAGAGGCTTAAAAACCAAAAAAGCTATATCATATCAATATATATATATATATATATATATATATATATATATATATATATATATTGAAGCCTTTTAAATTCCGATTTAGTTTAACGAGAAATTCCGATAATTAGAAATGGAGCCCACGGCAAATTAAGATGGAAGGTGGCTCTAAGTTGAGGAAATCTCAAAGGCAAAGCGGCTAGTCGAACTATATGCTCTGGGTAGAGAATGAGCTGTGGGTCGGGGTGTAATTGCAACCACTAATAATAAAAATAAGGCGCCACCGTATTTTTTATACTGAGAAGACCTAATACAAGTCCCTTGTACAAGGCTAATGCGGAAACCTTTCTCCTATAACCGCTATATAATTTTAAAGACCTCCTAATCTTTAAAGTATCTTACCTTATGGCTCGACCTTGACCTTAGCAATCCTCCATTGCACCTGTGAACAGATTAAACAAAGAAAAGCACTGTTTGTGCATTCAAACTCAAAAATAATTAAATACAATCAGAATCGACTTTCATTCCTCTTAAATAAAAGATAGTCTTTAGTCCGAAAATAAGAATCTATTCTTTTGGTATCCAATAAAGTAATTTTTACAAAAATATGTCTTCCTTTATAAGTTAATTTAAATTAGGAAGAGTTAATTACAATGGTACTGAATATATCCGTACCAATTACTATTTAATGAAGTTTATATAACAGATTGACAAAGCATAAAATTGCTTATTTATAGAAAGAGTTAATTATGGTAAATTTACCTTAATTTCACAGTAAATAATTACAGATCATTGTTCATAAAATATCAAATGTAGAAATTTAATTTCTAAAGGTTCAAAATTATGAGAATTTACTTTATCTAATTAGTAGTGACATCTTCTGATGTTTCATTGAGTTAATAAAAGAATTTGTAGGAACAAATTACAGATTCATATCGTATGACTACGAAAAATATAATTGAGGTCTGTCCTTGACCTGTTCAAAGTTAACACAAGTCAGTTAAAATAAATTTTATCTCGTTACTACGTCGACAGTTCAAACAACATACGAACATAATTTTTTGTACATACCAGAACTCCAAATTGCACCTAAATACTTGCTTGAAAGCTGATGCATGTATTAACAACGGAAAATTCCATTCCAAACAAACAGCTGCGCTGCATACTGAAAACACGTCACTTGGCTTCCATTATCTGCGTTTCAATTTACAGATGTTCCAGGCGTAATTCACACCACAAGAAAGCAAATGTTGTTTGTAATTAACTTGAATAAATTATAAATGTGATTCCATATTATACAAGAATAAAATTGTTTTCATTTAATTTCGCATGAATACCATTCAGAAAAGTTGCATATTTATAATTTACGTTGCAATATATTTTAAAATAAATTATTCCCAAAGTTACACTAAAATTTCAATTAATATTGTTATAGAAACAAATTCACTTACTGTTCCTAATGGTCTTTTAACAAAACTTCATCGTTCTTCACGACTGGTTTCAACACAAAATGGACCATCCAAAACAATTTATGAAGATAGCATACACGTGCAATCTTCCATCGTGCACGCTTCCAACAGCAAAAATCAATGACGGACATCGCTCCTAAGAACAACTTTCGACCTGCTTGAACCCCAGCTGTGTTAGAAGTGCCGGCAAGCTTGTTGCTGCCCAGTAACAAAGTTACCTTGCAGTTATTGAGTAGAGGGGCTTTAAGAAGGATACCAAACAAAAGCTTTTATATTGTCTCCGTAGAATTTAACTTTTAACATGAACTAAATACTAGTTCTTTATTGGACAATAGATGTTATTAAATTAAGTGGATTGGATAACATTATAATGTATTATATTATTTAATATTTAATAAAAGGATTGATTATACAGATATATATATATTAGGTGGAAAATAAAATTGCTACACTGCCTCTTTCTAAAAGAAAAAATTCTGGAATAAATACGAAGAATTTTTTTTGAATTTATTGTTACATATTCACAACTTATTATTATTAATTTTTACAAAATAAAACAAAAATTACCACTTAAGATACAACATATTTGAAAATGAGTGACGAGTAACTACGCGTACTACACGCCACAAGGGGACAAATTCGGGAAGTCCCAATCGGTAGGGTGTCATTATCGTTTAATCATATTCGGGGTTATTATATCACTCATTTATACTCGAAACTTAAACAACAAAATATATAATACTGCCGTATTATGATTCCTTAATGAAAATATCAAATTATCATGACAAACATATTTTTACTATATTAACCTTAATTTACATATTTACAAAAGAAGAAAAGGACTCTCACTATCTTTGAGATCCGCTCCAAACATAACTTCAAAACAGCAAACAAGTTTTGAAATCACTAACGTTCAACAATCTACCGCATGTATATGCAACCAAAATGTAGAAATATCTCTTTCCCAGAAGAGACACGTAAAACGTCACCACGTCTTACTCCTCAAAAATCTCACTCACGCATGAATGAACAAAATAGAACATTGCTATCTCACGCAATATCCATAATCAAACATCTTAATCTTAAATCCGAAAGAAAATAATAACCAAATATATACAACTTTATTTATCAAACACTTTAATCATAAAAATACCTAAACATTCCTTTATAACCTTGAACTAGAGAATTATACGACAAATGAAATCATTTGACAAACGGAAACATGTAACTTTTTATCTTGACTCAAATGAATAACTTGCAACTAACAATATCAGCACAGTCTAGTATCAACCTTACTGCACTACAAAAACTCTTTTTATACTTCTTATCCAACGTCTAAATTTTAGACTACCAAACAGTATTCCAATACAATATTTAAATCCTTTACTAAAAGATAAGACAGAAATAATTCCTACTATCAACCATTAAATATATCAACAACACTAATTAATGTTCAGAAACGTTCTCATTTTCAATATCACCACTGAACTCTGAATAAGGTTTTAAGTCCTTAACATGCCATCTGCCTGCCCTTGAACCATTTTCATTAATCAATTCATAAATTAAATTCGAAACCTTTTTTCTAACAATGCTCAAAACATATTTTGGCGCTAGTTTAGCTGTAAACTTATCACTTGCTTTCGAAAGAACTTTATTTGACCTCCAAACTTTGTCACCTACTTCGAAAGAAATATTACGTCTCCTTAAATTATATGAATTACTAGACTGCATGTAAGCTAAATGTAACCTTTTCTGTACTTCTATAAAAATATCAAATAGTCCTTTATGATCTGACACATACGAAGGTCTATCACTAGAAATAAAATCAATATCAACTGAGGGTTCCACCTCAAGACCATAAAATCTTCCAGCCACAGGAACATGTCTACCAAAAACTAAGAAATTTGGCGAATAACCAGTGGCATGATGTTTTGCAGAATTAATCGCATACTGAA
Organism: Platerodrilus igneus; assembly: GCA_036346225.1. Taxonomy (NCBI): domain Eukaryota; kingdom Metazoa; phylum Arthropoda; class Insecta; order Coleoptera; family Lycidae; genus Platerodrilus; species Platerodrilus igneus. The sequence goes on along the minus strand of JARFIW010000165.1, from coordinate 7,796,472 downwards.
TTTGGGGTAACTCTATGTCCCAAGTATCATGTTCTTTAATATACGAACGTATAGCTGTTCCGACTGTTCTATTTATCCTCTCTACAAAATTACATTGGGAGAGTAAACTGCATTAAACCAAATTTTTGAACGTCATATTTTTACATACTGCCTTGAAATTTCTACCACTAAATTGTGAGCCATTATCACAAATAATAAATTTGGGAACACCATAAACTAAAAAAACTTTTTCCTCCAATACACGTTCTATTATATGCGCTTTTGCACTACGTAACGGGAATATTAACGTGAATTTTGAGAACCAATCACCAATAACTAATAACCATTTGTGTCCAACCTTGGACCGTGGAAATGGGCCCATGAGGTCTATAGCGATAATCTGAAAGGGAACTTCACTTCTTTTCCTTTCCCATTAAACCAAGGGGTCCTCTATTCGATGCCTTCTGTGCACCACACGTTAAACAATTTTACAAAATTTCAACACATCAATACGCATTTTGGCCAATAAAACTCTCTTGTATGCGTGCCAATGTTTTAAAAAAACCAAAATGACCGGCCACTGAAGGGTCATGATTTATCCGAATAACCTCTTCCTTCTGTGATCTAGGGACTAAATATTTCCATTCCCTTACATTCGACGAGAGTGGTAAATTTGATGAAAGAAATTTAAATACATAATTATCTTCTACCTTCCATTGTGGGTAATCATCAGGTGAAGCTAAAATTTTCTCTCGAAGAGACACATACCAGGGATCCACATTATCTAACTTGATCTCAACTAAATTATCAACATGACTCACGACTGGAACTGCGCGACTAAGACAATCTGGAACTACATTAAACTTCCCTTTTCGATGAACCAACTCAAAAGTATGCTGTCGTAAACGGACAGCCCATCTAGCTAATTTTCCGGTTGGGTTTTGTATATTATTAAGCCATAACAATGAAAAGTGATCTGTGATAACAGTAAAACGGGTACCTTCTACCCAAGGTCGAAATTTTCTATAGCGAAAATTACAGCGAGACATTCTTTCTCCGTGACTGAATAGTTTCGCTCAGTTCGGGTAAGTGATTTACTGGCATAAGAGATAACGTGCTCTACATCATCGATTTTTGAACTAAAACTGCTCCGAGTCCTGTATCACTAGCATCGCATTCGACAATAAATGGAACTGAATAGTCCGGTTGCGATAACAATGGAGCGGAAACTAAAGCCTGTTTAATCTGTACAAATGAGTTCTCAGCCTCAGATGTCCAAACAATAGATTGACCCTTTTTTCTTCCTTTTACCAAATCACTAATCGGTGACACTAAAGATGAAAAGTTTTTTATAAAACGACGATACCAACTACACATTCCTAAAAACGTTTGACCTCAGTAGTTGTCTTAGGTCTGGGAAATTTACCATCGCAGAAACCTTTTCGGGGTCTGTACGAAGAGAGTTCGATCCAACAATATAACCAAGAAATTTTAACGATTTCTTAAAGAATTCACACTTTTTCAAATTAATCGTAAGGTTTGCTTCCTTAAGACGTTCCTTCACCGTTTCTAATAACTTCAGATGTTCCTCAAAAGATGATGAACACAAAATAATGTCATCTAAATAACAAAAAACATGTGGCTCAAACTTCGGTCCAAAATTGAATCAACCAAACGCTGTTGCGTCTGAGCAGCATTCTTTAATCCGAATGGCATGGTGACAAACCTATATTGTCCTCTCGAAATAACACTAAACGCTGTTTTATCCTTAGATGTTTCGGAAAGTGGGATTTGCCAAAAACTCTTTCTAAGGTCTAAACTAGAAATGTAATTTGCACCTCTAAGTAAATTTATAATCCTATCGATATTTGGCAATGGGTAGCTATCATGTTTAGTAATATCATTGAGCGCTCTTCCGTCAAAACAAAATCTGTACTCACTGTCTTGTTTTTTAACCAACAGTACAGGGGATGACCATGGACTCTGACATTCTTCCACTACTCCCAATCTCAGCATCTCATCTAATTCTTTATCTAACATCCTGCTCATAAAGGGGGACATGACATATGGTTTTTTACGAAATGGTTTTGCTTCACCAGTATCAATATCTAAAACAATTTTATCGGTACGCCCTAGTCTCTCTTCACTGCTAATTTCCTTGAAAGATTCTATTGCTATTCGTGCTTTTTCTTGCTGTGTTTCCAACAAATCATCCAAACTAAGTAATTGATTACTACAACTTAAGGGTACTGACGAATGACCAATATACGAAATACTATTGTTATCATAATCTTGAATGTGCCATGTATTGTTTTTGAAATCTGCTATTAAACCAAAGGATCTTGCGAAATCGCTACCAAAAATAAATGTGTGAGGAAGAGATGGTACAACCAAAGCGTTAACAATGCGATATTGTCTCCCAATTCTAATAGGTAAATCAACTGAACCAATAACTTCTTGAAGAGCACCATCAGCAGTGGAAACTATTCTCTTCTCAGTTTTAAAAACCTTCAAATTTAATTCTTCAAGAACAGAAAACGCTAATGAACCAACAACGGTAGTAGTACAACCAGAGTCAAACAAACCTGTGACATCTCTATCTAACAATTTTACCATAATGTACGGACGATTGTCCTGAGGTTTCCTTAAAAATAACGCGTCAGCTTTTGGCTTGACGTTCCCTTGACAAAAATCTTTAACGATGCCTAGCCATTTTGACCAATCATCTATATCAAAAAAATTTTCCTGCTTACACAACATAACCGTAGCCTTTTGCATGAAAGCATGATGCCGGCCACTCTGCATCTGCCTATCTACTCGTTTTTTGAACACGACGGACAATTTATCGACTTAACTCCACTATATCCGCAGCTATAACAAAATATTTTACGAGGAATCTTACACCTCCAAAAAGTATGACCTTCATCCAAACAATTCCAACATTAAGTTTATTTAATTTATATTTATTTACGGAGACTCTACTAGAGGGATTATTATTATTATTACTATTACTGTTGCCGAGAGATTGTATTTGAGGGGGAAATGATTGATTATAAAAACTACGACCAGTTCGCGCTGAAAAGTTTTTTACAGGAGCTGACCACTTATTTTCAACTTGAAATTTTGAATTTCCTAATGCTTTCGGAACATATTTTACTGGACTTTGTACTAATTTATGCTTGGATGCATATGCTTCTTCCAATTTCTTACACAACTTTATTAATGTAGACATACTATCAATTTCCGTTAGAGCTAATTGACAAATAAAATCAGGTAATAGGTTCTTCTTTACCATTCTAACTTTTGTACATTCCGCAGGTGATTGTGGTAACCTACTAAACAAATTCTCCATATGAGCTATATAAATGACTACAGATTCTCTTTTTGTTGATGACGCGACCTAATCTTTTCCCAAATCTCGTCCTCTGAGTGTGATGGTAAGAAATCTTCCTTTAATCGAATAACTAACGAATTCCAGTTTGTTAAAGAATTTCGAACACAACGATACCATTCTAAACCGTTACCTGTAAACAATTCTACAGAAGCATTAAATAAATCTTCTTCAGATACTTTACGCGAGTGTGCCAACTCAGCTACTCTATCTAAAAATTGATGAACCTGTTTTGGATCTCCAGAAAATTTTACTGACCACGAACCAATTGGAATAGGGGTACTAAATATGAAACAGTATGAATAGGAGCACTGACAACAGCTGGAATGGTTTCTCTCATAGAAAATTCACCATATGCGTTTACATCTTCATTCTTCTTAAGCTTTTCATGTAGCTCTGCCTCCATAGTAAGAATAGTTGCCAATGATTCATTCTTAAATAAAGTTACTTCATCTGAATTATCTAAAGGATTTTTATTCTCCTGACTCGACCATCAAGATGTATCAATCTCGACTGTATCCTCTTAAATGTAGGGTCTGCTAATTCACCTTCAAATTCTAATAAAACATTTCTTACTGACTCTATCGAAGCCTCAATTTCATCTCGTTCATCTGAATAATCTACGACATATGAGGAAGGATCAATTAAACGACCAGGTAATGTTGTTTCTTTGGCTAATAATCGGCCTAACATTTTCCTCTTATCCTGCATCGGTCTGCTGCTAACAACTCCACGGATTCTCAATTCATAATCCAACTCATCTTTATGCAAATAAACTACTTGATACGTCTCAGCCATCATGGGATAGACTAATTAACTAATTACAAATTAAACTCAATTAAACAACAACATCAATAGACTAAACCAACCTGAAGGTAAATGAATTACAAACCACAAGTGCAAACAACCAAAGTCAATCGAAGCCTATACTTTATGTGCTTATACAATTGGTACAGCAATCGAGGCCTACACGCTGGGAGCTATTTGAAGCCTTTTAAATTCCGATTTAGTTTAACGAGAAATTCCGATAATTAGAAATGGAGCCCACGGCAAATTAAGATGGAAGGTGGCTCTAAGTTGAGGAAATCTCAAAGGCAAAGCGGCTAGTCGAACTATATGCTCTGGGTAGAGAATGAGCTGTGGGTCGGGGTGTAATTGCAACCACTAATAATAAAAATAAGGCGCCACCGTATTTTTTTATACTGAGAAGACCTAATACAAGTCCCTTGTACAAGGCTAATGCGGAAACCTTTCTCCTATAACCGCTATATAATTTTTAAAGACCTCCTAATCTTTAAAGTATCTTACCTTATGGCTCGACCTTGACCTTAGCAATCCTCCATTGCACCTGTGAACAGATTAAACAAAGAAAAGCACTGTTTGTGCATTCAAACTCAAAAATAATTAAATACAATCAGAATCGACTTTCATTCCTCTTAAATAAAAGATAGTCTTTAGTCCGAAAATAAGAATCTATTCTTTTTGGTATCCAATAAAGTAATTTTTACAAAAATATGTCTTCCTTTATAATTTAATTTAAATTAGAAAGAGTTAATTACAATGGTACTGAATATATCCGTACCAATTACTATTTAATGAAGTTTATATAACAGATTGACAAAGCATAAAATTGCTTATTTATAGAAAGAGTTAATTATGGTAAATTTACCTTAATTTCACAGTAAATAATTACAGATCATTGTTCATAAAATATCAAATGTAGAAATTTAATTTCTAAAGGTTCAAAATTATGAGAATTTACTTTATCTAATTAGTAGTGACATCTTCTGATGTTTCATTGAGTTAATAAAAGAATTTGTAGGAACAAATTACAGATTCATATCGTATGACTACGAAAAATATAATTGAGGTCTGTCCTTGACCTGTTCAAAGTTAACACAAGTCAGTTAAAATAAATTTTATCTCGTTACTACGTCGACAGTTCAAACAACATACGAGCATAATTTTTGTACATACCAGAACTCCAATTTGCACCTAAATACTTGCTTGAAAGCTGATGCATGTATTAACAACGGAATATCCCATTCCAAACAAACAGCTGCGCTGCATACTGAAAAACACGTCACTTGGCTTCCATTATCTGCGTTTCAATTTACAGATGTTCCAGGCGTAATTCACACCACAAGAAAGCAAATGTTGTTTGTAATTAACTTGAATAAATTATAAATGTGATTCCATATTATACAAGAATAAAATTGTTTTCATTTAATTTCGCATGAATACCATTCAGAAAAGTTGCATATTTATAATTTACGTTGCAATATATTTTAAAATAAATTATTCCCAAAGTTACACTGAAAATTTCAATTAATATTGTTATAGAAACAAATTCACTTACTGTTCCTAATGGTCTTTTAACAAAAACTTCATCGTTCTTCACGACTGGTTTCAACACAAAAATGGACCATCCAAAACAATTTATGAAGATAGCATACACGTGCAATCTTCCATCGTGCACGCTTCCAACAGCAAAAATCAATGACGGACATCGCTCCTAAGAACAACTTTCGACCTGCTTGAACCCCAGCTGTGTTAGAAGTGCCGGCCGAGCTTGTTGCTGCCCAGTAACAAAGTTACCTTGCAGTTATTGAGTAGAGGGGGCTTTAAGAAGGATACCAAACAAAAGCTTTTATATTGTCTCCGTAGAATTTAACTTTTAACATGAACTAAATACTAGTTCTTTATTGGACAATAGATGTTATTAAATTAAGTGGATTGGATAACATTATAATGTATTATATTATTTAATATTTAATAAAAGGATTGATTATACAGATATATATATTAGGTGGAAAATAAAATTGCTACACTATATATATATATATATATATATATATATATATATATATATGTAAAACATCTATATTATAACTTTATTGGTTTCTTGGGATAATAGGTCTTTATATTATTAGATTAGTCACTTGCTTGTACCATATTTGTAATAATTAAATATATCTTTCATAATAAGGTTTTATCCAAACGTTTCAACTTCCACTCTTAAGTCTTTATCAATGGTGATCTTGAAACGAAGATTACTTTCAAATTATTTTTAATTTCGATATGTTTTAAAATAGACACAATCAATATTAATTTACAATTATCAAATATTCAATAAAACTTAACCAAAGCTACACATAAAAATAATATTTTAAAACCTTACATTTAAAATTTCTGAATCAAATATATAGTGCACTTACACAGTTTGTCAATCACAAGTGATTGCCTTTAACTTATTTGACAAACAGTGTAAGTGCACTGTATATTTGATTCACAAATTTTAAATGTAAGGTAAAAAAAAATTATTTTTATGTGTAACTTATGGTTAAGTTTTATTTAATATTTGACAATGGTAAATTAATATTGATTTGCCTACTTTGAAACACGTCGAAATTAGAAATAATTTGAAAGTAATCTCTGTTTCTGTCTCAAGATTACCACTAATAAAGACTTAAAAGTGGAAGTCGAAAATATATATATATATATATATATATATATATATATATATATATATATATATATATATATACTGCTATGCTACTGGAATTATCGAGCCCCTATATTGGGCTGTTATATTATTTCCTATGTACTCTAAATTACACGCGCTCCATAATTTGAGCGACCATATTAATATTACTATGTATAAACAAGATTGTAATTATCTCCGACGTTGGGCCGTCTTATTAATATTGCTATCAATTCCCTCCAGAAACTTAACTGGATTTTATCTTGAACCAACCTTGTCAACCAATAACAAAACTAGGTACGTTACCGCCTTACCTGTTATCAATTTCCTATTCAACTCGTAGCTCCTCCTTAAACTATTTAAATTATTAAATCACTCTCTTATTAACTTTATCTTATGACCTCGGCTAACATTTATTTGAAATTGTGAATTTCAGTTAATTTCGATTTTATATAATGAAACCAATATATTATGTACAGTTTTTGTAATTTATTTGTAATACACTTTTCAATTAGTTAATGTTGTAAATTTTATTTATAAAACATCATATCCTATTTACTCAAAACACAAAGTCACCAAAAAAAACCTATTATCTTTATCAACGAAGTGTAGAACGTTCTAAAACTGTTATCATATTACTCACTTTATACGTATGCAACTTCTTTTGTTGACTTTTTCACATTCATATTATATTAAGCAAATTCAATATTCAAAATAAAAAAATATATAGAAAAATAAAATGTCTTATAACTAAAAAATCTGACCTGGTCTATTTTCTTCACATCAACGCTTCCATTTGAATAAAAATTATCTTCCCCCAATTCAGGATTACATTTAAATTATTGCCATTACCCTATGGACTACCATTATTAATTTATGCACCCCAATTTATTGTCGTTTCATTTCAGACTTATTACTTCTTATCACTCAATTTCCTCAAACTTAGAATAGTATTATTCTTCTCCCAGACTTAAAATTGAAGTTTGTTTCCTCACTTGACTTAGAAATCGTAGTATATTTTCCCCCGGACTTAGAAATCGTCGTTTGTTTCCCCCGGACATAGAAGCCCTATTATTTTTATGTTTTAGTTTAAAATAAATTCACCAAAATGTACTTACGTTTAATCGGCAATTATAGTTTTCATCTTGGCACTTATTTTATCTTTTACTTTTAAAATTATTACGTATCACTATTTCCTAGCGGCGCACTACGGCCTTTGTTGAGTTCAAAACTGACGTCGTTATCACTGTACCTGCTAATATATTATCGAATTCCCACTCCGTCAGTGGGTATTGTCTACAACTCGTTGCCCATTTATAACCAATCAAATAATTACATTCAAAGTAGTTTCTGATGTAATTCTCCACGATTCCCAATAATTGTAACCTGCTTGCAGCTGTCTTCGTTATCAGCATGCGGTGTTTTGATAGATCTAATTGCTTTTCCATAAACAACTGATGCAATACGACTTTTAATTTTCATAGTTACATGTTATTCACGCAATTTTGAATCTTCTTTCTTATCAAAAATGGTTAGCTACTTGCACGCATTTATAGTATACTTCCTGAAGCTTTATTTCTATCTCCGTATTAATCTAATCGTTTGGAACTCTTTTGAATGCGTGTCTGCTTACACTTTATTATATTTACATATAAATATACGCGTGGTTCCACTGAAAAATATTATTACTTGCTATACCTAAATTAACTAAAACTTTATCTACAGGGTATTAAATATTTACTATTTACCTAATGCATGTGCTCCTGGTTTCTACGCTAACTATGCGTCTTCCTATGTTTATTTGCGTCGCCTAAAACTATTTATACTTTATATACAAGGTTTTGACTGCTTACTATTTACAAACTATCTCCATTTCTCAATTCTTCACTAAATAAGTGCAGTTTTCTGCTGCCTATGGTAATTTCTCATTTCTAAATGACCTTTACTATAAAGTACACCCTTAAACAGCCCCTTATCACAGCAATATATATATATATATATATATATATATATATTGCTATGCTATTAGAAGAATTATCATGCCCCTACGTTGTGCTGCATTATTTATTTGCTATGCATCTCTCTCTAAATTATCGTGTCCCTACTTTGGGCGACCTATTTATTTTGCTATGCTATTTACGTATTCTAAATTATTGGACCACTATTTTAATATTCATTATTAAGTGTAATTATCTCCTCTTCCAGCTGTTTTCTTAGTATTGCTATCAACTGGACTTTATCATTAAACAACTCTGTCTACCAATGGCAAAATTCGATACGTTACCGCCTTGCGGGTTATCACTTTCCTATTCAACTTGTGGCTCCGCCTTTGTACTATTTAAATCTCATGACCTCGGCTAGCATTTACTTGCAATTATAGAATTCAGTAAATTTAGATTTTATATAATGAAACCAATATGTTATGTACAGCTTTTGAAATTATTTGTAATACATTTCTTATAAATTTCATTTATTAACAACCATCTAGTATGTACTCAAAAACCCAAAGTCACCAAAGGAAAATTTATTATTTTTACCAACAAAGTGTAGAATATTCTAAACCTGTTTTCTTATTACTCATTCAATATGTATGCAACCTCTTTTGTTGACTTCTTCACAAGCATATCATATTTAGCAAATTCAATATTAAAAATAAAATAAAATTTCATATAGAAAAACAAATGTCTTATAACTAAAAATCTGACCTGGTTTTATCTTTTTTACATCGACGCTTCCAATAAAAATGATCTTCCCCAATTTTGGATTCCATTCAAATTATTACACTATGGACCACCACTATTAAATTATATACCCCAATTTATTTCAATTCTTCAAACTTAGACTTTTATCATTCTTGCCCCAGACTTAAAATTGTAGTTTGTTTCACCCCTGTACTTCAAGATTGTATTATTCTTCTTTTCCCATTGACATTTAAATTGTATTACTGTATTTTTTTCTTAACATCAGAATCCTAGTCTATTTCCCTCAGACCTCGAAACCCTATTATTTTTATGTCTTAGTTTACAATAAATTCATTAAAAACGTACTTACGTTTAAACGGCAATTGTAATCTTCATATTCGCACTCATTTTATTTTTCACTTTTATACTTATTACGTATTACTTTGTTTAATGACAGTGCACTTCGGCCTTCATTGAGTTCAAAACTGACTTTCTTATCAAGGTGCTTGCTAATATAATCTCGAATTCCCACTCCATCTATGGGTTTGGTCTAGAACTCGTCGCTTGTCTCTGACCAATCAAATAATTTCATTTACAGCAGTTTCTGATGTAATGCTCCACGTTTTCCCATAATCACAACCTGCCCGCAGCTGTCTTTTATTATCAACATGCTGTATTTTGATAGATTACTTGCTTTTCTATAAACAACTTATGCAACCCGACTTTAAATTTTCATGTTTACATGCGATTCACGCAATTTTTAATCATTTCTCTTATCAAAATGGTTAGATCTTTGTACGCATTTATATTAACTACCTGAAACTCTATTTCTATATCCGTATTAATTTAATCGTCTGAAACTCTTTTTCTTAATTCGTGTCTAATTACACTTTATCATTCATTTCCCAATATACGCGTGCCTCCACTGAAAAATATCCTTAAATGTTTTACCTAAATTAACTAAACTTTATCTACTGGGTATTTAATATTTACTATCTACTTAATACATGTATTTCTCATTCCTACGCCAACTATGCGTCTTCCTATGTTTACCTGCGTCGCCCAAAAACTATCTCTACTCTATATACAGGGTGTTGACTACTTACTATCTACAAACTATGTCTATTTCTTAATTATCTCCTTAAATAAGTGTAGTTTTCTGCTCACTATTCTAATTACTCATTCCCGAACGACCTTTACCATAACGTGCACCCTTAAGCAACCCCTTATCACAGCAATATATATATATATATATATATATATAAACATTTTGCAGAGAGATTAGCTGCAGACTTGTCAACGAAGTGTATAAGAATTAAGGATTAAGGCAACGTGGTCGTTTCCTGATACAACTTTCAAGAAAGAGCTTGAAACCAAAGGTTCATTCTCGACAGCCGTTTTACCACCGCATACGCGGAAACTACGGGAATCAGTGGATCATTAAATTTTGTTGGTTAGGCAATGTATTCTACTTATTCTGATAGAGGACAACCATACATACAAACCTTGTAGGAACGTGTTTGGTTGAAAACAACATTTGAGAAACCATCTGTGCTTAGGAGGGATATTATCTATCTTGTTAGATACGCAAATTTTGTCTTCGTTTTTTATTTGAGCACGCACGAAAATGAATCTTCCTATTTGTGTACTTGAGCTTAGCCTGAAAAGCATCAAGTATTTAAGTGCTCACAAGTTAGTTGATTCACTTTGTAATAATGTGCAAAGTCAAAAGTGTGTAAGTTTACTTCGCTTTTATTAATTTGAAATTGTTAAATCTGATGAGGGTTTTTCACTTCAGCATTTAGTTACGGATTCATGAAAGTGGCATTTAGTTACGGATTCGAATGACATTAAATTATTGCAAAAAGCACGCAAAAATCAGTTATTCAGGAAGCACGTGAAAATAATTTTAATTACTATGATTACTATGTTTTCCAAAATACGTTTTATTTTAATAGAATTCGCACATGGTGAGTTCTTACCACTAAGTTTGGGACATTTCAAAACATCATTCGTTGCCACTCTGAGCGCACCCTTCAATGCCGTTATCATTTCTAAAGGGTATCTTTAGCAATTGCCAGTATATCAAATCTACAGTTTAGTAATTTATTTTGCATGGAATCTACAAAAATGCGTTTTGGTGATGTAATCGTAGAATATGGAAAGCCTGTAATCGTGCATGCTGTCCCATTTTGTTTTTTAATCTGTTATCTTCACAGGTGTTGTCTGTGGTCGATCAATAATAGGAACATCTGGTTGAGGCCCCTAGGTAACATCGATATCAACGTCTTAAATCAGGTGACAACAAACATTTACATATCAAACATGCAAACAGTTATTACAAATTTTTATTCCTTTCATGGTACAGAAATTTTAATTCTATGAGTAGTTAAAACTGTACTGTAAAAATTTTTTTAAAGCAGCACATAAATTTCATTACCCTAAATTTTTTACTTGAATTAGTTACTAATCTAGGCATTTCAATTTTGTACAAGTCTGAAGCAATTAAAGCGAGCTCGATTTAAAATACTTGACGACTTCATTCAATATTAAAATATTTAACAATTTGTTTATGCAGTTTGCAGTTTGCAATTTTTTTATTTTATTTTTATTGTTTAAGTGGCAACATTTACATTCTGTAAATATTGTATAAACAGTTATTTTTGTATGAATTTGGTTGTACATATCATTGTTTAAAGAATTATTAATAATATATTTTTTACTCACTAAAATAGTGGCAATGTGTTACTGTTTATTGAACTTGGATTAAATCCAGTGTATGGTTTTCCTAGCAGGCATAACGATTTAAAGAACCCACTACAGTCCCTGAGATAAGAGTGCGGTCCATTTATATTCTAGCAAGAAAATTTTAATCTCATTAATTTTTTTAGAAAGGTAAATAATTATAAAAGTTACAGGCACGAACATTTCTCCTCCAGCTCCAGCTCATTTACTGAGTTACACCCGCACCCTGCAGTAGAAGTAAACACCAACTATAGGTGGGCCTAGCGTGGTGAGGGAAACCCATATGCTGGAGGTTGATCTGGTGCACGGCGACGGATCCTGGGTCCACTGGTCGGTACGGGATGTCCAGCGACGAAAGCCTGCCTATTGGCGCAGGGCAGGTTACATGCCCTCTCGGATTTCCGGCTCCGCCTCCACCTTTCTCAGTCAAGTGGCGACACGATCCCTCTAAGTCCATCTTCAGATCCTAAATGTTCGTCTGTGCTTTTGCGCCAGTCTACAACCCAGTATAGGTAGCACACGACACTCGATGGTAAACGGGCTCGATCCGTCGTGCTTAGTGCCCAAGCATTCTGTTGATGCCTTCTAGCGTTGCCACCGAAGAGGCACAGTCGGTATTGAGTCCATGTAGGCTATATATTCGCATATTGGACCTCTGCTGTCAGTTAAAATAACTTAAACCCTGAGTCCTACTTAATTCAGACCTAGAGTGGAGTAAGAGGCAATACCCAAGTGGTCTCCTTCAGTGTTAAAAACCGCCACAGAACTAACACATGTTTGTCACTTCGTGCCATACCTGTGACTATCAAGCAGTGGGTCGTGGAGGAAGCTTTATCCCTTCGCTCAACCAAACGATCTGGTTATTTATATTCAAACTGTCACCGAACAATGTTGCCATTACTCTCCTTTAAGAGAGTCATAGTTACTCCGCCTAATGCCAGCTGCGGGAATCTGGAGCTCTGACTCTTCATGCCCAACAAAAAACGGCCGGTTTCGGACTTACAGCCTGACACTTACGTTGCACGCAGAGCTGCGGCACGCGGACAAAACCCTGTTGCTGGTATCCCAAGCTCCCTTACTATGACCCGAAGAACTTCCATGGTGATGTTTCGTCCAGGTGCGGTCAAGGTTAGTGGGAGTGTATTGATAACCCCTTGCTTAAGGGTTCATGCACGCATTAATGCAAACTTGAACCCTTCTGTCCGTACCAAACAAAGCCTGCTACTAAAAAAGCCGACACCAAGACGGGGTATCGGAAGCCAACACGGTAGCGCTTCCCACTCCCTCAGAACTCATGGTAGCAAGGCTCCCCTTCCAGCGTTTGATGAATAACCGCTGTAGTAGCTTTCAATATCTACTACCGTACATAATGTTCCTAATGGAAACGTTTGATAGTTCAGATAAATCTGGTATTGGGTAGTATAGCCATTAAGGGCGTGTGCATTGTGATCTGCATGAAACCTTGCAAAAGTCTAGCGTCACACAAAATAAAAGCACCGTGTAGAAGCTACAGTTTTGTGAAACAACTAAAGCTCATCATTATTTTGTTTTCGACTTTATTTAAGATCGGTTTGACGCAGCTCTAACTTCTTTTCTACTCTGTGCTAATCTAAAAAGTTCTACATACCGTTCCCAACCTAACTTTCTAATAATTTGACTAATATAGTTTGGTCTAGGTCTTTCTATACTCTTCTATCTTTTTGTTACCTACCTGCTCTACATAGATATTAGGAACCTAATGGTTGTTAAAGAACTCCAACATGTTTACATGATTCCCATCTATTAGGAAATGAAATATTACCTGGTTATCCCCTCGAAAAAAGGAAAAGTGTTAAATTATATGTTATGGTAAGGCTTAAGCAGCGAATCGCTGTCAACATGCCAGACCGCCAACTAATTATGAGTTATGTCATGGTGAAATTTAGTTAACTGATTTTTATTTACTTATCCTTTTTGTTTTGTTTTCGAACTTACTTAAAGTCGGTTTAACGCGGCTCTAAATTTCTTCTGTTCTGAGCTAGTCTAAAAGTTCTGCATACCCTTCACAACCTAAATCTGTAATAATTTGACTAATATAACTTTGTCTAGGTCTTCTTACTCAATTTTTATTTGTTAGTCTATAATCTAAGGCCTTACTAATTTGTACCTCATATCTTAACTGCTGCCCTATCATTCTATCTCTCCTGACCTTTAATTGTTTCCACATACAGGGTTCCTCATCTATCCTTCTATAAACTTCCTCATTTGTTACTCTATCTGTTCAACTAATTTTTAACATTCTCCTATAACACCAAGTTTCAAAAGCGCTTAGCTTCTATCTTTTTCTTATTTACCTCTTTAATTGTGCAAGTCTTTTTTTATTATCTAAACAAATTCTATTAGCTATTAGTAAGTTTTTCTTTTTAAAAACTTTTTTTAGCTTGAACTATTATAACTACTATATCTTTTCTGCTACGTCCGTCCTTTGTAATTATACTACCTAAATGACAAAATTCATCTACCTCCTCTAACTCGGTATTACGTACTCTTAATTTTGTTTTAGAACTAGGCTGTAACTCACTTGTCATTATCTTTGTCTTTCTTGAGTTAATTCTCATATTATAGTTACTCTGTATCATCTCATCTAAAATATTTAGAAACTTTCCTAACTCTTTACTACACTCTGCTATAATGGCTATATCATCTGCATGTCTATTTTCTGTCCCTGTACACTAATACTTATCTCTTTTCTCTCTCTAGCTAAGTTTAAAGCTTCCTCAATATAAACATTAAAAATCAAGAGAAATAGTCTAACACCATTTCTAATCTTAGCTTCCTTTTCTATTTCATCAAAACTAATTACTACGCTTTGGTTTTTATATAGACAGTAAAAATTTTTCTATCCCTATGAGAGATTCCTATTTTCCGCAAAACCCTGAACATAACAATCCAATTAACTCTATCAAATGCTTCTTCTAAATCTACAAACGCGAAATGAGTCTTTTTATTTTTTGCAACCTTTTTTCGATAACTACTCTAATCATTAGTATCGGTTCTCTAGTCCCTATGTCTTTACGAAAACCATATTGGTCTTCGCCTAAATAATTCTCAGTCAAAGCTTCTACTCTATTGTTAATTATTATCGTTAGTATTTTGGAAGCGTGGGAAGTTATACTAACCGTTCTAAAATTCTCAAAACTATCAGCTCTTGACTTTTTTTGGGATTGGGATAAATTTTTTTCAAATCTGTTGGGACTTCACCAGTGTCATATATTACTTTTACTACTTCATATAATCTGTCTAAAGTTTTTTGACTTGCACATTTTATTAATTCTGCGGGTATATCGTCTATCCCAGGTGCTTTAGTTAGTTTAAGGTCCCTAACAGCTCTATCAAATTTCTCTCTTAATATTGAGAACTCTATTTCTACATCCTCTTCTTGGTCGTTCTCTGACTCATCCATATCGTCTCCCTTATACAAATCTTTTAAATATCTTTTCCATCTATCTGCTACCTCAACTTTATTTATTAGAAGCTTATTATTCTGTCTTACCTACTCTCAAATCATCTTGTATTCCCTTACAATTCTCCTCGATCCATTTATATCTAGCTTTTCTACACTCATGTACATATTATTTCTAACTCTATTATATTTTTGTTTACTTTCACTATCCAATTCTGTGAAAGGTTTAAGCTTTCTTCTATTCTCTATTAAATCTAATATCTCCTTTGTTACCCAGGGTTTTCTCAATTCTATTTTTTCTTACCTATAGTCTGTATTACTGTATCATGTACAGTCCTTTTTATTTCTTTCCATCTATTTTCTACGTTCCCTCCTATAGCTAACTCTTTGATCTTATTATCTAATACTTGTTTATATTCCTCTTTTACCTCACTATCATTAAGCTTAGCTAGATCCAATCCGACTCTTTTAACCTTTCTCAATTTTTTGAGTTTTAGCTTACACTTCATTTTAACTAAGTTATGATCACTATCAGCCCCTGGATAACTACGACAGTTTTTAACTTAGTTTCTAAATCTTTGTTTAAGTAAAATATAATCTACGTGGTATTTAGCCCTATCTCCTGGCGCTTTCCAGATATATCTTCTTCTAACATGTTGTTCGAATAGGGTATTTACAGTAACTAATCTATGTTCCTGCCAAAACTCAACTAATCTTTCTCCTTTATCATTTCGTCTACCATAGGAATTTACCTACCATTTTTCCCACACTACCTTCTCCCACTGACGCATTAAAATCACCCATAACTATTAAATTCTCATCCCCCTTTACTTTTCTCACTATACTATTTATATCCTCGTATGCCTTCTCTACTTCCTCGTCCTGTACTGAGTTGTTGGCATGCAAACCTGCACTAAAACTGTGTGGGTTTCGTACTCAATCTAACCATAATTATTATAGCACTAAATTGTAAGTACTCTTTAACTTACCTCCTAATCTTTTACCTAACGCTATTCCTATCCTGCCTGTCCATTAGTTGAAGAAGTTATTATTATTCTATATGATCATTCCAAAAGTCATTACTATCTAGCCATCTCACCTCACTAATATCTAAAATGTCTAGCTATTCTTTTCTCATTTCGACTAATAAATTCCTTAACTTATCTACTCTAAGTAATGATCTTACAATCCAAGTCTCTATCACTGAATCGAACCGTTGTTTTAAATTCTTACGATGACGAGCTAAAGCTGAGTATTATAATATTATAGATAGATTTTAAAGTTATCGTATTTGTCTTTGCACGCAGAAAAGAGCGATAAAATTTTTTTAGAAATCATAATCATAAAAAATGCTTAAGCTTAGAAGTTCTTCTGTATTGGAAAATGTGTGCAAAATATTCAGCTATATTTTAGCAGGGGTAGTAAAAAATGTATACTTGTTGGGACATAAAAGATACGATATTCCTATGGAAGACTTTAAAGAAAATGAGTAGAAGGGGTTGTGGTTATAGTTATTTCCTACAACAAAAGTTCGGTCTGCATCAACCGGGGGTTATGTAAGACGCTGGAAGTATTAACTCGAAGTTTATAATTCTCTTTTCATGTATAAAGGAATATATTGTGTATGTCACTGATAACTATGATAAGGGAATTTGGAGATATAAGGATAAATGTCTTTAATATGTTAGCTTATCCAAGTATTTAAATTTTTAATGCAAACGTGAGTTAATTTATTTCGGTATCACCACAGCTGAGCGTCGTTACTTCGAGCTAATTTACACCCTGAAAATATCTTAATGCAAAGTCCTATTCTGTAAAAATGTATAATTTCAGTAAAAGAATTCTAATAAGCTGACGCGTTCTAGGGTGTTAGTTGTTTACTGTGAAAAACGTCTGGCAGCTACAACGTTTGTAATAATTTACATCTGGAAGAGTTATCAGCAAAGTAAGTAGTATTCTTATAGTATGAAAAGCAACATACTTTATTATTATTACTCTTTTAGCGTTTGTTGTAATTATGCAATATCGTTTTACAAAAGAATTGATTTCAATATTTATCGGTTTTAAATAAGGAAATGTCTAAATTCAGTTTAGTTGCCACGTTTTCAAATGCTTCCTTGTTAAGCTTGTAACGATTTTTATCTACTTGTGATATTAATGGAACTGAAACACCTTTATCCATCTTTGCACTGATAAGTCAAAAGCACACTACTTACCATAAAAGAGAGCCTAGGTGATAGATGATAAACCACTTTAAAAGAAGGTAAAAGTTTTGCCACGACATACCTTGGACATGAACCCTGCAGGAGCCACAAGATTGGGCGCAGGTTTGTTGTTTACTTGGTTCACTAACAGATGATAAAAGGGAAAAAAGTGCGCTACTACCTCTAATTCTCCTACATAAATATGAAACAATGCGCAAAGAGAAGTTGCTGCGTGAGTGCGATTGATGAACAAAGGTGCACCTACTGGCTTAAATCTATTGCTATAGACACCAATTTAAACAGCTTTATTAAGTCAATTGACACAAATGTCAAGATTGCCAAGACTATAAACAGCGTGTTATAAATTTCCTAAAATACTCTTCTAATACTATCCATTGTTTATTCTAAATCAGATCTACGTTGTGGCCTATAAGAGTTTAGTTTACCGCGTATAACTCCCAAGCATTCTAATATTTTGTTCCTCTTCTTACACTTGTCAATCAATTAATTCCAGTTTCCTAGGCGTTCTACGTCATACTCCATTTGATCCCGTTTATCAATCCTGGTAGGCTCTAACAAACAACAATTCTAAGTAGTAACAAACTCAACTAAGTAATTATTTACACATAGATATGAGCAAGTTTTTAACACACTTCCCTCTAGTAAGTTAAACCGGTGCCGAGGTTTGGCTTACCAACGTTCAATATAGTGACCTTCGCAGCCGGCTTACGAAAAATCCCATTGGTCGTTTGTACACAACTTGCTGTACTTGGTTGTTTCGTCTATTATGCACCGCTTCCAGCTCAACCTCTCTTCTCCATAAAGCCCGCTTGGCTTCATCCACAATAATTACAACATCGCCGACCTCAACAGGCACTTTTTCAAACCATTTCGTCCTGAGGGTCAGACCAGGCATATAGTCGATCAGTCGACGCTTCCAAAAAAATCTGCTAATCCTTGAACTGTTTCCCAATTTCATAGCAGCATCAGCATGTCGTCAGTACATTCGCTAGTCGGCTTTACGCCATTCGAAGATCCAAGTAAAAAATCGTTAAGCGTCAACTCTTCTTCGTTTTCCGGATCTCTAGAAATGTACGTTAAAGGCCAACAATTAGCAATGTGTTCCGCTTCTTTCAAAAAATTCTTTAAGATTTTATCGTTTGGTCGTCTGCTTGGTATAGTCATCATTATACATTTCTTCACAGAACGTACAAGACGTTCCCAACAACCACCTATATGGGGCGCAGATGGTGGATTAAATTTCCAATGAATATTTTGAAACGCTTTCTTGTAATCGTCCGGATGTATGTTACTCAGCTGTGTTTTCAGTTCATTATATACGCCGCGGAAACTTGTGGTGTTGTAAGTCCTTGTTAAAATCGGTGTACCGCGCTACAGTTTAAAGTTCCGAATAGCCGTAATACAGGATGACTTTCACAGCGTATGTGCTATTTTGATACGTACTGCTCTTACAGTGGGTCATTTAAATAGTATTCCCCGTTGCTTTTCACTCTACTTTCACTAACAGCTCTCATTGGGACAAAGTAGTTAATTCCAACGTAAGAAAATGAACGCCTAAGGGCTGCTAGTCTCGCCTTCGGGTGATTTGCTATTTCAGGTGGTCTTGGTATAGCTTGACTATTGTTACAAATTGACAGCTAGTAGCACGTAACTGAGGTACTACGCATTTCTGCCGTGTTTCGTTCGCTGTCGTGTTCCGATTGTGGTGGTGATATTTTTCATGATTGTATGTGTTCGCGCCATCTAGTGCTGTAATGATCGCACATCAAAAATGTAAAGAACATAAGAGATAAGGGTAGACAGTGTTTTGACAGACTTCGAAGCATACGGTCGTTTTCAAGCTTTGACCTCCGCTTTGTGTAGTGCACACCATCTAATTTGGTAAGTTTATTCACTTCATCAGTTATGATTTTTCAATGATAATTTCTGCATGTTAATGTTTGTAAGATAATACGCATATTCCCGGCCGTACGTCAAAATAGTATGTATTAACTAAGTCAATGAAAGAATGGCCTTTTGGCATGAGAATGGGTTGTTTTGCGTCGTACGATATGTAAGACAGGGTAGTTCGACCTTTCTTTCCTAGGAATCACGACTTATCCACAAATAGGGACAGTTTGTACAGCGAATTTATTTTGTTTACTGGCATGTCTGGGTTTCGTTTTATTTGGCAAATCTCATCACCAAACGCTTCAGTCTGTACGATTCTGTAATTCTTTTCTTCTGCTTTTACAATTTCCTTAATGATTAGTTTGCCATTCTCGTCTTTTGAACGCATGCTTTTTACAATTTTAAGAAAATCTTAGTACTGTAGCGGGCCACTAGTAGCGCGTTTCACTAATTTAAAACAAGTAATAATAAAAGTCTTTATTACTCACGATTTACAAGCCTAATTAACAGTGAAGCACTATCACACTAATAATATTTACAAGCACTAATATCTTATTAAACTAAATTCCTAACTATAGGTTTATTAACAACACTAACACTACTATTTATTTATTACACTTTTGCCGGAAGCTTTCACGGCCGGAGGCATTATAAATATTTATGGTTCCCGGTTGGGGCCGTGTCATATTATAAGCTAAGGTCGACATTTCGCTCACTTTTGTAAGGGGCCCCATCAGGACAAGAAAAAAAAAATAATTATTTAAGGTGTAAAAGTTCTCGTTCTATATAAACCACCACTTTTGCTACTTTTACCAGTTACGTTACAATACACCTTTTGGCTTAAATAGGCTGGTGAGTCTGCTAGTTCAGAAGTAACTCTTTCATAATTTTGTTACATTTTAAATAATGATTTATTTTCTTTTCTTGTCTTGATGAAGACGTTTACAAAAGTGGGTTAAACGTCGACCTTAGTTTACAAAATGACACTTCCTGTTCCGCGGAATCCTAAAGTGTTAAAAAGGTTCTTAGGACTTATAAATTACGAGAGGCTTTCTTGTCAGGGGCATGCCGATCTTATCGCACCGTTGTTAACTCTTTTGAGAAAAAATTTACACTGGACAAGGGAGGCAGTAGAGACCGGCGCGTTCGAAGGGATCAAGGATGCATACTTGAAATCTACTTTAATGAGCTATCCGGATACCGGAAAAACATTTTATATACAATGCGAAGGTTTGAAGTTAACTTTGGGTGGTACGTAGTATCAATTCGTTGATGAGGGTGACCGTAGGATTATCGCCTTCGCTAGCACCACTATTAAGGGTTATCAGCGGCGCTACACGATAACCGAAAAAGAATTGTTGGCCGTGATGTGATACATTGCTTAAAACAATGGAGGATCATTGTCTTAGGATAAAATTTGCTAGTCGTTACTGACCATCACGCCTTGACTTATTTATTGACTTGTAGATTACGTTCTGCGAGATTATCCCGTTGGATAATGTATATACAGGAATTTAATTTTCGTGTTGTGCATTGCAAGGGCACAGAAAACGTGGCAGATACGCTTTCAAGGTATCCGATTAGGGCAGGCCTTGACATTAAACCGGCAGCTGGGGACGGAGTTTTTATTACGATGCTTATGCTTTCGGCAAGTTATAAGTTGTTAAAAGAAAATTTTAAAACAATGCGGGGGGATCAGTTAAAGGAAAAATGAATCGGTTCTAAATTAGAGTTCTTGGAAGAGTTGACGACAAAGTATGTGTTTCCAGCGCCAGGGAAGATATGATTTATGATTGGTATCTGGTGTTTACTGTTTAAACGAGAAGACGACATAAATGGGTTTTAAAATCTGCGTACCACAAAATCAAGTAAAGGACATTGTTGTTGCCGAACATGAGAGCGGCGGTCACTTTGGGAAGTCGAAGGTTTACGCTCGCGTGAGATTTGTGGTGCGCTTATATCACTTCTAGAACATTTTTGTCTTATAGTACGGGGTTTTGTTTAGAACTGTTTTATTAGGCTATGCCGCATAATGAAGGGTACGTACGATGTAAATGACAGTCGCAAATCCCACGCTAATAACAAGCGCAACGTATGTCGTTTTTATAGTAGACGTGATTTTAAATGAATCCAACGAAAGCTTGGATCGTCGTTTTACATCGCAGAAAAAGGGGTCACCCGGCGACCGTTACAGAACAGCAAAGTTTTATTATTCGGCGCAGATAGGTTTTAGGCCTTTGCGAACTTCTTTTTAAGAAAGTATTTATTTCCAAAAACACTTTTATAAATTTTATTTTTATACAGTAATTACAAAAATAGTTTAACAACTTGTACCTTATGTGCATTAACGCTTTAATTAACAAATAATCAAAGTTATGTTTTAATAATTATAATTATAAAAACTGCTTTCTTATAGTTCATTGTGTCCTGCACCTGCAGTATCAGGTTGCGTCTGGAATACAAAGTAGTTGCTTCCGTTCTCATGTCTGAAATAAACTTCTATTAACCTTATATATTTTAGCCTGCAATTATACAATGTAACATTCTATTTCTTAAAATATAATAATTGCATTTAAATTTGTACATATTAATTTGGGGATATGTAACTCGCGCGTTAACAAATAGGTATTGTTGTGATTGCGCAACAGAACTCAAGGAAGCTAATTACAGAAGTAGTAGAAAGAAGACTCTTGCGAAGGTTGTCGATTATTGTTGGCATTAAAAACCACTTTCGGTACTATGCAGTTAAAGAATATAAAAATTAAGCTGAGATCGAGGTAAACTAGCAATACAGTGATAATTGTTTTGTTACGGGAATAAATGCGGAAAAGTAGAAGGTTAAAATTTCGGTGCCGAAACGCTGTAAAAGTTAAAAGTGTCAATGGATTTTGGACGGTGCTTTTTAGTCCAAGCCAAGGTTAATGATGCAAGGTAGTAGCCGAACCGTATCACCCCGAAGAACTGGCCAGCAACGAGAACAGCGTTTCACGAAGTAACTAAATCAATATTTCGTGCTGGGACCCGTCGAATTAAATCGCAGTAAGTGTTAGATTTAGAACGCTATTACCATTTAAGTTGCCTTATAAGTTGACTATTTACGTAATAATATGCTGATGATTCATGCCATTTCATTGCTCATGTATTTCTCGTTGACTAATGTATCAAGACAGGTATCGAAGCGATTGTTATTAATTTCTAACTACGTAAGTAAGTGTTGGAGTTTGGTCAACTTACGCTGGATTTTGCGTACTTCTGCAGCCTTAAGAAAAAAACTTTGAGTCAAGTGGCGATTCCTAATGCTACTACAATCTCACGCCCCTGTACTCAACACCCCGAGATTCCCGTGATCGGGCGAAGCTGTCTTGTCTTTGCCTTTGAAAGAAGATCAATAAGAGTCTCGAAATTTCGCCGGTATCATTTATGTAGGCGTCGTTTTCCTGAGATTTACAGATTACTATTTTATTGACGGAAGATGCACCAGCATGTGCGACAAATTGTGGCAGCGTGCAATATATGCCAAAGGGCTAAAAAAACTCATTCGAGTAGGGGATTCGTACATCCGGTGATCGTTGATAGACCGGGTAGTTTGGTTTGCATTGCGGGGTGGAGTGACGCAACTGTTGGTACTCGCAGATGCGTTCTCAAAATATGTAAAATTGTATGCGTTGAGTAGAGCTACTGCACGCGAAATTTTAAATAAGCTACTAAATGTCTACGTAACTAACGTTCAAAAACCGCTATCTGTGCTTAGCGATAATGGTACGTAATTTTCAGGACAATTGTGGGCTGCGACCTGCACCAGGAAAGGATTAAAATTCAGTTTACATCGGTCTATTTTCCGTAAGGAAACATGACCAAGCGAAACAATAAGGAAGTAGGACGACTACTGCTTCGAAAAACATACCACTTAGGCTCTTAAGCTCGAATTCGTAGAGTCGTGTCGCAACAATGTATCAAATGAGTATAGGAACTTCACAGCTACCTATTTGCAATTTGGGGTGAAGGAAAACATCCCAATTTCTGAAATATTGAGATTCCCACCATCGGATGAAGTCAAAATCACAATGGAATCTGTGTAGGTTGTTGCTTACAATAATTTGGTTAAAAGGACACAAATGCGGACTCAGAAATTAAATTCGAAGACGATGCCAATAACATTTCAAGTTGGTGATCGGTTCTGGTCCGTACACACCACCAATTGTCTGCTGAGGACCGTGTCATAAAAAAATTCTTCCTTTTGTATGAAGGACTGTTTTGCTGGTGCAAATAGTTATATTGTAAAAGATGTCCACGGGCATAAGGTCTTCAAACAGAATATTATATACTTGAAACCTTATAGGGAAAACCTAAGGAGTTTTAATGAAGCTGCTATTTTATAGTGAGAGTTAGGGTTAAGGATTCTTTTGTTATTTTAGTTAGGTATTGTAAGGTATCGTAAGGTAGTGTAAACCTATCCGGTACTTAAATCCACTGCATTGTAGTTATAAATTAAGTGGGGGTTATGTAGTGGTACGGTATTTTGGTGCGGCTGTTTAGAGTGCGCAGGGTGTATGAAGGCAGTGATGCCCGTGAACTCATGGTGGAAACGCGCATCTACCGATATATTTATGACCGTAAATAATTGTTTGAATTTACTTTTGTGTAATAAAAGTTGTGTTTGTTCAGCTTACCCATGCGTTTATTATTGATTCCTCTTTGTGATTCTTCACAAGGGTCCTATTTCATATTACAAAAAAGTTGTACCTTTCAAAACCTTTTAATAAAATGTTTCAGAATGACGATATTGATAAAGGTTCCTGAAATATCATGAAAACACTGAACAAGCAATTTTTTATAAATTTCTCATAACTATTATATTTAGGGAAATATTCAATTGAAAATCGGTATAGGGTATCTTAGCATATGCAGAATTCAAAACTGACATTTGAATTCACATAACGCTTTTAGATTTTAATATACGACAGTCGATTTTTTTTTCTGGACGCAATATTAGATTTTTTGGTTACCGATTGATATTTTCAAATCTTCACATAACGCTTTTTCAATTTTTAAAATTCCTTCATAAATAAAAAGTAACAAGTGATTTTAATATTTTTTTGTTGTAAGCCATGGAAATGAATGAAAATAATGGAATTTGTATATCTGTTTGTATCTAAAACACCCATATTGAGCGAGCTTAAGTCAGGTACCCAGTATAGTAAGATAAAAAAATGTAAGGGATTCGATGTACAGAACTCTTACACATTCAACTTTCTACAAGAAATTGTATGCATAATCTATTTTATCTGTAATCTTGAAAGTACATATATTTAAGTGTGTTAGCGGCTAATATTTCCCTTTGTCATCAAAACGTATGTACAGTTGTGTGGCCTGTCCACAGAACTGTTTTTTCTAACTTAATTAGCAGACTAAAAAACGTGTATAGATGGACTAAAGTAACCTATAATTATATTTCAAGAAATTAAGCAAGTTGTACGATGCGGTTCCAACACGTCACAAATTGGCTATAACTGATGGCCGTTTATTTACATTTCCAATGCTCCACCCGTAGGTACTACATTGGCCAGGAGGCGAGTTTTTTGTTGCCTGGAAATTTAGAATTTTGCCGAACTTTTGCCGTTCCAGGCAAGGTAGGGATCTTTAACGTGGTTGAAAACACTCACACACGGGACCTCCATTTAACCTCTCATCCGAACGAGGGCGTAATTTTTGGGAAAAATGTTCACCTGTCATTTTTCAAGCAGTCGGCCGTGTCGGAATTTGGACCCGTGACCTTGGAATCCGTAGTCTTACGCTTACTACATTGATCCACGGGGACGCCCCTATAACTGATGGCCGTTCATTTACTTTTCCAATGCTCCACCAGCAGGTACTACATTGTATAACTGATGGCCACACAATAATCTCCCATGTACAATAATTATAAATAAATAAGGGCGTTTCAATATAAGCACTGAATACAGCTTTTAGTTTTAACGAGAGTTACGTTTCGGGCCTTGGGAGAGGTCTTTTTAAAAACTTCTTCCAAAAACTTCGTAACAAAATTTATTTATTAAACAGATATTAATGTGGAATTTTTACAAACTTGATTAAAATTAAACTAAGTCGAAAAATAATTAATGATTGAACTAATATTGTGAGTAGCATAAGCAAACTGCAAAGTTAAAGCTGAAATACTTTAGATTGACTGATGATCTTGGAACTCCCGGGCTATTTATGTTGTCCCTACCCCTCACATGTCTGTGGGAACTTGCAGAGCTCATGTCTGCCTATTTCTTAATTCTATTCATTATACAATATAACACTCTTAATTTCTAAGTAATCGCTGTTTCCTAACCGTCTGTGACCTGCCACCTGCAGTATCACTGTCGTCTGGAATACAATGTATTGTATCCGTTCTCAGAATTTGCTTGTGAACTGTTAATAACCTTTCTGGTATATCCTTGAATTTTTATTGTTGCAAATACTTAAGTTTCTTTAACAATTTCTAATAATTCCTAATAAATTCAATTTTATTATACATATATAGATTGGGGGATACATAACTCGCGTGACAGGTTTTCTGTTTTTGGCAGATGATTTTCGACTATTTTAGTTGCACATAGGAAATACGGATTGCTTTCTTCATTAATAATTCTCGAACCGCATAAGTTACATATACCTGCAGGTAAAGCAATCCTTCGCCAGCTGCTTTATGGAAAACTTGAAGCTTTGAATTTCATTTATGGTAAACATGATGTTTTTTGTAGAGCTTTTGTTTTCAGTGAGTACCCTAAACAGTTTTACTTCGTCTGGCAGTAGAAGTTCTATGCCGCTAAGAAATTTAATATAGCTCCCCGTTATAAAGAAATTTATGAAACATAAAATTCTTTGCAGCATATAACATCAAAGAGTTTTTACTAGATTTTAAGATCGATCGACAGCCGGGATTTACTGCACTCTAGAATTTATTCTGTTTACTAAAGTTAAACCTGAAACTAGGGTGATAAAACGATCGAAACATGTTTTGTAGTTCACTACAAAGCTTGCTAGCTGCATTTCTTGATTTTATGAAGTTTTGTTTTCGATAAGATATGACAATAATGAAGGTTATGAATCATCAAGTTTTCGAAAAACCCGATGCAAACGTGAGAGTTTATGCAAAGGTACTCAGTATAAACAACCGTTATTCTTACGGTTGACTAATATTTGGCATTCACTTCACAATGTTGCTTGTTTGGAGACAAACCAATTTTACTCAAAAAGAAGCTCAATTGTGGTGAATGTAAACAATTGTTATTTCAACGTTTGCGATATTTGACTACGGTCATTGCATACGATAAAACTTTTCACGGGTTACTGTAATGAGGTTTACATCTGTAATTACTGAATAATAATGCATGTATAGGATTTTGAGTGAATCATTAATATTAATGCAGTCGACGTTGCACGCGCTTTCGTAAAGGGGGCATCATCTGGATGGAATGTGAACTGCTACTTCAAAAGATGCAGACCCACGCAATTTGTCGATTTTAAGAAAGCACTTGAAAGCAATTGAAATTGAACGGTTATTGGATATAATAAAAAGAACGCAGATAAATGAAATTAGAACTTGGAATGCATTCCCGAAATCTATAATTAAAAAAAAAAATGCCAACTGTTGTACTGGCTATTTTCTCCTCAACGTGTATTTGTTATTCATTATTTTTCTAAATAAATTTTATAAAAGGTAGTTATGGAAATGAGCTAACTGATGATTCAAGCGCGGCGTGTGTATTGCGTACAACTAATGACTATGAACCCGTTGGCATACAAACTACAACAAAAAATCTTATTAATAAAAGCTGTAATTGGTATCGACCTTTATATGGCAATACGTATTGTGTACAATTATTTCGAGAATTTTTAATCAACCCCGTAATTTAGCTCAATTATGTAAAAAAGAATTATTCTTCCGACCGAACCTATTTTCTTTGAAAAATCGTGTTATTTTACAGGTTCCGATAATTTTCCTTGTTTTTAAGACAAAAATTCACAATTTTTCTAAATATTAATGAGAAACAGCATCAGCTTCACATCGCTGTAAGGTACAAAATGCACCCTCAGTGCCATGTGACGCAGAGTGGCTACTCAGTAAGTTTATTGAACAAATTTTGTTATTCCTTGTCGTGACCTCCAGAAAAGCGCATACCAGAAATATTCAGTAGTGAAGATTTTACAAGCAAACGCGTTACAATGTTCTACGACAAATTTTACAGTTCAGGTTGAGAATGCCTTTATATTACATGGTTGTGCTTATGTAGCAAGATGAGTTATGGGAAGGATCAGGCATATTTACGAGGTTCATGGGAATGGCAGTAATAATTGAGCATTATAGCAAATGAAAGTGTGTAGTGTACTATAGCAAGTTTATTATAGGAACGGTTATCTGATGAAGACGACCAACTAATGGAAGATAAGGGCTCGTCAGACGATTCTCTTTCAGACAGTAGTGTCGAATCGTCGGATGATGAACTACCAACTAAAAAACGTTTGAAAACCAAAGATAGCACAAAAACTATTTCAACTGAAAATACACTGTAAATGTCAGTAATTTCAGTGTTATATACATGCAAGCAGAAAGTGTAACGTGTTGATTTTCTTTCCTTTCAACACTTACTATTATTGTATTGTCGAGCGCATCTTTAATGAACGCTCTGTATATAAATTTTCCTCTTGTACAAATCTATATTAATTTAAGTTGTCAAGCATTTGTCTATTATTTATTAAATGATTTAAATTGATTGGTTACTAATTAAAGAGTGGTACCGGTTGTAGTCCCTACTCTTTACATTGTCGGCGACACGACAGAACTTTGTCTTCGATTGTGAACAACGTAAGTTGAAAGTACATACGCCTTTTTAACAAGGTGCTACGGAATAGTAGATTTGGCATAGCGGCCGTACAATTTATAATCCTACACTTTGGTGGATCTCCGTACACTTTATTTACGGTGAAAATATTTATATAGAATTTTGGCTGGTGCATGGGATTTTCACTGTTAAACAGATATCTGGTCTGGATTGATAAAAATAGGCATATGGTCGTTTAGTAAATTGATTTTGCTGTAACTTTTAAGGAAGCTGATAGTCGTGTTGTTGAGTAAACACGAATCGTAAGTTAACATATTAAATACATGTCATCATCATTAGGTCTTCAATCCTAGAACTGGTTAGACGCGTACCATCATTGTTCCCTATTCTGAACTAACCTACAGATTTCTCTGAAATATGCACAGTTTGCATCTATAACTGTCTGATTTAGGTCTACATCTACCTCTTTTTTCCTATCTCTGCTTGTAATATATTACATACTATTCCCCAAAAATGCCTTAGAATGTATTCCGTCGTACTATTTCTTTTTTCCCCAGATATCCTTGTTCCCCTACTATTTCTGTAACTTATTAGTTATTATCTTTGTCTGTCCATGCTATTGTCCTCATACATCTGGAGCATTTCAAAAGACTGCTACCGTTTTTCTGTCTGCATTTCAGCCTGTCCGTATTTCATAGGCATACTGTGCTGTGCTCCACACATATGCTTTCAACAATTTTCTTCTTATTCTGTTTGTTGTCTTTCCTCATAGGCGATGTTCTTTCTTGTTAGATGCAGTTCGACCACTTTCTATTGTTTTACAGTTATATGCCCTATTTCTCCGACCTTCAATGGTTGTGAAGGAGGTAAGCAGTCTGTGGCTGCCAAGTTCTCCCAACACTTAACCATTTGGCGATTTAATATATTTTCCAATTTATCTTTTCGCACAGTTAACATTAGTTGCAGGTATTTCGCAGCCATTAGGTTTTCCGTGTCAAAACTGTTTGGACACGTACCTGCACTTATTTATATTCTGAGCTAGCCTACATAGTTCCTGAAATTCTCACACAGCATGTGTATTCAGGTTAATCTTCTTTGGGAATTAAACCACTCATAGTTTTTAAAAATCATCTTTATTTACGTTTCGATCCATGACCTAGGATCGTTGTCAAAATAATAATAAAAACTTCAAGTTTGACATTTATGACATAAATTGAAGGTGACTTTTATTTATTGATGTTTGAAATATTTGGTTTGAGTATACTAAGCAAAAATTTTAAAGTTTAACAGAATGATTGCCTTCAATTTGTGTTGCGACCTGGGATCGGCTTTCTTTAGGTAGCCAATACGCTTAACGTGAAATCAGCTGATTAATTTTTATTGGTGAATTTTATATAAATTCAATAACTTGAAATTGGAAAACATTTTTTAACATGTTTCTATTTATACAATTGAGAGGATGGTTATTAAAGAAGTGTGCGATTGCATTATTGAAAGGCTTAAGTAGTCGTTTCTTTATATTTATTTTGAGGGGGAAAATTCATTATGATTTAAGTTACCTCTTTGGTAAATTTTAACATGGTTCTGAGGCGACTCTATGGCGGGTTTACACTTGTCAGATACCAATGTTGTTCTATGAAGATTGTATATGTATCTGAGGCGACCCTATGGCGGGTTTACACTTGTTAGATACCAATGTTGTTCTATGAAGATTGTATATGGATCTGAGGCGACTCTATAGCGGGTTTACACTTGTCAGATACCAATGTTGTTCTATGAAGTTTGTATATGGATCTGAGGCGACCCTATGGCGGGTTTACACTTGTCAGATACCAATGTTGTTCTATGAAGATTGTATATGGATCTGAAACGACCCTATGACGGGTTTACACTTGTCAGATACCAATGTTGTTCTATGAAGATTGTATATGGATCTGAGGCGACCCTATGGCGGGTTTACACTTGTCAGATACTAATACTGTTCAACGGAGATTGTATATGGTTTTGAGGTAACCTTATTGTGGATTTATACTTGTCAGATACCAATGCTGTTTTACAAGGATTGTCAATACGCTTATTTTTATGTAATTAGTTATTTTATGTATAAATAGAAATCATGTATGTAGGCTGTATTTCATGTTAATATTGCAAGGAAAACCCAGGAAAAACTTGCAATGCTACCTAGATATTGTGGGCATTTGATTTTTATTTGTTATTTCTTTTAGTAATGGAATCCATTGTTTACTGAAAGTCACGGAGTCGTTTGCAACGCAGTTATTTTTATGTAGGGTTATATAGGCAGCTTCTTTGATTTTGCGTTTTTGGTGGTTTTCTTCTTTTCTTCTTTTCAGGAGTATGTGTATTCAGCTCGTTCCCTTTCTATTGTTTTCTAATTTTATACACTATTTTACCGAGATTCAGTGAAGGAGGTTAAGCAACCTGTGGCTACCAAGATCCCCCAACACTTAGACATTTGCCGAAATAATGGTTTTCCAGTAAATCCTTTCACACACTTAACATTATTCGAGAATATTGCCCAACCAATTCTTGTAGTTACATATAATAATCATCATGTTTACGCACAGTTATCTTTTCGTCATTAGTTTATCCATCTTGGGATTGGTTGGATGCGTACCTCCATTGATTTCTATTCTGGGCTAGCCTACACATCTCCCTGAAACCTCTACAGCCTACATCTTTTACTATCTGTGTGCAGTAGTCTAATCTAGGTCTGCCTCTTCTTCTCTTTTTTCCTATCTCTGCTTCTAAAATATTCCGCACTATTCCCTCATGCCGTAGTATGTGGTCTATCATCCTATCTCTCCTATTTTTTACCGTTTTCCACATATTTCTTTCTTCCTCTACCATTTTAGTACCTCTTCGTTCTTAACTTTGTCTGTCCATGATATCTTCATCATACGCCTGTAACACCACATTTCAAAGGCTTCTACCTTTTTCTTGTCCGCTTCTCCTACTGTCCAGGCTTCACAGCCGTACAGTGCTGTGCTCCACACATATGTTTTAAGCAATCTTTTCCTTGTTTCTATGTTTGTGGTCTTTGAGCACAATAGTTGCTTTTTCTTGTTAAATGTAGCACGACCTTGTGCTAATCTTTGTTTTATATCTTTGTGCTTTTCCCATCTTGCGTTATTTGGCTTCTTAGGTAGCAGAAATACTTAACCTCTTGTAAGTTCGTGTTAAATACTTGTATTCTTGTTTTTGATTTATTTTCCCCACCTTTGCAAACTAGAACTTTAGTTTTAGTTTTGTTAATTTTCATACCGTATCTCTCTGTTAGAACCGTTTCCATTTCATTAAGAGCCGCTTCTAACTCTTCCTTGCTAGACGCTAATACCGCTATATCATCTGCAAATCTAAGCATATCAATTTTTTGTCCCTGCATAGTAATTCCAAATGTCTTTCTGCATTTGACAGTATTCATTGCCTCTTCTATGTACAAGTTAAAAATCAATGAGGATAGGGCACATCCCTGTCTCACCCCTTTCCTAATGTTTACTTCTCTACGTTCCTGCTCCAATTCTATTACTGCTGTTTGCTCTTTGTATAAGCTATGTACTATTCGTCTATCCCTATAACTCATTCCAATCTTTTGAGTATTTCAAACATTTTTTCCAATTTACATTGTCGAATGCTTTTTCCAGATCTACAAACCCTATATACATGCTTTCCCTTTTTCTATTGTTTTTCCATTATCACTCTCAGAGCTAAAATAGCCTCCCGTGTTCCCCTGTTTCGCCTAAACCCAAATTGGTCATCTCCTAGTATTTCTTCAGCTCGTTTTTCCATTCGTCTTTGCACAATTCTAGTTAATATTTTTGACACGTGTGCTGTCAAACTTATTGTTCGAAAATTTTCACATCTATCCCCGCCTTTCTTTTTGGTATAGTTACTATGATGCTACGTTTGAAATCTTTGGGTATCTCGCCTGTCTCATACATATAGCTTATAAGTTGGAAGAGACGTTCTGTTACTGCTTGTCCAGCGGCTTTTAGAGTTTCTGCTTGCACCTTATCTGTACCCGGCGCCTTACCATTTTCAGACTCTTTAATGCTAATTCAAACTCGTCTCGAAGTATAGGATATCCCAAGTCATCATTTTCAATGTCTGATTCCTGTTCTAATGCAGTTAGTTCCTCTCCTGCATATAAATTCCCTATATATTCTTATACGGTTTTATATCCCTAAAATTCATTCTAATTAATTTGTATGCTTCGTCTGTCTTTCCTATTTCCATCTTAGTTTGTACTTCTTTGCACTTTTCATCAATCCATTGTTCTTTAGCTTTCCTGCATTTTCGAATAATTTCCCATTTTATGGCTTTGTATCTCTGTTTTCCTGTTTCGTCTGATTTATTTTTGTATTTTCGTCTTTCTTCTATTAAATTCACGATATCCTTTGTTATCCATGGTTTCTTATTTTCTTTTTGTGTATACCCCAAAATATCTCTGGCCGCCTTGTCTAGGCTGGATTTAATGTTATTCCATTCTGTTTCTACTTCCTTAGTTTCAGATATCTTCCCGATATCATTCAGCAATTCATTTGACTTTTTTTCGAATCTTACTTGAATATCTTTGTCTTTTAGTTTCTCTAAGTCCAAATGCCTTTTTCCGTTCCTCTTTTTCGGTTTTTTAAATTTAAGTGCGGCCTTCATAATTACGATGTTGTGGTCAGTGTCTATATCTGCTTATGGGTAGCTTCTACTGTCTTTTACTTGATTCCTAAACCGTTGTCTAACAAGAATGTAATCTATTTGATATCTTCCTATATCTCCTGGCATCTTCCACGTATATCGTCTTCTAGCATGATGTTGAAATAATGTGTTTGCGATGATTAAATTGTTCTTTTCGCAAAATTCTACCAGCCTATTTCCCCTGTCGTTTCTCGTGCCTAAACCAAATAAACCTACTACCGCTCCTTCCCTGCCCTCACCTACCACAACATTATCCCCTGTAATTATTAAATTTTCATGTCCTTTTACGTATCTTAATATGTCTTCGATATCTTTGTAGATGGCTTCTGCCTCTTCGTCACTGTAGCTAGAGGTGGGCATGTATACTTGTATTATTACTGTGTTTACCGGTTTTGATTCTAATCTAACCATGAGTACTCTTTCGTTCTTTTGTAAGTAATTTTCACACAGTATCCTATCTTTTTCCGCATAACTATCCCCACACCCAAATTTCCGTCCTCTGCTCCTGTATGAATTACCCTGAAGTCTCCACTCCAAAATCCCCGCCTCTGGCCACCGAACTTCGCTGATCCCTACTATGTCTAGTGATAACCTATTCATTTCGATTTTAGGTTCTCTAGCTTACCTACTTGTTCATACTTCTAACATTCCACGCTCCGACTCGCAGAATGTTCCCGACTCTTATTTGACTTCCGATCGCATCCTCCGACGTAGTCCCTCCCGGAGATCCGAATGGGGACTATTTTAACTCCGGAATCTTTTACCCCAGAGAATGCCATCATGTTTGTTACAATTTAAGTACGCTGTGTACTTGGGAGATAATGTGGTGGTTTTCCGTTGCCTTCCACATCGCGGTAGTGTGTCTTAGACTGCCATACCGACCCCTATGGTCTCTGCCAATCTAAGTACCGAAAGTGCCGATGCCCTCTTTCGGGGACCTGTCTTAGTCTGGTTCCTCACTAACGACCCTACTACTTTGGTTGGACCTGTAGTTTGGCTCTTTAGCTCATTAGAACACGCAAGCCATTTCACCTGTTCTAGTAATTTAGAACTTCGGCAAGGTGCAGGTCCATTCAAAATGGCTAAATACATGTAACTAAATTTTATTCGTTTAGTGCTTCTTATCTTCGGTCTACTTCTTGATATTAGTTTTGTCGTATCTTTATGGATAAATTTAGTTCATGCTGGACAGATGTTTAGGATTTCCGGCAGTTGTGCTTGAAGAATACTGTATTATACGTTGGTTATCGTGTGTGCGATAAACCTGGAAAATTCAGTTATGAACATTACGGAATTTGATGGTTATTTGGCGTTATCCTTGCAGGCATTTTAATTTGGAAAGATTGCGTATTTTTATATCCTTTATTAATAGTAATCTGGAGGTAGTAAGTTATGCAAATACTTAATTTTGCTGTTTTGTAAAGTCCATTAATTTTATTTATGAAATTGAAAATAGCATCAAATTTATAGCTAAGATTTTGCACTATAACATTTATTTAAAGCGTCAAAGCTTTCCTTCTTGTAAAAGGTTTATATTGGAGAGTTGTTCCAAGAACGGGTTTGCTCCTAAGATAATTTACTGGTTTATGTGTACACAAACAGCAGGTCATGAATAGCATTTTTTTGTAAAGACTATTACCTACAAAAGCAAAGGTAAAGATAAATTTCAATACAAGTTCTCCAAGATTTTACCTTGCGTGAATTAATATTATTGATTGGTATAAAGGGTTATTGATCCTATATATATATATATATATATATATATATATATATATATATACAGGGATTGGTTAGTAAGTTCTGAAACTGTTAAAAATTAAGAGGATCATATACATAGTGTAATTTTGAGCTTTAATAATTATTGCTCCCTGAATACCTATGAGTCGTCGTTGCTAGGCATTTTTTTTTATATGAGTGTGATTGAAGACGTCACTTTCAGTATTTTGAGCTTTAGGGTTTTCAGGCAATCTTCTGGCGCCAAAAATTATCTTAATACCAGTTTTGGCTTCAGGTTTGGTCTCCATGACCCACGAACCAGCCAAATAGAGTTAGCGGGGAAACTTCATCCTATTCCACCGTGTCTGGCGACTGCCTTTTCTCTGGGAAATCGGAAAAGGGTGGCAAAAGTCAAATATCCAACGAACCTGAAGTAGATGACGAGATTTCTGATAGTTTAAGCACCAACGGTATGATAAGATACAATTTATCGGAACAGGCTATTCTCAGAACCTCAGGTATTACTAACACTAAGGAAGATGCGATAGAATCTGTTATACTAAGATCTGTACAAGAGAGCACTGTTGAAAATAATGAAGTACAAAACTTGATCCACAAAATCATTTCAGGGACGTTGTTACAAGTTCAAATTTGAAACGGTTTCCATTTTCGTATTCGAACAACGTAATCGACGTTGACCTTTATGGAATTACAATAACAAAGCCCCAGTCGATTTTTACAAACTATTTTTGGATAAAGATATTCTTAGTATTGTGTTTTCTAAAACCAACTGATATGCAGTCCAGTGTAAAGCAAAGGAAACCCCTCCAAAGGCCAGAATTCACAACTGGTATAATACAGGTGTGTCTAAAATAAAAAAAAATGTTGGTTTGCTTTGTTGGATGGGTTTATATCAGTATAATATTTTAGAATCATATTGGTCCCAAAGTATACTGTACGAGAACAAAATGCGTAAATATGTCTAGAAACCGTTTGCAGATATTATTAAAATTGTGGCACTTTTACAACAATGAAAAAATTACTGTTAAGACACTGCAAACAATTTTACCACTAGTGAATAAACTCGTAGAGAATTTTCAAAAATTACTCCGCCACAAGAGGGTATTTGTATTGATGAAATTTTTATTCCATTTAGGGGACGTTTGAGTTTTAAGCAGTTTATCAAAATCAAGAAACTAGTTTGGAAAAAACTTCATGAACCATGTTTTGAAAAAGTTCTACATATACAACTTCACAGTTTATTGTGAACAAGTCAAAGTTGAGGGACAGTTATTCCCTGAAAATATAGTTCTCCCCTTGCAAAATCGTTATTGAATAAAGTATTAACAATCTACGCGGATAATTATTATACAAGTATTTCATTGGTGCATTTGTTGTTAGACAAACATAACTCAGTACGTTGTAACGTTTTATTGTAAAGAATTCAGGAAGTAAAATTTCTTAATTTAGAAGTTATGGACTTGTGAAAACCCCCGTTTAATTAGTGCAATGTTGTGAAACCCTGGGATTAGAAACATCCGACTCCAGGCTTACCATTGCAAACGTAAGCACTGACCCAGAATTACGGCGTTAGAGGTGTTTACTTTCCCATGAACACGAGTGAAAGTGCGACAACCTCGGAGGAGGGGGGAAGACGTAAAAAGCACGGACCATCGACTGTTTAAGAAGTCTCGATCTTACCGCCACAGATAACGCTTTGATAGGATATCGTACCGGTAGTGCTAATGCTAGTGTTGTCACTCCATGATACAATAATACAGAAGATATGATATTCCCGTTGCCTGTTTTCGAACAGTCGTGCGCATGACGTCATATGGAAAGTTGTAATGCCGCCTGCGTTATAGATTAGATCTACTTATGGTATTATTTCTGAGTGTTATAACTTATAATTATAATAAATTAGTAAGAGTAAGATAGGGAGAAATGGGTTAAAAATAGCAAAAAAACGTTAGTGAGAAATAAATGTCTTTATTCGAAAAAAGTTAATAAAACGAATTATAATCTTATAAGTACCTAAGTAATTGCATTTATTTTACATAAGAAAACTCATTGATCTCGGAACAGAACGGCAAATTATAAGCATAATAATATTAGTAGTTTAAAAATATGTTGTAACCAACGAATTAAAAACATGTGGAAGGAGCATGGTATATATCATACAATAGAAAAAACTGTGACGGAAATCGCTATCAAGTCGGCTTTTTTTGATTGATTGATTGATTCACTAAATTATATGTAATTGCAAAAATTAGAAGACGCCGAAGACAATAATGAAAAAGGTTAAAATTATGTAAACAAACAGATTGACATGAACCGCCACTGACGTATATCACGGAAATGAATGGACGCTATTCCTTACAAGATATTACAAGGTGCCATTTTGGTAGGCCTTTTTCATTTGGACATCAGAAAGTCATGTTATGCTCCTTCCGTACATTTCTAATTCGTTGGTTATGACAATAGTTCCAAAACTATATATTGAAAAAATAGTACCTATAATCAAATAAAAAGCATTTGAAATCAGTGAATAAATTTTTATTTTTCTTTTTTTGAAAGAGTTAATTCTAGTAGATCTTTGTTCAATTTTTTTATTCTAAAATACATTCTAGATCTAAAAAAGAGTTTTTTTTTTACATTATCAGGGCAGTTTACTGTGGTACTAGCCTCAATTAGACTTTTCAAATAATATTTTGAAATTCTAATTTTATCGTCATTGAAACCATTGAAAATTGTTTGCAGTTTCTCTAAGTGGTTTATTAATTCGTCAGACGGTTTAAATAAACCTCCCTCGCTTAGGTGATCAACCCAAGTAAACAAAAATGTCTGCGAACTACTTGCACAATTAGTGGGCTTCTTCGGTTTATAAGAAATATAGCCTGAAAAATTTTCTAATCCATCGTACGTAATGCTATCTAATTCTTTTAAATTGTCCTCAGTCTCGAGCTCCACTTCAGGTGAAATTTTCAATGGTGCAAAACATTTACTGCTTAGATTCTCTTCTTTAGTAAGCAAATCAGGTGTATCATCTACTTCAACATTACTACATACAAAATAGCAGCTTTTGTTTTTTCCCAAAATGTATGACCGCAAACGGTATCTCAACTCTAAAGGATCCGGACAATCATGCAAACCACCTTTAGTTCTTAAGATTCCAAAAAAGTTTTCAAGCACATCTTGGTTGAGCCTGTAAGTCAAAAGATATTTGATGTTAAATCGTTTCTTCAAGTCTTCATATAGTAATTTAAGAGAAGTATTTGAGATTACAACTCCTATAATAAAAAAGAAGAAATTTGTATTATGGAATTTTTTATAACCAAATTACATACCTCTCTGGAAAAGGATAAAGGGATTTGCTACTTTTTACTCGTAGTTGCTGCATTCTTTCAGTCATTCTATCAATTATTTCCATTTGAGTTAGTAACGATAGTCCATAAGCCTTTTTTCGATCTCGACTATCAGGTTTAGGTACTCATTTACCTAAAACATATATTTATCAAGAAAAGATTAGAATTTTGTATAAAAGGCAGTATTACTAACCAGTTTAAAAAACTCAGCGCATTCAGTTCAGTTCTTATTCAATAAATTTCAAAGCATACCACATCAAGTTATAGCTCTAGATACAGGGTGAGAAAACAATTTGGCAGCGAGTTTTACTTTTTGCCTCTGTGGTCCATGGACAGTGGTAGCCCTGAAATTATGTGTGCAACATTTAAGTCCGACACACTTGTAACTTTCAAAAGTTCTTCAACAATTGATTTGTTTGTTTCCTGTTATTTCTAATTAATTTAACGAGATGTGGGGCTTCAGCAAAAACGTAATTTTTTTCTTGCGTTTTAGCTGGGTTGTGGAGCCATGTCATATCGCAAGTAATGCCCAGTTCCTTACGCAACCCCGCATTTCCTCCTCCAAGATCACTCACCATTGCCACCACCTGAAAACCTGCAACATAATAACCCTTTCTATGGTTAAAATCGAAAACAATATTTTGAGCATACCACAACTTTCAGCAAAATTTATTATTTCAAATAGCGTGTCCTTAGTTAATTTACAATCATAATTAAAGAAGGTTGCTTTCAGTTACCAAAAAGGCCTCTTAGCATCACCACTTTGAATATGGTTTCATAGTTTTGTCATTGAATTTGTCATAAAGGTATGCTTTTCTGATTTTTATTTTATCGAAAGATAGAACGGAAACCTTTTCAGGTATGCTTAAATTCATAAGCCTAACAATGTTAAAAACCTGTTTTAAAATGCCTGGTGTAATCTTAATCTTCTTTAACTACGATCGTAGCATGGATGCAGGTGGAAAAGAATAGCCCTTTTTCAGCAGCAACCGGTAGTCTCGTGGTCCCGCAGAATAATGCACAATTGTTTTTGACACATCTTCAATGGACCATCTGTGGCGTCTATTACGGTCCTTGAGTTTTTTAATTTGAACTGGAGAAAAAAGTTTTTGTAAAGCTTTCTAATCTTTTTGCAATAAATCATTTTACTTTTATAACTCGGCAATAATTTTTTAAGGATTTTCTTCATCAGTGTTAACTCTAGAAAACTATGCTTAGTACACTATTATTTACATTTACATAATATAATGAATATCATACCCACACTCTCTTGTACTGGATAAAAGCTTTACCGTGCATATTGTTATTATCTTCCAACCCGTCAACAATTATTTCATGAACAATTCCAGTTGAAATAGCAATTCTATGCATAAGAAATTATGAAATTAATAACTCACCTTATAATGAACACGCAGGTTATTATGATATGCGTGTATTTACTCAGTATGCTGAAAGTTCTTAAATGCTTTAGAATTTCACTAACCAGTTATACAGAATTTCTTTTCACAAAGCATTCTTTTCTATGTACATTAAGGACAGTACTAGGTTTTCAATGAGGCAAATTTTGAGACGGAATAGCTTCAAGTTTAAGTTGCGGCGATTTTTGTTAGAATAACCTAATAACTCTTCCTTCAAATTTTTTTCATAATCTTCCCTAGTGAAATGCTTTGAGCAAATTCGAGCAGTGTTAATATTAAAACAATCCGCTCGCTTGCATGCATTTTTCCAAATTTCTGCTATTTTTGCATCACTAGGAAAGCGAAAAAACATTACGTCTTTAGCAAAGTGCTTCGACTGATTGTCAGAATTACATCCAGTAACAGCACAACGCATGGCTATTATTCTATAATAACAATTAGATAAACTAAAACTGTGAAATTTGCAAAGAGCTTATGTGCCACACTACGTTTGAGTGATGTTAACTCGCCGGGTGACGTATTTGGTGGCTGAGCTTGGTGGGGGTGCATGCGCATTATCAAATCTTCCGTAGTTTAGTGTATCATGTCGTTACCCTACCTACGTTACCTTTCCTTTAACGTCTTATCAGAAGAGCTCTACCGTCAGAAGCAACATGAACTCTTAACATCACGATCAAGCAGAATGAACCGTGCCACCCTGAGATTAAGAACAATATACGATGAAACCAACGTAAGTATTTTAATATTTTTTTATACGCCTATGTCAGTAAACGTCAAAAATCGCACTGTCGACATTCCTTGTAAGTGACATTTAACAATAACATGCACGTAATGAGGCCTCATAACATACATGTGAGATAGGACGAGAAAATTAAATTTCTTGGTTATTTGGTCTATTTACATACATTTAGTTAATTGATAACCATAAAAGCTTTTAACATTAGCAACATACATTTTGGATTAAAGGAGTCATCACCCTTAAATGTCGACAACACATTAATACAATTTCTTTTAAAATAAATCTCGTTCTCTTAGCATGCTATGGAAATAAATGTCATGTTATTTATGTTGTCAATTTTTACAACAAAATATTATTGTATTCGAATATTTTCTCAACCTTACCTACCATTATGTCTATTAGTAGTGAAAATGATGAAACTATGAACACTCTGCCGGAGATTTCAGAAAAAGCTCAATGTGCCACACATAATTCATTACCGCTAAAATCCAAGGAAAGGTACGAAATTACTTATCAAAAATTTATGGATTGGCGACCCAAGCACAACGTTAAAGTTTAAATAATTGCGATTTCTTTCATTTAATAGAAAAAAATGACTGGGCGTAGAAAAAGCATAGTACGTTACACGAGTTGTAAACCCATTACGCACTCGTGAATAATGGGTTACTTACAACTCTTGTTACGAAATATACTATCGTTTGCAGGGGTTTATTGTTAGTAATGAGCATTTAATTATAATTAATTTGAGATTGTGTTTATTACAACGTTAAGAGTTAATAGCAAGTTGAATCCGAAAGACTGTGACGTATTTTCTTGAAGCACTAAAACACCAGCCCCACGTGGTGTGCCAGTGTAACGTATTTTCTAACTGGGCTCAGCTAGCCTCACACATGGGCACCAGTGAAACAAATATTGTTTTTTGAGGCACCTGCCCTACGTTTATAGAAAGCAAGTGAAACTAATTTTTCTTATATAAAGCTGGCCTCACGTTATGAGCAAGTGTAACGAAGTCTTCCGACATAACTAGGGGTCTATTCCTAGGGTAGAGCTATGAGAAATGGGGGGGTAAGTCGAATTCTGATTGTAAGTTGAATTTAATCCAAAACAAATAAGGCGCCACCAAGTCCTGACTTAATTAGGATAATTGCGTAGTGTATTTCTAGGGGCGGACGTGGAAACCCAAAGAAAAAAAATCGCCTTCGCTGACAGAAACCCGTCTTAACTGAATAAGACGCTGCTCCTGTAAGAAATGGTAATAATTAGCTTAATAGAAGGGTGGATCACTATTTGTGTACCACAAACATACCTAAAGAAATATCAAAAAAAAATATCTCCTATATAAGTTGACATTAAAATTCCACTCATACGGATATTAGTTTCTTGTAGTTAGTTTTGACCATATTTGATCAAAATAAAAAAGCTTTAATCTTGAACTAATAATTTACTCAAAAGATTATCTTTTAAAACAAAATTCAATGCTACAAAGTTTCATAAATAATTAAATGAATTCAAGGATTTTAAATAAAGTTTCCTCAAAATAATTACTAAGTAAACATTTTAAAACTTAGTGTAAACTTGTTACAAATAAAAGCCGCCCCGGGAAGATCTGTTCGAGAGGGTTACAAATTAATACATAGTAAATCAAGTTTCCTTATCTAAATTAATTGTGTTAGTTTCAGTTTCTAATAAAGAAAGATCATAAAAATATTCTTATAAACTCAACTTAAGCAAACATTGTTCAAAGCATATGTTATTTGAACACAGGTGTCAGCAGTAAACTGCAAGCAAACAAGTGACGTAACAAAACATCTGTCGCTGTTACCAACAGGACAAAATGAACCACGTGTATGGTTTCTTAAACCATTAAAAATGCTGAATTATAATTTTAATACTGAAAAATTCAGCTCAACAAATAATCTATATTTTATAACATTCGTGCTTTTATGCACTAAACAAAAATAGCGTGTTTCTAATTTGAAACACAATCAAATTTCTTAAAGTTATCTACGAACCAAAAGTGAAGAGGTGTTGTGAATTCAAAAGTAATCACCATACTTCCATCAGGTTTGTAGTAATAAGTTCTTCTATTAATTATTCAAAGTCTCCATTATCAAAGCCGCTTCCTACGGACTGCAATACAAAGTGGTTTTACATCTGTGGTTGGGATAGTTGTTTCTACTGATCATTTTATGGTGGTTAATTACGCGCGCTATTTAATGATGGATCTCGACTCTTCAAAATGTAACCGCAAATTGGCGGCCTGCTTCCAATCATACATTTTGATTTTTCAAGCTTACAGGACCGACTGGTTATCCTCGCACGAGCTACGGCGTGTTCCCGGCCGAGCCTTCAACCACAACGCGCCTGCGAACCGTTATCGAAAGCACAGACACCTGACTATTTATAGAAAACTATCTATAGATACAATTTTAGCGTATTACTAAACTTGTTGCATGTATTTTACTAATAATTTGAATAAAAGCGTTTCATAACTTTGCACTTTTATGGTTGGATTTAGTAACTAAGAAATAAAATTGTTACAAGACATCATTCACAAACTACTTTAAAAACGTGAAATAGTAGCTAGCGAAAACAATACAGCAGTAGTGGTCCAAAAATTGAAAGATAAATGCGAAATACTAACCCTAAGCACTAAGCATGCTTCTGAATTGGTATAGGTTTCCAATAAGAGCAGGGAAATACAAAAACCTGCAACTATTTTGGTCTATAATAATCACAAATCTTTTATCGATTTATCAGATCAAATGAAAGCATACGCTACCTCACTAAGGAATGGGGTTTTATAATCCACCAGGAAGTAACTAATGATACTATGAAAATAACTAAATTCAAAGAGTTGGTCACTTTAGCGATGCGTCAAGTAGAAGATTCTAAAGAAACCACAGTCATCAACAAAAATCCATCTCTTCAACATTCTTTAGAGGACATGCTCAAAGACGTAGGTGTGAAGAAATTGAGTAATGAACATGGCCGTAGCTTTGCGCAAAAATATATACAGTTTTCTGAATTCAATTGTATAATATGTCAAAAAAATTATTG
The DNA here is from genome assembly GCA_036346225.1 of Platerodrilus igneus. Classification (NCBI taxonomy): domain Eukaryota; kingdom Metazoa; phylum Arthropoda; class Insecta; order Coleoptera; family Lycidae; genus Platerodrilus; species Platerodrilus igneus. The sequence continues at coordinate 7,752,796 of JARFIW010000165.1, read as the reverse complement.
TTTGAAATGTTTTTTGTAGTTCACAGCTTCACCTGATAACTGAATGTTCAATGTAGTGTGTTTTATAATTTTCTGTTTATGTGTTTACTTCGTACAATAAATAAACAAGTAGATGTGGTCCACTTACCCAGCAAATAGTCTTTGACAGAGGTTAAATTCATGCGATGCCACAAGTTAATCTCAATTTAACAGGCCAAGCACTGTTTATTGTTTGTACATTATAATTTGAATAAGGGCCCCTATACTTGCGGCCACGTCCCCAATGCTCCACCTGGAGGTACTACATTGGATTTAAACGCGAAAATAATCGTGCTTCTAATTCATTCCAACTTTATAGTTAATCCACCCTAAACAAAAAACTAAATAAAAATCTAACAAATCTAAAAATCTAACAAACCTAACAAACTCCAACAATCTAACAAACCTAAAACTCTGACAAACTGAAACAAAAACTAAAAACAGGGTTTAAATAATGGTATCCCTAGCGCTGACCTTGAAGTGTGCCCGATCAACAAGACACAAAAAATGAGAGGGGGAGGGATCCGTAATACCGGATAGCAGACGCCGTTTCTGCTTACCAGTGCGACCTGAAGGGTCGTCTTAAAACTATCCAAATCTAGCTAACTAATTTAAATCCGTTCCTAGCTTTCCCTATCATTCCCTAACTGATTTATATTTTGATTACAATCTCCACTATTCTACTCATCCTTCCCAAATATATACTGCAAACAAAATGGCGACAGAACGTCAAACAAAACAAATATGCCACAAAATACTACAATACATGCTAATAAATATAAGGTGTAAATATAAAATATAAATAAATATAATTATATAAATATATAAATAAATGTCTAATAAGCGTTAAGCATATAGCAGTGCACAAAATAGCAAAAGCATCACCCTATTTATCAGGTGCACTCGCACAAGCATTATGTCGGCTAGCGCCATTACGCACAAAACGTGCTTGTTAAATTATTTCAAAAACTACTAATTAATGTAAATCGATGCTTGTGCGAGTACAGCCGCCACAATTTAAGTCTTACCTCGATAGTAAAATTCTCCAGCATCCGAAGATCTGATCGTCTGCCAACATCTAACTGTAACTTACTTCTAAGGGGAAGATGGGGTGCACTGCTAAAGTCCTGGTGGGTATGCACTAAATGTTCTGGGGGATCACAATCTTTATCACTATCACTTCACTTTCAAGTCCTGGGGGATGCGCGGTTTCACTCTATTTTATTATCTTTGTTTATTTTATTGATTTAATTTAATGAGGGTTTCTGATTTATTTGTTATTGTTTATTTGTTATTATTTATTCCCGATTTCCCGATTTTCCGCACATAATTATGAAGATAGGCAGTGATTGTATTAATGGTGTGGGGGTTTCTCGTGCATATTGGACATTTGGGTATAATTATCATGTTTTTTTTTTAATATCAGGTTTTGGTTATATCTATGCTCGTATCCTTACTCACGCCAAGTCAATCTAAAATTTTCCAATCCTTCCATCAACCCCACCGAATTTTACGCGGTTGTTATTGTCTAATCTCGCGACCCTTACCGCGAATTCTTTTAAGGCTGTCCAGAACGCCTTCTGGTAAACCACTTCCCCGACTTCCTCTAGGCTCTTTTGCCATGCCAGACCTAGGATAGCTAATTTGCTATCAGCCAACCCTCGATTTCTCGCCTCAAGTGGGCAGTCGAAGAGCACGTGTTCTGCGCTTTCCGCTCTCTCACCGCATTCGCAGCGATCGCTGTTGGTTAAACCGAACCTTTATAAATACGCCTTCAGGGCGCCGTGCCCTGTTATCAACTGCACCATTTTGTGATTGAGCTTAACCTCGATCTTACCTCTGGCTTCTATGCTCGGTATGAATTTGTGGGTCAACCTGCCCGTGGCAGCGTTGTTCCACCTCTCTTCCCATTGTCGAATTGATTTTTTGCGCAGCTTTCTTTTAATTAAAGAACTCGGTATCGACGAATGTGATATCCAAAAGTCGCCCGTCGCGGCCTCTTTAGCTAATTCGTTAGCCCTATCATTTCCTACGTTACCATCGTGCGACCTAACCCAACAGAACTTTAATCGTCGAAACTCGAGCGCTATATGCGCTATTTTCCAGACGTCAGCCTGGAGGTCTGTCGAGGTGTTCATGTTAGTTAATGCCGTCAGCGCTGATTTACTGTCGCTGATTATATAATAACCGTCTCTGCCCGTGTGATTTATTACGTAATCGATAGCCTCTCGTATGGCTACCAATTCGCACTGGAAGATAGTGTTCCAGTTCGCGAGTTTGGTTTGAAACCGAAACATCTCCCTTTCCTGCCTAAACACGACAAACGCCGCGCCTGCTTGCCCGTCAACCATGCGTGAACCGTCCGTGTAAATTCTGATACTCGTCGCGTCCCGATCACCTTCGACAAACTCGATTCCTCTAATATCGACCGGGTGCCCCAACACTGATACCACTATCTTTCTTGCAACGTCCCTATTACCAAGATTAATATCTTCGATAATTTCACGCCCTTTTCCTATATCTATGTCTCCTATATCTAATCTCTCTAACGACATATTCGATAGGTAGAGTCCTACTGATCACCAGGACCGCCTCCGTGGAGGTAGTCCTGTATGCCCTCGCCGCCTTTACCGCGGTTATACGTTGCACGCTCGTTAATTGACGCATCTCCCGGACTTTACAACCTTCCGTCCATACGGATGCTGCGTACAGTATTGCCGGCTCAATTGCTCCGACATAGACCGTGCTCAGCAATTTGCCCCTGAAACCCCAGTTTATTTTTGCCGCCGCCATCATTTTATTTGATATTTCGCTTCCTTTGCTTTTGACGTACTGCACGTGAGCTTTCCAATTTAACTTAGCGTCAATTTTTACCCCGAGGTATGTAATAGCATCCTTGAACGGTATTTTCTCCCCTCTTAGCTCTAGCCTAGGAAGTCGCTGTCCCGGTTTTGTACCGAAATAAAGCGCTTCCGACTTCGACGTGGTAAATTTTAGTTTTACGTTCTATGACCATTCGTGTAATTTATTCAGAGCTTCGTTTGGTTTTGTACGCATATCCATTAATAATCGCGATCTGATAATTAGAAGCGTATCGTCCGCAAACCTGACAATTAAACATCCTGTGGGTAATTTGACCCTAAAGATGCTTTCGTATAACAACTTCCAAAATGTGGGACCAGAACATGACCCCTGCGGGCATCCCCTTTCCACCTCACGCGACAGAACTTCACCCGGAATTTCAAGCTGTGCCAATCGCCCCGAGAAATAACTCTTGACCAAAGACATCAAGTTTCGCGGACAACCCTTACGATCTAACTCGCAAACGATTAATGGCCACCAGGCAGCATCAAATGCTCCTGAAATGTCCAAGGCAACAACGACACAGTACTTTTTAGCATCTCTCGCCTGCTTAATTTCACCGACAACGTACTCTAATGCGTCGATAGTCGACTTTCCCTCCATAAAACCGAACTGTCGTTTGTTAAAACCGCCGCTGTCTCGCACTAAGTGCTCAACTCGCGTAGTCATAACGCGATCTAAAGCTTTCCCCAGCACCGGTAGCAAGCTAATTGGAGGATAGCTGCCCGGGTCTGACGCATCCGCCTTTTTGGGTTTCGGGATAAATTTTACGTCTTGAATTTTCCAGCAACGCGGAAATACGCCCCTCTCTAAACAAAGATTAAACAACCCGGCAAAGACACACGGGGCTAACAGGCACGCCTCCAGAGCTGCGTTTGCGGTGATTCCGTCATGCCCCGTCGCCTTCTTAGGGTTCATTCTCCTAAGAGCACTGACAACTTCGTGAACTAGGATTGCCTTATCGGCACCTGTTCCTTACGCCTTTGCAGCTTCCCGACGAATTAAATTGTGCGACTTTTCATCCTCCTCGGGTTTATCCGAAGGGAAGAATTTTTCTAATAAATATTCGGCCGTGGTTTTAAAACCGTCTGTGTATTCGCCATTTGTTTTCTTTATATTACCGAGCGCGATTTTTTGTTGTTTTTTTCTAATTACGCGGTATGCGGTTCCCATGGTTCGTTCTCTGAGTTTCGCGTGCAAAATTCTTTAAATTTATTCGTTTGGGTTTCTTCTGTTAATATTTTATATTCGCGGTAACTTTGATTATATTCTATTCTCCGTTGTTCTCTTATATCTCCCGAGGCGCGTTGATAGCGGCGCCTTAGGTTACGCGTTTCTGCCCTCTTAGCGGTTAATTCCGGTGTCCGCCAGGGTGCGCTATCTTTAAATGCTTTCTTTCGCGGCATGGAGTACGACGACGCGTCTACCATCGCGTCGTTTAATTTTTTCGCGAGTGTTTGTATTTCGTCTGCCTCTCGGCAGTTAAATAGCTCATTTTCGAGCGCAGGGACACTTTCGCCAGATTTTTCTTTAAACCGCTCCCAATTTGCTTTTTTATTACAGAACCGCGGAAATATAGTTAGCTGCTCGTTTGCGCTTGTTTTGATTTCAACGTCCCATGTTATTAATGTAAGGTCAGAGAGCGTTTCCTCGTCCGACCTTAATTTCCAATTACAAATGATTCCTAGCATCTCGTGCGAGGCTGCAGTAATATCTATAAAACTGCTGCCTCTATGCCTCTCGAACGTAGGTGAATCATTAGTGTTTATCACACTAAGATCCCACTCGGTTAAAAGATCAACAACCTGCGAGCCCCTATGGTCTTCGATAGGGCTACCCCATAGTGACGATTTAGCATTAAAATCTCCCCCGATAATTAAATTTTTATTCCTACCGATTTTGTGCAAAATGTCTTCGACTTGGTTTACTAAGTCCTCAGTTTGAGGATTTTCCCGCCGGGAATCGACCGGCGGAAGATACGCGCTGATCACGTAAAATGTATTTAGCCCTGATTTGATTTCGACCGTCGTTAAAAATTCGTTGAATAAATTATTTAGAACTATTCCGACGCACTGTAATATTTTCATAATCAACCGTCCGTCGAGGGCATGTAAAGACCAGTCAAGACGGTTAATTAAGGCCAGGCAGACTAACTCAGCGGCGTAGGTCGTGGTTCAAATTCTTAACTAAACCCTTGCTTGTACTTGCCAAATATGCGTTATGGATAAAAATCATCAATACATATATTAACAATTTATGATAAACATGGGCGCCAATCAGCGGAAAGGCACTGATACCTAATAAAAGTAATCATGAAATAAACTCGTAGATTAGAAAAAGCAATAACATTTTATTATACCATCGGCTGTCAGGAATAGCATGTATAAACAAATAAATAACAGTCTGGAACTCGAAATGCAATAAGGCCAACAGGGCCCACTATTCCGACATAAAATAACGTAACTCTATCTAACCTAATTGTTATCTTGGGACGTGCACGTCATCACATATACCTAACCTTAGCCTAACTATGATTAACTTAATACCTTTAATTAATTTAACAAAAGCACTAATAAGATTGCATATCTTATTTTTAATTGTTTACAGATTACTTGTTTTACAAGCAACTATGCTAATTGATAAAGCAGAACTAAAAATTCCAAATAGACGCAATACCACACCTTATCAAATGTCTGCATCAGCGTTTAATACAAAAAAGTACAAGAATCTATTTTAAAAATTATACTAATAAAATTAATATTGTGCACAGATGCAATATATTACAAAAAGGTATTTGTAAGTATAGTATAAAAGCGAAACGTTATTTATAAAAATATATTAATGCTGTACATCTTGTGTTAAACCATTTCTTACTTTTACAAAGAAAAACAACAATGAAAAGTCTTTGTAACCAACCATTTGTAAATATTCATAACACAAAACAACAAAATAACTTCGCGGGCAACGTTGTTCATAAAGAAGTAACAATTATTTGACAGGCCCGATAATGTATGTACACCGGTACCCAGAATTAATACTCAGGTTAACTCGTTACAATTCAATAATGGTCTACATAAATCGATGTAGTATCAGAAGGAAATTTATATCAAAGTGTTACTTGCATTATTAAAAATAAATGTCCTTTCAAACAAAATAAGTACTTACGTGTTCTAAGCAACACTCAAACACGTCTTCACTCAAAGACACACATAAAAAAAAGCCTGGAATCATGGCCGTTTCTTTACATCTGACCACATTCCTGCAAACCCCCAATCAATTCGTCCGGCCCTGCGGCCGCATCATATGTTTTAAATACCAGAAACTAAACCCTCTCAATACATTGTATTGTAAATATTATGCGATCCCAGGTTCCGTAGATGTAAAACAAAAGCTTTTTAAAATATAGAAGAATTCGCTTGTATGAGGTTATTCCACCACGGTCTATGCAGGCTTTGTAAAACGTACATATAATTCCACCACGATTCGTGAAATATACAAGTGATAATTAAATTGTGTCAACTATTAATACTATAAGAATTGGTACGCAGTAGCGTAACATTATATAAAAAATAATTATAAAATTTATGCTCAACAAAGCGATTGAAAATCGGGTTGTTACACCCCCCCCCCACAAAAGTTGAATTTGCGAGAAGAAATTTCAACCCTTCAACCTCTCAACGTAAGGAAACCATACTAAACACATTTTGAACTTGAAATACGTTAAATTCACCAAGTCAATATTAGATTCTACACCTAACACCGATTATCGAAACTCTAAAACAAAATGACTTGCTACAACCTCCAACAAGTTAAAATGTTTCACACATTTAAGTGATTAAAGGTAACTTGAAAAACTATTAGCTCCAGCAACTATCGAAACAATAGTTACAAATCCAACTCTTGAAGCTAAGTTCCTAATTATTAAAACTTAATAATCGGCAAATATCTACTTTAGAAGCCAAGCTTCCATTAAATAAAATGCGCAGTCCAAACTGCAACTACAGAGTTTGAATAAGCGAAAGTGAATGGAGTGATCAGTTCCAACACCAACGAAACTCAAATCCAATAACCCACAAAATATACAAAAAAAAATAGACTTCTAGGCGAAATCCAAAAATAAGTGTATGGACCAACGTCCACAACAACCTCTGCACCAGCAAAGGCAGAAATAAAATGTGAATACTAGTGAATGCACAAGGCTTAAATCCAACATCTTGAGTTCAACTTAACAACTGAGAACTGGGAATAAAGGTAATAGGGAAAATATTTAATGTGGCTTTAAATCTTTAACATGAAAAATACCCAACGGTTTATCATCCACCGTCGCTAAGCGGTAAGTCGTAGTACCAACAACCTCAATTATCTTAGCTTCCAAATATTTAGGAGCTAATTTTTTATTAAATGATTTAGTAGCATCCGACAGAACAAAATTCTTTCTCCAAACAAGATCACCAACATTAAACTTCAAAGGTCTTCGTCTTAGATTATATGAACGGGTATTGCGCTCATACGCCAAATGAAGATTTCTTTTTACCTCCCGAAAAATTGGAGATAGTTCATTCATGTCTCGAACTAACTGTTCTCGATTTTCTAAAAACAACTCATCCTCTTTGAAATTCTTTAACCGACCAAAAAAAACTCCAGAAATAGGAACGGTACGGCCAAAAGCCAAAAATGATGGTGAAAATTTTGTTGATTCGTGAACAGCGTTTCGGAGGGCGTGTCCTATTTTATGGATTTCAACATCCCATTCCTTATGACTGTCTTTAATATAACTACGGATGGCTGTTCCAATAACTTTATTTACTTTTTCTACAAAATTTACCTGCGGATGGTATATGCGTTAAACCAAACGGATTGAACATTATAAGTATTCATTAATTTTGAAAACAAAACGCTTTTAAATTGGGGACCATTATCCACCATACAAATTTGTGGAACCCCGTAAACCAAAAACACATAATTTTCAATATATTCACAGATGCGTTGTGCAGAGGCATTGCGCATTGGGTGGATTAGAGTAAATTTGGTAAACCAATCACAGATGACTAAAAGAACTGTAATCCCTTGTTTTGAACGAGGAAAAGGACCAACTAAATCGATAGAAAGGCATTGAAATGGGAAAAAGATCTGCTTTTCCTGGCCCATAAATCCATAATGATTAAATTGAGCAGATTTGCTTTCACAACAAATTTTACAATTGCGAATATATTTAGAAATGTCCGACTTCATTTTAGGCCAATAATATAACTCTTTAATCTTTGAAAAAGTTTTGAAAACTCCTAAATGAGCCGAGGTAGGGTCATCGTGACACTTTTTGCAAAATCTCATTACGACTCGACTTTGGAACAACTAGTTTCCATTCCACCAAATTTGATTCAATTGATAAATTATTAGAAATATATTTATAAATTTTTCCATCTTCAACTCTCCAATCCGAATAAGAATCAGGTTTATTAGAAATTTCTGATAGCATCTTTTTGTACCAGTCATCGATATCATCAGAAGAAAATTTTAAAGAATTAATTTCAACAGGAGCTCTGGAAAGAGCATCAGGTACAACATGTAGTTTACCTTTCCTATGAATCACCTCATAATCAAACTGCTGAAGCTTAACGCTCCAACGCGCTAATCGACCTGAAGGATCTTTTAGGTTATTAAGCCAGATCAAAGAATGATGATCGGTAATAACCTTGAAGTGTGTGCCTTCTATGTAAGGCCTAAATTTCTGAATGCCAAAAATGACAGCTAACAATTCCCTTTCTGTCACCGAGTAATTTTTCTCAGCCTTATTAAAAGCACGAGATGCGTAAGCAATTACCTTTTCGTTGTCGCCCTCACCTTGAGTCAGCACAACTCCAACACCATAATTCGACGCATCACATTGTAAGTAGAAATGCTTAGTAAAGTCAGGGCTAGCCAAAATGGGAGCCTGGCCAAGACAAGCTTTAATTTTTGCAAAGGATTTAAGAGCTTCTTCATTCCAGGTAATAGATTGAGACTTCCTTTGCTTTTAATAGGTCATTAATCGGAGCCAAAATTGTGGAAAATCATTGATGAATCGACGATACCACGAACACATTCCAGTAAAACGTTTAATTTCTGTGGCTGTCTTAGGTAGCGGAAAATTGACTATAGCATCTATCTTAGAAGGATCGGTATGAAGACCGTCTTTATCAACAACATAACCCAAATATAATAACTTGGGTTTACAAAATTCACATTTTGAAAGATTAATGGTAAAATTCGCATCTCTAAGTCTTTTGTAAACTTCTTCTAAAATTTCAATATGTTCTTTAAAAGTACTCGATACGACAATAATATCATCTAAATAAACAAAACATTTTGCGACAAGGAATGGCCAAAATAGACTCCATGAGCCGCTGAAGTGTACTAGGCGCGTTGGTTAAACCCATAGCCATTACATTATACTCGAATAAACCTCGGCGAGGAACTGTAAAGGCAGTCTTTCTCTACTCGCCGCGTCTAAAGGTATTTGCCAAAAGCTTTCTTTAAATCAATAGAGGTTAAGTACCTGGCATTGCGAAACCTATCAAGTATGTCATTTAAAAATGGAAGAGGATACGCATCTTTTTGTTACAGAATTCAATTTTTTGCATCAAAGCAAACACGAAATTCTCCGACTTCTTCTTAACCAACAGCATCGGCGAATTCCAAGGACTAGAACTCGGGCTAATAATGCCTTGAGCCAGCATCTCATCAATCTCTTTATTTGCATGTGCTAGCATGGCAGGTGATAAAGGATAATAACGTTGTTTAATTGGAATAACATCGCCAGTAATAATAGTATGAGTGACTTTATCAGTTCGACCCAATTCTGGACGATCAAGTAAGTTAAATAAAGAAATAATACGATTCAATTCGGATTTTTGACCTTCATCCAATTCATCAGCACATTTAATCATATGAAAAGTATCAATTTCAGAAGAACAAGCAAAAATTCTTTTGTAGAAAAATCTACTTTAATTTCAAATAATTGGCAAAATCTACACCAAGGGAAAGGGCATTCTCAATTGTATCAGAAACCAAAATTGATAATTCATGAGTGAGACCATTAACACAAAGTGGCAAAGTAATCTTACCAAGAATAGACTGTGAAGTACCATCAGCCGTAGAGAGTGACGAAAACTCATCGTTACGATTTAATTTTAAATCGTATTTGTCAATTAAAATATTCCCGATTTCCCTAATATCGTGGTCGTTGCGCCAGAATCCAATAGAGCAACTAAATTATCGTTAAAATTTTAACAGCGATATGAGGTCTGGAATCTCTTTCAGAATTATAGAAATTAGAAGAAATTTTAGTAGTTTGTAAAAATTTTTGACCTTTTGAAGCCAATCGGGCCAAATCTTTTGTCAGCCAGCGCAAATTTTGGTGAAGAGGTACATCGGCTAACGAAATGACTCTTCGAAACTAGTTTTTGACTTCTGGGAGCATTTTGGACAATCCAATGAAGTAACATCGTGTTGTCCGCACAAATAACAAAATAATGCGCGCTTTTCGGCACAGGTATGAAATGAATGACCTAATTTTTGCAGTTGAAACAAATTGTAGTAGACTTGGCAGTATTCGTTTTTGAGAAATTAGAAATATCAGTTTTGCTACTATATTTTTGTAGTAGGTGAAACAAGGACCCTAGGATTTGGACTGAATGGCAATCTGTTGGAAGTGGGAAGCTCCTCGACAGGTGCATGTCGTAATTTAATACCTTCCAAGGTTTTACATAAAGAGATTAGGTGCGAAATGTCCGTAACCTCAATCAAAGCCAATTGAGTGGCATAAAAAGATTGCAAATTTCTTTTAATAATTTTCAGTTGTTCGGAATTTGCAATAGCTTCATCCAATTGAGCAAATAAATTTACCATGGTAGAAATATATACAATAGGGGACTCTTCAATTTTTTGTTTTCGCGCCTTTATGTCGACCAATAAATTTTCATTGTACTCCTCGGGGAGAAAGTCTTGTTTAAGTTTGTAAATTAATTCATCCCAGGAATGAACAGAGGAACGGGTGGCTCTAAACCAAGCCAGAGCCGAATCAGAAAATAGGTCAATGGCTCCTTCAAATAAATCTTCAGAAGAAACCTTCCGAGCAACCTGAAGCTCATTGCAACGTTGAATGAAAGATAAAACAGAAATATTTTTCGGATCACCCGTAAACTGGAGACCCCATTTATAAATCGGAACCGCTGAACGAGTTCTATTAAGCGAGTCAATTAAGGTACTAAGGTCCTTAGTTGAAATACCAACTGAAGGCTCAGTGTGGGTGACAATGTTGGACGTAGAAGGTAGGTCTTTTCCGGTAGGAACATGAGTAGAGTCGCGATTAACACCTAAAGAAAAATACGTAAAGTTAGAATTAAATTCTTGTTCTTTATGGACTTGCTCTAACATTTCAATAGACTTAATACAACGAGAAAATATTTGTGAATGAAATGAAGAATATTCTTCATTGAAGGTTGTGTATGTTAACCTTCGATAGACGTGTGAAAGTCTGGTATGCAACCGTAAATATTCATTTTTCTTAGGAGTAATTTTATAAGAATGAAGCAAGGATTCCAATTCATTAATTTTTGTTCTAAACAATTTAATTCGTCTTTTGATTAATTTGAATTTTTCGTAGTTAGAAAAATTGAAACATCCATTTTTCTAATGCAAGTTTGGAACGTAATAATTTTCTTTTAACATCAACAGTTTTATCAGAAGGATCTGAATTTCGAATTAATAATTCGTGACTCAGCTCGTCAGCTTTTAAAGACTCTACTATAAACATTTTCAATAATAATATCAGTTCAATAAATTCAAAATACACGCATATGTTAACTCCACAAAAAAATTATAATGTACATTCAACTTGGCAAGTAAAAGCAAATGCTTCAGCACAACAATTCAAAAGTGTCTGCGTTAGTACAATTATGTTTGAAAAATTGAGCAACATAAAAACGATACAAAATTCGAGCCCCAAGCGTTAGGCGCTAGTGTAATATTTACATAATCAACCGTCCGTCGAAGGCCTGTAAAGACCAGTCAAGACGGTTAATTAAGGCCAGGCAGACTAACTCAGCGGCGTAGGTCGTGGTTCAAATTCTTAACTAAACCCTTGCTTGTACTTGCCAAATATGCGATATGGATAAAAATCATCAATACATATATTAACAATTTATGATAAACATGGGCGCCAATCAGCGGAAAGGCACTGATACCTAATAAAAGTAATCATGAAATAAACTCGTAGATTAGAAAAAGCAATAACATTTTATTATACCATCGGCTGTCAGGAATAGCATGTATAAACAAATAAATAACAGTCTGGAACTCGAAATGCAATAAGGCCAACAGGGCCCACTATTCCGACATAAAATAACGTAACTCTATCTAACCTAATTGTTATCTTGGGACGTGCACGTCATCACATATACCTAACCTTAGCCTAACTATGATTAACTTAATACCTTTAATTAATTTAGCAAAAGCACTAATAAGATTGCATATCCTATTTTTAATTGTTTACAGATTACTTGTTTTACAAGCAACTATGCTAATTGATAAAACAGAACTAAAAATTCCAAATAGACGCAATACCACACCTTATCAAATGTCTGCATCAGCGTTTAATACAAAAAAGTACAAGAATCTATTTTAAAAATTATACTAATAAAATTAATATTGTGCACAGATGCAATATATTACAAAAAAGTATTTGTAAGTATAGTATAAAAGCGAAACGTTATTTATAAAAATATATTAATGCTGTACATCTTGTGTTAAACCATTTCTTACTTTTACAAAGAAAAACAACAATGAAAAGTCTTTGTAACCAACCATTTGTAAATATTCATAACACAAAACAACAATATAACTTCGCGGGCAACGTTGTTCATAAAGAAGTAACAATTATTTGACAGGCCCGATAATGTATGTACACCGGTACCCAGAATTAATACTTAGGTTAACTCGTTACAATTCAATAATGGTCTACATAAATCGATGTAGTATCAGAAGGAAATTTATATCAAAGTGTTACTTGCATTATTAAAAATAAATGTCCTTTCAAACAAAATAAGTATTTACGTGTTCTAAGCAACACTCAAACACGTCTTCACTCAAAGACACACATAAAAAAAAGCCTGGAATCATGGCCGTTTCTTTACATCTGACCACATTCCTGCAAACCCCCAATCAATTCGTCCGGCCCTGCGGCCGCATCATATGTTTTAAATACCAGAAACTAAACCCTCTCAATACATTGTATTGTAAATATTATGCGATCCCAGGTTCCGTAGATGTAAAACAAAAGCTTTTTAAAATATAGAAGAATTCGCTTGTATGAGGTTATTCCACCACGGTCTATGCAGGCTTTGTAAAACGTACATATAATTCAACCACGATTCGTGAAATATACAAGTGATAATTAAATTGTGTCAACTATTAATACTATAAGAATTGCTACGCAGTAGCGTAACATTATATAAAAAATAATTATAAAATTTATGCTCAACAAAGCGATTGAAAATCGGGTTGTTACAGCACGTCCCATTATTAATTATTATTCCGCTACGCGAGTTATGTATCCCCCAATTACATATATATATATATATATATATATATATATATATATATATTGATATATTGAATCTAATAGGAATTATTAGAAATTATTAAATAAAAATATAAGTTCAATGCAACATTGTAACACAAGGATAACCCAGAGAGGTTATCGACAGTTCATGTGAACGGACATGCAACTTTGCATCCGTGAGGGCAGTGATACTGCAGGTGGCAGGTCACAGGCGGTCAACAGACCGCAATTACTTAGAATTAAGATTGATACATTGTAACAAAGTGTAAAGCAGACATGAGATCTGCAAGTTCCCACAAGCCGTGTGAGGGGCAGGTTATTATAAAAGGCCCGGGAGCTCAATGCCCGGCAGTCAGTCTTCGAACTCCATACTTCGTTGTTCAAGCTACTCACTAGTACAATAATTAATTTTTAGTATTATGTACAAGTTATCTAAATTTTAAACTAATAAACTTTTTGTTAAAGAATCAATGTGTTTTTAAAAAACCAGCTCCAAAGGCCCGAACTTTAACTCGCGGTCGTTTGCAATCCGTGTTTAATACGGTAACCCCCCCTCCCAAAGCCTGTTATTTTATGGCTATACAGGTGCGGTTCCTGTATAAGCCCGATGTCGATATTATTTTCGGAGAATAACTTTACGAAGTTATTTGTTGCCCCTTTTCCTTTCCCGAGATTTAATTGCGCGAATTTAATCTTCTTGCTTTTTTTAAATCTTTCTTTTTCTTCACGGTCCATAATTGATGTTCCGTGTGATTGCGTTCTTCAATCTCAGCATCGTTGGGCATCTACTTGACTTGGCGTCGTGGCGCGTATCGACCTTCGCGCCACCGCCAGTTCTGTCGTTTGCCCTAGCGCAAACCACACAGCAGAGGACTGCCTTCCGGCAATTCTTAAACTCGTGTCCGACTTCGGCACAGTTACCGCACCACTGTAACTTCTCCCTGCACTCCATCGATCTATGGCCATACTCGTAGCACCTGTAGCACTGGGTCATCGAGAAGTGGTCTCGGGCCCAGACTCTTCGCCACCTGAGGTTTATAGCATCAGCTAATATACGTCTCCGAAGTGTGGGGGTCACTTCGAAGACTACGTTGATGAAGGGATCCTTAGGGCCCTTTCCGTCAAACCTAAATTTTTCCCTCGGGTGGTTTTCGATCTTCAAATCGCCGAAGCGAGAATTCTGGATTGCGATCAACCGCACCAGCTCTTCCGCCTTCATCCCCGCTTCGAACCCCGGAAGAACGACCCGTGGTCGTTTCTTCTCGATGGTCTTCGCTACGAGCTCTTTGCAGTGACCGCCGACCTTTGACTGCAATTTCTTCGCATCTTCTCGGCCTGCACACTCGACTACTACACCGCCCCTGCGAGTCGTACGAGCTCCGACCACAACAAAACCATCGCGAGCGGGATCGACCTTCTTCTTCAGGGTCGACATGACGTCATCTTTCTCCCCTGGCCTGGCGTCGAACCTAACTGCAAAGGTAGGCGTTTCACCTGCAGCAGCTGCAGCATACGACGCCTTCCGCGGCATCAGCACCTCCTGGCCCCGGGAACACTGCTGCCCTGAAACGGAAGCTACCACCGCTGGATTTCCCCCGACAACACCAGCTCTCCTAGGACTATCTAAGCAAAGACGAAGCGCCCTAACCATGCCTATAAGTTGGTTCGTAACGTCGCGGATATCATCCACGGCGTGCCGATCCATCTTCCTGTCCTCCACGACGATAGTGGCGGAGGTCGTTGGCACCTTCCCATAAACGGCAGCGTGCTCCTTCCTCACCCTGAACATCAAAAGCTCCAGCTCATCGAGGTCGCTAGCATCAACGCTAACGTTGCTGCTAGTCGACATCGCGCGCTGGGCTCTCGAAGTAGAGGGCAATTATTGTTTGTACAGCCATACAATAACAGTTCCATATGAAATACACCCTTCTGAGTAGTTAAGTGTGGTAGCTCTAGGCTCCAGCAATTTATCTTGCATGAGATACAGGAGTAGCACCACATGGTCATAAGGTAAACACAAGTGAATAGCCACATGTGCATCTCACGGCAGTAGTGTTAGTAAAGATTATAACAATTAGCGTGTTACTTTTAATTTGCACGCCAAAGGTTAGACAAAAGAAAATAATTGTAATATTTTGCAAGCGCATTTAGAAAGGTTCTCCACCTCTGTAGTAGGGTATAAAAATAAACAACTAATTACACAGAATCTCATTCGCCAACAGTTCTGTGATCAATATATCTCACAGTATTGAATATTGTTATCAATTTATCGATATTAAACAAAATATATACTGATTAAAGCAAAATGTCATGGCGAAAATTCAGGCTTCTCGTATCTTAATTTGTACATGCAGTTTGTCTATCGACCATTTATTAAAGATATGACTTTTGCGCATCTGTTCTAGATAATGCTAATCTTAATCGCTAACTAAGGTTATAGGAAGGTTGCTAGTAATTTATATACAAAAATGTTTAAAGCATTTACCGGAGTTCTTGTAAGAGTTTGTTTCGTATAAAAGCAAAGTTGCTGAAGCTATGATAGTATTAAACTTTGGAAATATTGTATACTAGATAATTTCCGCTAAGCAAGTTAGCTGCCTACAGCCAAAAGTTTTCTTTTATGGAAAAGTATTTGTATTAAGGAACAAGTTGCGCAAAGATAATAAATATTAAATTTTGTGTTCATTCGACATTTTCTTTGCTTTAAATGATTTATCCTAAACAATGTTTTTTTAGATTAGACCTAATTTTATCTACAAAGCTGCAGAAGAAAGTTAATGAAGTTTTAAATATTTTAAAAAGCTTCTAAGCTGATTAAAGTTTTTGACTTTGCTACAGTGGGCTGTTCGGTACAAATTGTTTGCTACACAGAAATTCTGAAAACTATAACGTACACCAATTGATAAAATGTGTCTTTGGTTAGATTTACAAAGTATTAACTGGCGTTAAAAGTTAGTCCTTAGCTGTAGCTAGGCAATATGCAATTGTCTGTAGCACAAATAAGAGTAATAATTCAGGGGGGTTTGTATAAAACTGGTTCTTCCATGACTTCTAAAAACCTTCAATCTTATTAAATTGAAGAGTAAACTGTAGCTCATAGAAATGCGATTATCACATGTATAGTCGTAGCCAGGAAGGAAATCTCTCCATATCCACCCATTATACGATAGGGAGAAAATGATATGAAAATGAAAATTTATCTGGCAATGCCATCTACACAATCACGTCGGAGACTGGAAACAGTCATCGGTAGTTAGTTGCTTATATTTGAGTACAGAGGGCGCATGAGAAACGTTTGCACTATAAATACACCTTAATTTGTGAATTATGCTAGAACTTGGTTGTTTTGCAAAAAGAGATGCGTCCGTCTGATGATCTGCAAGAACAGCGAAACCGGTCACGAGCGTTTCTTTTTGCAACATAACTAACAACTTAAATTGATTTTCGTTCCCTATGCTCGAATTAATTTCCCCATGCCAGGCAAAATTATTCATTAATATTTAATTGGAAAGGTATTAGTTTCCCTTGACCAACTTCCTCGTTAGCACTAGACGCAGTATCTTCTTAGAAGGTCCGCCAGTGTTAAGTAGGTAACAGGTCATTGCTTATTTCATTTTTCATCTTGTCTTTTGACTCGCTATTAAAAATTTTGTCTGGCAATGCCATTTACACTATCACGTGGAAGGTTAAAAACGGTCATAGATAGTTAGTTGGTTATATTTGAGTATAGAGGGCGCATGAGAAACATTTGCACTATACATACACCTTAATTTGTGTATTATGCCAAAACTTATTTGGTTGTTTTGCAAAAAGAAATGTGTCCGTCCGATGATTTGCAAAAACAGTGAAACCGGTCACAGACTCTTCTTTTTGCAAAATAACCAACAACTTATATTGATTTTCGTTCCCTATGCTCGAATTGCTTTCTCCAGGCAAGGCAAAAATATTCATGAATACACGTACTTGCTCTGTACAAAAGTTTACGATTACATTTATATAGTACGGTACCAATAGTTTAGTCTACATTAAAGTAGTAGGTCATTACGTGTATTACTTTTTAGTTAATAACATAATTCGGTTATTATTTTTAAATTGTAGGCGTATTTACTTTTATCTAACCTGCCTATGAAATCTCATTTTTCAAGTTACTTTTGATTAATATCAAATTTTTCACAACTCAATTCATTAAATCTCTGGTAATGGGTTTTGTTTGGTAACTGAAGTTTGTATCGCAGAATTTTCAAACGATTTAACAAAGCTTCTGAGTTGGGACGTCAAAAAATATGCTTTGGGAAAATGCGAAATAGAACATGTGAGCCCTTACGCTGGGGGTCAAGAAATAATGCCATGAATTGGGAACAAATAAAGTAGGCTGTGAATATTAGGGTACAGCTGACCCGACCAACAAAGATGCAATGACTATTACTTGAAACAAAAAATGATATGATGTGGATTCTTACCTGAATATGTCGGTATTATCTTGCTAACTCAGCGATACCTATACGAAAATAAAATCAAACAAAGAAATCTCAACGCGACTATGCTTCGAGTTGACATTATTCTGTGCCACTTACAAAGAATAAAGCGAATATCTTTATGGTAATAAAATTGAATGGCTTTTTGTATTTATATCGTAATGATTCAAATCTCGTTTCCAGTAATATACGGAAAAATTAATCGCAAATGCTTTCTTTACGGTAATGAAATAAATGGCTTTATATTTAAAAATTGAATCTCGTTTTTACTAAGTAATCATCAACGACTGAAATAAATTAATTAAAAATTTGCTCAAGGTTTAAAGTTTTATATTCGTTTTATGATCTTTTCACAGTCAGCTACTGTGTAATAAACGGAAATTTAATCATATAATTAATAAGGGTTTTATCTCTTAATGGTAAAGGTGAAACCATTAAATATATGTAAATTTTAATTTTTTCCGGTTTTAGTCTATTTTGGTGTGTTTTATTTATAGAATTTTGGTTTCCATGACCTCTTGTGAGCTCCTTATCACATCTATATAGTTTGCCGTGAATATTCAGATACCGTCTTGTATTATATAAAGATGCAATGACTTAATTGAAAAGATATAACGATATGACGTGGATTTTTACCTTACTGTGCCAATTTCTCTTGCTAGGTCAACGACAAATATGCTGTGGACTATACGAAAATAAAATGAAACAAAGAAATCTTAATAAATATTAATGAACAATTCTCAATACATTCAAAAACATATTTCTTCTACACACATTATCTAAGAAATATATTTACACACAGATATAGAGGAAGCTTGGAAATGCAATTTACAGCTTAAGTTTAGAAAGAAACAACACTTTATCACTACTTACGAATTAATAAAATCTACAACTAATATTTGTTAATGATTAGAAAACCCAGTCTCAAAATTCACTTTAAAATTTTTATGGATAATTTAAATATTCTCTTATACTGCTTCAGTGTAACTGATCAACGACGTTGAGCAGAAATTTTTGTAAAGGTCAAAGCACCTGACCTCAAAATTGCTAAAATAAAACTATCCACTCAGACAATTTTTTTACGCAAAATAAAAACTTATACTTGCTTAATCTACTTCATAATATACCAATTGACTTTCTAGGTTCAAAACAAGTTTATACTGCGCGTTGTATCATTAAATTCTTGCTAAAATTCTGATCTATATGACCACCTGTCTTTTCTTATATTGCTATTCAAAAGATCGTTTCCACTGAAATCAACTGCATCGAAAAATTCCTACTTTCAAACTTTTAAATTTCAATTTTAAATCAATCTTCATACGTCGAAATACCTTGCATCAACTTTAGAAAGTACTTTTATTGTTAATAAAATAAATAGCCGGTGACCTTGCCCTAAGATAGCTTATTATTTATATTCGAACAATAAATCGTCGTTGAACTCCATAAACTAACTATCTATCACTGATCGAATGTCCAATAACTTATGTTCAAATCTAAAATGTTAAATCTTCAATGCCTTGCACTCATCACTTCCACCTTCTATATAAACACATTCCTTATATGTCATATTTTCTCAAACTTCGATCATATTCTCGTCAGTGAGTCATCCTCATGATGTAACAATTAACCACAATTATGCGTATTTTTATCTCTTTAATGGTCCGTCAGTTTAAATTTATGGCGATAATAAAATTTTCCTTCCTCAGTGATAAATGAAGCCAACGGTTGATTATCTTTCTCCCACGCTAGCTTCTGCAATATATAGCAACTGGAATTTGCTATTTTATCCAGCTTTATAATCTTCTTCCGAATTGACGTATATATTCATTTGCAATACTTAGTAACGTACATATAATGTATTCTATAACCAATCAAAAATTGACTTTTTTGAAAGAAAACTACTTTGCTCTATAAACTCATAAAATGGTATTTTGAACGAGGATGAATGCGTTATTGAACTTATATTTTAGAAAAGTACGGATGTTTATATTTTCTTCAACTAGCACTTGTTTTAAATGATATTAAAGTTTTTTAGTATTCTTAAACTTGGTTGACGGTTTTTGATTAAGCTTAATACAATAAGACTTTTATTTTCAGCAGAAGTAATATTTACACACGGACTTTTAAATGCTTTAAGATTTTGCTTTGCTTTTAAATGCTGTGTCAACACTATATGTATTTAAAACGTGTTATTTTACATGAAATCTTACGAGAATATTATACAGGGCAATAATTAAATATTGGAAAATTTTACTTGCTTTGTTTTGGGTATGTTTTCTCACAGAATGTGGTGGTCAATGACCTCTTTATCACATCATTATATTTATGTAATTTTAATGAGAAACTATTTTTTTAAAAAAACATCCGTATAAATAATTCGAAAATCGCGATAGTAATAAAAAGTTCTAACACCGAAAATAAATGAACTAATTTATGTAGCTAAAAGTTACAAACGGCATGAATAGTATTAATCGGGAAAATATTACATAAAGAATACAAATCATTCGAATTATGGTGATACCATTAAATTTATTAGGTTAGGAGGGTTTCTATTCTGAATAGACCTGCTCCTCGAAGAACTTCTAGATTACTGGATCGGATACAATGGTTTGCGAGTTCCAGTGATTTAAATAACCGCACTACACGTATTTAGTGAGGAATCAGACTAAGACAGATCCTCGAAAGAGGACAGCAGCTCCTTCGGCACTTAGAGTGACAGAGACCATAGGGGTAGGTATCGCATTCTAAGGCATACTAGTGCGATGCGGAAGGCAATGCGAAACCACCACATTACCTCCCAAGTACACAGCGTATTCAAATTGTTATTTGAGATGATGGCATTCTCTAAGGTAAAAAATTCAAAAGTTAAAATGGTCCCCCATTCGAATCTCTGGATGAGGACTACCTCGGAGGATTTGATCGGAAAGTTTGGAAAAGAGTCGGGAACGTACTGCGAGTCGGAGCGTGGTAAGTCAGAAGTACGAAATAAGTAGGTAATCTAGAGAACTTTAAAACTGAAATGGATAGGTTGGTATTAGACATAGTAGGAATTAGTGAAGTTCGGTGGACAGAGGCGGGGGATTTTTTGAGCGGAGTCTTTAGGGTAGTTAATATAGGATCAGAGGAAGGAAATTCGGGTGTGAAGATAGTTATTAAAAAAATGATATGACACTGTGTATTTAACTACCTACAAAAAAAACGAAAGAGTAGTCATGGTTAGATTAGAATCTATACCGGTAATAATACAGGTGTACATGCCTACCTCTAGCTACAGTAAAGAAGAGGTAGAAGTGACTTGCAAAGATATCAAAGACATACTAAGATATAAAAGGACATGAAAATTTAATTATTACGGGGGACTTTACAGCAGTAGTAGGGGAAGGTAGGGAAGGAGTGGTAGTAGGTTCACTTGGTTTAGGCACGAGAAGCAACAAAGGGAATACGATGGTAGAATTTTACGACAAAGCAATTTAACCGTTACAAACGCATTATTTCAACATCATGCTAGAAGACGATTCACATGGAAGATGCCAGGAAATAAATAAATATATCAATAGATTATATTCTTGTTTGGCAACGGTTTAGAAATCAATCAAAAGACTGTAAAAGGTACCCAGAAGCAGATAAAGACACTGACCACAACATCGTAACTATGAAGACCGCTCTTAAATTTAAAAACCTGTGAAAAAAGAACGGAAAAAGGCACTTTGACTTTGTGAAACTAAAAGATAAATCCACGAAAGATTTGAAAAAGTTCAAATGAATTGCTGAAAGGTATCGGTAAAATCTCTAATACGAAGGAAATAGAGACAATAGAATAACATAAATCCAGCTTTGTCATGGCGGCCAGAGATATTCTAGGTTATTCACAAAAAGAAAATAAGAAACCATGGATAACCAAGAATATCCTAAATTTAATAGAAGAAAGGCGAAAATACAAAAACAGACTGGACGAAGCTGGAGACTGAGATACAAAGTGATAATATGGAAAACTATTCGCAAATGCAGGAAAGCTAAAGAGCAATGGAATGATGAAAGTGCATAGAGGTATAAACTAATATAGAAATAGGAAAGGCAGTTGAAGCATACAAAGTAATTAGATGAATTTTAGTGATAAAAACCGTAGAGAAAAAATGTAAGGGGCGCGGGAGGAGTCATCATCATAGAAAATGTAGAAAAAGTGGTTCCACAACAAGAATATGTACAGGATTTATATGCAGGAGCGGAAATAGCAGCACTATAATAGGAGTCAAACATTGAAGACGATGACTTGGGAAATCCAATACTTAGGAGATGAGTTTGAAATAACATTAAAGGAGTTGAAAAATGGTAAGGCAACGGGTATAGATAAGTTGCAAGCTAGAACTCAAAAAGTCGCTGGACAAGCAGTAACAGAACTCTCTTCCAACTTGTAAGCTATATGTATGAGACAGGCGAGATACCCAAAGATTTCACACGCAACATCATAGTCACTGTATCAGAAAAGTGAGGTGCGGATAGATAAATTTGACAGCACACGTGTCAAAAGTTAAATGAAACTGTACAAAAATGGATGGAAAATGGGTTGAAAGAGTACTAGGAGAAGTTCAATTTGGGTTTAGGCGAAACAGGGGAACAGGGGATGTTATTTTAGCTGTAAGGGTGATAATCGAAAAGCCACGATAGATAAAAGAGGAAGCGTGTATATAGGGTTTGTAGATCAGGAAAAACCATTCGACAATGTAAAATGGAAAAAATGTTTCAAATACTTAAAAAGATTGGAATGAGTTTTGGGGATAGACGGATAGTATATAACTAATAAAAAGAGCAAACAGTTATAACAGAACTAGAGCAGCAAGGTAAAGAAGTAGATATTAGGAAAGAGGTGAAGCAGGGATGTGCCCTATTTCTATTAATTTTTAACTTGTACATGGAAGAGTCAATGAATGCTGTCCAATGCATGGACAAAAGATTCATATGTATAGGTTTGCAGATGATGTAGCGGTATTAGGATCTAGCAAGGAAGAGTTAGGAGCTGTTCGTAATGAAATGGAAACAGTTCTAACAGAGAGGTACGGTATGAAAATTAACAAAAATAAAACTAAAGTACTATTATGCTAAGGAGGAGAAAACAAACCAAAAACTAGGGTGCAAATAGGAAACTAGAACTTACAAGAAGTTAAAGATTTCTGCTACCCAGGATGCCAGTTAACACAAGATGGGAAAAGCGCAAAACATATAAAACAAGGATTACCACAAGGTTGTGTTGTATTTAACAAGAAAAGGCAATAACTGTGTTCAAAGACAACAAACATAGAAACATGCTCAAAGCATATGTTTGGAGCACAACACTATACGGTTATGAAACTTGGACAGTAGGAGAAGCGGACAGGAAAAATATAGAAAGGACTTTGACATGTGGTGCTATAAACACACGGTGAAGATATCATAGACAAAGAAAGTAAAGAGCAAAGAGGTTTTAGAAATGGTAGTGGAAGAAAGAAATATGTGGAAAGCAAAAAAAATCGGAGCGATAGAATGATAGGTCACAACCTAAGGTATGAGGGAATAGCGCGAATTATATTAGAAGCACAGATGGCATAAAGGAGAGGTAGAAGTAGAGCTAGGTTAGCCTATTGTACACAGATTGTTGAAGATGTAGGTTGTGGGAATGTCGGGGAAATGTGTAGGCTAACTCAAAATAGAAATCAATGGAGTTACGCGTTCAACCAGTTCAAGACGGAAACCTAATGACGAAATGAAGTTGTTACACTAAAACCTGAGTTATAAGCAAGTTCAGGTGTTGGTTTTACAATATTCTCAACTAATGTTAATTATGTAAAAGAATTTACTGGATATATATTAATTTGGTAAATGTCAGCGTTGGGGGATCTTGGTATCCATAGGCTGCTTAACCCCCTTCACATACCACTGAATATAGGTGAAATAGGGTATATATTTAGAAAACAATAGAAGAGTATCTAACAAGAAAGAGCAGCAGCTATGTTTGAAGATTATAAGCATAGATTCAAGGACAATGTAATTGGAAGAATATGTGTGGAGCACAGCACTGTACGTCTATTAAACAGGTACAGTAAGAGAAGCAGAAAAGGATGAAGCCCTTTGGAATGTTACGCTTCAGATGTATGATGAAAATAGGATGTACAGACAAAGTTAATAACAAAGAGGTTATATAAATAGCAGGGTAATTTAGAGATCTGTGAGAAACAAAAAGAGTAGAAGATATAGCAATACAGGATACGTTCTAAGGCATTTTGGGGAGCAGTGCGGGTTGTATTACAAGCAGGTATAGGAACAAAGAGAGGTACATGTAGAGCAGATCAGACTATTGCACGCAGGTAGTGAAAGATGTAAGCTATGGAAATTTCAGAACAATGTGTAGGTTAGCTCAGAATAGGAAACAACGGAGGTACGCGTCTAACCAATTCCAAGACTGAAGACTTAATAATATTGAGGAAGATTCATTTCAGATAATTACAATGCAATCGTACAATAAAATTCTTTAATTTGTAAACGTCATCGCAATGTAAACACTCTTTAATTCAAAGATATAGTACGTTCACGACAAACACTCTAAATATAATTTTAAATACAACACAACAAGATAAAGGTGTCTTAGTCTATCCCAATTAGCGTGTTGTTGAAAAGATTATGTGGCCAGCATGTTGAATTAAACATTATAATTTGAATAAGGGCCGCTATACTTGCGGCCACGTCCCCAATGCTCCACCCGGAGGTACTACATTGGGTTTAAACGCGAAAAATTATCGTGCTTCTAATTTATTCTGACTTCATAATTGATCCACCCTAAATAAAAACTAAATAGAAATCTAACAAATCTAAAAATCTAACAAACCTAACAAACTCTGACAATCTAACAAATCTAAAAGTCTGACAAACTGAAACAAAAACTAAAACCAAAAACTAAAAGCAGGGTTGTAAATAATGGTATCCCTAGCGCTGACCTTCGAGTGTACCCGATCAACAAGACACAAGCAAAAATGAGAGGGGAAGGGATCCGTAATACCGGATAGCAGACGCCGGCTCTGCTTACCAGTGCGACCTGAAGGGTCGTCTTAAAACTATCCAAATCTAGCTAACTAACTTAAATCCATCCCTAGCTTTCCCTATCATTCCTTTACTGATTTATATTATGATTACAATCTTCGCAATTATACTCTTTCTTCCCGAATATATACTGCTACCAAAATGGCGACAGAACGTCAAACAAAACAAATAAGCCACATAATACTGCAATACCTGCTAATAAATAAATAAATATAAAGTGTATATAAAATATAAATAAATATAATTATATAAATATGTAAATAAATGTTTAATAAGCGTTAAGCATATAGCAGTGCACAAAATAGCAAAAGCATCACCCCATTTATCAGGTGTACTTGCACAAGCATTATGTCGGCTAGCGTCTTTACACACCAAACGTGCTTGTTAAATTGTTTCAAAACTACTAATTAATGTAAATCAATGCTTGTGCGAGTGCAGCCGCCACAATTTACGCCTTACCTCGATAATAAAATTCTCCAGCATCCGAAGATCTGGTCGTCTGCTTACATCTAACTGTAACTTACTTCTAAGGGAAGATGGGGTGCACTGCTAAAGTCCTGGTGGATATGCACTAAATGTTCTTGGGGATCACAATCACTATCACTATCACTTCACTTTTAAGTCCTGGGGGGATGCGCGGTTTCACTCTATTTTATTATATTTGTTTATTTTATTGATTTAATTTAATGAGGGTTTCTGATTTATTTGTTATTGTTTATTTGTTGTTATTTATTCCCGATTTCCCGATTTTACGCGCATAATTATGAAGATAGGCAGTGATTGTATTAATGGTGTGGGGGTTTCTCGTGCATATTGGACATTTGGGTATAATTATCAAGTTATTTTTATTTTTATTTTTATTTATTTATTTATTAATTTTATTTTTTTTTTATCAGGTTTTGGTTATATCTATGCTCGTATCCTTACTCACGCCAAGTCAATCTAAAAATTTTTCAATCCTCCCACCAACCCCACCGAATTTTACACGCGGTTATCATTGATTGTCTAATCTCGCGACCCTTCCCGCAAATTCTTTTAAGGCTGTCCAGAACGCCTTCTGGTTGACCACTTCCCCGACTTCCTCTAGGCTCTTTGGCCATGCCAGACCTAGGATAGCTAATTTGCTATCAGCCAACCTCGATTTGCCGCTTCAAGCGGGCAGTCGAAGAGCACGTGCTCTGCGCTTTCCGCGCCCTCACCGCATTCACAGCGGTCGCTGTTGGTTAGACCGAACCTTTGCAAATACGCCTTCAAGGCGCCGTGTCCTGTTATCAACTGAACTATTTTATGATCGAGCTTAACCTCAATCCTACCTCTAGCTTCTAAGCTCGGTATGAATTTGTGGGTCAACCTGCCCGTGGCAGCGTTGTTCCACCTCTCTTCCCATTGTCGAATTGATTTTTCACGCAGCTTTCTTTTAATTAAAGACCTCGGTATCGACGAATGTGATATCCGAAAGTTTCCCGTCGCGGCCTCTTTAGCTAATTCGTCAGCCCTATCGTTCCCTACGTTGCCATTGTGCGACCTGACCCAACAGAACTTTAAACGTCGAAACCCGAGCGCCGTACGCGCTATCCTCCAGACGTCCGCTTGGAGGTCTGTCGAGGTGTTCATGTTAGTTAATGCCGTCAGCGCTGATTTACTGTCGCTGATTATATAATACTCGTCTCTGCCCGTGTGATTTATTACGTAATCGATAGCCTCTCGTATGGCTACCAATTCGCACTGGAAGATAGTGCACCAGTTCGCAAGTTTGGTTTGAAACCGAAACACCTCCTTTCCTGCTTAAACACGACAAACGCCGCGCCTGCTTGTCCATCGTCCATACGTGAACCGTCCGTATAAATTTTAATACCCATCGCGTCCTCATCACCTTCGACAAACTCGATTCCCCTAATATCAGCCGGGTGCCCCAACTCAGATACAACGATCTTTTTGCAATTTCCTATTACCAAGATTAAGATCTTCGATAATTTCGCGCCCTTTTCCTATATTTATTAATCGCCTATCTCTAATCTCCCTAACGACATATTCGATAGGGAGAGTCC
The DNA here is from genome assembly GCA_036346225.1 of Platerodrilus igneus. Classification (NCBI taxonomy): domain Eukaryota; kingdom Metazoa; phylum Arthropoda; class Insecta; order Coleoptera; family Lycidae; genus Platerodrilus; species Platerodrilus igneus. The sequence continues at coordinate 7,725,725 of JARFIW010000165.1, read as the reverse complement.
TACTGATCACCAGGACAGCCTCCGTGGAGGTGGTCCTGTACGCCCTCGCCGCTTTTACCGCGGTTATGGGTTGTACGCTCGTCAATTGACGCATCTCCCGGACTTTACAACCTTCTGCCCATACAGAAGCTGCGTACAGTATTGCCGGCTCAATTGCTCCGGCATAAACCGTCCTCAGCGATTCGCCCCTGAAACCCCACTTGTTGAATTAAACAACATTATCAAAGCAAAAGTTAAAAAATTGTGCTAATTTGCAAAGCAGATGTGTTCTAATCGATCGTTTTCTTATTATATCAATATGAGGTTTATAAATGCAAAAATAACAATCAAAACATACGCATTATAGTCGTTAAAAGCGTATCAAAATCTTTCATTGGTTGGGAAATTCTAAACAATACGAGAGTTCGAGAAATTTTCATGCCACTGATAAACTCATTAACACACGTATAGATATCAGACAAATACAGGAAGGGGGATTTTTTTGCTGCATCCCAATGAAGTAAAAGTTCAGCACGCCTATGTGCGAGAAGTATATATTGAAATTAATTTAATTACATATTTAAAATGAACTTAATGGAATTTCCTAAACAATAGAGAAGTCTGTTTAACAAACGTAAGACTTAAAAACTATTGAACTGATAATTATACAAAATTTTATTGAGCTTTAAATGGTGGTTAGGAGAAGCTAATTTTAAATGGTGGTCAGTAAAAATTAACGTTAAATGATATGATTAGTGACAGTCGAAATATGTGGTAACTTAAACAATTGTTAAGTTTTGGTAATTAAAATAATCCTAAACAATGCAAATTTGAAAATAAGGAACAAATCGAAAAGGAAACTTCACTTGTGCTGGTTGGCGTACCAAGGGCAACAATCGACGGCTTCACATTCTGTATACATGGTCAGAAATTTTATTCTATTTTAAAATGCTTTATGAATATTGATGTGTGTAGTTGATATTTGATTTCTTATTTTTGTATTATGAATATAAGTTATGCTATGTAAGGTGAATTTTACACGTGTTTGAAATCAAACTTTTTGACAGTCATTTTCACGGAAATTTTTGTGCACAAATAAATTCAAATTTTGTTCACTAGCATAGCCATACGACAGGCAAATTCTTAAGCAACTATGTAAAAATAAGTAGTTTGATAAATCAAACTTTACAAAACTTTTATTACTTAAAGGACAAAATTACGTTGATAGCATAATAACATTGCATTCTTTTACGTTTAATTGGCGTTTTTTAGAATTTTTAACTAAAGATAGCTTTCTAATAAAGAAAATTTTGCAGCTAACGCAAGTATTATATTCTTGGGTGTGATAAAATTTAATATATCACCTTGTAACTTCAAATTTGCTTCGCTAAATTTGGTAAATAGTTATTATCAAATAAATTAGCAAATAACAAAATTTAATGCTAATAAATATTAATAGTACATAATAAAACTTTATTCATTAACTTTAACCGAAGTAATTCTTTGCTTGAATAAGTTTAAAATACAAAAAGGTCTCAATTGTATTCAAAAATATTTATGTATTGTACACTATTTTTGTAACGATACAAAAGCACAATACTGCTATACGCTATCCTCATTTGATTTAAATTGCAGCGCCCTTAATCATAATGTTAAGAAGACTACACAGTCACAAAGTCTCATCCTCGTGATTAAATATAGCGTCATGCATTAGATCTTTTCAGTTTATTAGTTGGTTGAAGGCGCTATTAAATCTATATAAGAAATTACCTTCATCATCATCATTTTGTTTTTGACCTTACTTAAGGTCGGTTTGACGCAGCTCTAACTTCCTTTCTATTCTGTGCTAATCTAAAAGGTTCTACCTACCCTTCACCATCTAAATTTCTAATAATTTGACTATTATAGCTTGGTCTAGGTTTTCCTTATCCCCTCCAAAAAATAAAAAGTGTTAAATTATATGTTATGGTAAGGCTTAAGCAGCGAATTGCTGCCAACATGCCAAACCGCTAACTAATTGTTTGTTATGTCATGGAGACGTTTATTAGGTTATATGTTTTGGTAAGGCTTAAGTAGCGAATTGCTGCCAACATCCCAGACCGCTAACTAATTACCTTCAGGAAGAAATAAAAACGGTATGATTATTCAATTCCTTGGTAATTTGAAGTTATACAAAGTCCTGTAACAAGGTTTGTCTGTTTAATTGTTTCATTACGGATTATATAGCTCAGTTGTGTTATCTTGTGACCTTTCAACATTTGTTTAACAATTTTACGTAAGCGATGAATCTTATACATATTGTTCTGCGACCTGCTCGTATAGAAGATTGAAAAGGAGGTCAATGTTACAAACCTCACGGACACGTTATTCTAATGAATATTTATTGAATAATTTTGCCTAGCATGGAGAAAGTAATTCGAGCATAGAGGATTGAAATCAATATATAAAGTGTTGGTTATTTTGCAAAATTACCAAAAATTATTCATTAATGTTTAATTGGAAACGGATTGGTTTCCGTTGACCAACTTCCTAGATTAGCACTGGGTGTAGTATCTTCTTAGATGCTTCACCAGTGTTAAGTAGGAAACAGGTCATTTGTTTATTTAATAATGAATATTTGTTTATATTATGGCTGCAATAAGAATTGCCAATTAAAGTAATAATCTTTACGTTTCAAATAATACTTGTAACCTAAAACTTGTTTGAATTGCACAAGCTATGCGAATTATTATTAAAATTAAATCCCAAAACTTAAAAAATTATAAAAGTATACAGTATTGCAATTTGAGTTGTATTTTAATGAATTGTTTAACTTTGACGTAAAGCTTAACATTTAGATTTAAAATTTCTAAACGGTAAATACTATTAACCCAAAATTTTAAATACCAACACGTGTGTTAGAATCGTTATAAGCCTAGATGTACAGATGTGAATAATACAGAACGTTATTAAATATTGTATAAATAATTACTGTTTCCATATGAAATTGATAGGGAAAACGCTCTGCTAAAATTAAACTTGCTGCCACGTTTTGAAACCTTCGGTTTTCTTGTAAATATTTCTTATTTGTTTTGCAATTTACATTATTAGACAAAAAAGAATTCAGATTTATTAAGCGAATAAATTAAACTAAATTTGATATTTAATTTTGAACAAATGCGTTCAAAATAGGGAACTTAGATACAATTCTTTAACTTATATCACTATACAGCTGAGTTATTAATGCTGATCTATTGGCTTTCATTTTTACAGTGTTTTCTGTTAGGTTTGATAAGTGATATCACTTGATATTTATATTAGTAGGAGTTAAATCGACAAACTATTTTGTAGTCTTGTCTCACAGTAGTCCTTAACCAGCTCCAATAGCGTGTTTTGATAACATATATTTTTACTACAGGAAATGATTTTATGTGTTGTTTCTTTTTGCCATATCATAGCCGTAACAGCACGTCTCTTATGCCATTCCTACGTTGTTTTATTGCAAGTGCCACGCCTCCTTTCTTGATAACAGTGTTTACACAACGAATGCGATATCTTATGCGAAAGTTTCTAAATTCTCTCTTAGAGTTCATCTAGCTTCTTATGAGCCAGGAATTGGTCACGCCCTACTTAGGTTGTGCCGTGTTGTCCTAATTTTTGATTCTATTGAGTGTTGTATAAAGTTGAGTTTCTGAAGACTCACGGCCATCTGTCACTGCTTTACCTAGTAATAGCCCATAGCTATGTCGAAACACTGCCTTTCCTTTAACAACTTCTTTTAGGACAGGGATTTCGTAGTTAGGCACACCTCCACCCTAAAGTGGAACTGCGAATAAATTGTTACAACTCTCCTCTGTGTTAGTATTTTGATTGTCTAGTTTAGTAGTTATGTGGCAAATGTCTTTGGGGCAGGGATTAGCGCATAACGTATTTTACACCCAATATTTGAATATTTTTTCTCATAAATGTTTTCAGTTGTTACGTTCAGATTATTCTAGTTTTATCTAGCGCAAAAATTTAAGATCAACCGAGCATAAAATTGACAGCTGCCAAACCGAATTTCTAACCTACGACCTTTGAATATATATTTATTCCCATCGCTTTAGTAATGACTAAAATTATTGTTAAAAATATTGCATTCTTCTTCCTATTAATACTCAAATTCTATACCGCCCGCCGTTCAAACAATATTTGGGTACGTGTTTATGGGTGACGTTACGCCTCCTCATGACAGTCATGATAATGAAAGACCATTTTTCATACTGTTATAATTTAAACAATCTAGAATCATTGCTAAAAAAACTGTTGGGAATTAGAAGAAGTTTCCAATAAAAGGATTTTCAGCACCGATGAAATGAATTGTGAAAATATTTACACACACCGACTTTGAGGGATTCACAAGGGCGCTATTCAATTAATCTGTCTTTTCTTAAAAATCCTTCTGACATAGATGAGTCGTATACTGTCGCTTATCGTCGCTTTATCTTTCTAGAAAATAAATTATATAAGAATCCTCTTCTGCGTTAGGATTATAATAAAATTATTTATGAATTTCAAAAAAAGGTTACATTTCAGAACTATCAGATACTGCTACTAATAGAGAAGGGTATTATATACCTCATCATGGGATAGGTCGGAATGATCACGCTACTACCAAATTACGCATTGTTCTTGACGCAAGTTATAAATCACATACTGGTTTGTGACTGAATGACACCCTGTATAAAGGCCCTAATTTACAGATTTATTTTTACCGTTACTAAATTTTCGCTTATATCCTAAAGCTATGACTGCAGATATTAAACAAATGTATTTGCAGATTAATGTCCTTACGGAACATCGTCAATATTTAAAATTTTTATTTTGCTTTTCAGAAGATGAAAACATTAGCACATTTATTTTAAATCTCCTTCCCTTTGGACTGAAGTCTAGTCTTTTTAGCTAGGCGCACAATTCATCAGTTAATTGATGATGAAAGGCAACATTATCTCAATGCCGCAAAAATAACTGCAGAGAATTTGTACATGGACGATTTGGTTTATTCTGAAATTAATTTAGATATAGCTATTCGGCATTCGCAAGAGCTAATTGCTTTTTTTAAATCCGGAGGATTCGACCTAATAAAATGGTCAACAAATTCCACCGAATTATTATATAGTGTTCCAGAAACTCATCTTGCCAATATTAAATTTGATGATAATGGCACGACAAGATTAAAAATTTTAGGTTTTTATGGGTGTCGGTTACAGATGTTTTTTTATCTGTAACTTCTGAATCGCAAAATAAATTCTACAAAACGTACAATTTTATCATATATTGCTCGTCTCTTTGATAATATGGGATTGGTTGCGCCAGTTAGTTTATATGCTAAAGTACTCATAAAGGTATTGTGGAACATTAAAACGGATTGGTACGAAATCTTCCCGGATACCATAATCATACCTTTTTCTTCGCTTTGCCAAGAAATTTCAATACTTTCTAAATTATCCATAGCTCACCATAGCGGAGTGGTTAATAACGCAATTGTCAACCTGCTTGGATTTTGCGACGCTAGTATAAACGCTTACGGAGGTGTTATTTACTTACACACTACGTTACCCAATAATAATACGGAAGTTCGCTATCTTTGTGCGAAATCAAAAGTTTCGCCTGAAAAAATGACTACGCTAGCCAGGTTTGATTTATGCGCAAATGTTTTAATGTCTAAACTGATGAAAATTGTTTTTGACGCTTATCGAGTTCGGTTGTCTATTGCCGAAATATACGTTTTCGCAGATTCTACGATTGCACTTTCATAGATTCATTCTTCGCCGCATAAATGGTCTATTTTTCTGGTCAATCGTATTGTTCAATGTCAGGAAAATCTTCATACCCAATGCTTCTATCATATTTTAGGAACAGATAATCCAGGTGATCGTTTATCTCGTGGGTTATTATCATCGCAATTAATTTCTAACGATCTGTGGTGGAATGGTCCTTCTTGGTTAAAATTACCAACGTCGAGTGGCCCTTCAAACTATTTTCAGCTTATTCAAACGATGAGCTATCCGAACTTACATAACACAATTTAACTATTTATGCTTCTAATGAAGTGCATATTCTGTATAAACTTGCATTACAAATTTCTTTCTGTAAAGGTTACAAAAGATTTTCGTTTATATATTGCGCTTTTTAAAAATTCTTCCTCGCTTAGAAACTATTAGTGCTTCTGATTTTCATTTTGTAGAAAAATTTATTATTCGAAACTTTCAGTCGTTGCATTATAAAAATGAAAAATGCCTGTTAAATAAATTTAAACAACCTCGAATAATCTTAAAAAGCTTTGATGAGAAAGTGTTACGCATCGAAGGCAGGATATCTAGATCGAACTTTCCTTTCGAAGATAAACACGCGGCTTTACTGCCTAAAAACGATCATGCAGTTAATTTTTAATCCACTACTACCATAAATTAAACTGCCATACAGGCTCTAGTCTGTTAATGGCAATTATACGCCAACGCTATTGGATTCTATCAGCGCGAAAAATAATATGAAAACGTGTTCATATGTGTAACACTAATTTTCAATTAAAACCTGCTCATTTAACGCTAAAAATGTCTGATCTTCCGTTGTATCGTGTGCAGGAAACTAAGAATTTTGTTCACACGGGAGTTGATTATGCAGGTCCTATAAAAATAACGTTAGTGTGCAAACCTGGTCATCTTTCGCAAAATATTTATATTTGTTTGTTTGTTTGTTTAACCACCAAAGCAATTCACATTGAATTAATGTCAGATTTGACCTCTGAATTTTTGTATCCGCTTTCAAACGCTTTATATCACGAAGAGGTCCTGTTACTTGCTTATACCCCCGATAACGGACCCACCTTTGTCGGAGCACAATCTCAATTAATTGAATTACACGAATTTATTGCATCCCACATGTTTAAAAATACTATGGAGGGGAACTAATCAAGCTTTGCATTTACTGGAAAATGATTCCGCCACGAGCTTCTTATTTTGGTGGTATGTGGAAAGCTAATGTAAAAAGCGTTAAGACACATTTATACCGGTGATGGGTAAACAGTTACTTTCGTATGAAGAACTGCTTACTGTATTAACCCAAAATGAACGCTTATTAAATTCTCGCCCGTTTTGTTTAATTAGCTCTGATGCTGATAATGATGCTGATGATGCTGATCCAGAAATTTCTACACCCGCACATTTTTTTAATAACTAATCCCCTTCAATAGAGTTAAGTAAAGAGTCGGTTAACATAACCAATAAAAAAAATTGCTGGACAGGTTAGTCGCATCTTATAGGAAAAAGTGGAAACCGAGTACTTATACGCTCTACAAATTCGACAACAATCGTGTACTCCCACAAACCTCGTTAAAGTTGATACGGTAGTACTTATTACCCAACCCAATACTCCACCCCTCAGATGGCCGTTAGGCATAATTGAGCAAGTTTTTCTGAGTCCTGATAATGTAATCAGAGTTGCCTCTGTTAAAACCAAAAATGGTACATTTTTGCGTAGAGTAGTGAAACTTTGTCCACTACTTACGCCATAACAATTATTTCTTATTTGTTTTTCTTTTCGCTTTTAAATACTGTTTAATTTAATTAAAAATGAACTTTATTGTATTAATAATTATTAAAATTTGTTAAAAAGCTTTTAGAGTATACTTTCTTTGTTATTATAATTTTTCTTTCATATTTTTATATACAAAAAAAGTCCCTTTCATGCTTTTCAATTTTCATAAACTTTTAAGGTGAGAGAATGGTTTGGCGCTTTTCCCATGTCCAATGCGCTGCTGCATGGACATACTGGGTAACCCGCCGCACCGGTCGATTACGGTTCGGAATTTATTCATTCGCGATTGTGAACTCGTTCTGTTAGGACTGTCTGGCAGAAATATAAATTATATCGCTTTTGCAAAATGGTTAATTTATTATAAACAGTATAATATGTGTTTAACAGTGTGATGCATCAAATTCCTTATAGTACGCAGTGTCAAATATTTTGGATAGCTTGGTAAGGTTATGTGGTAAATGTCTTTGGGCGGGGATTGGCGCATAACTTATTTTGCACGCCAATATTTCAATATTTTTCTCATAAATGTTCTTAGTTATCACATTCAATTGCCAAAACTGTTCCAAGTACCACCTGCGTTTGTACAGGATTCTCAAAGTGCAGCCCACATTTAATTGCTTGTATGTAACAGCTTTACGTTCATTAGACGGCACCACATTTACACTTTTGTTACCGTCAGTCCAACGTACAAGCCAATCATTTCTCTTTCTGCAATGCGAGGTACATCTGTTGAGCATAACGTACTGAACAACAATGCCTAAAACCTGTATATTATAGTATACTATATCTTGACCAGACCCGTCTTAACGATATTGCACATGTCAAGTGCAAGATTATTGTTTTTGGTAAAGGAAAAGATGTGTTTTACGCAATTACGTAGTTGTTTCGGCACGAAGACTATTATTTTGGATTAATTAAAGTAAAACAGTGAAAGACACTATTTACTGCAAACTGCGTTTATTAAAAACATTTACATTAGTAGCAGATGCGTTCGTCGCAGACTGAAAAAGCCAACTAACTTTTAAATACAGGTTTATGGGGCAGATGACGCCTTGAGTACTTAGAGCGTATAGGAATATATACAGGATGTGTGAACTGTAATATAAGTATAACAACGTAATTGCTAATAATTGTAACAAATATTAATAAATGTAATATAAGCGTCAACAGTGCTAAATTGTACATACCGTTTAGCATCCACACCTTTATTATATACATATTTCGTGAGAAGTTTTAAATATACACAATACGGCTATTCGCGGTATAAAGGATATACTTATCTAAACTACAAAACACTATATATCGTAATTTTTCACGCCAGTGCGCGATAAAAAAGATGCGGTGACAAAAAGACATCTTATAAATTAAATACTGATCAAATAATCGATTAAGTGTATAAGAAAAATAGTTCGTAGAGAAGTAAAACCTTTCACTAAAACGTTAGGAAACTTTTATTATACCAAAATTTGTCCACAACTAAGGTGCCTTTAAAAAACAATTTATAAAATACCACTAAAATCAAATGCCTAAATATAATTTGTCTAGATAATTTCAAGTACGGCTGTGGAATAAATTCCTTATAATGTCCGAAAATGATATATATGCAGCCAAAATAGTATATTGTTGACATATTACATAAAATTATAACGTTTTCGCCATAATGGCTTCATCAATAATATAAAAGAAATTATTTTCTAACATGTACAATTATATGTTTACGAACTACTGTTAGGCAACCCGTCATACAGATACAGCTGCATAACCGATGGCATATCCTACAGAACTCCCGAACATTCTAGCAAACAGTAGAATATGAGTCATCTATTTAATTGTAGGGTATATATAAAATCGGTGATAAGTGTAAGGGTCTAGTCTATATCAGAATGTCCAATATAAATTATATCGTGTAAAGTTAAATAGTTAAGCTTTTGGAAGTCCAAGAGTAAACATTAATTTGTATTATGTGAAAGTGTACATTGTACCGACAGCTGTATATAAATAAACGAAAGCGTAATAAATAAATTATAGTAGTGTTAGTGTTGTTAATAGACCTAAAGTTAAGAATTTAGTTTAAGAAGATATTAGTGCTTGTAAATAGCATTAGTGTGATAGTGCTTCATTGTTAATTGGACTGAAAACATCTATAAATAAGGTATATCCTGTTATTTGGACTTATGAACAGTGAGTAATAAATACTTTTATAACTACTTGTTTTAATTTAGTGAAAAGCGTTAGTAGTAGCCAGCTACAATAGTTACATCCATAGTAAGTTATGTGTCTTAACTTAAATAGTAACAAAATCTGTGAAAAATATAATTTAGATACGTGAAAGAATTTTGATTAAACTCACCATTATTCAAATCTTAAACTATTTGGGATGGAATTACACACATCCCATAACTAATGTTATTTTTTAGTAAAATTACGAGAAACAATCATGATTATAATAGTTGATTCAAACTCTATTTAGATTTATAAAGGATGATTTCAGTTGAATATTATTTGTATTGGTGTAGAGTGGTATGTTTTGAGATAAGTTAGGGTAAGACGTATTAATAAGGCGCATGCCATTTATTTGTTATATGATTTTGTGGTAGTGTTTGTAAGTACTCTTAAGTGTTTTAGTTCCTTAAATTATGTTTTAAATTATTTGGGATGGAATTATACATACTTTAACTAATATTATTTTCTAGTAATAATACTGGAGAACAATTATCTTTATAATTTTTTTTATATGTGTATATATATATATATATATATATGCATATATATATATATATATATATATATATATATCACACATAAAGATTTCAGATGAATTTAATTTATATTGGAGTAATGCGGTATGCTCTGAGATAAGTTAGGTTAAAAATTATTAATAAGGCGCATGATATTTATTTGATTTGTAATTTTAGGTAGTGTTTTATATTATTATATTTATAGTATTAAGTGTTTTAGTTTTCTTTATTATGTTTTATATGGTAGTAAATCAAAAAGGAATTCTTGCTTCTGTTTAAACACTTCCTATAAGATTGCTTTAGCTTATGCATTTAAATAATGTTTACATAAGCTTGCCACATCGATCATGTGCTTTCAATATATCATAGAGTAGGAACTTCATAATTTTTAAGCTACCGTTTTCTAAAAGTCGTTTTAATTCGCTAAAATATGTATGATAAAATAAGTATGTATACTTTTATGACTATACCATATCTTTAATGATATAATTCCCTAAATGTTCTGCATATTTTTGATGCACAAATGTTTATTACAGGAAATTGCAAACAAGAGTTTTGTGCTAATTATAATGAAGGTGCTGGTTTTTAGTAGATTTAAGAAAGGCGTTTAGCTTTTTTCACGTACCATCGCAAAGCAAACTTATGAAGATTTTGGATTATTAGCGGTGAGGGATGTTCTATAGGTACGGAGTAGTTAAATAGTGAAGGTATTTACAGCTACAGGGCAGCCTTTTCTGCTGCTATTTATTACTGATGTTATTAGTAAATTAGAAGAGTACATGCCATTTATTTCGGAAAAGCTTTAATATCAGAACGTAGTTTAGAGTCACAGTGAAACTGGGCAAATTATATTTACGCACTTGGTTTCAGCAGTATTTTATAAGATGGATTTTTTTAAAGGCACCTTAGTTGTGGACAAATTTTAATATAATAAAAGTTTGCTAACGTTTTAGTTGAATGTTTTAGTTCTCACGAACTATTTTCCTTAGACACTTGATCGATTATTGATCAGAGTTTAAGTTATATGATGTCTTTTTGTTACTGCATCTTCTTTACGCACTGGCGTAAAGAATTACGATATATAGTGTTTTGTAGTTTAAATAAATATATCCTTTATACCGCGCACAGTCGTATTATGTATATTTATAACTTTCTCACGAAATATGTAAATAATAAAGGTGTATGTGCCAAACGGTATGCACAATTTACCACTGTTTACGCATACATAAATTGCATTTATTATAGTATTTACTACACTTTATTACAAATTACGTTGTTTTACTTATATTGCAGTTCACACATCCTCTATATATTCCTATATGCTCTAAGTACTCTTGGCGTCATCTGCTCCTTAAACCTGTATTTAAAAGTTAGTTGGCTTTTCAGACTGCGATGAACGCATCTGCTACTAATGTAACTGTTCTTAATTAATGCAGTTTACAGTAAGTGGTGGTTTTTATTGGAATTAATCCAGAATAATAGGTTTTGTGCCGAAACAACCACGTAATGGCGTAAAACCACTTACGTCTGTTCGTAACACATCTTTTCCGTTAGTATCCAAAAACTGTAAGCACACCTTACACTTTTACCTTTACCAGAAACAATAAACTTGCAATAGACATGTGCAATATCGTTAAGACAGGTCTGGTCAAGATATAGTATATTATAATGTATAGGTTTTAGGCATTGTTGTTCAGTTCGTATGCTCAACAGATCTACCTCGCTTTCTATCCGGGTTGTATTTCATCACTTATTGAATTGCAAAAACAGAAATGGACGTGCTTGTACGTTGGACTGAGACTGAGATAACAAGACGATACTTATCTTAGACATATATTTTTTAACCATGTAACCGGTGACATGTCACACAAAATTTAAAAAAAAATGTGATTAATCTGTTGAAATAGGGACGCTTCGAAAAACATAATTTTATAACTATTGTGTAAGATTTTTATATTGATAACGGAATATATAAGAAGAATTTTGATCTAGATATATGTATTGGGATATTGGGGATGACATAAATGATCAACCGTTGCAAGAAACGGCATTCCATTTATGAGACAGATGTGTTGATCCGATATGAAATCGACAATATTGACAAGTCACTTTATTGACCAAAGTATAATTCTCAAACCGATATAGTGATGGATTCGATATTCGAACCGATTCGAACCGAACCCTGACCTAGGTTCGGTTCGGTTCGAAAACTTTTTAGTCCGGTTTGGTTCGAAAAAATATATTCCGGTTCGGTTCGGTTCAGTTCGAAAAAAACCAACCGATCCTCGAACCGAACCGAACCGGTTCGACATTTTTATATTTTAAACAACTCTTACGTTCAACTACAACAATTTAAATGTTTAATGTAGTTTTTATATTTAGTAGCTGCTATTTTCAAATAAACCCAACATTAATATGTTTTAGATTTTAGTAGCATAAATCATATTAATACTATTTGTCCAGGTTTGATTTTTCAATACGTACTCTCTTTAACAAAGCGTAATTACAATTAGATTAATACTGAAAGCCGCCTCTAAAATTTAGAATGTGTTAATAATTGATGATTTTTACTAATGTCATTTTACCGTGAAAGTACGATATCACACGATCTTTGCGATTACTTTTATTTTAGTTTTAGTTAGTATAAAAAGAGTATCAAGACAATAAGGTGTTGCTGATTTGTTATACAATACAAACAAAAAGCTGTTTGTCAGTTTATCTTTATTATTATTATTATTTCTTTTAAAAGACAATATCAGATGGTTCTGGGAAAGAATCGTAAATCTACCTCAAACAGCGTTTACGTTTTTCATAATAAAACATAACAGTATTTATGGCACGGGCATTATGTCTACTTATTATTTGCATTATACTGTGTTACTTTATGTCGGCATTGATTAAAAAGTTTATGTCTCCATGAGTCATAAACTTCAACCCTTGGTTTTGAGCGAAAGTACGGGGTCATTCTTCTGGAGTATCGGCTACTTCTAAAGACGTTGGTGGTAATGCCCACACTAAACAAACAGTAAATAGTATGTTGCCACGCATTTTGTAACACCAATTGTTGAACGATTACGTACAAAAGAAAAGGAGATTAGTTTTTGCTACAAGGTCACATTTTTTAATATTAATAGAGAGCTGGTTTTCATTTAAAAGTGAAGAATTCAAAATGATGGATTAGTAATACATACTTAATTAAGAATTAAATTGTTTCGTTTATTCTGAAAACTTCTGTAGCCTCTAGACCGTGACCTCGGCTTGTTGTGTTTAAGAGCTCATCACAGCAGGTTACCTACCATCTGCTGTAAAAGCGCGGGTTGGGGTGAGATAGCATAGGGCGGGACGAAGTGTCGAGATGCAAATATTCATTAGAAAAAGATATGAACTTTAATACTCCGCCTACTTGGTTTATGAAGTGGCAGGGAGCACATATAGACGGCAGTGTTGTGGAACTTATTAGTCCAGTTATAAACCTCACAGATATTTTAATAATACATATTCTCCAACATTTATAAGCAGTGAAAACCTTTGAAATTTAGATATCTAATGTAAAAGAAAATTATTAGGGAACAAGAAATTACAAGATTTAACATTCCTACATTTGCATCGCACAGTTATTGTACAATTTCTAATATGCAATTGACAAAGCTATTATAATAATTAATTGACCAATAAATGGAAAAACAATAATGGTTGAAACGTGTCTCTAATAAAAAATAATTGGTTAAAGTGTCGAGTGGGTTTTGATTACAGTTTGTGAAAAGCTACAAATGTTGGTTTAGTTTCTCTTCTTATCACACCTTCGTTTCCTTTATCATTTTCTAACGACAAAAATAATAAACGAAGTGTACTGAATTGGACACAGTAAACATTCTTCTAGTAGAATAAAATTGCATGTCTTGCACTTTTAAGTAGTCCAAAGCTTGTTTTGCTTTTATTTATTTACGTTTTGCATGCAGCTTGTCATATTTTGTTCCATCACAATTGCGTATGGGAGTTTGTGAATGGTGAATTTGTACCATAATGAACAAAAGCCTTTCACGTGTATTAGAGAAGTTTCAGGGTAAAAAACTTAACTAAACATGGTTTGCAAATTCTAATTAACTCTAAGAATTTTTATTACATTATTCCTTATTACTACACTACTAAATATGAGCGAAATATTACTGGTGGTTTTTTAAATACGACCGTCTCACGCCAGTAATGCCGTGGCTGCAATGAAAGTTTAGGTTAATGTTAGAAATAGATATTATTATTAAAAAACACAAATTAGATATTATTATTAAAAAACACAAATCACTCAACATGCATATCAGAACAGTCTGCAATAGTTTTAGTAACAACTGCTCTGATATGCGTGTTACGTGATTCGTGTTTTTTAATAATAATATATATTTCTAATAGTAACCTAGCATATCATTGCTGCCATGGCATTACTGGCATGAGACGGCCATTTTTAATTCATCTCAAAGCATTAATTAAACTTCGGCATAAAAATTAAACAATTCTGTGTTTATTCTTTTTTACATTACGCTACACCCATTCTTTCACCATATTACAAGCCAGTTTTTCATCCACTATACAGTGTGTACAGTATAAGATGCAGTACATGGGGATCTTGAAAACTGTAGGAGATACGATCTTGGTTAAATGGCACAAAAGTTGCATAATCATGAGGGTATCTAAGATCGGTTTTCAAATTTCAAAATTTTTTCATATGTTACTAGATAGAGGCAAAAAACACAAAATTGACGATTTCTTTATTTGCTCGTAGTTAGTCTACTAATTGAAATAGAATGTTCAAATTTGGTATATCATGGTAATTCCCCATTGTTCTTCACATTTTCAACTTAGATTTTGTCTAGAGCATCTAGATTTTGCGTGACGATGTTCAACTTTTTATTTTTAAATAGCCGCCATATTGGATTTTTACATTTTTGAAATGCTGACAAAAAACCCATTCCAAAGAGGTATAACATGGCTATGTTTGATTGAATCAAAACACTAAAAATCACATAATTATGTTTTGGTCGTAGTAGGCTTTAATTTCCATTATGACAAAGAAAAACAATTGCTCAACATCTGAGAAACGTCAAAGTCCTTTATCCTTTATTATCCTTTATTTTATGTTTCAAGTAGTGCAGTTTAAAAAAAACAGTTAATTAATTTACATAGAAATTTAAGCAAAGCATTTGCGCTTGAAATGGATCGCTTTACTAACCGTGATAAATATCAAATGTTAGAATGTTTTATTCTTTCTGGAAGGAATGATGTTAAAGCCGCTGAATTGTATTTAAATAAATACCCAGAAAAACATTAACCAAACAGATGTGTTTCGGAGATTACAAAATAATTTAATAAATTATGGTAGTTTTGGCTTGTCTAAGAGAAATAGGCAAATTAAAAAAGATAATGAAAACAGCGTTTTACAAACAGTTGTCGAAAATCCTCGTACTTCTCTTAGACAAATTCAGAATATAACAGGTGTTGCTCATTCTACGGCAAGAGCTATTTTCAAACGTTTCAAGTACCATCCATATCATGAACGACCATGTCAGGGATTGCGTACTGAAGATCAAATTCGAAGAATGGAATTTTGTGCTTGGTACATCAGAAAGTGCAACGAAAATTCAAATTTTGCATATACAATTTTGTGGTCTGACGAAAGTCGATTTACGAATTGTGGTATCAACCGCAAAAATACAATTTTTTGGTCAGATGAAAATCCACATTTGAACCGCCAAGTTAGACATCAAGTTAAATGGGGATTCAATGTCTGGATTGGTATTATTGGAAGGTACATTATAGGTCCGTTTTTTTATGATGCAAATTTAAACTCTGCGAGATACTTAGATTTATTGCAGGGAAATGTGGCAGATAGACTAATGGAGCTTCCACTCGCTACTTTGCAAAATATGATTTTTCAAAATGATGGCGCTCCACCACACAATGCTCTGATTATTAGAAATTTTTTTAATTCTGAGTATGATGAAAACTGGATTGGAAATCGGGGACCAATTAAGTGGCCGGCGAGATCACCGGATTTAACTCCTCTAGATTTCTTTATATGGGGCCATTTAAAAAGTCGTGTGTACTCAAAAACGTATGATAATGTAGGCCAATTACAACAAGCAGTCCAAGAGGCCGTAAATAAAATAACTCCAACTATGATAAGACGATCTTGTAAAGATGTTTATAAAAGGTGTCGGTTGTGTGTTCAACAAAATGGGGGGTTATTTGAACATTTAAAATAAATAATGAATTCATGTGGCTGACTATTGTTATATTTTTTTCCTTGATTGTTAATTTGCAATTGTCTGAACATGAATGACAACTAAAAACAGCTTAAATAATATTTTGATTGAATAGATGCTAGTTTGTATTTATTCTTTGTTAATGCATAGTTATGTAAGTTCTGATTAATACAGATTCATTTTCAATTTTCTACGTTTTTTACTGTTTTTATTACCACGGAAAATTGAGTTTAAATTTTTTAGAGCAATTGTTTCTCCTTGTCATAATGGAAATTAAAGCTTACTACGACCAAAACATAATTATGTTATTTTTAGTGTTTTGATTCAATCAAACATAGCCATGTTATACCTCTTTGGAAAGGGTTTTTGTCAGCATTTCAAAAATGTAAAAATCCAATATGGCGGCTATTTAAAAATAAAAAGTTTAACATCGTCACACAAAATCTAGATGCCCTAGACAAAATCTAAGTTGAAAATGTGAAGCGCAATGGGGAATTACCATGATCTACCAAATTTGAATATTCTATTTCAATTAGTAGACTAACTACGAGCAAATAAAGAAATCGTCAATTTTATGTTTTTTGCCTCTATCTAGTAACCTATGAAAAATTTTTGAAATTTGAAAACCGATCTGAGATACCCTCATGATTATGCAACTTTTGTTTTATTTAACCAAGATCGTATCTCCTACAGTTTGCAAGATCCCCATGTACTGCATTTTATACTGTACACACTGTATAGTATATTATTTCAAAAAAATTTTAAAAAATATAGAACACTATTTCAATGCAGTCTTTCATTATTATTTACCTCAAAAATGGGGGAACACCAATTACTTACTTCACTAAATAGGAAGCCCAACAAATATTTATATAAATCCAAGGTTATGAAAAACAACTCATTTCAAAAATTGCTGAGGCCCTAAATAATATCCATAATGAAAGTTATAAATAGATTTGCGAGCAATTATGACTATAGTCGAAAACTCTCATAATGATAGTTTGATCTCAATAGTATAGCGTTTCCTGCATGTTTGTTGTGTTTTGTTTTGTATAGCATGTATTCAAACCATTTCTGTTTTACAATAGTGTGTGACATAGAAGTTCGGAATTTTTCCACGGCAGCACATTGCAGATACATTTTTCTAAAAAATACTAATATTTGATTTATTCGATAAATAAAATGAATTGTAGTGTGCAATTTTGATGAAAATTCATAAAAATTATTCACACATTTGCGAAAGTTACTGGTTTTGTTTAAATTGCTCTATTATCAGCAAAAAATTTTTTCAGCTAAAAAACCTAAATGACTTTCCCACATAGACAATTATTTAATAAGTAACTTTTATTAAAACCGTTTTTAATTTGGGTGCCCAATAGGAAAGAAATTTGGATCTTTAGAAACTTCAAGATGGCCGCTACTGTGATCAGCTCTTAGGATGGTTTTCAACACGACTTCTGTTCATTAAATAAGATAAGCTTGTTTTTAAAACCAAATTTTCAAAATCATTTCGAGTATCTTTAATATCTAATGCTAGTTATAAACTAACAACAATTTGAAATAAGGAGCATTAAACAAATCGAACTAATCTAAAATTTTTTGATCTACAAACGTGCCTCGATGACAAAATTTATTACATATGTAACACTAATTAACACCTATTACATTTTTGACCTATTGGCTTAGAACTCGATGACCACGTACATTAGAAAATCGTTGTATTTCTTATATGCTTGCGACTAGAAATTTTTTAAATGTGCATTTGGGAAAAATGACATGTTTTTAGTGAAAATTAAATTTTTAAACTATTTTATTTAAAAATCGAACCTTTCGAACTGAACCGGACCGAACCTTGAGCTAGGTTCGGTTCGGTTCGAAAAATTTGCCGGTCCGGTTCGAGGTTCGGTTCGAAAATAAAATGTCCGGTTCGGTTCGGTTCGGTTCGAAAAATCGAACCGAACCTCGAACCGAACCTCCAACCTGTTTGGTTCGTGTCCATCCCTGAACCGATATATGAAGATGTGGGGTAGTGTATTGAAAATTGATTCGGAAAACAGCGACATAACCTTAAATAATAGTGTACTTGTGGGCTATTCATTCTATTAACCTTTAAAAACATGAACGCCGAAGATGGTGATTTCAATATACAAGAAGATTTACCAAGATACTTGAACGATATTCAGATCAGAGATGATTATTAGAAGAAAGTTTAATCCATATACGATATAAGATTTAACTACGTTCCCAACAAATAGCAAAAGATTTGAAAAATATGTGCTAAGCATCCCCCAAATTCTCGGAGCAAGTCCAAAAGGGTGCTCACGAGTAAATGTTTGTGTTTCCATAAAAAGTTTTACAAAAAATTAAATGTCCTGTTGAGCACGTAAACTAGAACAATATTCACGATTAAATCGACCGATTAAAATTATTGAATGCTTTTTAACCAGGATATACTTACCGTTGCAAGAATATAATCAAAGTGTCAACGAATCCCTGCAGATGTGAAAATTTTTCACGCATGTTATCTCTTTAACTTTCCAACTGGCGTTAGTAGGTATTACTTTGAAGGTAGTTGCATTTAGTGTACCGACAGGTTTTATTAAATCCAACACTTACACCTGGCATCAAACAGATACACAAAACGTCAGACAGAACGTATCAACAGTACGTTCTTGTTATTAGGTTATGAAAGTAGAACGTAATTTGGTTTGTCGAAAACGTTCTCCAATGCGATAAGTAATTTTGATCTACTTGATTTTTAATTTTGCCTAAGAATGTTTATTTTGTACTCCTGATGAGAACATAATTGTGTAATAGAGTAAAGACTTTATTGGTGCATCTTACAACTAATGTAAAGGCGATAGTTATAGCCCCGTAACGAAATATATTGCAATTACCTAGAGGTGTGATTAATATTCAGGTACATTTGATATTAGAAACCATTCTTTTCAGTTAACAGGTTTTAAATAGGTGTATCATGACGTTATTTTAGTTTGGTTTTAGCATTTGTGTACTTTATTATTTTTCCTGTAAGCTTTAGGCCAGGATTTGGCGTCTTCTTGTTACTATTTCTGGACCATTTCCCTAGAAATCTCCTTATTTCGAGAATAGGGGCGTCTAACAAGATTCTCGACTAATACGTGTTTCACACACGACAGCATTTCGAGCTTTTCTGTAAACACTTACACCACCCGTATCACTGAAATAGTCGGCGACTATTCTTGTTAGTACAGTCTGGGTTTTTGGTACTTTATCAAAACGGAATTTTTAACGGATTACTTCACTAGGTGGCTACGTGGCTTAGCTAATTCGCGTGTGACTACTAAGCACACGGACCACTTGAAAAATGTTACGCGAACTTTTTCACAAAAGTACACCCTCGTTCGGATGAGAGGTAAAATGTATGTCCCGTGTGCGAGTATTGTCACACACGCTAAAGATTCCTACCTTGCTTAGAATAGCAAAGGTTCTGCAAAATTCAAAATTTCGAGGTAAAAAAACTCGTTTCCTGGCCAATGTAGTACCTTCGGCTGGAGCATTAAAAAATCAAATGAGGTGTATTTTCCAAATTTTTTCGGTGGTTTAGCAGCTAGATTTTCTGTAGCGAAAACAACTGTACGGAACAATTTGAAACTCCGTAAACCAGTGGCGTAACTACGATTTTTGGGCCCCCCCGCAAAAATTTTAAAGTGGGCTCTCTTTAAAATGTATTACTTTTACTGGCTTATATTTAGCCATATTTTTAAATTATAGTACATGTAGAGAAGGAAGCAGTATAGAATTAAATACATATACTATATTAATCAAGTGCTTTATTAATTATAAAACCAAATTACATAAATTCAAACTTATAAGTTAATTAATATTAAATCTACATATTTATACGCCGCACAAAATTATTTACACCTAAAAATTTGATACAGTAAAAACCTATGAGCTAGCAGACATTCCAAATCAAATTCAAAATTTTGTTTTTCTTGCATGTTTTGCTGCAAACGCGTTTATTGTATCCTCTATATTCATATTTTTGGCAGTGTCATGTTCTACTGCTAAGAGGGATAAATCGTCTAATCTATCTTGTGAAGTGCGGTTCCTAAGATAATTTTTAATAATTTTAATTTTGAGAAAGATCTCTCCGCACTTGCAACGCTAACGGTAAAGTTAGGTATAACATTAAGGCTGTTATGGTGTTTGGAAAACTGCTAGAACCTGTAGATTTGGAAAGTACTAGATATTCTAAAAATTGTAAGATACCGTTAACATTTTTAATTCATCACAAATAAGTCTATTATTTTGAGTGTAGTAAGTTCTATACCTATAGCATCATTTAAATCTTTGTAGTAAAATTTTTGCAATTGTTTTGCCTTAGATAAAATATCGTCTGCAGTTAAATTCAAAAATACATTAGGTTCTAAGAAATTAAACTTTTCGTTTACATGAAAAAGCGATTTAAAACGATTCGACAGCTGTGAAATTATAATATCCATTACGCGATAAAATACATTTATTTTAAATTTAAATTCTTCATCATTAAATCGATAATCATTGGATAATTCATCGTAATGCTTTTTATTTTTGGTTGCCTTTTTTTATAAATTCCGGTTTAATATTCCATTGCCCTGCAACTTTCGCTGCTTCCTCCTTGATGTTGGAATAGTTATTTCTTGTTTCCTTGAAAAATTTTAAAGTTTTTGTAATAAGAGAGTTATCTGATTAATATTCGCCTTTTCACTCTGAGCAGTTTGTGAGAGCTTGTTAAGCTCTTCTAGAATTTGACTTAAAAAACACTTAAAAATAAAATTAAAATTATCCATGCTAGTTAATATTTGCTTTGCGTCATTTCGTTCATCTGTTTTTTGATATCATAATAATTTTATTAAGAGACATTACTATATCTTTATACCGAATTCTTATGGCAGCTAAAGATTTTACTCGATCCGCCCAACGTGTCGGATTTAAGCGTTTCAATTGTGTGAAATTTTCTTTAAAAACAGAAAGCCAATTCCATCTTACTATACTATTAGCAAAAAATGTATATATGTTTTCTAAAAGTAGAAAAAACGATTCTATTTCTTTTATACCTTTAACGGCATCATTTATGACTAGATTTAAGTTATGGGCACTACAGTGCATATATAAGGCTGCAGGCTCTATGTTTAAAATTCTCTTTTGCACGCCAGAATACGTACCGCTCATAACGTTAGCTCCATCGTAGCCCTGCCCTCTACATTTATTTATATCTAATTGCATGTTGGTTAAATTGCTTAATATAGTATTACATAGTCCTTCAGCAGATTGGGACTCTACTTTTGTAAAACCCACAAAAGTTTCACAAATATCTATTTTGGTTACCTCTCCCAAGCTGTCTTTTTAAAATCAATATATCTTACAATTTTACTTAATTGATCAATCTTAGTTATATCCTGTGTAGTGTCTATTATGATTGAGAAAAAGGAGCGGATCTAATTTTATTTAATAAAATATTTTTAAGTGTGCGCTTAAAGTATTAATAATATCGTTTTGAATTTTGGGGAAAGATATTTAATTGAACCTTTGGGTCGTTCAAGCACTTTTGTAATATAGGATCATAGTTACTAATTAAATGAACTAAACTTAAGAAATTACCGTTGTAACTGTCTTTTGAATCAGAAAACTTTCTATGTCCTCGAAATGACAGCATGCGCTGGGATAGTGTTAAAGTAACATTGAAAAGTCTGTGTAAAACATTTTTCCAAAATTCAGTTTCTTGTTTTAATAGTAGAGTATCTTTCTTATCTATGGTATAATTTTTTCCACATATCGTAAATAAAACAACAAGTTAAATGAGATTGAGCAAGCAAATGCTCTTTAATTTTTTGATAAACCCTGCCAATCATTAATTCCGGTCGTCCAACTTGACCTTACTGAAGCAAACAGCCAACATGGTTGACAATAAACACAATTTTTAATTTAGAATAACACAACCACCCATTTGAATTGTGTGGTAAGTTTAACGTATTGCTTTTATTTTCGCTTGCAGTTATTAAGTAATAATAGTGAACTGAAAAACTTCTATTTTTATTATCTTTAGGAAACGCACCATCTGGTCTACACAATCCGTAATTAATTATTTCTTTTCTTAAATTGTCATGTTGTAAAACATTGATTTTAAAAATGTGCAAAATCGGTTGGATATTCTTTCGTCAGATCCATAGATAGTTCATTAAGTGAAAAGTACTACTCACATTTACCTCTGTAATTGTAGTGGTATCTAGTTCCAAATTTCTATCGCGGCCGTCATTATGTGATGTACTTGCGCCCTGGGTGAGAGTTTTAAAATTGTTGACGACTGCTGTTCGTCTGTAGCGGAACTAGTAGATGCTACTGTCGAAAGCCCAATTTCTTTCATAGATTGTTCTTGTTTTTCGGACTCTTTAGAAGTAAAAAAGGAACTTATTTTTGGAATCTTGCTCTTTGATTCTTCCAATAGTTTCCTTTTTCGTTTTTTGCAGCGCCGCTTGTAGTGCTCATTGTATATTATTTCCTGCAATTTTGAATGAAATTAATTATAATGTAATTAGATAAGTAATAATTATTTAAAAGCCTTTTGAAATTACAAATAACACATACATACTTTGCTTTAAATGCTTTAATTAACAAAATATAAATGATTTTTATTGAATGCTTAAAGATTTATTTATATGTATTTCTCAGCGCGACTTCAACTATGATCAAATCAATAGTAGTTTAATAAAAATAGATATAAATACTTACGTTTAAATATGAAAGACCTCCTGTAATACGAACACAACACTATTGAGTAAAACGTACTGGAATGCTTTTTACTTCCTTTCCGTTATATATAATGCAGCTAATGCAAATACGTTGCAACCAGCTGACTAGAAACCACAAAATGAATTTCTTTCTAGTATTATATTTCTAGAAAGCGAAGGTTACTAAGCTACCTGCCATCCTGTGAATCTGTACTGTACAGACAATAGCCCTTTTATTCCTATTTAAAATCCCACAAACCAAACTAACCCTACTATACGTCGTTTAATAATGCTTTACCACTTTATACAACTTATCACTTAAGAATAATATAGACATCTTTGTTATTAAAGTTTACAGTCTCTTTCATCTGTTTATTAACCCTTACAAAATAGGACAGAACGGATAGAAAGAAGAAAGGATGCAGGCTGCAGGTGGTGTTCAGTATTTATCTTAATTATTATTTCTTGTATTTCAGCAGTTCCTAGTAGTAACATCAAGAAAACGTTCGTTAACCTGCGGTTTATGAATTATCTGCAATATTTTCTTGACCGTTTCTTACCTGCCAAATACGTTGAAGATGAATAAGTTGAGTTTATTATCGTTTGGGCCTTCTTGCACTTGGGGCCCCCCCGCATAGCGGGGGCTGGCAGGGGTGTAGTTACGCCACTGCCGTAAACCGATATAAATTACAATGAAAGGTAGACAAATGCAGTAGAACTTGTAAAAGAATTGATATTTTTAACAAGAACAAGCTTGACGTATAACTTGTGTATTATAACTTGTAACTCCTTCTTCTTAATATATGTACTAAATGGCCGCGCGATGTTCACAACATTGTCTATTTTTGCTTCAGTGTTAAAGTGGAATTAAAAACGATGCCAACAAAG
The DNA here is from genome assembly GCA_036346225.1 of Platerodrilus igneus. Taxonomy (NCBI): domain Eukaryota; kingdom Metazoa; phylum Arthropoda; class Insecta; order Coleoptera; family Lycidae; genus Platerodrilus; species Platerodrilus igneus. The sequence goes on along the minus strand of JARFIW010000165.1, from coordinate 7,701,560 downwards.
GTCGCTTTATTACAAACAAATCAAACTTTACAGGTATAAACTGAGAAAGTTGGAATGTGTATATTTTTATTTCAAGACCTGCATTATGCAATTGAGCGAATTAATCAAACCTCCTTTGTATATATAATTATTTGCATTTTCATAAATTCTTAAATTGTAACCTAAAATTACCCGTTCTTGAAGTTATTGTTAATTGATGCATTATGATAACGGTGATTTTAATAAGGTTTCCAAGCGAATGATAAATAAGTAACTATATGCAATGTATTTTTGTCTTCCTACCACGGGTAAATGTGGCATGATTGTTAGCACTTCCTTCCATAGTAAAAGAATAATACTAAAATGAACAATAACTCATGATGACATTTTTTGAAACCTTCCGCTTCCTTTTGAACACATAAAGTTTCAATTTTTTAACTAACTAATAATCAAAATCTAAAACCCAAAACAATTACTTCTGCCCTCATGCATGTTTCAAGTAACATTTCGGGTCTAAAGCATCACGTACACCGACCAGCATACCAATGTCGTCTGCAAATAAGGCTAGCAACTTCTTCGAGAATTTAGAGAACATCCTTGAATAAATAGTACTTTGTAAGCAATACCCGCCGCGAATAAAATCCGGTTAAATCCTTAATAAAAGCCTTTAGAAATGCTTACTCTCGCGCCTTCGCAAACAATAAATTTTATTGCAAAGATAATAACTGTATAGGCTTGAGTTGGATAATATAATCGGAATCTTACGTAAACGCTTTTGAAATTAGGCCTTTGTTGTGGAAGTTCCTTTCGAACCTGAACGCACTGAATTATCCATCCCAATATCTTCCCAGTATATTTGATAATGGTAATTCTACAGAATAAAGACATTCTGTGCTAATTTTTGGCAGGAGCTACTTCGGATATGGCCTTTTACGGGACAAGAAACTTTTTGTGTTTATGGGAGACATCTGAGAGCTTAGCCTAAAGTCGTTAGCTTATATTTGAGGTCTGTTAGTGGGTTTTATAGTAGATTGTTAAACATCTTCAAGTACATTAAAAACCGAGCGTCATTTATCCGTTGATGAAGTATCTCACATTTCTGAAAAGCTTGGAAAAAACGGCTGCGATTGCATATTCATCAATGATTGACCTAATCATAGTGTAAATTGTAGAATAGGTCAATAATTGTGAAAGAGAAATACTGTAATAAATTCAATTATATGGATTTACAGATTATTTGTATTTCATATAGTGATTACAGAATTGCTCGCATAGTTTGAGAGATTACAAACTGCTGGTGGAGAGCGATGATTCATTATTACCGTCAAGACAAACTACTTAAATAGCAAACAAATTCTTTGTCTATTTTAATATTTTATTAATTTTTGTTGAATTAACATTTTATAAGTACCGTAAGCACATTTCTGTTACCTATGTGAGTTTAGTTATTTAATGAGCATTGTATTAAAATTTCGAAAACTTCAAATATGCGTTTTGTGAAACATATCTGGATGACAGTCGAAAAACAAAAAATTACCGCAAGGATTACATTTATTTATCAACCATTCTCCTATAGGAAATAATCAGCAGGAGTTAGGCCCGGACTCCTCGGTGGCCAGTTAATATCTCCACGGCGACTTGTCACTCAGTCAGGGAATAAATCGTGAAGAGCAGCTAATGAGTCATTTCTAACATGTGAGGTGGCTCCATCTTGATGAAAAAATGTATTGCGGTTGTAGCCGATCTGGTTTTGCATTTCTGTAGTCAAAAAAGATCATATGGCAGTATCGATCACATTATAATTTAATTAAGGGCTGCTATGCTTGCGGCCACGTCACCAATGCTCCACCCGAAGGTACTACATTGGGTTTAAACGCGAAAATATAAACGTGCTCCTAATTATTCTAACTTCTAAATTAACACATCCTAAATAAAAATCTAACAACTGAAACAAAAACTAAAAATAGGGTTTCATTGATGGTATCCGTAGCGTTGATTTGGAGTGTGCACAATCAACAAGACACAAACAAAATGAATGAGGAGGGATCCGTAATGCCGGATAGCAGCTGCCAGCTCTGCTTACCGGTGCGACCTGAAGGGTTGACTTAAAACTATCCGAATCTAACTAGCTAATTTAAAATGGATTCAAATTTTCTAAGAATACGCCAAATATATTAATAGTGAATCCAGCTATTTTACCTGCTTTATAAATTTACAAATTCGTCTTCCTTGGTCTAAGTAATTTGTTACCCTAAGTCCGTCCCTAGCTTTTCCTATCATTCCCTAACTTATTTATATTGTAATTACAATTTTCTCAAACAATCTTCCTTCCTATATATAAGCTGCCACCAAAAATGACGGCAAAACCTCAAACAAATAATATCAAGCCACAAACAATAAAAGCAGGCAAAAATATAAATATAAAAATGAATATAAATATTTATGTAAATATATAAACATCTATTAGCATTAAGCGTTGAGCAGTGCATAAAATTGCAAAAGGCATAACCCAAATTATCAGGTGAACTCGCATAAGCATTATACCGGCTAGTGCCATTACGCACAAAACGTGCTCGTTAAATTATTTCAAATCTACTAATTATCATAAATCAATGCTTATGCGAGCACAACCGCCACAATTTGTTAATATATTTCTCCAGCATCCCAAGATCTGGTCGTCTGCAAACCTTTAAACTTACTGCTAAGGGGAAATGGATGCACTGCTAAAGTTCTGGTGGGTATGCACTAATCGTCCGGGGAGGAGGGGGCACAATCACTATCACTCACTATCACTTCACTTTTAAGTCCTGGAGGGATGCGCGGTTTCACTCTATTTTATTATTTTATTTCTTTCTTTATTTCACTGATTTAATTTAATGAGGTTTTTGATTTATACATTCTTATTTATTTATTTCCCGGATTAAGTTTTATGTTTTTTTTTTATTTATTCCCGATTTGCGCGCGTATAAGGTTATATAGTGGTTATAGTGGTGCGGGTGTTGTCGTGCATATGGACTTTTATAAATATTATGATTTTTTTTTTTTGTTTTTTTGGTTTTTGTTTTTTTTTGTTTTATTTCCTTAGTTTTTGTTTTATATATTTTTTTTTCTTTTTTTTTTAATTATTTAAATACAGGTTTTGGTGACCAAACTCATATCATTTAACGCCAGGTCAAAATCTAAAATTTCCAATTCTCCCCCCACCCCCTACCGTTTTACGCGCGATTATCGCCGTCTAATCTCGCGACCCTTCCCGCGAACTCTTTAAAGGCTGTCCAGAACGCCTTCTGGTAAGCCACTTCCCCAACTTCCTCTAGGCTCTTTGGCCATGCTAGACCTAAGATAGGTAATTTGCTATCAGCTAACCCTCGATTTGCCGCTTCAAGCGGGCAGTCGAAGTGCACGTGCTTTGCGCTTTTAGCGCCCTCACCGCATTCGCAGCGGTCGTTGTCGGTTAAATTAAATATTTGTAAATACGCTTTTAGGGCGCCGTGTTCTGTTATCAATTGCACCATTTTATGATCGAATTCTACCTCGATATTACCTCTAGCTTCTAAGCTCGGTATGAATTTGTGGGACAACCTGCCCGTGGCAGCGTTGTTCCACCTCGCTTCCCATTGTCTGATTGACTTTTCGCGCATCTTTCTTTTAATTAGAGATCACGGTATCGACGAATGTGTTATCCGAAAGTCGCCCGTCGCGGCCTCTTTAGCTAATTCATCAGCCCTATCGTTCTCTACGTTACCATCGTGCGACCTAACCCAACAGAACTTTAAACGTCGTAACTCGAGCGCCGTATGCGCTATCTTCCAGAAGACAGCGCGACTACGACCATCCTCAAAAAGTGAGGGCCCATAATTCCTTGTCTTGATATGGCAGCCCAAACGACAACGTTCCGGGAGTGTAGTGGTTTCTGATTCAATTCTTGTAAATTATCGGAAGCCTAGTACCTGCAATTTTTCTTGTTCCCATGGCCGTTGTTATGGAAATTCGATTCATCGGAGAACCAGATATTATTAAAACTTCTAAAACGATATTTCATTGTCCTGCAGAATTCTAATCGTTTGGCGGGATCATCGAGCATCATATCCTCAACAATCACAATTTCAAACGGGTGAACGTGTAAATATTTGCGAATAATGCGATAAACCGTGGATTTGTTCAAATTAAGAGAAGCTGCTGCGCGCATTCGTAGTGACTGCCGTGGTTCTGCCATGACAGATTGGCGAACACGGTCCACATTCATGCCCGCTCTCGACGTGCTATTACGCCCGGTTTATTTATCTAGCATTGTGTTTCCAATCTCTTCAAATTTTCGCACCCAATGCTTAGTTAAATTCGCACTTGGCAGATTTCTCATTGACGCCAAATTAAAATTTTTCCCGTAGAGACGTCGAACAATAGTGTAAGAATCATTGTTTTTATAAAACGCTCGCACATGAAAGGCCGGCTGCGCTCCAGTGAAGCGATCCATTGCTACTAAACTATCCCGTCAAGCGCTTGAGAACACTCCCCTCCACCTACTATTGGTATTTTGCGCGTAACGGTCGAATTAAAAACAAAAAATATTCTGGACACCCTTTATTTGTGATCTATCATACAATTCGTTAATAGTTCTTCGACTGTTTACAAGATCGGTTTCCATTAAACCGGATTTAGTGGACTTTTTCATTAAATCCAAACTCAGTTTCGATAAACCGGTGTTAATAAAACACAATTTAGTGAAAGCCTGTTTAGGTTTACTGATTTTGGCAAAAACGGTTTTGGCAAAAGCTGGTTGTGACAAAACCGTTTTGGTAATACGGTCAGTACTTGACATGACACATTCATATTATCAGATTACAATTTGGGAACTAGATCAAAAATATGCGGGTTTTGTGATTAATGGAGCGACTTATGTTTTTATAGTTTTACCCTTCGGTTTGTCAACTTCGGTAGCTAGTGTTATGAAATCGTTAGAGCAAGTTTTGGGCCATAAGATTAACGGATTTGCAGTTGTATATGTTGACGATGAATTTATTTTGTCCAGTACCGCTGACAAGCATCCAGGTCATTTGGGTATTGTTCTTTCAAAATTGGAAGATGCAAATTTAACACTGAAGTCAAACAAATGTGTCTTTGCGAGAAAAAGTTTAGATGTTTTGGTGTACATCTTTGTAGTAAAGGGCATCTCTCGGTTGCGTTGTATTCAAAATTTTTCAAGACCACGCCATCTAAGCGAGTTACGCGGGTTTTGGGTTTAGTTAACTGCGACTGCAGATTCTGCCAGAATTTTTCAGATCTGATAATTCCTTTGTTTGGATTATTAAAGAAAAAATTACGTGGCAGTGGGACTTGAGCGAAAAAATGTTTGTGTTGCAATTAAGAAAGCGTACTTTACGGTTATAATAATGAGTTATTCGGACTTGTACAAACTAATGTATATTTTGGTTGATAGTTCAGAAACCAGTTTGAGTTGCAATCTTTATGAGATAGAAAAGAAGACGGCGACAGAAAAGTATGGCTTATGGAAGCCGTACACAGTGGGTGCCTAGTTACGGTACACTACGACTAAAAAAGAGACTTTGGAGATTGTTTACGTTATTTATTGCGAGCTTTGGTATTAGGCCTACCCCTACATTTGATTTTTTTTCCAATGCTCCACCCGAAGTACTACATTGACTAGGAAGCAAGTTTTTTACCTGCAAATTTTGAATTTTGCAGTTCCAAGCAAGGTAGGGATCTTTGACGTGCGTGACAACACTCATAAACGGGACCTATTTTTACCCATCATCCGAACGATGACGTGTTTTTGTGAAAAATGCTTACCTGCCATTTTTCAAGCAGTGGGCCGTGTCGGGATGGTATTTGGCCGACCACTGATCATTGTGTCTGAATATAAAGCTTTGTTATTTATTGTAAATTCCGTGTTAGATTAGCCACGTGAGTTTTATTCGTGCAGGAGTACGATTTTCGTGTTTAGTATTGTAAGGGAAGCAAGAACCTGATTGTGGATATTCTATCGCGGCGGTCAATGTTAGTAAGCGAGAGTTAGAAACCAGCCACTACTGGTTCCGTTAGTTTTTTAATGTTTATGCTAACCCAGGAATTCAAGGATATTAAAAACCATATAAAAACGATTAAGGAGAGTCAGGTTAACAACGCATAGTTCTCTACATAAATAGAATAATTGGAGAAGGAGTTAATTAAGATAAAGATGTTGTTTACATTACGTGAGGGTAGATTATTTAAATAAGGGGACTAACTATGTGGAAATTTTAAACTGTGTGCGCCTAGAGATCAAGTATAGCATTTGGTTTTACAACAGTATGCAGATATTGGTCATTTTGGATACTAGAAAATTTATGCCAACCTGCGTAGTACATTCCTCCGCCCAAAAATGTTGAGACAGTTTAGGCATTTCAATAATATCTTATGCAATCTGTCAAAAGTGCGAGGTATCTAATAAAAGTAAGGATTCTTTTAATTCGGCAATAAGTAAAAACCGGGGCAGTTGCCTTGTATTGATGTGATGGGTCCACTACCTATGTCACGAGAGGGCCGTACTCCGTTGTTGGTAATAATAGATTCCTGTACACGATATGTGAAACAGTAAGCATTGAAAGGTGCAATGGGCGACCGATAATACAAAGAGTTCTAATGAGTATTTCTAGGAAGTTTTGATACCGACTGCCGTGCTCACTGATAATGGCACGCAATTCCATTCAAAAGTTTGGTTAGAGGCCTTATTTCAATATAATATTAATGCGTTATATACTGCTGCATACTTCCGCCAAGCAAGTCCCACCGAAGGAATCGACAAAAATACAGAGCAAAGCGTCTCATTCGAATGTACTGACACGCCAAACATACCAAGTTGGCCTACGAGCTATAAAAATTCCAGTCTTATTTAAATTTTGTGGCGTATGATGTGAAAGATTATCCACCTTGCTTACTCATGTTTGTAAGGTTGGAAAAAAATAACATTTGTGATTTAATTAATTTCCACCTTACATGTGATTTTCCAATGCTCCACTCGAAGGTACTACATTGGCCAGAAAGCGAGTTTTCTTTACCTGGAAAATTTGGAATTTTGCAGAACCTTTGCTGTTCCAAGCAAGGTAGGGATTTTAACGAGCGTGACAACACACACACGGGACGTCCATTTTATCTCTCGTCCGAACGAGGGTGTATGTTTGTGAAAATTGTTCGCCTAACATATTTCAAGCGGACCGTGTCGGGAATTGAACCCGGGACCTTGGGCGTAGTAGTCACACGCATACCAACTACGCCACGGAGCCGCCTAAATTAATTTCCACCTTACATGTGATTTTCTAATGCTCCACCTGAAGGTACTACGTTGGCCAGGAAGGGAGTTTTTTTTACCTGAAAAATTTGGTATTTTGTTGAACCCTTGCTGTTCCAAGCAAGGTAGGGATCTTTAACGTGAACGACAACACTCACACACGGGACCTCCATTTTGCCTCTCATCCGAACGAGGATGTATTTTTGTAAAAATGCTCGCCTAACATTTCCCAAGCGGACCGTGTCGGGATTCGAACCCAGGACTTTGGGCGAATTAATTACCATCGCAGGAGTTCCACGAAACACCTGATTTCGGTTCTCTTTGGGAATTCTCTTATGAGAAAATGCGGTCCAAGTACGCAAAGAGACGGGAGACATATGAGCGAAATTGTTCCTGAAAAGTGCGCGGAATTTTTCTAATACTTGCTAACATTCAAATAGCTTTTTAATCTCAAGTGTCTAGTTTTATTGCAAACATCGATAGAATGACTCGACCAGCATTCGATGGACTACTGAACCAATATACTGAAAGGTGTTGGCGGGATAGGGAGAGGGGAGAAGTGTTAGAACAGGTATGTTATACTGTGTTGATGTGCTGGGCGAGGAAAAGGAATATGATAGTACAGCTAACTAGTTTTCAGCAAAAGGACAAAATCCTAAGTACACAAGTTGCGTACAAACAATTGTACCACATAAAATTTGTAGGACTAAAATTAGTCGGTAAATATCTCCAGTCGGTTTATATTTGTATTACCTAAACTATTTCTATATTGATCACAAACGTTTAAAAGTTGTATATCTTCAGTTAAAATCCATTGATCTGTCATGTATATCACAATATTTGCAGAAATCGAAAAGATAGATAAATACTTGTATACCTACACATTTTCCTTTCAAGAGTATATTAAACTATGCGTGTGAGAAAAGCCGCATATGAAACCTCAGCTCAATTCGTCTATAATTTTATCATGAACTTTATAGGGCTTCTGATAGTGTGAATTGCTTACAAACGACTGCTTAACAGGACAAAGTTCAATATCAAGATGTCAAAAACATCTATTGTGTGAAAATTTATGGTTATTTTCTGAATATATAAAAGGAAATCGCGATACTGCTGAATAAAATTTTCTAAATTTTGCATTAGTATTCAAAATATACAGGATTCAAATAAAATTTTTAAATCTCATTTTACAAAGTTACTTGTTTTACTCTATTAGGGTTCTTTACAGTGCTTGCTACATCAAGGTGGTATAGTAGTACCTATTAGTGTCGCAATATGAAAAGACCTAAATAAATAAAGGTAGTTACAATTAATTTGTATACAAAATATTAACTGCAACTGCATACGTTTCCTACTTGTAGAGAGCAGTTTGTAACCACCAACATAATATACAGTTAATATTTTTTGTATAGCTAGAAATATAAATCTATAACAATCAGTTGTGGAGAAAAGTGGATAAATAATGCAATTTTAAATATCAACGAATCCTTAAAGCTCACTTTATATTCATCACGTGTACAGCAATTTTCGCTTGACGCAGCGGTTGATAGGCGGTGGGTTCGAGGTAGTTTGCAATTTTGTACATACCAACATAGCCGATCAAACGAGTTTTCACTTATCTTAGCACTACATAAGACTACGCCTGGGGAATACAGCGAAGCAATTATTATCAATTTAAATACATTTATTATTTATTAGCGATTGCGAAGTATCTCTTGCAGGCCATAAAGCCATGTAAAACAAAAAATTTATTTTGTAAAATACGAACGGGACACACCGTCTACTAAGATGCGAGGCATTGTAGAAACGAACATAGTAGCAAAGTTAGAAAGAAACGAAGAGAAAAATGCAACGATTACTAAGAAAAGAGCGTACAAGTTTTATGAAAAAAAATATTTGCAAACGAAGAAAAAAATGCCTATGCTATAAGGCGTTTTAGCTCACTATCAGTGGTTTTGAGAGTCACAACCCAAACCACACCATCACATCCTGAATGGGTACACACAATACCTCTAATAAGCTATTGAAAAAGCGGAACATTTTCGGCCCTAATGAACACTAAAGTGATCGAATCAACCGAAAAGAAGCGTTTCTGTAGCGTATGCAAATACCCTTTAGACCAGGGGAACCAAAAATCTTGGACAATTTGTTGGAGCAATCGCTGAGGAGAGAGGCGGTTGAGGCGGAAACTCAGATAGGGCGCAATCCAAAATATTGGCGAAGGGCGGAAGATTAAAGACATAATCTGAAGTAAGGCAGCTCAGATCATTAGAATCACTGCTCATGAAAGTGCTGGAGCGTGAGTTTAATATGGGCTCAATTTGAACAAGGACAGATGGTAATCCTTCGAAGGTTAGTACTTGCTTGCATATAGTACGAAGAAGCAAGGTGTTGGCGGACTTCGCACCCTCTTCCCACCTAACACCAAAATGAGTTGCACGGGTCAGTAGGTATGCTGCTTTGCAGCGGTGGACTTTGCGAGAGAAATTAATTTTCTGTTGGCACCAACAAGATTACAGCCGCAATTGCAATAAAGATGGTTTGGTATGTTGTGACTACTACGCGCAAGGTCCCGGGTTCGAATCCCGACACGGTCCTCTTGAAAAATGTTAAGCAAGCATTTTTCACAAAAACACACCCTCATTCGGATGAGAGGTAAAATGGAGGTTCCGTGTGTGAGTGTTGTCACGCACGCTAAAGATCCCTACCCTGCTTGGAACAGCAAGAGTTCCGCAAAATTCCAAATTTTCCAGGTAAAAAACTCGCTTCCTGGCCAATGTAGTACCTTCGGGTGGAACATTGGAAAAATCACATATAAGGTAAAGATGGTCACAGTGGCCACACCTAGCAATAAATTGGCACAAAGTCGCTAAAGAAGCGTCGGTTTACAAGTCATAAACTAATTCAATATGGAGTACCTTGGTTATCATGCAATTGAAAAGACATAAATATGCTTTTAATAGTTTAGCACCCCGTGTCGGAAACATGGCAAAAGGAAAGGGTTCAGAAAATTGATGCCCTATCGTAAAAAGGGAATAATTTGATTAATATAGCAAGAACAAAGGTTGTCCATGGGAAGCTGCAGTGGGATTAGATTAGTTAGGCAATGACTCAGAACGCTTCGATTGGCTTGCTTTCCAGAAACAATCCAAAAATTCTGATCAATAATTAAATGAACCATTTGAACCCCACGTGGAAGTATTTCAAATGAACAAAATTAATATACAAATCAGTAGACCGATTTTTCCTAAGTGAAAAAGTGAGAAATTTTCTTTCATGGGATAAAGGCGTAAGATGGACGATCACAAAACCACAAAAAATCCCTCACTAAGAAAACAAGACAATTTACGAAATCACTTTTTTAAGATCTATCCGGATTGGGTGGCGTCAGATTCCTTAGAAAAATAAGTTTGTTATGTATACTTTATGAAGAGTATCAATGCACTTCGTAATTCAAATAATTATAGAATCGTGAATATGTTTCTAATGGGTGTTGTAGGATATGGATAAAGTAAGGAATCCGAGAGACAATACGATTAATAACTTGAAAAAAAGAATGGTTTTCCAAAATTAGTGCAATCTAGAAGCACGACACAACAATGGTCAAAACAATAGAACGTTGTTGAATGAAAACTTCAGAAGAAATTGAATTTGGAATATGTGGACTGCAATTTTCAAAGAAGTGGTACAGAACAGGTGATTTCGCCCACTATAAAGAGAACACCGGCACAAAACGGTAGTGCGTGAACCATGTGAGCGGACAGGATTCTCAAAAGAGGCGAAAGACAATTTTCCTGAATATAAGCAATTCGATTGATGAAGAATGTTCTCCATTGCTGTGGGAATGAGAATGAAAAGTTTTGAGAATCAAAGTCAATAATTTCGATGCCAAATCGACGGCTAGAAGTTCGAACCTACCAAAAAAAAAATGGTACGATGTGAAGTGACCATTGGCTTACAGCAAACTAAGCAAATAAAAGAACCGGAAGGAGTAATTAAACGAAAATAGACCACTGCATAATAACTGTGTTCAGAAGCGTCAATAAAATACTGACCTTTACAAGTAGAAAAGTATTGCGGGATTAACAAACGCGGCAAAGCGAAGTCGGAGAGGAGCGCTAATTCATGCTGCAATGCAGATACATCTCCTACAAACGGAGTAAGTCGGGGAGGGGCATTCCATTCTAATTTTGAAAACCATGGACTTTGAATCAAATATCTTACCAAGAAAGCAATTGGTGATAGAAGTCCCATAGAATCGATAATACGCTTGAAGTTAGAATGTATGTTGCGTTTAACACAAGCTGTACTTAGTGATTGAACTAAAAAGTAACAAGTATCCGAGCTGGATTCCATTGAAGCTTTAGAACTTTCAAGGATTGGATGTTATTCTTCAAGGGAGCGTGGGTGAACAAATTTTTGCGAAACGGGCAGATCTTTAGTAAATCAAGGTGATTGGTAGACCATTTATGAAGTTTGTTACGGACCCGTCTGGCACTACGACGTCGGGGACAAAACGATCGAAACCCTTTAGGTGACTAGCTTATTCCGGCGAGGAGTGGGTCTGGTTCAAACCGCAGTTTGCTTGGCTAGACTGCCCCGAACCTTAATTAGTGGTGATCGACAAAAATAAAAAAATAGTGGTCGTTTCTAATGACGACAAAATTGGGTGGGCATCACCAATAATGTCACTGTGCATATATTATTGAGAGGATCTTGTCACTGGTCGAGAAAACCCTTCGGCACTTGATAATATTAAATGGAGAAGCAGGTGTTCACCGTGTAAAGTGCTTTGATTCGCATCACGCATACACTTATTGTTAACGGAAATGTTGTACGTGAACTTCAATTCTTAATTTTATTTACTCGTATAAATGTAAAAGTTGCACCAGTTTACAAGGTACTTATATATGTAAAATACAATTATGGGGTGTACTCTTTTGTCAAAATGCAACTAAACATTAACTAACCCCTTTGAAAGAACAATGAAAGGGTTCTTATTACTAAGTGAAAGTTCGTTATGGTCAATTACCAAACTAAATTCCTATATACAATTATATTATTGGAGTGGGGTTGGATGCATCTGAGTCTCACGCTGGTAAGATTTTCGAAATTGACAACGCGGAGAGTAAACCATAGCACTTTATACCACGCATGATGGATGAGTTATATGCAAATCCTACTGAACAATTATGACAACAGACGTAGGTCTACTAACTTGAATAAACTTGACACTAACTTTGGCATTTTATTCCTGGGATCAGCTACATTATGCGTGTAGTACATACGAATGGGTCTTTATCCCACGCACATTAATCACAAAATGGAATAATGGGTATTATTCGGAGCGTACGTGTTTAACTCGGTCCCACCGACGTACGTGCAAGACCACTACCTAGAGTTCTGGAGACAAACATATATCAATGTTAATCTACGAAAATAGTCTGATCACTTGCTAACTACCAAAAGTACAACGCTTGCCTCGTGGGGTGAATCAGACCACTGGATAAGGTGAGGGCTATCGCAATTTAATAGGTTCTCACCAACGTCGTCAAGGTGTACGAATACATAATTTGTGATCTTTTTCATCTAAATTAGAAGTTTCCAGTATGAATTGGTATTCTGTGTGTATTAATAGACAACGGCAAGTGATCTTTGAACGGCAATGAGACGACACACCAACCTTGATCGTTGGGGTGGAAAGTGTGAACAAGAGTTAAATTTCGTCAGGTGTGAAAGGTTTAACATTAGGAACATCATTGGTTTCCCAAAATTTAGGACAATATTTCCTAGAGGGGTAAGTAGAATCTGTCACATAAAACAAGCTTGTGACCTTGTGCGCATTAAAACATACCCGCAAATAGTATCTACAGTAACAGACCGATCACTAGTACCGTTAATGTAATTATTGAATAAAACCCGATAACAACCTTCCACGCCTAATAACAAACCTATAGGATCAGATTGAGCAAAGAGCCGATTAGGATCATTAGTACCATTGTTGCGATAATTTTATAAAACCTGTGAAGAAATGTCTACGCCTAGTAACAATTCGATAGGACAAGATTGAGCAAAGAGCGGGTGAACCATTTTGAGATTAGCTAAATGAGCGAAATTTTCAAACGAAGTACTGGTATTAGCTAAATCTTCACAAATTTTTCGAAGTGCTGCTGGTTCCAGATTAATAATAGGTGAGGAAGCATCTATTGGTTTGAACGAAACGGTACCAGTACCAGGCAAAGCAACTGAGCGCGCAGAACCTAAATCACTAAAGGTTTAAACGTGCAGAGTAGTACAATAATCCAAACGAGTCACAGTACTTTGCAGAATAAAAAAGTCATGCTACGCAAGTCCAATAGGCAGCCAAACATTCGACAAGCACCAGGGGTTGTTAGCGATTTCCATCGGAAGGGTCAGTACCTTTGACGAGAAAACAAACCGACATTCGTAGTTGATGGGCCGTTATTGCCGAACGAAGTCAATATTTCCCCAGAAGCGCGAAGTGTAGAGAACTTGTAGAAACTAAAGGAAATTTGTACGAGGCAAAGCATAGCTTACAATAGCACTGCAACTACAAGTTGAAACGAAGTTAGACAAACTGCGGTGAAAGTGGAGTAAAGAATTGTGGCGTTGATGGCAATGGCGAGAAGAAATACTCCCATAGATCCTATTGACCTGTCATTTTCTCGCCGGTTATCATTTTGACCGCCCCTCCATTCTTCACGTTTCTCTATTGTTAAACCTATTTGTGTTGGAATAATCGTCATTACTATTGTTCCCGTTTTCGCTGAACCTCGTTTTTCTGCCGGACCCCTATAATTCTCTTTTCGATTTCTATTGCGGTCCGTTCTACTATTTTCACCCCTATAATTATTTTCCCCGCCTAAGTGTCCAGATGAAACGGTTCATATGAGACCGACGACTCAAAAAAGGCATCGGGGCGCCACATGTGCGATTTACATGACTCTAAATTACCCATGTTTTCACTAGCAACGTGGCTAACCCAGCAAATTTTAATTGAAAGCTTGTAAGATTATCACGTAAAACTTGACATCTGTAAAGCGTGTTCTATTTATAAGTACAAGGACGTAAATTCTACAACTTTTGATGATAAAATTTGCTATTCCAAATTTAATACCAGTGGTTATATGAGCTGTTGCTTGGCACAACCAATCACAAGTTTAACATCCTTTGTCATTTTAGCACGTTTCATTTCGTTTCATTGCGCCAGTAAGTTTTCTAATATTGCAAGTTTGACTGAAGCACAAGCGCCATCTACTACCTTCTTAACTGAAAGTATACTGACAAAGCAATTGTCCAGTTACCAAGACCTGCAGAGGGCATTGATGGACCTCAAAGACCTGAGATAGAGTTTAAGGACAAAAAATTGGCCATACCTAAGATTGGTTGTGTGCTCGATAGATTGGACCGGAATGTGGTACAGAACATACTGGAGATACTATGTCAGAATACTGGAATTCAAGGCTTGGTATGCGCCTTTAACCTACATGCGAAAGCAGCTGCTATTAACATAGCAAATGTAAGAATGGTTCCGATTATTTTTAACGCCACAGGGACCTCCTCCAGCTTCACGAAAGTGGACTAAACGTTAACTTCATTAGTTCTTTTTAATACGACCGCTCTAAACCCAGATCACGTACAATTAATCGTACCAACAAGTAACTCGTCGGTTTCCATTAGGTATTTTATGGAATCTAGTCATTGTTTAATGTTGTTTTCGAGCGTCCGTCAGTTTAACTTTTATTTTGTAAAGTTATAGTCGTTAGTAGCCCAATATATTACATATTAAAAAATGCAAATGCCAAGTATCGGCGTAATAATGTTGCAGGACAACGCAGGATCGTTTAATGGAGTTTCGGTCACAGAGTTGTTTAAAACAGATGACTAGAGGAAGTATTCACAATGTTCTTATAAGTCCGATGAAAACATACGGAACCGTAATTGGTATTCAGAGTCAAAGGATTTAACTTCTAAACCTATAAGCGCCGCAACAAGATTTCTTATTATGCTAACAAGGACAGAGTATTGTGCGGCCCTATCAAAACGTTGGAAAATGAATAGCATTGCAGTGTTAGGTTTGAGTGGATGTGTTGTTATTTTAATGATTAGGTAAACTACATGTGAGTTGGGTATTAGTATGCAAAAATTCGGTAATGGTGGCATTACAATACCCCTCCCACTACTAAAATTGTACTAGGTTCGGGCAATTATATTGCTCGATCCACTGATATCATTACTCCACCTGTATTATAAATATACTGGTTTTCCCATTCCGTTTAATATAGGATTGAAGTTAAAGCTTCAATTTCAATCGGTTGGGAAATATACTATCTAGTGGACGAGTGTATGGATTTATTAGTATTCAAGGCTTTAAGGCAGATTTGAATAACGCTCCGTTTCGAGGCATTCGAAAGATAAATTGCACAACACTTGCATATAAGCTTTATAAGCAAAATATGTTGAAACTCGTTTTTTCCTTCTGATTGTATTCTGTAAAATTTAGTTGTTTTGTTAGCTTTTGCATTTACTGACCAATGCATATACAGCAGTAACGCATTGAAGTACCACTATGTAGATTAGTTACTTCGAACTTCAATAGTTTCCTATTTGCTTACCCTCTTCTATACTAAAATGATACATACACATGTCGCAAGCTAGTTTCACTAATATATACCCAAGCATAACTAGACATTCGCGCTTTTTGGACGTCTACACAATTAAATTAGCTGCAATTATTATACCTATAATATTGGAGTATCAGAAATCGATGATTATTAATCATGTGTAAGTGCTAATAGGCGAGTCTAGTAGGAACGAACTTGATCGAGTGTCAAGTGCCAGCTACTACTAGGTGTTTCTATAGGAAAAGCTTTCATGACTTGTAAAGCACGTCAATACTATACAATGCACGCGCTAGCATGAATGAAAGCAAACGTCAAACACGCAAATTGAGGTATTCGTGAAAACAAATATATTAACTCATAGTTTTTTCAATATACCCCAATATATTTTTCTAACAACATTAAATGTAGAGTGGTATGGCAAAAGCTGATATCTCGCTTTTTTCAATTGTTAGGATTCTTAGCTTCATGTTACATCCATTGTAAACTCTTGGCCAAAGCAAAAACTAATATGTCTTTGTGTAGCAGTTTTTGTAATATTTATTTAGCCTATTTATGATATGTTGTTTTCTAGACTATTATGAGATGGCATAACACGGTGTTAAATTATATCAACGTGTGCCATCTTGTATACGTAACAGTAAATTTATTCTTGTTAAGATATCAAGTATTGCCATACTCTTGATTCGCCTGTACAGACTTCCTGGTAATACAGGAATGCTTAGTTTATTTACTGGTAAATCGTTTAGTGATACGTGCAATTTCGAATATTGCCCTTGTAAGAGTTGTGCCGCGTAAGTAGTTGTAGTATGTAGTATTCTTTTTAGCATTAGGTTTAACCATTCCTGTTTAGTAGTAGAAGATAGTATTACTTTAAGATGTGTCGTACAGGGTAGGAACCTGTTTTTTATCGTGTTCCAAAAGCTTTGCGGGTAATGTTAAATTAGTTATGAAAAGACGTTGGAGCATCTGGCTTAGTTTGAGTGACCAAGTGCTTTGTGGATAACGAAGTGCAAACGGAGTTGTGTTTTAAACAATACAGCCTACTGTTGAAGCTTATTGAGATCATCCTCGAAGGACAGTTGTCTACAATATAAGGTAGGATCGATCCTGATTAATATTTTTATAGGTACCAGGGTTTTTTTTGAATATGACATTCAGTGCACTGGGTCGTATGTAATGCCGTGCCTTTAACAATCCTGCGAGTTCATCGTCGACAAGGAAATTAAACGAACCGGTTGTGGGCCGAGTATAGTTTAGAATAGGTCATTACAGTCGCCGATGTATTAGTCAAAGAAGTTCTCTGCCAATTTGCAATACTTTTGGCGCTGCATGCTGACCGTAGAATAAATTTTGGTCGGCTTCATTTCAACAAGTTTGCCGGTTGCTGGTGATGCAAAAGACCAGAGCAACGCCCTTGCAGACTCAATCAGATGCTATGGTGGTACGCATAAACCGCAGCTTTGGGGAGTATTCCTCCAAGGTGGTATCTAAACATCAAAGGGACTGGGACCAATATAAATACTTACGTTTTTTCCTGCGATTTTCGGTTTACAGGAGTACTGGATTGACTGCTGCCTAAGCTATGCTGTGCCGCGAAATACGTTTGCCATATGGCTTTGAATTTGGTGTAAACCTGGAAACGATTTTATGTCGATAGATTCAAGCAAAGAATGCATCATGGCGTTCATGCAGGCGTAAGAAAGGATGTTCAAATTGTAAGCGACTGAATGAAAATGAGGTACGACGTAAAGGCGCCAAGAATTTATTTTTCAAATAGGAGACCCCGTATGATTATACAGTTCATACGGGGCGTGAATTGTAGCCAAAGTTACAATGAAATTGGGAGGGTAGTTACGAAATATCAAAACAAATCAATGACGTAGTATATAGTACTTGTAGGCTCCCAAAAAGCAAGCCAATAGTGGTGCACTTTAACAGCCTGGCACTTTACGACAGTGACAATGACATTGCCGGAGGACATGATAAAGCGAAGAGAGCAGAGAGTCAGGAAGTCGAACTTAGGCTTGGTTCAAATCATAAATGAAGTATCTCCGTGTACAGCGGTACTGGTAATATTTGAAATTACCGAAAAAGCCAACAAATATCTATTTGTTATGTATGCCGTCAAAATACTCTCTTGCGTATTGCGTACCGGCGTCTGGAAGTTTGGACCAGAGGTGGGCTACATCATGAACTTTATTATCTTGTGATAAAGCAATTGTCCTATGATAAACCTAGTTACCAGGACATGCGAAGGGCGTTAATGGATCTCAAGGACCAGATGATAAAGTTTGGGGATTAGAAGTAGGCTATACCTAAGATTGGTTGTGAGCTTAATATATTGGATTCGAGGGCAGTACAAAACACGCCGGAGATACTATTCCAGTAGACAGGGGTCTAAATCTTGGTATGCGACCTTAACTCGAATGAGACAGCACCCGCTTCTAACAATGCCGACTGCTACTTTCGTCAATATGGAAAGTATAAGAATAGCTCCAGTTGTTCATATCGGCACAAGGACATCCAGCTCACGTCCCGGCACAAAACAGTTTCAAGATTAGTGCAGAGTAATAGTAATTAAGCAATATATAGAATAATATGGCAATTATGTTTATTTGGTTTTTACTAAAGCGGCCTCATATGTGTCTAGCGATAAGAGAGAATGATTCATAGGTATCGTGGTACAATCATAATACAATCGTATATCTGTCTATCGATAAGAATGAATAGTTAATATTGTAATACAATAGGGTTATACACAAAGGGTTTGATGACTCGCATTCGAGTTTTTTCTGTATTTTCTTGAACGAAAGGTTATTGTATATAAGGGCGAACACCGTTGCGATATTAGTTTGAGTGCAATCCTAATAATCGTTTGTTGTACATAATTTAATGTGAATATAAATTCGCGTACGTAATATAAATGTATTAGATAAATAAGTTACTAGTAGGACTGGTGACTCAGTAGCATTTAATTCATCGTATGTAGATGATTAAATTAGTGCCTATAAATAGTGATTAAGCTGCTGTTAAAGTAAACAAGGCTGCAAAAACTTGTGGTTGTGAAGAATAATTATTAGACTTATATTTATTAGACATAAAGGGAAAAAGACAAAGATTTCGTGTACAATATTATTGTAGAATGGTTCAGCACACCAACGGTTTTAAAATTTTTGCATTGTATGAATCCTGCTATCTCTAAACACATAACCAATAGTTGCTTCGAAAGATATGGTAGGCAGTATAGTATTATTTCTCTATATATCCTAGGCTATACAGAATGCCTCATATACAAAGAAATAGCTTGGCATATCGGAGACGACAAGACATACAGTCAATTAATCGAGAAAAAGTTGCATACTTTGTAGTGTATTAAAATGGTTGTAAAGAGTTGATGCCGTTATTAAGGGAAAATCACAAATGTCATTTTTTGTTTGTGGGGTTTATAAATTATATTTATAAAATTATCAAAAATTGAAAAAGCAACAAGTTTTTGATATGAAACTAAATAACATAATGTCATGCTATGTTTCGTTCTCGTAAGAACCCACCGTTCTAATATTTTATACACGGACTTGTGTTTTTTAATATAATACTCGATAATATTCTTTGTATAACTTGAAATTGATATGAGATAGTGTCAAACTTGTATCACCATTTTTATATACTCCAAAGTAGGCATCTTTTTTCCCATTTAGCTGATTCTGTTTGTGCTAAGTACGCCCGGTACACATAGTTTATATTGTTGAATTATAATCTTCCCTTTTCTTAAATTCTGTCCTTGCATCAAAAACATTGTTGCGCTCTAGTCAGTAAGTTATATCTAAGTCAGATACGTGTGTTTAGCGCATCGTGCGGTGTGAACGAGGGTAACTTGTATAATCCTGCGGGTTGCGGCCAGATACATAATCAGTTAGTTGCGCCTGGTCTGTCGGCTAAGTGAGATGTGAGGCGAGATACTCATTAAGAAATGTGGTCCTTAGGTGATTATTTATGTTTATATTCGCGCTGAGAATTTAATGTGGTTCCGTTGTAAAAGTGATGCTTTATAAATTAAAGCATACAGAAAACTGAAAAAGTGACAAAGTACTAAGTTGAAATTCAGAATAGAAAACAATCTGTAGGTATCGTATAATTTACAGTATTAAGCATGCTCCAACTTTTTGTTATGAAGAAATGTTAAAATTCGCGGTTTGTAGACAGTGGTGATCTGTTTACAAATACTATCCAGCACTGCTTTCAACCATCACGTGTATTTTGTGAAAAGGTAGTTGTTTGCATCGTATGACGATGATTCACTTGTATACTATCAACCTCGTACAGGAAGAGGCCATAATCTAACATTATTTTATCTACGTTTGGTGTTATAATTTACCTCGCCGACGTTACCAAACCGCGGATCTTGGGGAAAGAATTATATTAATAAACTTCAGAGGCGTGTGGAAGTGAAATAGTATTGGCGCGGTAAATTCGAGTTACTAATATTAGCATAATTTAGGATAAGTGGTTGCTAGCATTATTACCAATACCTAAGTTTATTCTACCTATGTCCGGTAGATCTTTGAGCCTGAACAGTTAAGAATATTTTAGCTAGAATAGGAGGGATGCAGTAAGGTTGTTTTGCAGCCTTTTAGGTTTTCGTTCTTAGTAGTGAGTATAAGGGTTAACTAAAAGGTTCATTTTTCTTTATTATTGTGGAGAATAGAACCACCTAACTGGAATCCAGTAATTTTTCATTTCATGTTTTTAAAGTAACCCACGAAAAGAACCCGTAACTAAGAGTCCATACCCCTGAGTCTAGTTCATTGGCGCCGAACTAAAGGGGCTAGAAAAGCATGAAATTTTAGGGAATAGAAAATAAAACTTGTTATTAATTATTATAAAATAAGTATTGTTACAATGGCGAAACGCGGAAAACGGAAGAAATCAAAAAAACATGTGGTAGAAGTGGAAGGAGAAAATTACGATATGTTAAAAAACTTGACTAGCTTAATGAAAGAAACAAGTTCAAGCTTAAAGGCAAACAATGAAGTGTTAAAGGAAAATTTGGAAATTTTTGCCCAGAATAGTAGAAAATTAAACAGAGGGTTGGAGGAAATTTAGCTGGGAATCAAATCCTTAAAAAGTAAAGAGGGTTTGCTGGGGTACGACGAAGTAACCGAAAAGAGTAATTGTTTTGTAAAAAAAGAGGATAAGGCTGTCATCGCTCAGACCACCGGTAATTTGCAATATTTGAGTATCTGGAAGGAACTTGGGGGAGGGATTGATAATATTTAGGCCGGACGGGAGAACTAACCCGGTTATGTTTGTAAACAAATTGGAATTGTTATTTCAAGAGGCGGAGGTTCCGCCACATAAACAATTAGTTTCAGCTTTAGGAAATTTAAAGGATTCTGCGGCCGATTGGGAGGAGATTAAGGGTAGAGCGTGTAGAGATTTTTCAGAATTTAAGCGGAGGTTTTTAGATAGGTATTGGGATTGCCCAAACCCAATCAAAGGCTTTTCATGATTTTAAATATAGTAGATGTGAGAGAGGGTCGCGGGCCGATTATTTTTTAAAGCGGTGTAAGGGGGTAGCTTATTTAGAAGGACCTCTGGAAGAGGAGGAAATTGTTGATATAATGGTCAATCTTTTTGAGCCTGATATTTGTAGGGGTATAATTAATTCGGGGGTGAAAACTGTATAGGAGGCAGAACGATTTTTGCGTAGAATGGATAAGGTGGATGCAAATCCAAGGTCTCAATATTCAAATAATAATTCGAGGGGGTCCCGTTAGGCGGGACCGACATTACGAAGGGAGATCGCGGGGTTCGTATTCAGATAATTCTACTAGGGTTTATAATAGGCCACAGGAACCGAGAATCAAACGAGATAATGATTATCTAAATGCGCCGGAGGGAGATAGGGACAGAGACAGAGTAGTTGCAACGCTGTTTAATCGTTGTAACAAGGATTTGGCAGGGATGAACAAGAGGAAGAAAAAGGGGATGTTGTTCTGCCAGTCATGGAATCTAAAGTGCAAGAGTTCGAAGTTATTGTCTTAATTGATACCGGTTCAATGATGAGCTGCATTAGCGGAGAACTCTTTGAAAAATTTTTAGAAGGGGATCCTAAGATCCCATCATTGCCTGCTTTGGGTGTAACGGTTTATGGGGCATTACAGGGCAAGGGTCAAACAATAACACAACATGTTTATTTAAATTTTGAAATTAATGGAGTAGGGTTCGGATTTCCGTGTATTGTAGTTCCAAAATTAATTAGAGAGGTGATATTGGGCTGCGATTGGATTACGCAATTTGCGGTCCGTATGGATTTTGAAAATTTTTGTTAACGGTCGAATTTGAGGGGAAGGATTGTAGAATAAAATTGAATAAAGCATGTATTGAAAAAGATTTAAAAGCAGGAGTGTATGAAGTAAGGAGTGAGGAATGGAAGTGGTACGAAAAGCGGAAAGATTTGATCATAATGTAAAGGAGCAGTTGTTTGAGGACTATGGTGATGAATTTGCAGAACAAACGGGTTTTATGCGAAGATATGAGCACTCAATTCACATGAAGAATAAAACGTCTTTTTACTTAAAAAGTTATCTGGTGTCTCACGCTTATAAGGAGGAACTAAGGAGATAGATCGAGGAATATTCGTTTAATATCCAATATTGTAAGGGGTCGGAAAATGTTATTGCCGATTCTTTGTCGCAATTTTCAATAGTTTCAAAAGGGGAGAGTATTATGGAAACTCCATATAATAAAAACGTTCATATCTTTGTTATGCTATGTCGGGAATTAAAGTAGATTGCTAAAAAAGGGGTTCAGAGTATACAAATGGGGCAGTCTAAGGACGCTTTATGGATGACAGTTAAGGCAGAGCTTGGTAAAAAAGAGGGGGTAAAAAGCGCGTAGACGATTGGTACGTTGTGCATGGGGGGATACTTTTTAAGCGGGGAATCCGGGGAGCCAACAAAGGTCCTTGGATATGTGTTCCAAAGGATTTAATATTTCCAATTATTCTGGAAGAGCATTGTAATCACGGTCATTTTGGGACCGCGAGTAAGGTTAGGGACTTTCGTATGATAGCCAGGGATAGGTTGCGTACGAGAGCCGAGAAAAGAAAGGAACGGCACGCTAAAAAGTGCCGTCGGTTAATTGTTTTCTAGGAAGGAGATAAAGTGTTGGTGCGATCCCAGCTCTAATTGTTTTTAGATAACAAAACTATCAAGAAATTCTTTCTGATTTTTTGAGGCCGTGCTACCGTTGTTATGTTGGTAAATCCAAACTACTATGAGAGTAAAGAAAACGCCACCGACTTATCCTTGGGCGTCCAAAGTTTCGTTAATTTGAAACCCTATGCGGTACCGGTTGACTCCGTTGTGCCTCATAAATTAGTTTTCTTAAAATAACTAATTAATTGGGGGTGATGTGCTAGGCACGCACGGTACACATAGTTTATTTTGTTAAATTATAATCTTCCCTCTTCTTAAATTCTGTCCTTGCATCAAAAATAATGTTGTGTTCTAGTAAGTAAATTATATCTAATTTGGTTACGCGTGTTTAGCGCATCGTGGGGTGTGAACGAGAGTAACTTGTATAATCCTGTGGGTTGCGGGTAGATGCATAATTAGTTAGTTGCGTCTGCTCTGTTAGCTGAGTGACATGTCAGGCGAGATATTCATTAAGAAATGTGGTTTTCATGTGATTATTTATGTTTATATTCGCGTTGAAAATTCAATGTGGTTCCGTTGTAAAAGTGATGCTTTATAAATTAAAGCTTACATAGTAACTGAAAAAGTGGCGAAGTACTAAGTTGGAATTCAGAACAGAAAACAATCTGTAGGTATCGTATAATTTACAGTATTAAGCATGCTCCTACTTTTTGTTATGAAAAAATATTAGAATTCACGGTTTTTCGTACAGGAACTTGGGGAAAGGCGTTACTAAACCGCGGAACTTGGGAAAAGAATTATATTCATAAACTTCAGAGGCGTGTAAAGGTGAAATAGTATTGGCGCGGAAAATTCGAGTTACTAATATTAGCATAATTTAGGATAAGTGGTTGTTAGCATTATTATCAATGCCTAAGCTTATTCTACCTATGTCCGGTAGTTCTTTGAGCCTGAATAGTTAAGAATATTTTAGCTAAAATAGAAGGGGTGCAGTAAGGTTGTTTTGTACCCTTTTAGGTTTTTGTTCTTAGTAGTCAGTATACGCGTTAACTAGGATGTTCATTTTTCTTTATTATTGTGGAGAATAAAACCACGTAACTGGAATCCAGTAATTTTTCATTTTATGTTTTTAAAGTAACCCACGAAAAGAAGCCGTAGCTAAAAGTCCATACCCCTGAGTCTAGTTCATTGGCGCCGAACTAAAGGGGCTAGAAAAGCATGAAATTTTAGGGAATAGAAAATAAGTCTTGTTATTAATTATTATAAAATAAGCATTGTTACAATGGCGGAACGCGGAAAAGGGGAGAAATCAAAAGAATATGTGGTAGAAGTGGAAGGAGAAAATGACGATATGTTAAAAAACTTGACTAGCATAATGAAGAAGTTAAATTCATGTTTCTTGCCGTTTCTGATATAGCAATGTTATCCCTTTGTATATGAGATGTTCTGCATATATTTTGGATTATCTAACATTAGTATTTAAATAACTCTGTTGATTATTATTGATCTGTTTTTGCGGTCTTTTCGTACTGTAGTCCTTTAGTGATATTTGTGATATTTCTTGGTATTTTCTGATCATCTACTTTATCTAACTTAGTCTTCTGTTGTAGCTAAATTTTATTTACTGACTAGGTGGGTTCTCCTCATATCTCCTCCATTAAACTGCTATGGCGATTGCTTCTACCGATGATATCGTTGCAGTGGTTGTTAATTCTTTAATTAGCTGCGTCGGTTCTGTCAATATCTATTGGAGTCTTGATTTCGCTACAACTAACTACACTGGATTCAATACTATTGAGCATGGTTTTATAACCTACTTTTGAAGTTTAAGTTCCACGTCTTTTACCTGACTTTCTATCTTGCAAAGCTCTTGTATTCCACATTCACTGTAATTGTAGTTGCATATTACGGATCACACGATGCGCAAGTCCTATTAACAGCGAACGAAACTTAAAATAACGCTTATAAATTATTGTACGTACATTTAGAATGCTATTGAATATTTAACAGAAAAAGCGTTAAATGAGTAATAAAGCACGATGAATTAATTGGAACAACGCAATATATAAAATATGTTATTACGCACTAGCTATAGCCATTTGCCTCAAGTATGACACAAGCGTACACACAAAATATCATTATATTGCAAGAATTAGGCAAAATTCTAAATTGTACGAGTTGTCGTCGAATATTGTAGTTGTGGAAATAAGCAACATAAACAAACACATAAATAAATAATAAGTTGTAAAGTTGAGTGCAGCATTAAACTATAAAGTTGTATTTGTCGAATACAAAAAAGAATTGGAACAAACTACTATACAATTTTGGAAGGTTTCATTAAGCATTAAGAGGACCGAAGAAAACGAGGTTCTTTATGCCAGAAACTTCACAAGTATATCCACCCGCTAAAATTGACCTATTTCTTATAATGGCGCTGGATATGAAAAGTGGTCTG
The DNA here is from genome assembly GCA_036346225.1 of Platerodrilus igneus. Lineage (NCBI taxonomy): Eukaryota > Metazoa > Arthropoda > Insecta > Coleoptera > Lycidae > Platerodrilus > Platerodrilus igneus. The sequence goes on along the minus strand of JARFIW010000165.1, from coordinate 7,676,036 downwards.
CAAATACAAGGTTGCAAGGCGTATAATAAATGAAACGTTTTGAATATTCGTAAAGTTTCACAATTTGCAGTAAATGATGGCATAATTGAATATAACTCCAAGCAATATAATTTACTCCTGCCCTGCTTAACCTTACATTTATTAGAAGGCTATTAGATGACGCTCCGGCACTTTGTAAATTAAGAATTCGAAGTGATTAAATTTACGTACACAAAAACTCTGTAAGACGTACACAATTTGAGTGTAAGAACTTAGGAGTGCAAATAATATTTCAAATTTTGAAATATACATCATTTTGTTTTCGCGATAGCTGGATTTAAGAACAAGATTTGTTAAGCATTTAAAGGAGCTCAGATATAAAACTACACACGTCGTATGGAATTTCTCGATTGTAATAATTATAGTTAATATTTTGGCGAAGATTGACAGGAATTAACAATAACTGCTTACCAAAAATGCAATATATTAAGGGAAGGAGAAAAAGGAAGTTTTGGAATTACTTGCAAACCAGGACTACAGACTACTTACTGGTGTACTGGAATAAAAGGAGCATGTGGACTAGGATAGGCGTAATTTTATTTAAACGAATTAAGATCAAGGAAATTAAAGTAACGAAGGGAACGAAAAATATATTCCGGAAAGAATTAAAATTAAACTGCGTGATTATATTAATTAAGCATAGGGAGAGAAGTAGTTTATTGACCGAACGCACAAGTACATTGCTGGAGGTTCGGAAAGTGGCAACACGTACCAATCAATCGGATCCCGGAACGACATTTTCTATCCGAGCAATTGACCACGCTAGTGGTGAAGATGATAAACCGAATGAAAAACGACAACTTGTTCGAGTTCTTAAATTCGGTATGGAGATATTCCAATTTGGACGAGGAAATTGAAAACATAAATATTCCTTTTTTTTGACAACGATCATAGATCATTGATCGAAACGTAAATAAAGACAATTTTAAAAACTCTGAGTGGTTTAATACCCAAGAAAGATTAAGAAAATTACTAAACAAACCACAATAAACATACAGGGAGTATTTAAATATTCCATGGCCCGGCGTTTCCAAAATAAGGACCAAAAATGCCGAATAAGTGGTCAACGATTACAAAGTTGCATATTTATAGAAATTGGCATTTTACGAAAACCCGGAATGGAAGTGCCGATTAAAAAATGCCTATGGGGAAGATAATCGTTACTGTCGATGGGATCGGACGAGAGATAGCACAATGTTCGACTATTGATGACAGTTTCAATCCTAACAAAAAGCGTGCTCAACGCTTGAAATGTAATGGGCTGATTCCCAACAAAGCAATGTAATAAACTCTTGCAGGGTTTAACACAAGACTCCTAAATACTAGCAAAATTTGGGTTTCGGAGAAGATTTAATTTCCAAACAACTTCAGGAAGGCAAAGTTTGTATAAAGCTGTCTTTATTTTGCAAAATCCAAGTTCTATCTTCCTTTAGTTCGCGAGATTCTCAAACAAAGTTGGTTCTACAGTTGAAAAATAAGGTGCCTCTAGGAAATACAAACATGACAAAGCAAGCCATGAATGTGCCAGTAGTTAGTTGTGAAACGATTTCCAAATGTACAAGACATGTATACAAATACACATAAATAAGTTTCTGTAGCAGGTACATATCTTTTCTTGAAAGTTTTCAATGGAAAAGTACCTTCAACGTCAGTGCCGACTTTAGTAAAAACGCGAGTTATTTGAACTTGAGCGAATACACGATTGGCAAATTTGAGTAAATGCGGAGGAGTTTCCAACCAGTCCAAGACGATCTGTGAAAAATAATATCTTGAAGAAAGCGAAAGCGAAATTATTTTCGGTGACAAAAAGTGCCAATACAACGTTGAGCTCCAGTTTAGAGTTCCTGAGAAATTCGAGAAGAACGTTTTTGCTTTTAGCTTGAATCAAATGGCACGAGAATGACGCAGCGCCGGTAGTGTGCCAGTATACCTCAGTGGTAAATCCTACGAGGCTTCCATCTCAGAAACCTAGTAAGCGATACATGACATTCACGGTAAACAACTTTTGTGGGATTCTGATCTACCTACGATAAACAACACAGCTGAGAGGCAAGAGAATACCACTCGTCCGCGTGAGCAGGAGGTTGAGTTTGATGTCATTCTAGCTGAGGAATCTACAGTTGTGCAAAAAATAGTTTGCGATAAAAGTTAAAAGGCGTTAGCCAACCCAGCGAATCAAATGTGCGAGTAATGTGCGGTATAATCGAGCATTTAGTGGCTGGATTTTGAAAGGCACTTGTTTATTAGGTGAATGCGTCTTCAAGAGGGTTCTAAACTAATCCGAGGATTGTTATTCCCAAAACTTCATCTAAAAATTGCACGAAATGTTTCAAATCGAAAGTAGCAAAGACTGCGAGTAAATCTTGCGAAATGCTGAATGATTTCCGTATAAGGAAACCTGTGCGACTTGATAATTCGCTTAACGCAAGTTATAGTTTTTAGCTTCTCCAGAGCATTGTGCGCCGGAAATCACGTTATCGACATACGTATGATACGCCAGTGTTTTTGAAGCTAGCGTAAATTGTGAACTTTATCGCGTACGAGTTGAAGCAAAAGTCACTACGTTAAATAGTTAGAAGAACCGAATCCATACGTTAACGTTTTCAGTCCGTATTCTTTGACGGGTTGAGACGGGTTCGGAGGGAAAAAGATGTTATGAAATGGACGGTCTGCGGTACTTAAGAGAAAGCGGCTCCGTGGCTCAGTTGGTTCGCGTATGACTATTAAGTCCAAAATCCCAGCACTTTTACAAAAATACGCCCCCGATAGGATGAGAGGTAAAATGTACGTCCCGCGTTGAAAAATCAAATATATGGGTTATAAAAAAATCATTCTATACATCATTTTTAAATCTTTGCAAAAAACGATTTCATCAATTCCAAAAGCTAAAATAATTTCAGAAAGTTTTCTTTGTAGTTTAATACCAACTAACAATAGTTATTCCAAGGTATCGCCATTTCGTCGGAACCGGAATCGCTAAAAACTTTTTGTTTGGTTCTACTACTAGCGGTCATATAAACATAATGATGTGGTAAAATATAGTTCGAGGTTTTCCAAGCGCATTGCATTTTCTCAAGTTGCTCGTATTTGAATAAAAATTTGTTACAAAAGGCATGATTAATTGGAAAGTGAAGCGAGCGTTTTTCAAGATTTTAGTATGCTTTAAATACTGTGTAATGGCTTTCTGAGATAGCCACTATTTCGAAACTACATAGCGATCGCCAGTGCGATATGTTCTATTAAAATGTGTTACGAAACAAAATCGTCTAGATTGTCTTTAAAGCGATCGGGCATTTTACCTAATTCCCAAAATTGCTCGAGTTGAAATCCAATGGTAAACAAGGAAATCTTTATGGGCGATTGTGATAGTAACATTACCAATAACCACATAACCAAAAAGTGTGCCTATACATACAATACATTAGCCAGGTAGTAAGTTTCATTACTTGGAGATTTTGAATTTTGCCGAACCATTGCGGTTGCTAGCAAGGCAAGGATCCTCAACGTGCGTGACAACACTCACACACGGGCCCTACATTTTACCTTTCATCCGCACGAGGTTAGATTTTAGTGAAATATTCTCGCGCCTATCATTTTCAAGCGAGCCATATCGGAATTCGAACTCGGGACCTTGGACTTAGTAGTCACGCGCATACCAAGTAAGCCACGGAGCCGCCCTACGAAGCCAAATTGACAGCGGTTCACTTCAAATCCTGCTAGCTATGCGGAATAATACCTGAAAAATTGACGAAGCGTATAAATATATATATATATATATATATATATATATATATATATATATTACTCAAATTTAGACCAGGGTAGAAAATTAATTAACGACATCAAACAATTTTAATCACCTTGTATAAAGAAACAAATAGAAATTACGTGCGAAATTTATATCAATTAATTCAATTTTTAAGTAACGGGCATTAAACAAAGTGTATAATAATTAATATTTAATTAGTATTCGCTAAAAATTAAAGGGTAGAGGTCAATGCCATTCATTATTATTTTAATTGGAGTTAATTGAACGATTATTAAGGTATACTTTGCATAAAAGCTTTTAAAAACCCAATAATACCAAATATGAGACGCGTTGCTAGCATACAAATATATCAAGGAAGGTTAAAATACGTGGAATATCCAAATCGTAGAAGTTTTACGATTGAACACCTGCGTATTTTTAAAATGTCACGTTCTGTTTAATTTGTTTGGATAAACATGAAAATTCTGCGTATATTGCAAACGGTCGGATAAACCGTAGCTTATATTAACGGGAAGGCTATAGTTGAGCGGTTATTTAACTCAAATAAGAATGCACGTGGATTGAAATAACCGATAGTAAAGAATATCGATTTGTCCCACTCAGACCAAGATAGAAAGGGACGAATAAAACAGGTAAAACAGAGACACGGATAATAGAAGGCGTGATTTGAGCAACGTCACTAGGTTTGCGATTGGTTGAAATAAGTTGCAGATATGAGAGGTGAAAACAACAATTTCTATATAAAATTAATTAGTTGTTCGCAGACGCGTTGCGCGACGTGTGAAAATTTCTTAGATTTTCAACTGGCGCGAGTGCAAATTTTGTAGAATCGCTGTACCGGACTGTCGAAAGGGAACATAGAATGCGAAATTCTAAAAATTGTTCGTTGAGAGACAAATCCGACGTGCAAGCGCGCTATTATATAAACCCGTGTTTATAGGAGTTTCGCTCTCTTAGATTTTCGATTTTTATCCAATACTTTAAACAGTTTGGCTCTTAGATTTTTGATTTTATTGGATACTTTAAACAGTTTTGCTCTTTATTTTTTGATGTTATACGATACTGCAAGCAGAATACGTGCTACGATACAAGTTATTATGCATTAGTGCACTTAGAAAAGATAGATAAGGTAATAAAGTCTAGTTATATTTGCGGGTATTACTGTACCAATTATCTAACTTAGTAGCTATAAATAAATACGTTTAAGTTTGCAGCTTTGTATAGCGTGAACGAATCATAAATTGCTTTGCTAATTGTTGGGAGTAAGTAATCAAGTGTTATTCGTAAACGTGATTGGATCCACAAAAACAAGATTTAGATATACATAGATGAGTTCCTGAGAGGCCCTGAAACAATTTTAGATGAATGGTGGTGTAGAAAAATTTTAAAAAGCGGTCAGAATCTGAGGCCACGAGTGCAGTAACCTTCAGGTAAATTATACAATTTTGTTTGAACTTTGATGTTTTGGTGTGTGTTGAATATCGTTATAATTTGTTTGATAAAGATGGACAGTAGTGAATTTGTATAACCAACAAATTTGAATTTTAAGGTAAAATATTTTTGTTTAAGTAGAAAGGAGTATTTAGCAGTTTCTGTTTTGATTATGATGAAAATTTGGGTCTGTCTTTGAGCTCAATTAGACTAACCTGTTTAATTAACGTATAGGGGTGGGAGATGCTCCCTTTTATTCAGACTTAGGTCTGCACATATTGTAACTTAATTAGTATGCATCCTACCAGGACATTAATTCTGGATGCAAATTTTTTTTTTTTTGATGACAAAATTTGAAAGGAAATTTTATGATACTGAAATTATGCTGAAATTTAATTTTGAAATTTTAATGTATTATGAATATTGATGTAAATAGAGTTAATGTTGATGTTTGTGGTAGGAATGTGTTGGTTTTTTTTTATGAATGAGGATGAAAGTTTTAACTAGGTGAGCAGCCGAGGCGGAAAGAGTAAAGAGGCGATTATCAGAAGAGATTCAACAGGGCGAGAATCACAGCAAATCTAGGTGCCCAGTGCGAGAGGCTCGAATATTTTTTTTTACTCTGGTGAGGCTTGATGTAGGTTTCACAGCATAATCTTGACGGCCCAACGCTGGGGCTCGATTTGAAAACCTTAGTTCACGAATAAAGGTGAGGTACTACAGTATTATGACGGCAAACGTGGGGCTCGATTCGAAAACCGTAGTTCCCGAAGAATGGTGAGGTTTCACAGCAATACATATATATATATATATATATATATATATATATATATATATAAGCAATAAAAATACTCTTGGGATATAGGTCATTTTTAAAATATAAAATTATAACAACATATTACGCGTTTCAGTCTTATTGACCTTGATCACATATTAAAAATCTAAAAATATATATATATATATATATATATATATATATATATATATATAGTTAATTAATAAAACTTACAAAATCTTACGTGTTATTTACATATTGTTGTGCCTTGTACTAGACTATAATGAATGGTGAAATTTATAATAGGATTAATATGTCCAAGCAGTACCAGTATACATAAGATTATTTTTACATGAAGATGTGTTCATTCCTATATTTTTGATTATTATTTAGTACATTTGTAAAAGTTTAATAAAAACTTTTTTTTATATGTATAGGGTGATTTACTTAAATTATGTTAGTTAGAATCATAATATAAAAGTTAAACGGCTTTATTATTAATGTTAGTCATTCTTTAAAATTATGTGAAATCTTATAATTTATTTAGGGTATTATAGTTTAAAAATTATTATGTAAGATAATCCTGTGTAAAATATAAAATGCGATAAAATAAAATAATCTAAAAATAAAAATAACAATAAATATAAATATAACTAAATAGATATAACTAATACAAATATAAATAAAATAAATGAATATAAATAATATAAATATAAATAAAATAAATGAATATAAATAATATAAATATAAATAAAATAAATATAAATAAAATAAATATAAATAATATAAATATAAATAAAATAAATATTAAAATTACACTATTGATAATTTAAAAATAAAGATAAAAATATATAAACCTGTAATGATAGGATATACGCGTAAAAAATTGACTAGATATATAATTTATATTTTAAATGATTTAATATTATATGTGTATAAGGTTGTGGTATATGTATGTGAAATGTTCATGATCAGTTTTACAGTTTATGCTATTGATTTGTCGTTGGATGTGAATTATTTCCAGTGTGTTTCGTTTGGTATCATTTTTTCTGTGTTTATTATATTAGTATTTTCAAAGTCAAATTTATGCATTTCATTTAACGCGTGGTTAGTGAGGGATGTATCTCTTTCATGCATTCGAACGAAGTATTTATGTTCATGATTCTTTTTTCAAGATATTACTTTGTGTTACCAATGTATGAGCTATTGCATCAAGTACAGTCTATTTTATATACACAATGGGTTTTGTTCTGTATAGGAGTTAGTGGTTTGAATTTTGTAAATAGGGCGTTGTTACTATTATTGGGTTTATGAACTAATTTTATATTATAGTGTTTTAAACAATTTTGGATTTTGTGTGATAGCTGTTTTTAGTATTTTATGCTTACATAATTGGTTTTTTGTTCTGTTTTGTTGTTATTTTTCATTCTTGGTTTATTATATATGAAATGTATGCACTCTTTTATGATGGGATTAAAATTTTTTTGTGGGTATCCATTTTGTTTTAGTGTATTTTTAAGCAGATTAAAACCCGCCAATGCAAAAAAAATTAATACCCTACAAAAGTATAAACATAAACACAGCAATTTCGTAATAAATGATAACTGGATAACCAATTTAACGAATATACAAATTCCAGATGATGTAAAATATATTTTAAGTCTTGGAAATAAATTTTCCACATATTTAAATAAAATTAATTACGACCACATCATTGCAAGTATCGAAAATGTAATAAAAAGTAAACCTACAATAATAAAAAAAAAATCAATAATATATTTGTAACCTTTTTTTTATGGCCTCCACTAGTTGGATACAAGTGAAGCCTTGTTGGTTCGCGGCTAAGTCTGGGAATTACCCCAAGGGTGAGCAATGAGAAAGGGTGTGGGGATGGTCTAAACCCTACAATAAGCTAATATAAAAAGAAAAAGGGGCTGAGCGCCACTGTATCTTTATGGATGATAACACAAGAAGCTCTATACTCCTATGAGAAGATACAGAAACTCATGGGATATAAGCACAATAAAAAACTTACAACTTACTAAATTAATGTATCTGGAAACCTCTGGAACATACTTACAACCTCTTCAATCTCGATGATTCTGAAAGAAAAAATACACAACAAATTCTCTATTAAAAAGACACTGTTTGTGCTTTCTAATAAAAAAGCATACTAATAATTACAGGTGGATAATGTTAAGATTACCACACCAAAGATATTTGAATCAAAAATGAATACCTAGAACAAATCAGTTGTAGCATATCTGTGTTTTTTAAATTACTTCAGCATTCGTCTACTTTCATTATTCAAAGATTTATTTTTGTTAAAAATTTTTTTGTAAAATTAATTGTGCATGGAATAAAAAACATGAGTCCAAAAATGAAATTTAATATAGTTTCTCTCTTTTCGTTTTTTTTTCAAAATATGTTTACAAAAATGAAATAATAAAATTGGATTCTTTATACATCTGCCTTGACATAACAAGACCTTAAGTTTAATAATATTTTATAACAAGTTTCTGATACCAAATACCTAGATCTGTTTATTGGCTTACATATGTTTCACATTGAGTTTAAATTATTTCTTAAAAAAATTTGAATCACGTGCAGTTAACTTGGACAAATAACAGTTCAACTTATTTAAATATAATGAGCTTATTAAAAATTTGACATCTGAAAGTAATTTTCTAGAAAACAGGAAATGGACTTTGAAGTCTCATCTTTTTAACAAGTGAATGTTCTGCATATCTTACAAAATTATTGTAATAGCATTTCGTAACAATAATCTTCTACGCTGTTCTTTATGCACAAAATTTAATTTGACTAAGCAATCCCTGAATACAATTTATGTGAGCACACTCAAGGTCTTACAAACATAACAAAAGAAAGGTTTGATACCTGTTTTTAATGAAGCCGTCATCCCTAGTTACCAAACTGCGACACACGTTTTCTGAAATCTGCTTACTAAATGGCTGTAACAAAATACCAAACAACAGCTGTAGTTTCTTAACAAATGAACATTGTTCCAATCTCTTTATTCGTATATCTAGTTAATTCATGTGTACTTCAAATGTATGTTACTTCATCATTATGTTACTACATCATGCGCTAAAGAAATAAAGATATTTTATAAATTATTTGATTAATGCGGTCTTACCGTTAACAAATACTAAATACCGACTCGAACCATTTTTACTACCACAACTCGCCCATTCTTGTGATGCAGTCTGAACTACATTAACAAATACAATGGCTGACTTTCTTATCCGTACCGTACAAGTACGGGACGGCGCATCTGCTTAGCGCGTCCTCGTGACCGTATTCACGCACGCGTTATCCTAATTTTAACGAATGAAAGGGTATAATCCGCCTGCAAGTTAGGCAACACAAACGACCCGTTCCCTTTTAAATATGTTTCTTGAATGTATATTATTATTAAATATCTCTGGGTAAAGCATTTAAGTTATTTAAACGGTCACGGAACTGCAATGGGATCACCCTTATCTTCTCCAATAGCTAACCTCGTAATGGAAGTACTCGAGAATAATGTTATACCATCATTGTCATACAAACCAAAATTTTATAAAGGATATATTGACGATATATTATTATGTATACCACAAACAAAAGTGACTGAAACCTTAAATAAATTTAATAACTTCCATCCAAGATAACAATTTACAACAGAACAAGAAACTAATAATACCATTCACTACTTAGATATTGAAATAAATAGAAATAACAATGGAAGCATTCACACCAGCTGGCATAATAAAAAAATTTGGACCGGAAGATATATAAATTATAACTCTAATACACCCGTTAGTTATAAAAAAAAAAATGATTCAAAACTTAATAAACAGAGCTATGAAATTTACCCACCCCATCAATAGATCAAATAAACTCCAATTAATAAAAAATACATTAAAACAAAATGGATACCCACAAAAAATTTTTAATCCCTTCATAAAAGAATGCATACATTTCATATATAACAAGTTGAAAATGCAAGGCATTGTCGCAACAAACTTCCAAATGTAGACTTACTTTAAAACAATTTAAAGAAATTAAAATTATTATGTTGTAATAATTATAAGTATTCAGATAAAATACAAAAATTTATAAACAACAAAGGAGACATTTTAATATATTTTATTTTATTGAATAAATATTTTAAAAGCTATATATGTGAGTGTGTATGTATGTATGTATGTATGTATGTGTGTTTGTGTGTGTGTGTGTAAATAAGGGGGCATCATATTTCGATTCAGTTTTTTCAGAGGATTCTAAATATGTTACGCACATTAATTTTGGACCTATTTGAAATTTTTGATAAAAATTAATTCCCCGGGGGGGGTCGGGTATCCGTGGTCAGATTTTGTGGGGGGTACCATATTTCGACTCAGCTATGTTAGGGGAGTCCAAATATGTATCGCACATTAATTTTGGACCTATTTGAAATTTTAATTTTCCCGACGGAATATCGCGGGGGCACGGCGTCCCCGTGGCCCGATTTCAACTGACATCAAAACTTAAGCTCAGGACACCAAGCTGAATCGATTGATGTATCACACATTGATGTCCGACCATTAGAGAGGCCTCGGACGGACAGACGGACGACAAATCGATTTAATAAACGAACGAAATTCGTTGATAAACCAAGAATAAAAAATAACAACAAAACTGAACAAAAAACCAATTATGTGAGCATAAAATACTATAAACAGCTATCACACAAAATTCAAAATTGTTTAAAACACTGTAATATAAAATTAGTTCATAAACCCAATAATAGTAACAACGCCCTATTTACAAAATTCAAACCACCAACTCCTATAAAAAATAAAACCCATTGTGTATATAAAATAGACTGTACATGATGCAATAGCTCATACATCGGTAACACAAAACAATATCTTGAAAAAAGAATCTATGAACATAAATACTCCGTTCGAATGCATAAAAGAGATATAGCCCTCACTAACCACGCGTTAAATGAAATGCATAAATTCGCCTCTGAAAATACTAATATAATAGACACAGAAAAAAATGATACCAAACGAAACCCACTGGAAAAAATTCACATCCAACGAAAAACCAATAGCATAAACTATAAAACTGATCATGAACATTTCACACACATATACCACAATCCTATACACATATAATATTAAATCATTTAAAATACAAATTATATATCTAGTCAAATTTTACGCGTATATCCTATCATTACAGGTTTATATATTTTTATCTTTATTTTTAAATTATCAATAGTGTAATTTTATTATTTATTTTATTTATATTTATATTATTTATTTATTTATTTTATTTATATTTATATTATTTATATTCATTTATTTTATTTATATTTGTATTAGTTATATTTATTTAGTTATATTTATATTCATTGTTATTTTTATTTTTAGAATATTTTATTTTATTTTATTTTATATTTTACACTTGTGTTATATTTCAAGTAATTTACTTTTCTTTTATTGTTATTGTTTTGTTATATTAATTTTTAATTTTTAGTAGTTAATTGTTTACACATTAATATAACAATAACATAGAACAATAGAAACATACACGATTATCTTACATAATAATTTTTAAACTATAATACCCTAAATAAATTATAAGATTTCACATAATTTTTAAAAATAATTTTAAAGAATTACCAACATTAATAATTAAGCCGTTTAATTTTTATATTATGATTCTAACTAACATAATGTAAGTAAAACAACCTATACATATAAAAAGAAAATTTTTTATTAAACTTTTACAAATGTACTAAATAATAATCAAATATATAGGAATGAACACATCTTTGTGTAAAAATAATCTTATCTATACTGATACTGCTTGGACATATTAACAATATTATAAATTTCACCATTCATTATAGTCTAGTACAATGCAAAACAATATATTAATAACACGTAAGATTTTGTAAGTTTTATTAATTAACTATATATATATATATATATATATATATATATATATATATATATATATATTAGATTTTAATATGTGATCAAGGTCAATCAAACTGAAACGCGTCATATGTTGATATAATTTTAATAAATGACCTATATCCCAAGAGTATGTTTATTGATTTGATAAATAAAAGGTCAAGAAACATACCAACTATATATATATATATATATATATATATATATATATATATATATATATATATATTTATATATATATTATATCCGTTATTTCTTTTAGTTGACGCCCGGAGGGCGACTCATTCAGCTCGAGGACCTATGGTCCGAGGGATGTATTTAGTTGCACGATGAGCATTATCATCTAGTAACACAATTGGTGCATACAAGATTTTATATTTCACTTCATATATAAAATAAAAAATAGGTGATAAGTGAATTTTCTATTTTAAAATTTACCTTGGCTTTTACTAAATAACTATTAAACACGTCTACATAATGTTTTCCATGATAACAATAAACAGTTTGACGTGCCTATGTTTTGAACATTTGTCACATTTATATAATATTAATACTGTAAAATGATTTATCAAGAGTTGCTAGCAATAATTACCAAGCAAGCTCTAAAAGAAACTGAACGTTTGCTACCCTTTAAATCTAAACAGAGCTGTGAGAAAGCGTAATAGCACACTTAGGCATAAATAGCTAAAATTTGATTTGTTTCTGAGGGCGTAATGAGCGGGCGTTATGAAACCATTACGTCCTCCATTACACCCCGGTTATTATGGGTATGTCTATATATCTCGTATCCTAGGTGTTATGATTAAATTACAACCAGGTAAAATATAAAATTATTAAAAGGATTTAATTTTCATTTTACGAATTGAGCAATTGTTCATAACTGCAATAGCGACATTTGCGTCAGTGCTAGTTTCTTGTATTGACGCCGTTAAGATATTTCTTATACTAACCAAATTAAGGCAAACGTTTATATAATTTTTTTGACTTCTTATGTACCTAAATATACCAATAGATATGGTTAACTTAAAGTTCGTGTCTTTTCAATGCGTCTTGAGCAATTTTTATTCTTATATCTCTTGCTTGTTAAGCTATGCCTTAGCGTTGGCAAATAGAAATCCTTTAAAATATATCTTAACAAATATTTCTTTCCGTGTTTTACAAACAACAACCAAAAGTGTAACATTATTAAATTGGAAAACAACTGAAAAAATGCGTCTTCACTGAACTTGTTCTTGTGTATACCTTCTATCAATGTTTCTGCATTCCTAGTAATGCAATAAAGTCTAGAAACTCTACTAGAATTAATACCTACAATATATTCTAAGTAAGCATCTTTGGGAAGCATTAAATCTTATAATAATTAAAGTATAGGAAATAGATTCAATTATTTGAAGCACCACTTGCTTGTCTGTAGCAAAATGTAAAGGCAGCAGTTCCTTGAATGTAATCTGAGTTTTTGCATCAAATTCATTGGGTTTTAAAGCGTACTATATTACAAGCGCCTACATGAAAGTAGTTAGAATTAGGGTTTATATTCAGATTTGAATAATGCTGATTTCCACTTTCAAGATATTTGAAACATACATTAAAGAACATTTAGATAGAAGTCATATAAATTGAGTGTATTGATATAGGCCTCGTGTACCCCATTTCCTAGAGTGGCTTGTTTGCATTAGGACATAGATGGGTTAATAATAGTGTGCGCGTGTGTTGTAACTAAATGTGTATGAAGGTATTTAGAAACGTTATTATACAATTTATATAACCTACAATTTGATGTACAATCTGTACATACACGGCACTCCGATACCTTTCTGTATAGTCTATACAAAAGTTACAGCTACGATAAGAAAAAAACCAAATGTTTGAGTAAAGGTCTTCTGCCATCGTAGAGGAATCGCGAGTGCACACGTGTATATATATATATATATATATATATATATATATATATATATATATATATATATATATCTGTGACTACGCCGCCCGTTGAGGCATCACTAAAAGAGTGCTGAAGTAAGTCTCTTCTTTATGGATAGTTTACCTGGCTTTGATTCTCACGCTTGTAAGGTTTGTTTGGCCAAAAAATCCTTGACAGATAATCTATTAAACCGCCAGAGAGTTACGAACCCTGTTCATAAACTTTTCTGGTAAAGATCCTTACAAAAATAAAACGATTAGGACTTACTCTATCTTAAACTAAATGACAAATACTCAAATATCAGTTACAAATAATTTAAAAAAACTATACTTGCAAAATCCACAAAGCGTTATTCTATCCAATTCGTAATTAAATATCTTCTTATTTTAAATTGATATCCAAATCAAGTTACAAAATTTTCATATTAATTACATCTTTATTTAGAAACCAATGTGTATCCCCGGGTTGATCGTTCAATAAAATTTTAAACAGCTTTTTATATCGAAACATTTCGCATCTTTATTGTGTATTACATTTATCAATTTTCATATTTCTGTGCAGGTTACGTTTAACTTTACTTTATTATTCACTGTTCCATTGTAAATATTAATTACAGTATGCGTATTGCATACTTTAAAACAGTAGTTTCGAAATCCTTTTTTCAATGTGACATTCTCGCGATTGAACTTATGAATGAAATATTTTAGTCAACGGTCCGTATTTATATATAAAATTATCTCGTTTCTAGAACCCACCAGTATCATGTGGAACTTTTTACACCATAATGACGCAAAGTATCCAAGAAAACTGATTAGCGTCTAAAATCGCCGCGTTTTATGACCTCGTTAAAGCGTTCCACTTATTAGTGATGTGCGCGGTTCGTCCTTATTTAACACCCAAGGTTGCTACTTATTTTTTTCTTGACTGTTTTACTTTTCTGAGAATGGCCTTTATCGAGGATGTAACAGGGTCAAAGTGTGTTGCAAAGAAAAAAAATAGAAAGCTCGTGGTCTAAACTCGGGGTTTACTCCTGCGGAGGCATGAGATGGTCGGGGTATTTTCTGAGATGGAATCTGTCCTTGAATAAACTAGGGTGCCACTGCGTCAATAAATCTGATTAAAAAAAAACTAACGTCATAAGAATAGACGCAGATAAACCTTAAGGGAATTACATGTGGCTGAATTAAGAATTTCAGTAACCTAATTTTTTCCTTTTTATTTAATTATCCCTACCGGGATCAGGCAGGTCACTTATTTCTCTTATTAAATTTTTAGAAACAAAACTATTACGCAACTTAACTAGTATCCAATAAAACTTGTTTCCTTGCTTTTATGTACAAAAATTAAGAAAAATGTTTTACAGTGTTAATACGATAGCATGAAATTTAATATTGACAAAAATATTAAGTTGGCAAAAAAACTTACAGTTACTAACAAGGTACACCTGTCAAAAAAATTACTCACCTTATTACATCAATTATATGCTATCATCAGAGATCTTTGATTTGGCTCACATCAATTGTTTTAGTTTTAAACTTTTATCTTTCTAATTTTTTTTCTGTGACTTTACTTTATATCAGGAGTTATTTTATTACAATACTTATTTGAAACATAAGTGCAATTTGTCTTAAACAAACATGAAAAACAAGATATTATCTTGACATATGTTAAATTGAAATTTTGTCCTAATGACTATTCAATACAAGACAAAAGCTACAAAAAACAATTGTTAGACCTTTCTATCCATATTAGATAAAACTTTATGAATTTTAATAGGAAAATTTTTATATTCGCTATTCAAAAAAATTTTGCTGAGTTTTACATTATTTAAATAATTATTTTTCTATCTGAGAGGCACATTTTCTAACAAAAACTAATTCTCGTATAGGTAGATGCTTGTTTATTCTTAAAAGGATAGTACTAACCCCAACTCAACGATAGTTTAGTGTAACAAAAAAATTACCAAACACCTTTTTAGTCGACGACACGTCGATTCACCATCCTTAAAACGAATCAACAAAATTTCTCCCCAAAGGTAAACACATTTCTCATTACTAGACTTTACCTGGACTCAATTTCCTTGTATTCACTATAATTTCATAATTTTACTATCTAAAACTTGCTTGCTAAAAATTTAAAAGTAAGCTAGCAATAATTAGGACGCCATGTTCTGAAACTACCGAACCTTTATATATAAATCTGCTATATCTGTTTTGCTTACTTGGCTAGCATAGCTTGGAGTTTTTGTCCAGAACCCAAGCAATATGTCTTTTCCACGAGTGATACTCTTTACCACCCATTTCAGCTTTAATAGCACTCACTCTCCACCAAAAAAACTGTCTTTATCGACTACACGCTACGAGGAAAGTAAAATCATATTTCTATCAGACCGCTGCGTTCAAGGATCCCTGACAGCTGCGCGGACTCGTATATACATTTGCAAACAAGGTTTCGCGTAGACCCCGGCAACCCACATAAGATAAAGCGGATTCAGGGCTTGCCTAAAACTAAAACGTTACAAGGTTATTGTGGCGTCACACACTAATCCAGTAATTGCAAAACTTAATAAATAGTTTTTACTACATTTTATGGGTTTCTTTAACGTTCCGGTCGATTTTTGGAAAAGACGTTCCTTTATTAATTAGATCATATCAAATCGACGTATTTCTTCTCAATTCCTCTAGTCTATTCAGGAATATGTTTTATTTAAAATGCTTTTATGCTATACACGAGGTAATTAATGTAAACTTTAATTGCTTTTTAATGCAAATGGGTTGCTTGTTTATACAAATAATATGCTTCCACGGTAAAACGTTTTTAACACACATAATTACCATTAGAATTGGGGTTTTAAATACACGAAATTATTTATTTTTATGCTCGTAAAGGGCATTTCTTTATTTATTACAAAGGAATAGATTTTGTACTTATCTTAAAATAATCAATTTACGTTCACATTTAATGCGTCTTTAAGAAACCTTAAGATTAGTTATTTTTTTAAATACAGTTTAAGTTGTTTGCTATGTGTATACAATAAGCTTAGATCATACAGGGTGATTATTTATACATACGAAACTTGCGTTTTTGCTTGGCACTTTAATGAATAAAAGTACGCTTGTATTATACAGGACGCAACCATAAATTAACGAAAATTTCTATTTTTTTCGGGATTTTTGTATTTTAGTAGGCTTTATTTGTACAACTTGGGTCTCAGTCATTCTTTATCACATCAATATATATATATATATATATATATATATATTGCTACGATATCGCCCATCGCCAGATGTACAGCGATCCATTGTCTGCTGATCCCACCTTTCTGTGTCTTTAAAATAATTTAAAATTAACACAATTACATTTATGCCTCGACTAGCTCAGTGATACCACACACAGAGTGAACGACGATATGATAACAGGCAATTCTTACTCCCTCCTCTCCAACACTCATTATCTCCGCATAAAACAAACTAAATTCACCAAAATTTGTATAATGAAATAAATAAAATTACGATTTATAAATCTGCGCTCTCTTTAATGTCATTTGCTTTTTATAGAATTTTTATATAAATATTTCATCAAATTAGCTCTTTACTAAGATTATATATTTTTACACCTTTTTATAAAAGAAATTGTATTTTTTACCACGAATAGTTTTTTTAAACGTTCATATTTTTACGTACTAACTAAATTTTTGTTGATTTTTTGCCCAAATTATTAATCACATGCAACTTTTTAGAGCTCGTCTCCGAATACACAAATTATTTAAAATTTTAAATGTAACATACTATAAATTGAAAAGACAGTCCTGACCTTATATTCCTCCTGTTTTTCTCGCTGAAGCGTCCTGATCCAATCGGTCGTTTGTTTAGTAGCTTGAAGTCGTCAACCACCAGCTTAACGTGTTAACTCAGAACTTTGTAATATTTACCAGCAACTCGGAGTTGTCTGCCCAATAATTTGAAGTATTAACCTTCGAGTTTTACGTGGAATATTAACGTCGTACTCTAGTGTATTAACTCGGTAATTAAGTATATTAACTTCGTTCTGTAGTTTATTATATATGTCGTGATCCAGTGCCTTAAATTAATAAATTGCAAAGATTTTATTTATTAATTAATTCTAGACTTACATTTATTTCAACGGCAGAATTTTATACACACTTATTTTAACGCGCACTTTACTGTTTATCACCTGAAATCATTAATTTATATTATATTTCAATCCTTTCAACTTATAACTTCCACTAAACTTTATTTACGTAATAATATTCTTTTAACTACTACGGTCAGATCGCTGATTATGAAATAAATATCCTTTATCTGCTTCGGTTAATTTCACAGACAAGTTTTTTTCCGACTGTTTAACGCGTTCTCATTGGTTGACAGCCCGCTATCAGTTGTTTGTCCGTGGAAAAAGCGTTTCAATGGTTATCTGTAAGGTGTTGGATTTAGCGGGTCTAATATATACGTTCTAAATGTCACGTATTACGCAACTTTGTAAAGGGACTTATTAACAAATGGTATTTTGTGGAAGTTTCAAACTGCACGTATATCGGACTCTTTTAATTTCCATCCTTTTATTACATATGCTTGTGTTGTTAAGTATGGCATTTTATTTTCATTCTAAACTGCACGTATTTCTTAAATTTCAAGCGGAATTTGTTTAACAAATGGTATTTCGTCTACTTTGTAAATTGCATGTATCCCATCGCCTCTAATATCCATACTTTTTCTAATATGCTTGTTTTTGAATGTTTGCCTATACAAACTGGTATAAATTATATGCGTTTATTGACTTCTTTAAGTAACCGCGTTTAGATTGAAAGAAATCTCATTTCACAATTATTTTTCTTCAAAAACGTTGAATTTGTAATTTGATTTTAAGTTTATAAGTGTCTTAAATGTTCTAAAAATGATTGGATTGCTTCCGCAATTATTTATTTTCGTGAATGTGGTGAAGTTATTACCGAATGAGTTTCCTTTGATTAATTGTAGCTTGTTCTTAATTTTATACAGGGTGATTTGCATATTGATTGAATTATATACAATTTATTATTTAAATGTTTGGTTTTCGTTGTTTTTATGATATTTACATAAAGTATTTCTCCCTTGTGATCTTATATGACCTTAAATAATCCTATTATCATAGACTTTTTTCCCAAATTAACATATAAAATTTTGAATCAATGTCACTTTGGCGCCCAATGTGAACACAAGTTCCACATTAACCATTAAAGTTTTATATTTCTATTTCCATGGACATTTATACAATACATAACTAATCTTATGCAACTATTCCCCTATCTTAATCCTCTAGCTATTTATACTTTTCCTACCTAAATTATTTATACAGTAGCTAAGTAATTTTATGCAATTATTTCCCCATTTTGATCCCCTAGCTGTTTATATTTGTCTATAAATATGCTCTCAGCGCTAATCTGATATTCTAAGTATTTTACTTTTCTTGGAAAACTCGCATTTCTTAATATTTATTTCTAAACCTGCCACATTTAATTCAAATAAAATCCTTTCAAGATGTCCAAAATGTTGCTCAATGTTGTCACTAAATATCAAAACGACATCCATGTAATGGATATAAAATTCTTCGTACCGTCCTAAAATAAAAAAAAAAAATGAGCTTAACTAACGCAGCAGTACTTGAAGATAAACCAAAAGGGGCAACTTTAAACTGGTATATATGCCCTTCTACAGAAAAACCCGTAAATTTCCTCAATCCTTTTGCTAGTGGAATTAGCTAAAATGAATTTTCAACCAAACTTACGAAGTAAGTTAGGTTAATAAGATCGCTACGTCGCCGTCGTCGCCGCCGTCGTTCGTTGCACGTTTTTTTCGTTTTACAAACATTTGATATATGGGTCTTGTTCAGTTTTTTACGATGATTAAGAATATTCTAGCCAATTTTCGATATCTCATCTAGTTTTCGAGTAATTCGACTTTAAAGTCGAAATTTTGGTTATATAAAACTTCGATATAACAAAATATAAATATTATTTTTCAATGATTTACAGTACTAATAATAAAATTTTCATATAAAAAATAAACTTGTGTGAATTTCTATTACATAATGGCTTTAAGTTTGTTTGTATGGCGTACATGCGGCATATATTTTTAAGATCTATTTTCGTAAAAACTTTCTTATTACCTAACATTGCAAAGATACTGTCCATGGTTAGTGGATAGTTATATTGTGGTTTAGTTCGCTGATTTATTTTTTTAGCATCCAAACATAACCTGATAGTACTATCACTTTTTTTAAACAACTAACAACGAATTAACAAAATATGTCTTCGATTTCTCAATGATACCTTTTAACATTTGATCAATTTCTGTTTTCGCCCTATCTCTGTACGCCTCTGGAATAGGATACAATTTTGCACTGAATGATTCTGTATTAACAACCTCCAGTTTATGCTCATAACCTGTAGCAATTCTTGATTCTGACTCTATCAATTTGAAATATTTATTCAACAATGATTCTACTTCACCCTTTAATTCACCTGGACATTTAATTTCATATTCTGCCTTCACCTCATTTTCTAATTCCCCTTCAGACTGACATATTCTGACAGACATTTTCGACTTCTGCCTTAACTTCCTTATCCCATTTAATATATTGCCTTTTACACACTGTATCTTTGCTTTCAGCAATTATTTTTAACCCCAACTAATCCATAATATCCATCCCAAAAATAGTGTCCATTTTCAATCCAGGACCAATCATAAATTCAGTTTCAATTTTTACTTTTCCTAATTCGGATTTCAGAATAACCATACTGTTTATACTCGTAAACTTTTTACTGTTTGGCGCTTTCAAGTTACGCTTCTTTGCAGGTATTATTTTATCCATTAACTTTTCATTGTTATTGTTAGCAAAATTCTCTGAAACGAGCAACGCCTTCGCTCCTGTAAGCTTCCACATTTATATTAACTATAGGTAATAAATTTATGTTTATATTCAAATCATTTTCCACTTTAAATTTAATAAATTCACGCCGATGTTCATACTGGTTGATCCTGATGGGCTTGCTTGGTTTGACTTTTATTAAAAATTTTGGTTCGATATAGATATGCTTGGTTGGCTTGTAATTTCGGTATGTGCGGTTAGTTCTTCCAGGGTCTGGTGCTTGTTCCACCGCTTCTCGGGTATTTGTATTTTGACTTTTATTGTACTTGTTGTATCGTTCACGCTGATTATTTGGCTCTGTGGTCTTTACATTGTTGATTCTTTCTCTACGTCTCGTCTCGGTGTGTTGTTTGTATTCCAATTAGATGTAAAACCGTTGCCATTATTATAATTGTTATTCCCCCGACTGAAATTTCCCCCGTAGTTGTTATTATTACCGCGGTAGCTAAATCGATCCATTACTACATTTCTCTGGATCCTGACAAAATTAACCGGTTGACTTCTTGTCCAATTGTCCGTCCTACAGTTCGGCCCCATTTCATCATACCGTTGCAAATATTCTAAAAACACATCCCGGTTCATGATATTTTGAAGTGCTATGAATTCTCTCACTTCCTTCTAGTGCTGGCAATAAAATTCGATTAATCAATTATTCGATTAATCGATTAATCGAAAATCGCGGTTTTTAAAAATTAACAAATCGATTATTCGATTAATCGAATATTCGAGTAATCGATTAATCGAATATTCGAATAATCGATTAATCGAATATTCCAATATTCGAATATTCGAATAATCGAATATTCGAATAATCGAATATTCGATTAGTCGACTAATAGGACACACCTATTAAAAATAATGGGTAAATAAAATACAGTTAAAAGAAAAATGATTTGCTTTTATTTCTATTAAGAGGCAAGTCCTTACAGAACGAAAGCTCTAGTAAAATTAAAAATATAACAGTACAAACATGTTGTAAAAGATTTATCCTAAAAGGAGCAACGTCCGTTTTATAATACAAAGGAAGACCCTCGATTCTACTTTAAACTAAACCTTCCAAGAACTAATAAAACTTAAGAGTGCTCTGACCTGTGTACAGGAACCGGACCTGTACACAAAATTACAAACGATATATTTTTGTCAAATAAATTAGAAATACATCCACCAACACCTATAATCACTGTTATTTAATTAACTGACTTGAATCAATTGGAAGAATAATTTTTTATTGTATTAATTGACTAACATGATCCGTGACGTATATATAATTCAGTTTGATCACCTAATAGATTAAAATCAACTACCTACGTAAGTGTACAATAATATAGTAAGGAAACGCCTGTATTAATAGCTGTTCGATTTCCGATTACCTGAGTGGGTCCACTATTATAGTTTATAATTTAGTTGTTGCTTATTAAACTGCAAGTTCATAATTTTAAAATTAGTTTGTAAGTTTGTTTCTAACTTGAACTTATAATACCTAACTAAATTATAGCCGTATTATTTGTATTAAGTATATAGAGCCCAAGTTTTCTTTTTCCTATGTGTGCAAGCTATAACGTGAGGAAAGACAAAAATACAACCATACATAGTACAAGTTCAGGACAAGATCTTGCTAATATATGGAGGATACTTGAAAATGAAATGAAACACGACTTGATGGATTTTGTAATTGACTACCCCGCACGATAGTGAATTAATCAGACAAACGATTATTTGGTTAGAAATAATTTGTTTGACTAGTTGATTAGTCGATTAAAGGGTTAGTCGATTAATAGATTATCTAGACAACCATACGATTGATTGACTAACCGATTAATGAATTACCCAATTAGTTAACTAAAAAATTTGTTAACAATCGAATAATCGGTTAACCGATTAATCGAATATTCGATTAACCGCTTATTCCATTAGTCAGTTAATCGAATAATCGATTAATCGATTAACCGAATATTCGATAGAAAATCGATTAATCGGTTTAATCGGTTTGCGAATACTGCAAAATTCGATTAATCGAATACAACTTTTCCGAATTTTGCCAGCTCTACTTCCTCCTCAAAATGTCCTGCTAAATATGTTACTTGTTTCTCCTATGGTGAAGGATCTAGTTGTTTCGCGATATTAAACTTCTTTATCGCTTATAAATCCCGGGTTACTCCTAAATCCTGATTGTATTTGCCCATAATTAAATCATCCCTTACTTTGAATTGTTGATTGTCACCCAAAAGTGCTTTAAAAATTTATGTTCAAATTCTGAAAACGTTTCTAACTCGCTTTCTATTAAACCAAACCATATTTCTGCGCCACCTTTTAACATTGACCTTACCAAATTTAATTTATACTGTTCATCCGATGATCTCTGTGTCAGTGTTTCTACGTTGTTCAAAAATATCTTTGGATTTAATTTGTTATCGCTATAAAATTTCGAATATTGTTGTAACGATATGTTTGGTTGATTTACTCTATGGGTTCACGTGAGCTTTGTACCGCGTTTCTACTAAAATTTTCAAAATTTGTTTTTAAACTCCTATTCCCTATTGACAGCCCTAAATCCTATTTCGCAATTTCCTTCAACTTTATGCCTACATCCCTAATTTGTCCGCATATTTCTTGGTCTGACTTCCGCAATTGTTTGATTTGTTTCTTTTAAACCCTTGCTTAATACTTTTATTTCTGAATCTAACTTTTCCCCCAACTTAGCCAAATTTTGTCTAAATTCCGCTCTTAATTCTTAAATAGTTTCATTAATTTTCATAGTCATGTTTTTCATAACTAAAGATGTCAATTTTAGAAATTGTTCATTTTAACCTTGAACGTTTTATAATTTAGCAAGTGAAAAATAAATTTCAGTTGTTATTTGGTAATCTCTTATATGCGGCCTAAGCTTATAATGTGTTGTGATCTTGCTAGTCAATCGACAAGTATTTTAAACAAGTTAAGATTTTTTTAAGAAACAAACGCATGATACATGTTAATTGGTCTCTACTTTAAAATTATGTAAATTTTCAGTTGAATTATCTAGCTGTTTTAGTAATTAAGGTGTAGCAAAGTCGTCATGTACCAATCATTCTATAGCTTACGTTAACCAAAGAGCTGTTATTGAAAATTTGGCTTAAAAATAGATGTGGCGATGAATTACTTAGATCAACAAAATCCAAGCTATTATAGCATACTGACTCGATAGACTCTGCGGAAAGGAAACCTTCGAAAATGAAGACATATATTGGCTGTCATCTAGAGCAGAAAACTATAATTGTAGAACAATGGAGCTGTAGAAGATGCCGAAATACTTTGAAGCACCGAGAAGGCATTGTAAGCTAGTTTTGTAAATTCAAGTTGTTGCGCTTCTTTGGCTCCACATTTTATTCCAATATATAGATTTAGTGGATTTTTAAATCCAGCATGGGGAAGGTTTTTTCTCATGTTTAATTTAAGAATGTAAAGTTTCACGATGTAGTTCCCCGAGTTTGAAGACATTAACTCAGAAATTATAGTTTGTAAACCAGATTGTGACGTGTTCTTAGGCGTGTTCGACTATACTCAGCATAAAGAAAACTAAGAGAAAAATTTAGCAAGTCAGAACACTAAACTCGGGTGGGTGATGTAACTATTATCAACCACTGTTACGTAAGCAGAGGTCTAAACAAAGTTGTAGGTTTATTCATATTAATTATGACCTTTGGAACTCCCGTACTAACTCGGGAATCTAACTCCTGCGGTTGGTTGAAAAGACTTTTAGGGGGTTCTTTATTTACGGATATTATACAGCGCCACTACTTTATTAAATTAAATCTTTAACAAGAAAACACTAAAGGGCAAAAGTAGAAATCTCCTAGTGTGTTAACGTGTCTTAAGGAAAATATTTAGTTCCTATATCCTCATCTTCGCTCTTATAGGAGACTATTAATACACATAATAAAGGGAAATACTGTTAGTATTCCAAAGCACGTCATCATAATCATGTAACGCTATCAATCTTTAATTAATTTAAATTCGACTATATGGTGTCTCTTTTAACTATAAATGTGGTAGAAATATAACCGTCTCAAACCAGTTTTTCCAATTTAGGGTTAACTTTTGTGACTGGTATTGTACGGCTTAAACATCTTTATATTAATTAATGCTACAAGAATAATAAAGATAACCCATTTAAGTATATCTATTACTAACAAAATTTATCTTTACAAAGTCAAATAAAATTGAATTTTCAAATTAATCATTATTTAAATTTTTAATTGAATTTAACATTTCTGAAAAATATATGGGGTATCGGAGGGAACAGATCTGTTGCCTTTGATTCACAAAAGAGATCATACATTCATTTAATTTTATAAGTATCCAAATTGTGTATTTATCAGTTAATCATACTTCAAGTAACTATATTTCTAAAGATGTATTTAACACATATGAGATAATATACCTTGTAAATAAAATGTTAATGTAGTAGTTTTAATTAAAAGAAGTTCATGCATAAAACACGAATTTTAACGATAGTCGTTTAGTTTGATAATCAAAAGAAAATGTTTTGGAACGGCTCACCCTTCTGTTTATTTCTTATGTTGTATAATAAACCTATTAATAACGCGAGGGTCCACGTTCAGATTGCATCCCAAAAAGTATCTCTAATAGCATACTTGATTCCAACAACCATGTTGAACATTTGTCCTTGCGCGTGTCAAACAGGTTCAATAAACTGCATCGCTAAATGGTAGCACCTTAAATAAAGCGTGATGACCAGTTTTATTAATCAATCTATAGCTCCATTATTTCCGAAATTTTGTCGTGCCTAAGGGTGACTTCCTCTGTAGTAATTATGGATATTTCACAATATTGCGTAATTGCACTTGTACTTTTTTCTAAATTTAGTTGCGCATTGGTTAATGTTCTTGACTTAATTACTCTCGTGTGCCATGAGCACAGCTATTCTAAGAATTGCCGCCAAGAAACTAAGAAAAAGCACCTTAATTCTTTGGTGGTTAAAACTCAACTAACTTGTTTTTCGTTACAACTAGCGCTGCCTAACCGAACAAACAACACGAGGTGTACCTTACGAGCAGTGGATACACAGCTATCCTGTGACTTTACTTGAACTTGAAATAAACGAATTTATGTTTCGGGTTTTTAGAAATGTTTAATTTTTATTTACGAAAAGCATGAAACTTTAAATGTTAAATAATTTTATGGGACTGAATATTCTGTTGAGATGAATTTTAAAAAAATGAAAATGATCTATACGCTATATTATTGATTTGTAGGAAATTATAAAACTAACATGCTTCAACATACGCTTGCGTTCCTTGGCTAAAAGGATGTGGATTTGATTTGCGAGTTAATCAAGAGAAACGTGGAATGGTGGGGATACTACAGCCCACGAGAACGATGTATCTTATAGTAAAAGACTTTACTGTTGGCGATCGAAGACAACGGACGTGTGGGAGGTTAGTTTGGCCAAGTGATCCCTTTCGTGTCCTCGTACCTATGCTTATTACCTAAAACAAGCTGTATTGTATTCTGCTACGATTTAAACATCTTCGCTTTGCCATTAAAATTTTGTGAACACAAAGAAACCTCAGCACCGATCCAGACCTAAAAAACAGGAAAGGCCTTACTATGAAGTTCTGATATATTTGCTAACTTGTGGGCTTTACCCGTGACGGCATTCCATGCAACCAAGTTTGGGGACGCACCAAATACGTGCAGGACTATGCATGGTTGGCGTCCAGGGGAAAGCGTAAACATATATTTATTAGCATTATACAAAGGAAGTTCAATGCAGGTGTTTCTATTAGTACAAATTGCATAAAACTAGCCGACTGACTGATAACAAAGCTGGATAATTGTTAGGGTTACTCGGTTCTAAATATATATTATATCGATTCTTTTACTACTAGTTAAAACGTACCGCAAATATAGCCAGCCGCATGGTGTCTTATTGAATGCTTTTAAATTCAGATGCGCATAGTAAATATTATAGTTTAAGATTCCTGAATAGTACAAACACGAAAAACTCTAACGTCGTTTTCAAGTTTATTCGACCTACTATTAAAATTAGTTAACTAACTGGATTTATAATTTCTAATTTGTTAATATGGTATTTGCGTTACTCTGTGCTAAAACACGCAGCTCCTAAATTCCTAAAGTGCGTATTAAAACAAAGGCAATCTCATTAAATGCATACTGGAGTTTCTCGTACGCGGTATGGCAGTTTTTATTTTAATCAATACCAATATTGCTCCAGAGGCGTATATTTTGCAAGCTATCAATTAGCAAACAGGCATCCCCATCTCGAAGGAACGTCTTTTGACTCCGTTAATTAAATAACTCTTTGAACAGTTTTGCACATTTGCAGTGTTCGCATCTATGTCGAGAAGAATAAGGCTATTTCAGCAGGAAGATTTATTTACACACTTTCAACACCTGGAGGTTTTCGATTCTGGTTTCTATTGGAGATATAAGTATATTGTAAACATGAATATACTAACATAGGTGGTAGATTTTTTCATAGTGGATTTTCAGTTTTTGAAGTGGACCCATAAAACATAATAAGTACAAGAACTATAAGTAAAATTCAAAAGCGGTTATGCGTATTCTGTTTTCAGGGATCAATACGGACACTATTCCCACAAAATATAGGAAATAATGGAAAGTCTAAAATTTGATACGGCTGTGGAATTTCTTTATAAAGTTAAGTAAAAGATATATGAGCAGCCAAAAATATGATTCAAGTAAGTTGAAATTAAAACGTTTTCGATATTGTAAGCTTCATTAGTAGTATTAGAAATATTTAAAAAATTTTGGTATAACTTTAAAGTTTTATTCTAAAAATTAATAGTTTTCTTGCATATGTAAGGCTGTTTTTTATTTATATTACAATATGAAAAGACGTTAAATAAGTAAGTCAAAGAAATTATTTGTCTTACCATTCTGGTTTTGTTAAATTAATGGGGATGGAATTAAAACACATCCCAAAATTAATGTTATATGAAGATTTTAAAAAAAGTATTCCTTATAATTATAAGTGTAATTGGACTACATTCGAATATCTTGAAAAGATGTATAAAGATTTAAAATAGTAGTTGAAGTGATATATCGTGGTTTGCTAAAGATTAGACAGGTTAAGAATTTTGTTGTATAAACGCATGTCATAAAGTTTGTATGTATATCTCAAAGTACTCTTAAGTGATTTTAAGAAAAAGTAAGTAGTAGAATAATGTGGTGCTATTGGCTGGTTCAATATTAGCTTTTTTTGTATTGGTGATGTTATTGTGGACTAGTTTATGTTGGATTTATTTTTTTAATAGTATTTGATTTTCTTTATGTGTTATATAGTAGTAAGTTTAGTAGTTATTATTTAAATTTTCAGTATCTGTATGATAGTTTATTGCATATGGAGTTTTTTTTTTATTTTAATGCTTTCTAAAACAGCCTTTTTTTAAATCGGGTTCTTTGTGTATAATTTTCAATGTTTTTAAATTAAAGGAATGGTAATTATTTACTGCGTGGTCTGATAAAGCTGTATTTGGTATATTAGGACTTAAAAGTTTTTCTTTAATTGATTGTTGATGTTGTGACATTTTTTCTTAGGTATTGTTTCGTTTGTTCTATATAGATAGCATTGCATTGATTGCAATTAATCTTATAAACTAGGTTTGAGTTAAATTCATTTAGGTTTGTCTTTAATTTTGTGAAAGTATGTTTTTTCAAAGTGTTTGATAACTGCTCACAAAAATTAAATACAATCCATTATTGAAAATTTTAACAATTATCATCCCCAATTACAATTTAAAATAGAAAAAGAAAAACCAAATAAATCAATAAATTTTCTTGATTTAACTTTATACAGAAATAATAATAATGGAACAATTACAACTAGTTGGTTTAGAGAAACAATTAAAACGGATAGATATCTAAATTACAACTCATCAACCTCAATTAATTACAAAAAAAGTGTTATATATGGTTTAGTTGACCGTGCCATTAAACTACCTGATCCTAATATAACATACACATAATTAAAAATATCTTATTAAAAAATAATTATCGACTATCCTTTATTAGAAAAGAAATATACAAAAGAAAAACAACTATTAATAAAAGAAACAATAATAGTCTAAAGGATTCGCTAAATTTATAACCTAATCTTTTTAGTTTAGAATTCAATAATCACCAATACAACCAATCTTTTATTACTTCAACTATTTCATATATCCCATATTTATCAGAAAAAATTGCCAAAACCTTAAATACACAACAAATTAAAACAATATACAAAAATACAAACACTTTGAAAAAACATATTTTCACAAAATTAAAAGACAAACCTAAATTAGAATTTAACTCAAGTCTATAAAATAAATTGCAATCAATGCACTGCTATCTACATAGGACAAACGAAACAATACTTAAAAAACAGAATGTTGCAACATCAACAACCAATTAAAGAAAACCTTATAAGTCCTAATAAACCAAATACAGTTTTATGAGATCATGCCGTAAATAATTACCATTCCTTTAATTTAAAAACACCAAAAATTATACACAAAGAATTCAATTTAAAAAAAGGCTTTTATTAGAAAGCATTGAAATAAAAAAACATCATATGCTATAAACTATCGTACAGATACTGAAAATTTAAATAATAATTACTATAACTTACTATCATATAATACATAAAGAAAGTCAAACACTTTATTAAAAAAAATAAATCCAACATAAACTAGTCCACAAAAAATTCACCAGTACAAAAAAAGGTAATATTTAACTAGCCTATAGCACCACATTATTTTACTATTACAATTACTATTACTTACTCTATCTTAAAACCACTTAAGAGTACTTTGAGATATACATACAAACTTTATGACATGCGTTTATACAACAAAATTCTTAACCTAACTAGTCTTTAGCAAACCACAATATATCACTTCAACTACTATTTTAAATCTTTATACATCTTTTTAAGATATTCGAATGCAGTCCAATTACATCTATAATTATGAAGAATATCTTTTTTAAAACTTCATATAGCATTAGTTTTGGGATGTGTTTTAATTCCATCCCCATTAATTTAACAAAACCAGAATGATTTAATGTCTTTTTCAGATTGTAATATAAATAAAAAACGACCTTACTTATGCAAGCAAACTATATATTTTTTAGGAAATAACTTTAAACTTATACCAAAATTTTTTAAATAATTTTTGGCTGCTCATGCATTTTTTACTTAATTTTATAGGAAATAATGCTATCATTTTCAATTTCATTTCTATTTTCGCATTTGGCTTAGCGCGGGTTTAGTGCTGTAGCGATTTTGCTATCTAAGAAAATTAACTCATTGCTTAGGACTGAGAGTGGTGATCTATAACTTGACTGTTTTTAGCTAAGGGTGAATCATTTATTAAAAGACTTTCAAGAATGTATCGAACAATTCTCACCTTAATTTATTATCTCATCTTTATATTTCATTTTGGAAGGTCGAAACAAATAGTTTTGTTCTTGCTTCAGACATGAGCTACGTTTCGTCAAAGTTGGTACTGCAATATCTGTGCTCAACTGCAATTATCCGGTATCCTTTAAATAATTTCATGACATTAAAAAAAACAGTTGTATGACTGCAAACAGGAATGGGAGAATGCTCTGAAGTCTGAAAATCTGGAGAAGCATAGTACTGTTTGAAGAACAGTGTGATGAAGCGTGTTCTGGAAGTATGTGTAACGACAATGAATGGTACTTGTAATAAAAACGCATGCTGGAGAGATGAGGTCAAAAGGTCGTCTGGAAAATAAAATGGCGTGTAGGAGAATAATAATAAAAAAAAGATGTTGAGTGCGGATGACGCAGTATTGTTGGCTGAATCGTCACAAGATTTGTAACGAATGTTTGACAAGCTGTCAGCATCATGCAAAAATATGTA
This sequence comes from Platerodrilus igneus, assembly GCA_036346225.1. Lineage (NCBI taxonomy): Eukaryota > Metazoa > Arthropoda > Insecta > Coleoptera > Lycidae > Platerodrilus > Platerodrilus igneus. Next base: position 7,645,286 of record JARFIW010000165.1, on the reverse strand, counting down.
ATTGAAAATGAATGTAGATAAGATGAGAGTATTGACTTTTGCCAAGTGGCGGAGTTTGTGACTTTGTTTTTAGAAGCGTATATATATATATATATATATATATATATATATATTACTCATATTTAGACCAGGGTAGAAAATTAAATAATCACATCAAATAATTTTAATCACCGTGTATAAGGAATTTTATTAAATAATACGCTTTATTAAAACCTTGAAGCATAAATAAATGCGGTCGTTTCAGTAAAAATAAGAAATTTAAATTATGTACAAGACGCTTTATATCAAAAGAAACAAATGGAAATTACGTGCAAGGTTTATATTAATTAACCCTATTTTAAGTAACCGGTAGTAAAACAAAGTGTACATATAATAATTAATATTTAAGTTGTATTCGCTAAAAATGAAAAGGATAGAAATCAATTTTAATTGGAGTTAATTAAACCGTTAATAACATATAATACCTATAGAAACTTGTAAAAACCCAAGATTAAAATACCACGGAATAAGGCTCTGAGAATTAATAGTATGTTTGAACACCAGGGTTTATTTAAAAAGCTCTGAGAATTAATATTATTTTGAACACCTGCGTAGTTTAAATATCACATTCGGCGTAAAGTTTGCAGATAATTAATGTTTCAAAGAATCTTAGGGAAAACGTCGCATAATAGTTACGAGAATTGCTAAAGCTGGGTTATTTCACACCCATGTGGACTAAAATAATCGATAATAAAGAATATCAATTTGCACCAATACGAACAGGTTAGAGAAGGAAAGAGAAAATGCGTCAAGCAAAGACACATATTGTAAAAGGCGGGATTTAAGCAACGTCACGGGGGTCACAATTGGTTGAAAATAGGATGCAAATATCAGAGGTAGAACAACAATTTCTGTACAAAATCAATTAGTTTTTCTCGGACATGCTTGCGTGCCGTGTGGAAATTTTCTGAGATTTAAATGGGGCGAGTGAAAATTCGTAAAAATCGATGTGCGAGCGACAGACTGGGAACATGGCATGAGAAATTCTTTAGAATTACCCGTTTTGGGGAACAGACCGACAGACAGGCTTTTTGCTATATATACCGAGATGAACATAAACAAGCTCTCTTAGACTCTTAGACTTTTGACGATTCGATGCGTTAAAAGCTCGTACATACGCGACTTGATTGAAGATGTTAAACAGTGCTTTTTGGTTTTCCGGTTTTAATATTAAATAATTTAAACAGTTTGCTCGAATATTATATGATTTAAAACAGCTTGTTCTTTACGTGCTAACGTGAATGTACTTCAGTGCACTTAGATACAAGGTAATAAAATTTAGTTTTACTGTACCAATTAGCAAAATTTACAACGACGAATGTATACACAAAAGTAGGCAGTTTTGGCGTATATTGGTGACAGACGCATGAATTTCTTTGCTATTTTCGGGGTGTTAATAATTAAATGGTTCAAATACGTGTCTGGATCCATGAAACAAGGGTCAGATAAACACAGATGAGTTCCGAAAAGGCCCAGAAACAACTTTAAATAAAATGGTGATGGAGAAAATTTTAAAAGCGTAGAAAATCAGAAGCCGTAAATATAATCCTGTTGAATTGTGTGATTAACTAAAGAAACGATACTTTGAAGCTACGAGGACAGTAACCTTCAGGTAAATTATACTATTTTGTTTGACATTTTTGTGTGTATTGAATGACTTTATAATTGATTTACTTTAAATGGACATTAGTGAAATTGTACTAACCATAAAAGTTTAATTTTAAGATGAAATTTGCTTGTTTAAGTAAAAGGGTATTTTGTTTTGATGTTCGGGAATATGATGAAAATTTGGGTATGTCTTTGAGCTCAATTAGACGAACCTGGTTAATTAACGTAAAGGGTGGTAGATGCTCCTTTATACTCAGACTCCGGTCTGCTTATATTGTTATATTAATTAGTAGGCATCCAACAAGGACTTTAATTCTGGATGCACAGTAAAATGATAATAAAATTAATCTTGAAATTCTTTTAAAACTGAAATTTATGCTGAGTTTTAATTTTGAAATTTTAATGTATTCTGAATATTGATGTAAATAGAGTTAACGTTGATGTTTTTGGTAGGAATGTGTTGTTTTTTTTATGAATGAGGAGGTTTATAAAATTAGGTGAGCAGCCGAGGCGAAAAGCGTAGTTCACGGATTTTGAAGGTTTCACAGCAAATTTGACGCCCAATCTGTGGGGCTCGAATGTTTTTTTTAAAACCAGTTCCCGCATTCAAAAGAGTATATCACAGCAATATATATATATATATATATATATATATATATATATATATATATATATTAACAGTTATAAGATGAAATGAAAATCCAACCTTTTATGTAAAGTTGAATTGACATTTCAAATCAAACTGGTAATTGAAAACCGCTAAAAGAACAGCCACTGCAGGATTTGAACCTGCGACCATTGATTTGCCGTATCAACGCTCTAGTCAACTGAGCTATGCAGCTGATTAATTAGACTGTGTTAATTTGTACTACTGACGCTTGTTCTCTTTTTGATTTTCAATTACGTCTTGCATTTAAGGAAATTGATTCTAGTTATATACATAATTCATGTACGAATAATTTGATCATTCCATTTCTGCTGCGTTTGGGTAATACATTCCATTTCATCTTATAACTGTTAATGTATATTAATAAACATGCATTTGCATTTCAAATATGGATTATTCTTCCTCGTTATATATATATATATATATATATATATTGCTGTGATATACTCCTGTGAATGCGGAACTGGGTCCTTTCAACAAAAAATTCTAGTCCCACAGATTGGGCGTCATAAACTGCTGTGATCCTCTTTTCGCCTCGGCTGCTCACCTAATTTTATAAACCTCCTCATTCCTAAAAACAACACATTCCTACCACAAACATCAACGTTAACTCTATTTACATCAATATTCAGAATACATTAAAATTTCAAATCAAATTTCAGCATAAAATTCAGTTTTAAAAGAATTTCAAGATTAATTTTATTATCATTTTAATGTGCATCCAGAATTAAAGTCCTTGTTGGATGCCTACTAATTAATATAACAATATATGCAGACCGAGTCTGAGTATAAAGGAGCATCTACCACCTCTTTACGTTAATTAACCAGGTTCGTCTAATTGAGCTCAAAGACATACCCAAATTTTCATCATAATCCCGAACATCAATACTAAATACCCTTTCTACTTAAACAAGCAAATTTCATCTTAAAATTAAAATTTTATGGTTAGTACAATTTCACTAATGTCCATTTAAAGTAAATCAATTATAAAGTAATTCAACACACACAAAAATATCAAAGTTCAAACAAAATAGTATAAATTACCTGAAGGTTACTGCACTCGTAGCTTCAATGTACATCGTCCCTTTGTTAATCACACCATTCCAACTGGGTTATATTTACAGCTTCTGATTCTCAACGCTTTTCAAATTTTCTCCATCACCATTTATTTAAAGTTGTTTCTGGGCTTTTCCGGAACTCATCTGTGTATATCTGACCCTTGTTTTGTGGATCCAGACACGTTTATGAACCATTTAATCATTAACACCCCGAAAAATATCAAAGAAATTCATACTTCTTTCACCAATATACGCCAAAACTGCCTACTTTTGGTGTATTCATTTGTCGTTGTAAATTTTACTAATTGGTACAGTGATACTAAATTTTATTACCTTGTATCTAAGTGCACTCAAGTACATTCATGTTAGCACGTAACAACAAACTGTTTTAAATCACCAAAATATACGAGCAAACTTTAAATTATTCTATCAAACTAAAATGCACTGTTTAACGTATTGAATCAAGTCGCGGATGTAAGAGAGCTTTTAACGCATCGAATAGTCAAAAGTCTAAGAGAGCGAAATTCATATTACCACCGGTATATATAGCGGATAGCCGGCACGTCGCTTTTGTCCTCAAAACAGACAATTCTTAAGAATTTCTCATGCTATGTTACCATTCCGTCGCTCGCGCGTCGGTTTTTACGAATTTTTCACTCGCCCCAGTTAAATCTCCGAAATTTCAACACGGCACGCCACGTCTGGAAATAGCTAATTGACTTTTATACAGAAATCGTTGTTTCTACCTCTGATATTTGCATCCTATTTTCAACCAATTGTGACCCTCGTGACGTTGCTTAAATCACGCCTTTTACTATATGTGTCTTTGTCTTACGCACATTATCTTTCCTTCTCTAACCTGTTCTTAGTGGTGCAAATTGATATTCCTTACTATCGATTATTTTCAGTCCATGTGGACTATCTGGGTTAAATAACCCCGTATCGCGCCTTCCCGTGAATATTAAGCCCCGGTTTCTCCAAGATTCTTTGAAACTATTAATTATCTACAAAATTTACGCAGAATGAGCTTTTTAAAACTACGCAGGTGTTCAAACATACTATTAATTCTCAGAGCTTTATTTTATTGGGTTTTTACAAGTTTCTATAGATATTATCTGTTACTAACGATTCAATTAACTTCAATTAAAAATAATACCCTTTAATTTTTAGTGAATCCTAATTAAATATTCAATTATTATCTGTACGTTTTGTTTAATACCGGTTACTTGAAATAGAGTTATTTAAGATAAATTTTGCACGTAATTTCTCTTTGTTTCTTTATTAAGAATAAATAAATTACACGCAGAGCTTTTTAATACTGTTTCTTTTGATATAAAGCGTCTTGTACATGATTTAAATTTCTTATTTTTACTGAAACGACCGAATTTATTTATGCTTCATGGTTTTAATAAAGCGTATTATTTAATAAAATTCCTTATACACGGTGATTAAAATTATTTGATGTGATTATTTAATTTTCTACCCTGGTCTAAATATGAGTAATATATTATAGTGGTTTTTAAAAGTCAAAAATAAATATAAAAAAAACAATTTCAAAACACCCTGTATAACGGAACAACCAGTAATTACGTGCGAAATTTGTATTAGTTAATTCATTTTTAAGTATCAAGTATTAACGAAATTATATAAATAAATTATGAAGTTTAAGTAGGTTTGCAAAGAAATTAAATGGTAGAAGTCAATGCCATTCATTTATTAATTAATTTGAATTTAATTGAACGATTATTGAGATATAATATGCATAAAAGCGTAAAAAGGTCAATGATACCAAGGCGAAACGCGTGGCTAACAAGCAAATATATTAGGAGGGTAGAAAATACGTCGAACTCTGAATCGTGGAAATATATTTAATAGGTTTGTGTTAGCAGTTGAACACCTACGTATTTTTAAATGTCAAGTTCTGTTTAATTTGTAGATAACGAAAAACTTATTCTAAGGATTGAATAAACCGTCGCTTATATTCGCGGAATAGGCTAGATGAGGGGTTATTTTACTCACGTAGACAGTCCACATGGGTCTAAATAGCATATAGACTGGAATATTGATTTTCTACCACTAACACCAGGTTAGAAAGGGACGGAGAAAACAAGACCACAATAGTATAGGAGGGATTTGTGAAACGTCATTAGAGCTACGATTGGTTGATATGTTTAGTTTGACTTGATATGAACGCGAGGATGGTGTAGCATCATTTTCTTGAAAGATTATAATTAGGAATAAAAATTCGCGGATTTGAAAATGGGGTTGAGTGCAAAATTTTAAGAATGTGTGTTGTGAGCAGAGGATTTTGCGCTAGGCAGGTATGGAGAGGTTACATTTGAAAAATATAAATAGTTTCGAAAAATACGATTAAAGCCCTTATTACTTCGATCGTCCCAAAGTCAACACGAGTTGTAAGTATTACAAAACCATTTAAATTGTTTTGCTTAGTGATAGCCTCCTAAATTAAAACCGCGGTGAGTGTGCCGAGAGTATAAATTTTTTTTATGGAGGTATCACCTATAATGTTTTAATCAACTCGTGTCGGGATATTAAGTAACGTAGCTTACTGTGAAAGAAGTATAATTGAAATGAGATTTGGAATTTGGTTATACCGAGAAGGCTTTTGCAGTTCATGAGCAACTTAGATGGAGTTCGTCTAGAAATAGAAGGAAACGACCTGCAGTCCAGATAGAAAATACATGGCATCATCTACTAGAGCGGAGATCTTCCACAAGTTCCAGGTAACGATTTAAATTTGTGATTTCTATAAACTGTAAATATTGGGGGTGGCGTATGAGAGTATTATTCAAGGTAGTGTGAATTATTTGCATATTGAACTGAATATGTGTAAATAACTTTATTACGGTATTCAACTAGAAATTCGATGTGTTTATAAAGCTTTGAAACGTTTATCAGAACGTGAAAATTTCTGTGAAGAGTACATGGCTTTGTTTTTATTTTGTATTTTAAGAGTATGCACAGTAAAAGGGCATACACTATGCAGAATTAGTTAGGTATTATGCGCTCACCGTACCCCACAGTTTACTTAGATTATTAAAATAAATAAATAACTTATAAAGAAGGAATTTTAGAGAAAGTATTATTCAAGGTCCATTTACTCCGAGTACATTTTATGTGTTTGATGATTAAAAAGGTAAATACAGGACATTACAAAATAAGAGTTACTAAAGTGTAACGTGTACAATAAAATATGGACAGTGATGAGTTGCAATTGTAACTAGGAATAAATAAAAGATTGTATGTTGATTGTATTTTGTGGTTTTATTGGGAGTGTGTGAATGATAGAATATGACTGAATATAGATATCCAAAAGGAGATCCAAATGAGTTAGCCGGAAGCGGTTGAAGAAGGCCGTTCAACCGAGGAAGAGAGGAAAACGGGTAAGGATATTTTTTTTGCATTATTTAATTTTTGAATTTTCGAGTTTTGAAAAATATATAAAATTGTCGAAACAAAAATTTCTGGTTGGTTAGGATTTACCAGAGTACCACGGCAATCTTATGACGGTCCAACGTTGGGGCTCGAATGTTTTTTGAGAGAGTACTAGATCTTACCGGAGTTCCACGGCAATCTTATGGCGACCCAAAGGTGAGACTCGAATTTCAAGTAGAATTTTAGTGATTTTATTCCAGGAAACTGGCGATGTGTGAGAGAAACTTTCTGTTCTTGTTAAATTTAAGAGTATTTTAGTGTGTGTGAGAGTGATTTGAACGTATGCAGTGAAAGGAGTGGTTAAGAAGTCAAGGAGTGGAAATTGGTAGTGACGATAGTGCCTTGTGTGAGAAAAATTCGAAAATGGAAGAAGCTGGAGGTAGTAGGGATTAGTCGAGGACGGAATCTGGAGATCAAGGAAATGAGATGATAATGAGGATGCTTGAAAGAATGAATGAGACGTTAAGCGGGGTTAGAGAGGACTCAAATCGAAAGTTTGAGCAAATGAGTGAAGAATCGAATCAAAAATTTGAGCAAATTAATCTGAAAATTGATAATTCGACGAAGGAATTTTCGGAATTCAAAAATAGCTTGACGGTAAAGATGGGGGAAGTTGAAAATAGGGTTGTTAAAAATGAGCGGGATATTAGAGGTTTAAATTTGAAAATGGGACAATTAAGGACTGATGTAAGGATTTTCTGTGAAGAGGAGATTAATGCGAAAATGACTGAGGTAACGGACTCGTGTAAGGATCAGTTAGGTCGGGTTGAGAGAGAAGTAACCGGGATTAAGCATAATGTAGCGACTTTAATGGGGGATAGTCCAAGGTTTGTAACAGGTAATGTTTCTTTAGAGCAGCAAATGAAATTTGATGGGGATAGTAGAGTAAACCCGCAAATATTTATTAATAATGTTAGAGGGCTAATAAATAATGTATACGACGAAAAGGCAAAATTGAATATTGTAAAAGCTTTACTAAAAGACCATGCTGAAGCTTGGTACAATTTAATAGAACAGGAAATTAACACCTACACGGACTTTGAAGACAGATTTTTAAAGCACTATTGGAGTGACCACAGACAAGACCAGGTACGGGACGACTTAATCACGGGGAAATTTAAAGGAGAATTTTCAGGAAGTAGGGAACAATATGCTATACGAAAGTAAAGTATAGCTAAACAACTTTATCCACCACTGACGGACAGACAAATAATTAAATACTTATCACGTCACTTCGAGGTAGAGATTAGACAACACGTAGCACTACAGAACATAGTGGACAGAGACATGTTTTTGGAATACCTGCACAGGTACGACGACGTAAGTAGTGGACGACCTCGAGAACATAGGGAAAGACAAATCAACACGGTTAGGTTCAACAATAGACGAGACAACTACGCTAGACGGGGGAATAGTTATGGATACCAGCGACAAAATTGGGAACCGCGACGACCATACTTTCGAAGTAGAAGCATAGGAAGGGGACGTACACCGAGACCGGGACCTACCAGACAAAACAGTTCACCAGACATGAGAGGGACTGCTAACACAAACGCGGTACGAGTAGAAACGCCCAGGACATACGCTGAGGTGACGGCTAGACCAGAACCAAGTAGGGAAAACAGACCTGTACAGGATTTTTAAAGACGGACAAACCACTAGACATCACTGTGTACAAGTATGAACATCCGAAGGAATTTTTAAAAATTGAAGAAGAAATTGAGCCAGAAATAGTTGAAAAATTTTGTTTGCCCATAATTGAAATTAAAATTTTTGAGAAAAATTTAGGAGCTTTATTAGATTCAGGAGCTGAGACGAGTTTGGTATCGGATGAATTCGTCAATGGAATTAACAATAAAGTGTGCGATAGGATAATGCCAATAAAAAGAAGTCACCTGGTTGCGCCGAATAAAAAACGATTTGCTGTTGTAAATAGCGTAGTTATTTTGAAAGTAGAGTTAGGTTCAGTAAGCTGTGAACAAGAATTTATAATTGTACCTGGGTTAAAGTTTAAAGGGATATTAGGGGTCGATTGCATGATGAAGTTAGGGGTTATAATAGATATGGAGAGGCGAATAGTTAAGATTGGGGTTAGGATATTGCCCTGGAAGGCAACTTATGATGTCACGGAAGATGACATGGGGTTATGTATTAATAGTATAGAGGGAGATTATGAAGGAGTGAGAGAGATCGACACCATTAAATGCCCAAAAGAAAAGTTAGGAGAGGTACAAAATTTATTACAGAAACATTCTGAGTTAGTAGGAGTAGAGACAAGCACAGCGTTAAATTATGAACATGTTTTACAGGTAGACAATTCTGAACCATTTCATGCGAAAGTATATCCAATACCGGCAGCATATAGGGAGCAAGTGAATCAGGAGTTGACTAGGATGCTAAATGATGGCATAATTGAATTATCAAATACGCATTTTATAAATCCGTTAGTTGTGGTTAAGAAAAAGGATAATAGTATTCGTTTATGTCTGGATGCGAGGAAGAAAAATCAGAGGACGAAACCACAATTTCATTGTCCACCGTCCATGGACACACTTTTGACGAGATTAAGTGGCAAATTTATATTTAGTGTTAGATTTAAGGAATTCGTTCTGGCTAATTCCACTACACAAGGAGTCTAGAAGGTATACGGGGTTTTCCGTAGAAGGGAAAGTGTACAACTTTAAAGTAGTACCGTATGGTTTGTCGACATCGAGTGCAGCATTAATTAAAGCAATGCAGGCAATTTTAGGAGCATATGAGCAGTTTTGCATACACTATGTAGACGATATATTGATTTTTAGTGAAACAGAGAAGGAGCATTACACTCATTTAGAAAGAGTTTTATTAGAATTGAAGTTAGCAGGTCTAAGATTGAATATTGACAAGTGTGAGTTTTTTTCAAAAACGGTAAAATTTTTGGGATATGTAGTGAATCATGAGGGTATGTGTATAGACAAGGAAAGGCTATCCGAGATATTAAACTACCCAAGACCGAATAATATTCGGAAATTGAGAGCATTTTTGGGAGTTGTCAACTTTTATAAAAAGTTTGTACCGGCGTTTTCAGAAAAGGCAGGGCCGCTGTTCAAACTTTTGAAAAAAAGAGTGAAATAGAAATAGTCGGAGAGTCAAGAAGCTGCATACTTAACCCTGTTGGAGCAGTTCCATGAGCAACTCATTTTAAGGCATCCCAGATTTGAGATAGGGATGCATCGGATCGTGCCTTAGCGGCAGAACTTTATCAAATTCAGATTGAGAGGAGGTTCCCATATCATTTGTTTCTCGGACACTGCAGCCGCATGAGCTGAACTACACCATTAGTGAGAAAGAGATGGCAGCGGTGGTTTTTGGCATAAGTAAACTTAAATTTTACCTCATAGGTCGACATTTTGTTATTGAGACGGATCATTCAGCGTTGTGTGCTCTGATGAACACCAGATTCTCCAACAATAGAGTATATCGATGGGGTTACATTACAAAATAAGAGTTACTAAAGTGTAACGTGTACAATAAAATATGGACAGTGTTGAGTTGCAATTGTAATTAGGAATAAATAAAAGATTGTATGTTGATTGTATTTTGTGGTTTTATTGGGAGTGCGTAAACGATAGAATATGAGTGAATATAGATATCCAAAAGGAGATTCAAATGAGCTAGCCGGAAACAGTTGAAGAAGGCCGTTCAACCGAGGAAGAGAGGAAAACGGGTAAGGATTTTTTTTTGCATTATTTAATTTTTGAATTTTTGAGTTTTGAAAAATATATAAAATTGTCGAAACAAGAATTTATGGTTGGTTAGGATTTACCCGAGTACCACGGCAATCTTATGACGGTCCAACGTTGGGGCTCGAATGTTTTTTGAGAGAGTACTAGATCTTACCGGAGTTCTACGGCAATATATATATATATATATATATATATATATATATATATATATGTATTTACTGTGGATTTATAGGGTACAATGGATGTTAGTTAGATTTGATGATTATTTATGGCAGGGTGAACGATAAATATAAGCATCAATTAGAATTTAAGACGTTTTTTTAAACAACAGTATAGTATTTTACAAATGATATTAAAGTTTAGAATTAACTTTGCGTCGGTGTAAAATACCTGTAAATATTAATTACTAATATTAGGTAGGAAACGTAGTTTCGTAAGGCGTAGGGTAAAAGACTTGAATTTTTAGAGAAGTGGCTTGTAGGTTTAGTAATACGAATGCTTTCACTTTCTGTATATAGTAAAAATCGATAACTGAGAAAGGTGAATTTCTTAATTGCATAAAGAGTACATAAATTTAGCATAGGTTAGAGCTTTAATATTGGTTAACCTTGCAAAGATGTAGCGTAAGGTAGGAAAGTGTTGTCGTTAAACAATTTATAAACGGCTAAAGGTTCTAAGAAGGAACGTGCAAGCAAACAACTTATTTCTAGTTAAACGCTCAAAATCGTTATAAACAAACGAACAACAGTATTTGAGGTAGGGCTGTATAAATGGATCGATATTAGATAGAGAGGCCGTGTTTTAACATGTATTGAGGTGAGACAGAGTTTAGGAGTGCATTGACTTTAAAACAACTAGGGGAGATAAGGACTAATATAATGAACACATGAGAAACAGAGATAGTTGGCAGGAATACACATATACAAAAAAGATGAGTAATATTCGAGAGAGGGTAGATATTGTTAGAATATTAATATACTTGTAAACTTGAGAGAAAAGATGTAAAATACGAGTTAGGTAAAGACATAATAAACTATTAACTGGCATGGGGAAAATAGGAAAGGTACAAAATAGAAGACAGAACATTTTTGTAGGTACTATAGAGCGAATTCGACAGAATTTAATTAGATTGTCAGAGTAAAGCATTTATTTTGTATTCAAAATTCTTAGATTTTTGAGACGGTTGGAATACGGCGGCCAGATTTTCACTGAATTGTTGAAAGTAACGATACGATTTTTAAAATCGACGACGGTTGAGTGTTGTGTGTACGATTGCTTTTGAGAATTGTGAACCGTTGTACAAATTTACAAAGAAAGTTTGTTTGTAGTAGTGGTATGTTTTAGGAAGTGAGCTAAGTCGGGGGATTTTGGTGTATATAAACCACCGAGAAACGGTGAGTCGCTCTCGCTTCGAACAACTTCAGTACATGAGTTAAGCGACTAGTAAGTTTTGACGTTTTATTGAAATTATTTCAATGTGCACAAGTTAGCGTATTGTTGAGATACAGTTTAATTGTTTTTGAAATATACTTTGAAAAATTGAAGCATGATGTACTGTAAGTATAAATTGCTTTTATAATTTGGTGGCTGGTGCTGTTTAACACTCAAATGGAATATTGGATGTAAATGGAACTTTGCTGATGTGTGGAGGATTGGAGCTATTGTAGATGTTGTTGATACCAGTACGTGCAGTCGTTGAGGTCAGCGATGGTTTAATGATAGATACCTGTTGTGCTACATTCCAGGTAACTGAATTTTTGTAAAAACTTTTATTTTTGTGATTATTTGGTGTTATGACATTCTGTGTTTTTGGGGGCGTATTTTGGTCAATCCTAATGACCAAGAAATTAATTATTTAATAGTTATAATGAATCATTTCAAAGTATGTTGAGGTCAAAATTTGTGTCATAAAATAATTGTATATTTTAACTGCTTATGTAAAGGATAAATGGGTTTTAGGTGATTTTCAGTGCAAAATAAAATTTAGCACAAGTGCAAAAGGGTTTACTATGAGCTGTTATTAGATCAGGGTTTTAAAGTAAGGTTATGGTTAAGCCTAGTTAGTTTCAATATTTATTAAATCTAGAAAATGTGTTTTAAAAGAAATTGTTCTAAAGTAAGGATGGTTACTATGTAATCTATGGGCGAAACAATAATAACAGGAGGAATATTTTTTGGTATAAAATTTTTTATTAGAATAAATGGTGATAATTTTGTGTAGTCGAGTTTTCCTTCTTCAAATAGTAGCACAGTAATTGCAGAGAGCCGCTGAGAAGCCGTGGTATATATCCCTGAGAAAGCAGCATTTTAAGCAGTGTAAAAATCTAGAAGTTTTTGCGTCCAAAAAAAGTAGCAGCTTCAGAGGATAAAATAAGTATTGAAGTTGAAAGTGAGTTAGGAGGAGTTTTTGTTTTTCAGGTAGATTTCAGAGCAAAAATGACATTCAAATTGTAAGGCACGAGTTTGTACTGAAAGAAATTTGCAGCAGAGGATGGCGACCCGAACGTGAGGGGCTCGAATTCAAATAAATTTTATTTTAGGAAACTGACCATCCTGAGATTAAAGGCTTAATTGTCTTGTAAAATTTTTATTAATTTTATTGAGTGTGTTGGAATTATTTGGTGTGCGAGTGGTGTGTTGTGAGCGAATGTTAAGGAAGGAGTGGTTAAGGAGTGAAGGAGTGGAGATAGGAAGTGACGATAGTGCACTGTTTGATAAACCAGTACAATAAATGGAGGAAGCAGGAGGTAGAAAGGATCAGACGAGGACAGAATCGGGAGAACAAGGAAATGAGTTAATTTTGAGGATGTTAGAGGAAATGCGACTAGGTAGGGAAAAATCAAACGGAAGTTTGATCAGATGAACGAAACATTAAGTGGAGTTAGGGAAGATTCGAATAGGAAATTTGAACGAATGAATGAACGTTGAATGGAGTTAGCGAAACATCGAGGGAGAAAATAGAAAAGTCAGCTAAAAAGCTTACTGAGTTTAAAAATAGTTTTACGATGAAAATGGAAGAAGTATAAACAAGGGTAGATAGGAATGAGCGAAATATAGTATGTCTGAGGCAGGAAATAGGACAATTAAACCCGAGGTTAGAATTTTTGTGAGGAAGCAATCAATGGAAAGACGACTGAAGCGACAGATTCATGTAGGGATGAATTAGGACTGGTTGAAAGAGAAGTAGGTGGCATAAAACAAAATATAACATTTTTAACGGGAAATGGTTCGAAATTCTTCACAGGTAATATGTCTTTAGATCAGCAAATGAAGTTGTATAGGAATAATCGGGTCAACCTCCAGATTTTTATAGATAGTCTTAGGAATTTAGTTTTTAATTTATACGATGAACAGGTTAAGCTAAATATTGTAAAAGCTTTATTACAAGATAACGCCGAAGCCTTGTACAACTTGGTAGGCTAGAATATTGAATCGTACAATGACTTTGAGGATAAGCAAAGCATTATTGGGGTGATCATAAGCAAGATCAGGTGCGGGACGACTTGATTACCGGGAAACACAAAGGTGAATTTGCAGGATCAAGAGAACAGTACACCATTCGAAAATAAAGTGTCGCTGAACAATTGAGTTCGCCATTAATGGACCAACAAATAATCAAATATCTTTCTAGGCGTTTTGAAATTGAAGTTAGGCAACATGTGGAGTTGCAAAATATCGCTGAGAAAGAAGCATTCTTAGAATATCTTCAAAGGTTTGATATGTGAATACAGGACGACCTAGAGATAATAGGGAGAGAAATCTTAACCTAATTAGATGTGTATGAACCTAAGTATATGGAAAAAGGTTGCGAATGATGCTGGGAGTAGAAGAAATGTAGTAGTCTAGAGGTATACCCTATACGCCAGAAAGAGGTGATAGGTTTGGTTATTCCGAAGGGGAATACCTTGATTGGCGTGTAGTGTTGTAGAAATATTGATTTATTGGTTACAATTAAACTCCAAATTAACTCTCTATAGATTACAAGAAATGGCAACTAAAATTGTTATAAAATAGTTATATGCAGTTGTAATTAACCTTCACAGTATTAGAATCTAAATGTTTTATCTCAATGTACAGCTATTCTAAACGAACTAATTTTTTCATTAAGATTCTAAAATAAAAGTAATACAAGTGTGTTCATACTAGCAAAAAATCTTGTTTTCTGTAGGCAATGCTTTCATTGAAAAGTTCAAATAATCTTTTCTTTGACATTTAATTTGGTTTTGAGGTCTGCAAACTAGTGACTATTAATTGAACGTTTTCAAAAGATATTTGGCAGTTATATGTATTGAGAAATCCACATGGAGCGTGGCTTTGTAATTGCCCTAATTGTTAAGCGCCTATTTTGGAACCCATTAACCCTTTTAATGACGCAGAGCTTTGTATGTAGGTTGTTCTAACTCCTGACAGATTTTTCATTTATTTTTGCCGTGAAAGATGAAAATCGTTTAGCTTGATTGCTGCGTCAATGCTGTTAGAAAATCACATTTCTCTATTAAAGTGCAATTTGTTCAAACTAGGAGAAGCAGCTTAGTCTGCTATTAATTTAATAGCTTATGCACAGAAATTATAAAATTATCGTATATCGTTAGCTGTTTCCAGAAACACAAGCTATTGATGATATAATCGCAAATTTCTCCCAGTTTAGAAATAAATTTTCTTTAAGAGCAAATAGGAAGTAGAGTTCCATATAATTTACTGGAAAGGATGTTAGATTAGTTTTGGTAACAAGATTTAGAAAATACGTTTAGGTTAACTACTTAATGTCAATTTTATAGGATTTATGTTAGTAAGTTATAAAATAGAACGAATATTGAAGCATTCAATAGTTAAATAAACACAAAATAGTGATGCTATTCGAATTTTAATATGAATAAAGGTATACTTATTAGCTTGGTTCGAAATGATCATTTAGGCTATGCAGAAAAGTCTAAGTTATTATTTCATCTTATTAACTAATATTAATATTGGAGGATTGCAAAATAAAAGATCTGAATCGACAATAAACCGTTCGCATCGTTACCGGACGACCATCATTACCAAACCATTAATCTTCAATTGATCTGATACTGAAGAAACGGCCTTTTATTGTCATAAGTCAAAAATGATTGTGCTTCACTTCTTGTCTCCAATCCCCAATTCCTCCTCTACGATGTTCTGACCCTCCCTATTATATTTTTGATAACGGCGCACAATAGTGGATTGATTCCAGTTAAGAAGATTAACGAAAGACCATCTTTCCGCAAGCAAGTCCATAATTTGAATTCGTTCGAATTCGTTTAATTGACGGTAATTTTTGTATTGCCGCACTTGTGGCTTAATCACACCCTCAAAACAAGATAAATGACAGAACCACAAAAAAACAATAAATGAATCAACCAAAATTTGCAAGCGATATACTTGACAACAACGTTGGAAGCAATTAAAGAAATGTCAAATTCATTACATCTGAGTATGATTTTAATGTATGACTACATTTGAAGAGTTAAACGTTTCTGCCATTGATTAAAATATTCCTACACCTTCCTGGTATTGAAATTTCCATATGACTGAAAATGTTCATTAACAGTGTTTATTTGATTATTGAGTAAACAGCAGTTGTACCTGCGTAAAAAAGAACTATTTTTGACGTTGTGTAGAATTTTGGTAAATAGTTAGTTAATATTTCAATTTGTAAATAAACAGCACACTATATGTACTTATGGTGCCCTATCGTCAAGATAACCGGTGTAAAATATACTAATTAACGAACGAGAAATTTTTATCGATCCTATTTTAGTTTAAGCAAGTGATTATCCATAGTCAAAATCAGGAAAGAATAAATGCACGTCATAGGTTTCTGAATTAAAAAACGACATACTTTCAAATCTTATGCATTAAGTATATTCCGATAGATCTTTTAAATATATTGTTAAGGGTTACACTTTCTTCCACAATACGTGGCGCATGGCTCAGGGGGTTTTACTATATCGTTGAGTGTACTCTTAACGTAGCACTGCAATTAATTACAGTTGCGGGATCGCCTATCAGTCACCTACTTCTACACGACTTGTTTATTTGGGGGCTTCCACCAGTCACCACTCTGGTGACAATAACTAGAGGAACATAGTCCTCGTTACTCTAATGACCACTCAATTTAAGCTAGGGTAAGAATGATTAGAATAAAGCTAAAGTATGATACATATAATAAATAAGCGAGCAGTATTTGTACAGGATCAGCCTTAAAATTAAGTTACATAAAAAGATTACTTACATGCTAAGAAGTATTCGCCGCCTCCCTTAAGGGGACGTGCGGTTCGCTGCTTGACTACATTTTAATACTGTGTTAATATGACCACTTAGGTCACTCGGAGACAGACTAACTGACAGAGCTGAAAGAGCCCAAAAGAGAGAGACCCTGTTAGCCAGTGGCTACCACTTTTATAAACAATCATATCTAACATGATAAATGTTTCCCTGAAATATTAATGAGAACATACAGATAGTGGTTTGCCACTGGTTTACTAATCTGAATTTCTTGGTTGGCCGTATCGTGCGTGTTTCATGTTTCCTGTTAACTTTCTCGTGAGAATTGGTCATCAGGAAATATGACTGCATCGATATTGAACAAAGGCCAAAATGTGTATGACTAATACTAATTAATAATGGAATTGTAAATCAATACGTAACAATATGTCGTTTTTTAATTCAGAAACCTATGACGTGCATTCATTCTTTCCTGATTTCGACTATATAGTTTTTGCAATCTCTAAATAGACCTGCGTCATCGATGTTTGTGACGTCATATAGTGGCGACGTTGTCACTACCATAGAATAATAATACGCTTCGCCAAGAAGTGACACTCTTCATAAATTACATTGCTTTTGACGTACCAAAAACACATGACTTTCAGCTATTATTCTGTAGGTACACAGATACAGCAGGAAATTTAAAACCGTTGGGTTAGAAACTGCTTTAAACATTTAAATTGATTATTGTAAGTAAAACTGCATAATTTAGGTTCCAACGTAATACAAGAACCTATTGAAGTGAAATTACAACGTAGAACAAAAATAGTACAATCAACTAAAGGGAGATTGAGGAATATACCATAGAAAAATAATACACGGCGCAAGCGTGACTGTATTATTATTCTCTGGATATAACAACAAAATAATGACGGATTTTAGATATCCGCCAAAATATTTGGTCTTCTTAAAAACGTCGAGTGTCATTTCTTGTGTAATTATTCTATGTCACTACCAAAAACTGTTACCATGTGAATATAATAACGCTATCGGTAGCATACGGCTGTTGAAAATATTAAATAGTAGGTGAGAAATGTGATTAAAGACTTTTTAAAATGTATTTTTAAAATGATTTTCTATTGACAATATTGAAATTTAAACTTTTAAAATTACTAAAGATGTGATTAACCTGTGAATTTTTAGTGCTGAGCATATTTTATATATGATTGCTAAATTCTATAAATCTTAATCGTATAGCCATATGCGTATTTTACCAGACACGAGGCAATAGCCACATACGTTCAAGTGGTTATGCTATTGAATTATAAAGTGGACTACTAATCACAAAACACCCATAAAGATAAAAGAAACTACAATAGAGAGGGAAAAACTATTACAGCGCTCAAGTGGATGCCCCCGGCAACTATTTGGTAAAGGCGAGAAATTCGAATTCGTATGGTAGCAGATTTTTAGCATAAAACTTCTTAAAAGAATAAGAAGGTGCGTAGACATTTAAAATGCAACATAGGTATACTCACTTGATAACTTATTCCCCTAATGGAGCAACAGTAAATCAATAAATATACCAACAAACAAACTAATTCAACATTTAATTTGCTTTTCAATAATTTAAACATAGTGTACAGGCTTAGGTCTAAATATAAGCATTTCATGTATTTAATATTTTCGTAATTTGATTGGGCAGATTAATTATTGCTACGTACAATTATGAAGATACAAGTGAATTGTTTGTTGTTTGTTGTTGAGAACACCAGCCTGCGGGTGAGGAGAATATCCTCGATAGTGTTTAAAGCAACAATATAGTAAATTGTAGGTTGGGAAGGTTCACTTCAGCCTAAGTGGTGAGGAGAATATCCTCTGAAGTGTTCCAGAACAACAGCTAATTATTTTTTAATTACAGGTTTCCTACTGATGATGACCACATAGTGGTCGAAATACGTATCTAGTAATTTAAATATTTTTTGTGGTAAGGGTTTTTATTTAATTTTATTTAAATTGTGCCACAGTGTTCCTATAAATTATCAATCTTTGATAATTTTTGCAAGATGTTTCACTGAATGTTTTTCCGATATGTTGATTATAGTAGGTCTTACACCCCATACATTCCGACTGCATTGAATATGCAGTGATACGGAGACCGCACGTCTGTATTTTTCAACCAGCAGTTCCACTTTAAAAACCTTTGACGGGTTATGCCTACAATTTTAAACATTACTGATATGTTGCAAAGCACATTATTTTGACTTACCTACATCGTGACAAGTTGAATAAGCTTTTAGTTTTATAAGAAACTGCTTATTTAGTATTGAGTCGCATTAGAGATACCTAAAGTGTATGACGTGTCTCAAGTTTCCGTGTCGAATTCGCGATAACTTTTAGTATTATTAGTTCGCATAATAAACAATCATTAGTTTTAATATTTAGTGTATATCATTAGTCCATAATGTAGTGCAGTTATAATTATAGTTGTAAGTTAATTAGTTAAAATCAGTGCATAAACAATAACAACCTGCAGCCACTAACTTTATGAAAACCGGCAAAATACACAAAATCAACGGAGCAATAAATCGTAAGAAAAAACACAATGACAAACCAGAACTCAATAGTGATGTAAGAAAAATAAGAAATATTATTGCGCCAAATAACAAAATAATTAGTGACACCGTTGAACAAGTGACAACCACATTCTTAAATTCGCTAAATACCATTGTGTTCAAAGCTGTAAACAAAAAGCTACAAGATAAAAATTATACGGAAGTGAAAACAGTAGTGGATCACTCTAAGGAAAATGTAATTATTGAGAATGCTACAAATGCAAGTGTGCAAGTCATTAACACGCAAAATTCCGACAAAGAAACGGCAATGCAGGTAGATCCCAAGGATAACCACCCTCAGAAAGAATGTGAGAATGCCCTGTGTAAAGTCACGGACGCAAAGGTGAATGATTCATCAACAATGACTAGCACCACCGCAATAAATTCCACTTTTATGAACAATTTTAGAGCAAAAGGTATCACAATCCGTGAAATTGATGATGAAGGTTTTAGTAAACCTAAAAAATATGCAAAATCTAAAGACAATCCAAGCAAAATAGAAATAGTATCTGGTAATCGATACGATCTCTTAAATACACAGAAAGCTCAAGATGTACCGGATAAAAATATGGACTATAGTTCAGAAAGTGAAAGTGATAGCGTTAGTAACTTTGATAGAACTGAAATTCGAAGTAAACCGCGCAGTGCTAAACCGTCGCCTCCAATAGTAATACACGGTAAAGCCATAAACCATAAACAACTTATAACTAATATAAATAACAGGTTACATAAGGGATTTATAATAAAATACACTTAAAATAATACAAATATTCTCATAAAAGACAGAGAAGAGCGCAAAGAATTTATAAAATATATGGAGACTGAAGACACTAAATTCCACACATTTGCAGACTCGGACGAGAAATCGCACGCGTTCGTGATACGCGGACTAACAAGTGACGTCGAACCGGAAGAAATTGAGCAAGAATTGATAAATAAGAATATCCCTGTAACAAACTGTTACCAAATGAAAACTAAATTTACACCTCTGTTTCTAGTAATTACAACGAACGACATCACACTTAAAAAGTTGCAAACCGAAATTAAAAATGTCGTATACACAAGGATTTCGTGGGAACGACAACATAACAAAAAACGCATCACCCAATGTAGAAGATGCCAGCAATGGTCTCACGCTACAGGGAACTGTAGAGGGACCATACGTTGCGTCAGATGCGCGGCGAAACATTGGACGTACACCTGCACCAAAACACGAGATACTCCTGCAAAATGCGCAAATTGCAATGGTCCTCACCCAGCTAGCAGCGAGGAATGTCCGTAATACATTAAAATAATTAAAAAAGTAACAGAAAAAGTACTTAAGACAACACCTACATTTAATCAAACAAATAAGAAACAAATAACCCCAGATATCAGAAGCAGGGTGCAATTCCCAAATATCTCAACCAACGTAAACCCATGGAAAACACAAAACTATTCCCAACCTCAACAGCAGATACCGGGAAAAGCAACAACTAATCCAAAAGGCGCAGAAGAGTTTCAAGAACTAATTAAAGAGCTGGGAGAGTTGAACAAACTAATTAATGTAAAAGGCATGCTAAGAGCCGTCAAAGATTTAAATGGTATTTTAAAAAACTGCAACACACCAATTGAAAAATTGACGGCATTCAACAACTTTGCTATAAATATAAACCAATATGGATTATAAAGCCAAAATCATGACCTGGAATGCAGACGGACTGTTGGGTAAACTAGGACAGTTAATACACTTTATAAAAACAAACAATATAGACATTGCACTCCTAAACGAAACAAAATTAAAAAACTCTCAAAATGTAAAAATAAGAGGATACACCATCCTACGCAAAAATGGCATTAATAACACAGGACAAGGAGGCGTAGCCATAGTGATTAAAAATAGTGTATCATATTGTGAAGTGGACATACCCCAAAGTAGTATACAAACATTAGGTATTAGACTGGTAAATAACACATCTTTAATCTGTGCATATAACTCCCCCCAGAACAATTTTAGTGACATAGATCTCATAAACATAACTAGTGTAAGTAACAAAGTAGTGTTAGTTGGTGACCTTAACGCAAGATACTATACGTGGAACTGTCACAAAAACAATCGCAACGGACTCACTCTACGAGAATTTGTAAATAAAGACGCTTTAGAAATAGTATACCCGGACACTCCCACACTATACCCATGGAACGGCACAACCCCCACAACAATAAATATCCTGGTAATCAAAAACATTAACTACATAATGACACCAGAATCACTCCCAGAACTTTGCTCAGATCACAATCCAGTTCTCTTCAAAATAAAAATACAATCACCGCCAAATTCATTTATAAGGATAAGATCATATAAGCACATCAACTGGAAACGGTTTAGGGAAACGCTAGACGATTACATCCAGTTAACCACAAATTATGAAACTCCTACGGAGCTAGACGCTAAAGTGAATGAATTCACACAATTGATACAGAAAACCGTTCAAAAACACACCAAAATAATTAAAATCGATCCAACCAAAGACGATATCCCAGAAGAGATAAAAGACACGATAGTAATCAGAAATAGAATTAGGAAACGCTGGCAGCAGACAGCAGATCCACTAATAAAAGAACTACTTAAAAGTTATAACACCATAATAAAACACAAATCAAAGACCAAAGAAATAAAGTATGGACAGAAAAACTCGAAGCACTAAATCCACATGATAGTTCGCTTTGGAAAATTACAAAAGCCCTTAAAAAGTCTTATCAACCTATCCCACCACTAAAGATCAATAATGAAAGATATATTACAGACAAGGAAAAGGCTAACATTCTCGCAAACCAATTCGAAAGCGTCCACATCTCAACTCCCGATGAAGCACAGCATACAAGAATACACAACGAAGTGAACAAATTTCTATTAGAAATTGATGCACTACAAGAAAAAGAAATTGCAGAACTCATTACAAGCCCGCGGGAAGTCGCTATATTAATCAAAACACTTTGAAACAATAAGGCACCAGGTGAAGATAACATACAAAATATTGTAATCAAAAACCTGTCCAAAAAGGCTATTCTACAAATAGTTTATATCATAAATGGAATGTTTAAGCTGCGATATTTCCCACAAAAATGGAAATCAGCAACAGTTATACCTATACCAAAACCAGGCAAAGATAGACAAGACCCAACTGCATATCGTCCAATCAGCTTATTATCTACCTTGGCAAAACTAAGTGAGAAAATTATACTACAAAGACTAAACACGGCAGAAGAAAAACTCAACATTACTCAAGATTGCCAATTTGGATTCAAGAAAGGACACAGTACAACGCAACAACTAGTAAGAATCACAACTGACATTATTAACAATTTCAACAAGAACAAGGTGACGACTATGACACTACTGGACATACTAAAAGCATTTGACAAGGTTTGGATTCCCGGCATAATTTTTAAACTAATAAAACTAAGATTCCCAAAACCCCTTATCAAACTAATACATTCATACCTTACAAATCGAAAATTCACCGTCAAAGCAAACAGCACTTTCAGACATTAAAACAATTAACGCCGGAGTCCCACAGGGCTCCACACTTGGACCAAAAATATTCAATATTTACATGCAAGACATTCCAGAATTCACTCGGACTACAATGGCACTATACGCAGATGACACGGCTATATACGCACACTCTGACATTGCAATAGTAAGTTCACAACAAGTACAATTTCACTTAGACATCTTGAAAAGACAGAAGTTATCACATTCGCTAGAAAATTCAAAAACACCAAAACATTCAAACCAATAAAAATTAACAATACAGATATACAGGACACAGATACAGTTAAATACCTAGGCGTACATTTAGACAAAAGACTTAATTACAAACATCACATTAAACAGACTATTAGAAAAGGCTACGCAAGTACTAAGGCATTATACCCCTTACTTGCAAAAAATAGCAAAATGTCCCAAAAGAACAAAAAATTAGTGTATACAGCAATAATTAGGCCGATCATAACTTACGCCGCACCGGTCTGGTACCAATGCAAAGATTCCAAAATAAATGCCTCCGCTTAATTACCGGACGGGACAGGTACACAAGAATTCGAAATCTACACGAACTCGCAAAAATTGAAACACTAAGAACTTACATTGACAAGATAGCACAAAAATTCTACAGCACAAAACTTCAGAATAATAGACTCCTAGAAAACATAACTTTAACTAGACAACACAACACTCAATACCATATCAAGCACAAACTACCATATCAAAACTTACCAATATTTAGCGAGCAAGTAACATAGGCAACAAGCCCAAAACATCTAAATGTAGGTTTTTTACTCATCTAGTTTTCCTACAAAAACAACACACACATCAAAAACAAGCACAGACAACTGAGAACAGCTACTGTATAGCAACATTAGTAAAGAAGGACAAATAAATACGCAGAAAAGGATGTGAAGCCACAAAGGCACGAACAACCTGAAAGAATACACCCTAACATATATTTATGTTATATTGTTATATCTGTAAATATTAGGTTCCTAAGAAGCTTTAATAAACTTGTTTTGTTGTTGTTGTTGTTGTTGCTTATTTAGTACCGAAGTCATCCTACAATATTATTCTTTTTCTTGGAACTGTTAGATGTTTTATTTAACAGATATAGTAATACGACACGTTGTCTAAAATTTTTGCAAATATTTTTCCAAATTCTTTAATATTTACTTTTCAAATTTTGCTCATTTGCTCATTCACTTCTTTGTAGTAATTTGGGTTTTTTGTAGAAGAAGAGAAAATTAATTCAGCCCCATTTAGTAATCATTTACATTTCGAGCACGTCATACTATGTACCTAAAAAACTATTTACATTATACTGTATTAAGAGTATGTAGGTATGACACTGTAGTGATCCGTACTATTTCCTTTGTCGATCCTTCTTGGTTGATAATTATTGCAAATATTATAATATATATTTTCATATTCGAGAGTATTTTCAACAGCACGGTAACCACTTCCAGGTTTCCGAACGCACTCCGTGACGTCAGAATTGACCGTTGTAGGGGCGATCGATATTGTATACAAGCTTTAACTAGACTTGATTTTTAGATTTCAAAATGGAAGATTGAATAGCTTCACTTGGTGGTTTTATTAAAGGCAATTTTAATTATGTGCTATTCTGAAGTTATCTTATTACATAGGAGCTTGATTAATTGTTTAATGTTATTACGTTGTGTATTAAAATAGTAATTGAATTAATAATCCAATTGTTATTCATATTTTTTGTGTGTAATTTGTAATGCCACATGATATTGTTTAATTCTTATATGCACATTTTTAGCTAATAAAATTATAATGAATAATTCTTAACTTTTGCTTACTAGATCGAATATATTTTAGCATGCCTTTATATAAAAACTTAGCGCCTGAATCTGGGCTTGTATTTATGCTGTAGAATTTTGATATGTATTTGTTACATGCATATTTCATCATTTGTTTTCAACGTTTTAATGATTTGTTATGCTTATTTAAATGTTTTATTTTCAGTTTTAGTTGTGCGTTTATAACTGTATAATACATATCTCGATTTAAAAACTAATCGTAAGTTAGTTTGATGTGATCTGACGAAATTATAACCCACAATTCTATCGGTAACCAATATTGAGATTTATTATTCTTGTTACGATGTGATTATAGCAAACCTCTGCTACGACCCCGTATTAACGCATTTTCATAATGACTATGTAGGAGAGGGTCGATTCAATTTGTACCCTTTGTTTAGTACTATCATAGCATATGTTCATGTTTGTTTATAAATATTTGTTTTGTCAGTATTTGTAGTAATGTTTATGCAACAATAGAATGTTAGACATTGTGAACCATATTACCAAACAAGGTGGAAACTGTTAATGGTTTGTATGGAAAAGGTATATGTTTGAGCGTTTGTTTAATTTACTAACATTTTATGACCGTGTGGGGTGCAACATTGGTACTCAAGGTCCTTACCTTTCCGGTGTTTCGTTTTCAACTTTAGCCAGATAGTAATGGTTCAGCCGTCACTAGTACCTTCTAGAAAAGATTAACTAGACTACACAAACATTTTTTCAGTCTCATATGTAGAATGTCTGAGTAACAGATGACATCCCGTAATATTAAAAGTGCACAAGGTGCTTATTCGCGCCCCATCCTTGGAGTGGTGTATCTATGCAGCTAGAAGCGCAGGGTTGTTGAGGTTTCATCTGCCGATACTCTTTCCTCAGCGCTAACCCAGGCAGTCCGGCACTGATTGCTCTTGTCATTTATGTATAATTGATGGTATCCTTATTTTGAGGTTATCATATAATAATTAAAGTAGGGTCGTTAACTATTGTAGTTTTATTTCAAACCTTCCCGCCTTAACGTCATCTCAGTGTGTGTATTTGGGTTAAGTTTAGGTCACACAACATAGGTGTCATTAGCCACAGCCACAAACAACTAGATCACGAGGTCAGGTATTGTCAAAAGCGGGCGTTCGTTCATCTGCAGGTAGGTTAGAGTACAGATTTGTAGCTACGACCAGGTGCGTTACATCACTACATTAACCTTTTTCGATCAATTTGTGTGCTCTTAACTGTTTTCAAATCACTACTCTGCTAGGAACGGCTTACGACATCATTCTGAAAAAGCCATGTTTCGTCTAAAAACACAAAACTCGTACAGATTCTCTTCTTGTATTTTCATATCTTAAGAATCGAATTCCATTAATTCCTAGTATTTAGCATTCCATTCCAGACTCTTCTTGGATTACTTTTAACCATTTAAGATTCATACCTGTGCAAGCTTTCAGGTTCATTTATTCAGCAATGCCATTTCGTAAAGTCAATCGTGACCCTGAAATTTACCTTTACCGATCAATATGCAAACAACCCTAACATTAATATAGATCCATTTCAACAGAAACATAAACCTACTTTTTATCATATAGAAATTTTACCATTAGAATCATTCAGATGTAATCATCCTCCAGACTACCCTCGCTTTAGATTCACCAGTTTTCGAGCCGTCCACGTTAACTGATTTTAGAACCGCGAATCTAAACACCCGATTTTCACCCGAAATTACACATAAATCTTTCTCCACACCCCGAGATAAATTACCTTGTTTGGACAAAAAAATTTTTACCCCAATTTTTAAAAACCACCATCCCCGGAGCTCCCATTTTGATTTTTCAATTTTGAGCGTTTTATAAATTTCCCAATGTTTTTAGTCTAAATTTTAAAAACCGAATCTGTAAAAGATTTAAAACGAACCCCACCATTTTACCCCCAAAATTATTTTCCCGCATAATAAAAAAACCCATTCTTAAAACTTTTTATTACAAAAATTTTTTAAAACAGTTTAAATTTTAAAACATTTCTAAATATATTCACAATTTTTTTTTAACCTAGAACTTGTCATATCGGGTTATTAAATTTATTTATTTCTAAAAGAGCACCTTTTCCAAAGACCACCGGACCGCATTTTCAAATTTCGTTTTGCGCATTTTCCAAGACCTTACAATTTTGTTACGAAACGTTTCCCCATTTTTTGGTTGTTTCACCGGTAGTTTTCCCCATTTTTGGGAAACGCCAGATTCGCAGGCTTTTACTGCGGTTTACCATTTTTAACAATAAATCGTCCGCCCAAAAGAAATGGGCATTCGTCCACTGGCGTTTTTATCGAAGCACCATACTTGTTAAAGCGTCTAACCTTTCCAACCACGTGCTAGTGCGGCGTGCATTTTTGCTTTGCCAAAGGGGCAAGATTTTTTCCTTTGAAATGCAACACACATTTCGGGGCGTAAAGCCTTTAAAGTGGCAGTAATTTACCTTAATGAATACCGGCCCTTTGGTCGCAGAAGGCCTTTTAAAAACAAAACCGAAGTCCCACAGTTTAAGACTTTGCGCGGCGGCAACCTTGGCATTTGCCCACGCAGCTTGGGCCGTTTGGACACCGGATGGAAGCACCCAAAGTTGCCAAAACGTTTGCAGAAATTTTATAAAAACAAAACCCACTTAAACTTGCTTTAAGCAACTAATTATAACTAAAGATTTATTTTCGACCGTTTAGACCCTATGAATGAAACCAAGGTTTCAAAACCGGAAAAGTTGAGGATTCAGCAAACAAAGACGCTAACCTGCGCCGCCAATACTTTACCCAAAATTTTCGGGGCCTTTTTTTCCCAAAAACCCTTTTAAACCCCGGCCCATGCAAACCCTTGGGGTTTTGCCCGAAAATTTTTAAATTACCAAAACTTTTTAACCATTTTTAAAGTTTTCCCATTGGGTTTTTCCCATGGGAAAAGGAATTTTGGGGGCCCAACCCTAAAACCCCTTTTAAGTTTTTCCCCCCCCCAAGAATTTTTCCCCCCGGTTGCACTTATTTATATTTACATTACGCAGTTAAGATCACTTTTAAGATCTTTCCCAATAACAGATTTTAGGGTTTCATTACAGTATTTTAAACAATCACATTGCTCATCTTGTTTAACCAATTTTAAACTGCACGCACGTTTCACTAGAAATGTAACCGTCGGTAACACGTACCTTGTCAACCAAAGCGCAAGTTGAAGTCAAGACTTAAAACGGAATGCAAACCACGATTTCAAACCAACATCCCATACTTCCGTATGAATTAGAAGATGCTTATCTTCTCGATAACCATTTTATACAACATCGCATAAAGCGACTTGTACGACAACTTACAGAGTACTCCAAGCATGACCGCTATAGAGCAACCGCAGTTGACCGCACAGCTACGTTCACGCGCGCACTTGCGCTACCCGCAGCTCGGTCACAGCCTTTAACAAGACACTTTACTACCATTAACAATGTTATCACATCAAATTTATAACGACAGGATCATTAAACCATACACAACAGAAAGCAGTCCTTTCAGGTGCAGTGTTTTACCTTACACTTTACCAGTTACAGAACTTTATCTTTTCTACAGTTACTACAACAATTTCAGCAAATGAAATCGAGTCCTCTAGAAATGTGATTCCCATCCACCATCGTATTTGCAGCTAATCACCCATATCCCATTATCATCGCAGGTTACATGATTATTATTTGTCACGTATTGAGTCTCTCACACATTTCACATCACTTTGAACAGCTCCTTGCGACCGCACTGTTGTAGAAAAGTCATCCCTTTTACGTAACCGTGCAAGCACATTTTTATTTTAATCGCCTTTGCATATTTTTGCGGCCCCATAGGTCCCACGAATACGAGTAGTCCGAATCTCCAATAAATTAATGCTCGATCTTAATTCCACCTCGAAATAGAAACTCGCAATCATCCCTTCCGCCCCCCTAAATTTCCAAAATTTTCGAAACAAATTTTAACCTCCAGGAATCCTTTAAAAATTCCAACCCAAGCACGGAAAACTATTTTGGCCTAAAATATCCCTTCCCTCTGCGCCCATTCTTTTTGCTTGAATCAGGCCCTTTTAACCTAACACCCATTTCCCATATTTACACCAATTTGAAAAATTTTTAAAAGGGCCTTTCCCAAATTTAAACTTTTAAAATTTTTTTCTTTCCAACGAACCCTTTAACCCCGGGAAAAATTCCAACACCCTTTTCCCCATTTCCGGTTCTTTCCAAAATTTTACCACCTTCCCCTTTTCCGAAAAGAGTTTGGGACCAAAAATTCCCCAAAATTCCGCACTTTATTTTACCCATTTTTTCAAACCCAAATTTAAAATTTTAAAAACTTTCCCAAACCCATTGGGAGCAAAAAAATTTTTAAAACCCACCCCCGACCCTGCAAACCCCACCCCAAATTTAAAATTGAGACCCCTTTTCCCCAAATTCTACCCCTTAAAAACTTTTTCGTCAACAAACCTTTTTCCCCCCAAAAATCCCTACCCAAAAACCATTTCCTCCCAACTTGAGGGAAAAAAAAACCCGGTACCTCTTTTAAAAAACCCCTTTCCAACATTTAAATTTCAAAACCCCACCCGAAAATTTAAATTTTCCCACAAAAATTTTTTAAAATAACACCGGTTCGTAAATTTAATTTTTTTTTTCCATGGTGCCGCACGTAATTTACCGTAAACCAACCCAAAGGAAAGGGCTAGTCGACAATTTCCATTCAAGGTTGAAAATTAATCTCCAATTTGACCCGTCCGTTCGAAATTTCCAACATTTTAAACGCAGGGGAATTTTAAACCCGGGCTAAGTTTCCAAACCACATCCGGCACGCGAAACAACTTTTTGCGATTAAACTCATCCCTTCCTCACCCTTTGGCCTGAAAACGCGCCCTTTTCTAACCATAACCCACCAATTCCACTTTCTTAAATGTAACATCCGCTTTTTGGATAAATTGTTAGAGGCCTTACCATATTAACAACTATACATTGTTAACCACTTTCATTATCAACAACCACCATCTCCCGCCCACTTTAACACCATGGGCCTTCCAACCCTCTTCATCTTCCTAACATTTGTTAACAAAATCCGGCGCCAAATTAGAACGATGTATAGCAGTCCTTTCTTAACCATCTCATTTTACCAAAAACACTATTTCAACCATTTTTTAAATTCTCTTTTGTTCCAACCCGATACCCAAAGTTCTTAATGGAAACAACTATTAAAACCTTTCCCCGCATGCGCGATTACCCAACCTTTAGTAATGTGAATTGAAGCCCTCGTTTTACTTCAATTTCGCACATTTTTCTTTTAACGTTCTTTCCCGCCCAATATGCTCTTCACCAAATTAAACCGGACCCCATTAAACGTTTTAATTTCCACACTTTTGGCCAGGTTTTAAAATTATTAACATGACTTTTTAAGAAATTTATTTTCGACCAACAATTAATTTTCTAGGGAAAACGTAATAGATTTTAAATGACCACCATAAAGTTATGCTTTAAAGCCCACAAATTTTGCTATTTATTAAACCATTTAAAACCCGCTACCCAAGACATATGCCTTAGCAATTCCGAGAATCTAAAACCCCTGTCCCGCGTTTTAATGGAAAACCTATATTGCAACAGGAAGGGAAGGTTTAATGAGAAAACTTAAAAATTAGGAATTTAAATATATTCAATGGATTTCAAAATTCAAATTCAATATTAATTTAGGCCCCATGGTAATTGGTACTTAGGAATATGACCTTTTCATCTTCCTCATAAATAATTTATTAATTTCTGCGGTTCTCGGTTTTATCCATACATACCGGCAATACTCGTACCATCTTAAAGAATTGGAGGGATTTCATCCTTTGTTTCGAAGACAACAAACCCATGAGCCCCAGGATAACCCCTCCATCGGGAAAAGGGAACGACTGAGCGATTTTGGGATTATTTCGGGTAACGAAAATTTTAAAATAAGGAACAATTTTATATTTATTAAAAGATTCTGACTTATACAAACAAATTTAAAAATTTTGCCAAAATGAGTTTTAAAAATTTTTCATTTTACACCGAAACATCCTTCAAAGGTTTGTTTATTTTAAAAAAATTTTTTGCATTTAAAATTTAAAGAACCAAGCTTTTTCCTTTTAACCAATGGTTTAAACTAAAGCCTCGGTTTTTCGAAAGTAAAATGGGCCGAAGTAAAAATTTAAAGGACCCGAATCCAATAAATTCAAAATTCCTTGGCCTTTACAATTTTAATACAGTTTACTTTATTGATACAATTTTAGCAATCGATTTTTTTCTATTTTGAAATTTTCCCCAAATTTTGCGGTTATTTCACATGGGAATTAATTTTTTAAAGAAACTTTTTAAAGATCCGAAAGGTTTTATAGGTAAATATACAATGTTTAGCGGAACCCCTTTGCGTGTGGTGTACGCCAAGGTTACGAAAACCCGCATTCCTTAATTCGTCTTTGTTATCTGCCATTTTGATAAATACGTTTTAGAATAATCTTTTAAAAAGTATACGGATTTAGACCATCCTTTTCTGCAAGAACACCTACATAACTAAAAGTCTTTCTTACTAACCGCAAATGCATACAGCTTGTACAACCCGGATGTATCTAAGTCAGTCCATCGACACATAAAATAATCTTTTAATTCTTCCTCATTTTCTCTAATAAGATGTTCTTTGTCTAACACATCTTTGTATTGTTCGCGTATTGTCGCAGTGTTTTCCATGTAGTCAATTTTCGCCTTTTTGCATCCATTTCCTCTAATTCCAGTTGTCTTTTCCTTCCACTTACAGCGTATGGATACATAATGGGGCAATTTCCTTTAGCGTAAACGGATAGAGTTTACTACCAATATTTGTGCGTTTGTCACAACCTCTGGACGAATGTTGGGGTATTTATCAATCCCAATTCCGAAATGACTATTTCGTTTGGAATTGTAGAATATTGTTGCAGATTGTGTAAAATATGTACTACCTGCTTTAATGTAGCACTTGTGTAAGATTTTTATTTTATCTTGGCTGCCTTCCTCCTCTACTATCTCCAAATAATTTACCGGGTAAATAGTTAAAACTAAAGCCAAAGACATACTTTATCAATGTTTCCCTTTCTTTTGGTTTTCGGACAACAATTTTGCAAGCCCGTCAATTTCTTTTGTATTACCATTCCCCAATACACGTACTGTAGCAGGTTATTATTCGCTAAACAGCAGCTATTTTGTAGCTTGTCCGATAACTTACTCCACATTTTGGCAAGTGGTACCGAGTACATTGGCGCCTTTAGGAAGTATAACTTACTATCTTCCAATAAGGTTAAACAGTCTTTTAAGGGTTTATACACCCGTTCCGCACTGACATAATTCCAATTGCACAGTTGTATATTGTCGCTTCCAATCGCGTAATACCATGTTCTTTGGCCAAAGTAGACGCAAATGTTTCCCTTAAACGTACATCTGGACAACGTAAAAATCTAGTATATGATTGCCAAGTTGTTTATTAACACCAGGACTTGTTATCTGGCACACAAATTTGTTGTAAATCTTAATTCTTGCATTGGTTGTTAGCCATGTTAAAAACAATCAATCCCCCAGTTTTATCGTTGTCAACTATAATATTACACTTTTCTTCGTATTCTCCCTTATAGCAAAGTTATGCTTTGTGGTTAAATAATTACACATCTCCATCTTGCTAAATATCCCGCAAAATCTTGGGTTACATCCATGTCAAAAGATAGAAATAATCTTTTCGACTTCGTCTAATATATCTGGTAGTTCCTCCAATAAAGTTTCCAACTTAACATCTTGTAGTTCCACTTTGTATGGAACACATATAGGATTTTGGAATTTTTATTAATGCATTCGAGGTCTTCTTTTCCGATAATTTCTTTTACTCTCTGGCCCATCTTGTTAGTGCTTTCCAGAAAACAGAGCTTAGCTTTAACACCATGCCTAGCGGAAACAAATCGGTTGAACTTTCTTCGTAGATAGCTGTTAAATGCACCACAAATTTCTTTTTAGGATAAACATCCTTTTGTTTGCAGATGCTTGTTCGGTGTCAGAAAGGTCGCAAATTTTAACCAACATTATATTGTCACAAAATGGCTCTGTAATTGGGTGTGTAGTCCACCAGTCAGCATCTGTTCGCCTTCGACATAACAAATATTACCAATATCTTTTACCAGATTATTGTTGCACATATTTTCTGTCAACAGCCATAATCCAAATCGCTCATTTGTCGGTTTCACTTTATTCCCAAGAAGTTGAGAAACGTTAATCACCTTGGAGACGCTCATGTTTACCGTTCTAGCTACTACGAATACTAAATTAAATACGAAAAAATTGTTCTCTTACGTATTCTACAGGTGAGGACGTATATTGCCGAAGATAGTCGAATATGTTGTTATCCAACCTAAGCCGACAGGGATGCGCATCGACATATATCCGGATATATGTAGGATGTTAAGTTAGGGTGAAATTGCCCCATAGGGTGAAAGTACCCCCCACATGGCCATATGACCACATGACCAAACCCATGACCAATGACCACATGACCAATAATGACCATATGACCACATGACCATATGACCTAATTGCCTTTAATGATTTTCCATTGAAACCCCCAATTATTTTAATGAGTTTTTCCATTAAAAACCGGTGGACCAGGGAAAAGGAAAATTAATATTTCCCCGGGCCTAATTTGTAATTTTCCTTTCATAAATGAAACTTTTTGGGTTTTAATGAGAAATTTTTGGGGACGTGGCTGGTGGTGGCTGTTTGGTTTTATCGTGTCAATGGGGCAATTTCTGGGGCGTTCTGGGCTGTGGATGTTCGAACCAAACCCGGAAAGGGGCTCCGTGTCTGTGTTTTTTCGGTTTTTCGAAAGGGGAATAACGGCGCTTGTTTTCTGCGGGGCTGACCGAACAAATGATGGGGGAGGGCGTGGGCAAACTAATGTAAACCGGCTTTGTTGGGCGGCAGTAACCAGGTGCAATTT
Source organism: Platerodrilus igneus (assembly GCA_036346225.1). Classification (NCBI taxonomy): domain Eukaryota; kingdom Metazoa; phylum Arthropoda; class Insecta; order Coleoptera; family Lycidae; genus Platerodrilus; species Platerodrilus igneus. The sequence goes on along the minus strand of JARFIW010000165.1, from coordinate 7,611,522 downwards.
GAATGGTGGGTTCTTAATGTTGGTTGTTCAACCTACGCAACAGGGCGGCCGGGTGTTGGGCTAAAGGTCGGCTTTGTGCGTTTCTGGGCCGAAATAAAATGGGCAAAACAAATTTGTTCCTGCAAAGGTGGGAAACAGTTGGTTTCTTGGCGGAATCGGCAGGCGGTGTTCACCTTTGGGCCAAACGACTGTGAATGTTGGCGCGAAGGGGTCTGGTGTGGGTTGACCAACGGAACCGGGGATTTTAACTTATGTGGCTCTGGGCGTGTATGGCTTTAAAAAAGGGTTTGGGACGGCAATTTAAGGGGTTTGACGGACCGGGTTGGTGGCGGAAAAACGGCTTTGGAAACCCGGTGGATGGTGGGCTGCGGAAGGAGATGAAATGAGGGGAACACAATGCCTTGGGGCGGAAAATGCTGTTTGGTGAAAAACGGTTGGCTGGTTTCGGACTGCATGGGTTTGGCGAAAGAAGGGAAGTAATTGGTTGGAGGTGTTTGGGGTGGGCGGAAATTTACGTTTAAAGGGCCAATTGAAAGGGAAATAAAGTTTTTGGGAAAAAACAAAATTTTAAAGTTCCTTTTTAAAAACCGGGGGAAAAAATTTAAAATTTTCCGGGTTTTTCCTGGACAATTGGGGATTGAAAATTTTTGGGAAATGGGGTGAGGGTTTTTTAATGAAAAGGGAAATAGGCGGTTTTTGTTTTGAAAAAAGGGGGGAAAAAATTTGGGGTTTTTCGGTTTGGGAAATGGTTTTTTTCCCCAAAAAAACGTTGGGAGGGTGGGTTAAAAATTAAAATTTACTGGGTTAAAGGGGGAACCCGGTGGGGGAAAAAAGGTGGGGGTTATTGGGTCCCGGGGAGGTGGGGAAAATTTTTTGTTAAAAAGCAAATTAAAGGGCAAAAAAATTTAATTTGAAAAGGTTTGCGGGGGGTTTGGAAAATTTGGGAAAGGGATGGTGTGCCGGTGCTTAAAGGGGGTTAACTGTACGTGGGAAATTTTAGTTTAAAATGTGATATTAAAAGGTGGCCAAAGGGGGAAATTGGGCCTTTGGGGGGGTTTTTTGAAATGTTAAAAATTTGGGAAAAGAGGGAGTAAAAAGGTGGGAAGGTTAAATTCGGGAATGGGTTTGGGGAAACGGCATCAATTTTTGGGGAAATGGCACCGGTTTAAACTTATGCGGGAAAAGGAAAGGGGGTTAAATTTCGAAAAAAAAATTAAGGGACGAAGGGGGGCTTTGAGAAAAATGGGTTTGCTTTTAAAATTAGGTTTTAAATTTTTTATAAGTGCAAAAGGGAGGGATGGTTTAAGCCAGGGGCGGGGGGTTAGGGAAAAGGGGTGGGTTAAAATTTTTTAAATTTCCTGTTAAAAAAATTTGGGTTTTAATTTTCCAAAAGGGCCCTTTTAAAGGGTTTGCTACCAAAGTTTGAAGGGTTTTTAAATTTTGGGGGGTCCTTTTGACCAAAGGGTTGGTTTTTTTTGTTAAAATGATTTTAAAAAGAAAGGAAAAGGGGTTGTTTCCCTTTTTTTTTAAGGTCTTTTTTAAAGTTCGGTTTTGCTGCAAAAAAACTGCAGCCGGGGGGGGGGAAAATTTGGGGTCTTTGGGCGGGTTAACCGTTCCATTAAATTGGGCTTTGGGTTGGGTGGTTTAAATTTTTTTTGGGGTCGTTTAGCATGGGTTTTTAAAAAGGTTTCCAAAAAGGGCAACCCGGGTTTTTCCTGGGAAATTTTAAAACGGGAAAGGTTTTTAAAAAAATTTTTGGTTTTCCCCGTAAAGGTCCTTTTGGGGCCCTTTTGTTTTCGAATTACGAATGCGGCCGGGCAAGGGTTCATTATTTGCCGTTGCTTAAAATTGTTGTTTCGGGCTGAACTGCCAAAAAAATTTTTCAAATTAAAGGTGAAAATGGGAAATTAATGGGAATTTAAACCGCTCAATTCTTTCGTTGGTGTTCATTTGGAAAAATTTGCCCCATTTCCAAAAAGGGAATTTTAAATTAAATTGTAAGTTCCTGTAGAAAAAGGGGTTTTTATAGGTTAAATTTTGGTAATTAATGCCTTTACCAATCACACCAATTTGGTTGGAACCCCTTTATTTTTTATACGGTTTTTGGAGTGTGCATAAAGGCATGCCCAAGGAACCAGGGGCTATTGGGCTAAATGTTGGGAGCCAAGGTTTGACTTTGTCTGCAATTCAAGGGTTTGCCTTGTTTTTCCAAAGGGCTAAAGCAGGTGCGCAAGAGAAATTTTGTATAATTGTTTTATCATTAGTGCGGTTGTCTTTTGGATAACGTTTTTGCCTTTGGGTGTTTAACCTGGAAGGATGAAAGGCAAGAACAAAGCGGGGAAATTCTTCTTGTTTATGCCCAGAACTTAATGTTTGGATTCGGTTGTTAACGAGTGGCAAAAGGCACAAGGAACGGAGGTTTAAGCGTAAACGTCAAAGGGCTAAAGGTCTTGTACGAAAAACCCAATTATTGGTAAAGTTGGGCCGAAGGAAAGTCCGCAATTTAAAGGTTTATCGTCGTTACGGGCACAGTGGGTTAAAAGGGTTTAAAACCGATGGTGCTATCGCATAAAGGCCCATGTGAGTATGTGGGTTTTTAAAAAAGAATTTTTGATAAAAAGAAAACATCGAAGTCGAACCTTGCAATAAAAATGGGGGCTCATGTGAAATTTTAAAAAAATGGGTTATCGTTTGTAATCGGAAAAGGAAAAGGTCTGCGAACCATAAAATCAGGATTTAAATGGGGGTTGGGTTTTAAAAGGGTCCTTTTAGAATAAATTTAAAAGAGGAAGAGGTTTCGTAGGAATAAAAATTGGGTTTGATTAAAATTGACGAAAAACTTGAATTGAAAATTTAAGGTTAATTTTTTTGTATGAGGGGTTTAAATTTAATTGTGGAAAGGAGGGGTGGCGTTTAAAATTGGTTTGATGTAAAATTCTGTAACGTGTGAATGTTAAAAATTTATGAACGCCAAAGTCGTTAAGTAAAATCTTAAAATGCTGGGAGGTGTGAAAATTTAAGGATTTGGGTACAGAAAATTAATATGTTGTCAAACGGTAGGTTTATCTCGTGGGTGGAAATGTTGGGAAAATTTTCTCGCAGAGGGTTATGTTAACTTTGCAGCGTGGCCGATTTTTTCAAATCTGTTTTCAGAATTCGGTTCTGCGTTAAAATTTTAGACTAAGTGTTAATGGATTGATTTAAAAAATGTTATAAGCGTCAAAAGTCGCTACAGGTAAGAAATCTTAAAATTAGGGTGCTCCTGGGGATGGTGAATCTAAAATTCCTGAGATTTCGGGTAGTGGAAAATTTAATATTAATTGATACCAACAAGGATGGTTTATCTCGAAAATGCATGGTACGAAAGAAACTATTTGTTAGGTTTGCTTATAGAGCAAAAGAGGAAATTTAGAAGTCAGGACTTTGGGGTATACTTTGCAGGGCGGTGGTCCGTTTCAATCTGTTTACAGTTCGAATTTATGTAAATTTGACCAAATGTTCCATGACTAAAAAATTTTAAGAGTAAAGTCGGTTTAGGTAAGAAATTTTAAATGGGGTAGCTCTGGGGATGGGTTGCATCTAAAAAATTCCTAGAGTTCGGGTGCTGAGAAAATCTAATATTAATTGATCCAAACAAGATGGTTTTCTCGTGGGTGGAAATGGTTGAGAAAGATTTATCCGCGGTGGAAAATGCGGTGTGAGAATCAAAATGGTTGTGGGTGCCGGCAAGGAGGGAGCAAGGAGGAGTCAGGGGAGATTCACTAAAATAAGACTTTATAGTGCGAATTTACAGAAAAATTGGTCCAGATGAAAGTGGGAAATGAGGGTCTAAAATGAGGTCTATGTTTCTGAAAATGGTCTACTGATAAATCTAAAATAATTGCACTATAAATTTAACTGGAAAATGAATAATAGTAACAATTTTCATAAAACCTACAAAGGTAATCAATCTAACAACAAGTAGCTTAGTTCTGGGTCTACATGAATCGTGCTTATCGTCTTCGGTGATTAGGGTTTAGTTTAATACTAACAGGAGTTCTGAAAAGAACTGTTTGAAGCAAAAACCAGCCATGTATAAAAACAGAAAAATTCACGAATCCGTTGACACCAACTAAACAACGAATGACATGTAACCTAAAACTTAAACCTCAACATTTAATATTTGGTTTTAAAATTATTAGCAAGGTCGTACATTGCTACTATTCAAATAAAAACTAACATAGATATTGTAAGGCATTAAGTTGACAAACATCTACATATATAGTTAGTACGTTTGTAACGTCGCGGATGACGAGGTCTATTTAAAAATTGCGAACACTATAGTAGTTTTAAATATTTTTTTGATATTAATATATTTTGACAATATTGGACTTCATCTTTAGATTGTAGTGTTTGTATGTAAGTAGGTTTTTGAGAATATTGTTTTGAAAAAAAACTGTATGTGAATGTAGCAAATATTATTTGAAAGATTGTTTGTTAACGAATATTTGATATCATTACAAATTTGATGCTTTTCCCCGTCGTTTCTTTTAAACTGAGTGCTCGATTAAGCTGTTTGAAACTTGGATTTTTTTGTGTTTTGTAGGATTTTGTAGGAATTTTTTCCGTGTAGTATATTTGATAGGTTTCCATAATGATAGACAAAATGAAAACAATTCGTGAGGGATTGAGAGCTACGGGTGCTGAAGTTGGTTCTCAAGAAAGCATCAATTTGGAAAATCCAAAAAGGCTGGAGCCGGAGGTAAAGAAAGGGCTGAGTGACGGATAGACTCAGGTTCCGAACATGATGACCTTTTTATTAACTTTAAATAGAAACATACAGGAAATGAATTAAAAGAATGAAAACGATATGAAGGAAGCGACAGAGAATATAAAGGAAACGAGTGATAAAAATCAAAAATGTATGAAGGAAATAGGTTGAGGAATTTGGAAATTATACACACAAGTTAAAATCGGAAAGTGAAAATAATGAAAGAAAATTTAAAGATATGAGTGGTGTGATAACTTCGGACTTAATAGAAACTTGTAAGACTATAGAAGAAATGAAATTCAAAATTAGAGGTAAAGTGGTACGGATTTTAAAGGATATGGATGATGTGAAAAGGAAATCAAATAAAATATAATCACCTAGCGCGCGAGAAAGAAACGAATGGAAAAATTAAAGACTTAGATCAAATAGTAAACGAAATTGTGGAAAGTCGCCAAAGCGAATTCAAAACACTTAGAAATGACTTAAGAAATCTTAAAACAGATGTAGGAAATAAAGTAGAACATTTAGAAGATATACCGAGGAATATTAATGTTGGAAAACCCCTGAAATGGAGTCAAAGTAGTCCCCGCTAGAAAAATATTCAACATTTTATGGTGATAATAAATAAAATCCAAAAATATTTTTAAATAATGTCAAATTTTTAATACAGGTAACTGCGATGAATAAAGGAAATTAAATATAGTAAGATAGACGTTGAAGCACGGAGATTTAGTTTGAACTTATAGAAAGCGAATTCAGCTCAGTTAAAGATATTGAGGTTAAACCTTTAAAATATTTCTGGAGGGGAGTGAGCAATTTAAAGTAAGCGATAATTTGATTATGGGAAAGACAGTACCGTTTCAAGAATGACATGGGAACTATAAAAAATTCAGTGTAGCAAACAACTCGATCGTTCTCTAGACGACAAGCAAATAATTAAATATTTAGCCGAACATTTTGACGCGGTGGTACAATGCATTGTCTTGCAATACATTGTAGACCGGGACATATTTGTAGATATGGCGAAATGGGTAAGCCTAGAAGAGGGTAGGACTAGGAACCATCCCATAAACTTTTTCACACAAAAACGCAAATCTATAAAATTTGATTTAGAAAGTAGAGATGATTTAAACAAAATCTATTACCTTCTTTAAATTTAAATGTAGATTATAAAATCATTAAAGTACTTATAGACACGGGAGCTGAAGCATTGTTGATTTTGGAAAATTTTATTAAAACAGCATGTAAAAACTAAATAATGAGTTGATATCCATAAAGAAATGTAACTTAATAGCACCGAACAGCAGATAGTTCGCGGTACAAACAGCATGGCAATCTTCCGATGTGAGTTAGAGAATATAAAGTTCGAATATTAATTTATGGTTGTACCTGCATTGAAGATAGAAGCGAGTTTTGGAATGAATTTAATAGATAAGTTAAAGTGGAGGATTGACGCAAAATTAAGATGAGGGTATGTAGTAAAGAGTATATTAAACGGGATGATGAAATAAATGTTGAAGTTGAGAAAAACTGTGTTAATTTGAATTAATCTGAATTAGAGACAGAAGAGGAAGAAGTAAAAGCAATAGAGAAAAAAATAAATGACGTAGGGGAAAAACAAATAAAGTAGAAAAAGGAATAGACGAAGTATTGAGGATCTAGGTATGGTACAGGATGAAGTAGAAGCAGCGTTAATTAAATATTGCCAAGATAGTGAGCTAAAAAATGAAATTTTGGGCAATCTTACAAGTTACTTGCATAAAGCGGAAAATTTTTAAGAAATATAAAATTAAGGAGAAATTGAATGTGGGAGAGAAAAATTTAAATTAGAGTAATGATGAAAAAACTCGAGCAATGAAAGGATGTAGTTTGGGAAAGTCAATTTTAATTTGAGATTATGAAATAGAAGTGAGTTATTTCAGAGAAATGCCACTATGAGAAGAGAATTATGCGTGTGTATTATGTCAAATGTAAATACATTTACAAAGTAGATAATTAGAAATAAAAATAGAAAATTATTCATTGATGTAAAAATATGCTGCTCAACGTGAAGTTAGCGGGATTGATTTCAATATTTATATTTTAATTTGAGAAAAAATAATGTGTTAAAGGGTCCTTTAAAAAATCACTGAGCACCATTCTGTGAATATTCAACACGCTATACCTGAGAAAATAAAGAAATATTTGTCAATATTCATTTTCAGTGTAGAAACACTCGGTATTTGTAAAACACTATGTATATCATACGCTAAATGCAAAAAAAGTTACATTTATATTGCATAACTTACTAGTATCTTTAAATAGTAATAGAGTATTGGACATAAGTAAAAATCCGTGTTTCAGAAAAGGCTCCTTATTAAAATAGTACTCAGAAATATTTAAACGCGTTTAATTCATTTTTATAACAAAATTCAATTCAAAAGTAACACAAAACATGCAGTCGTGTATTTTAAATTGAAAAGTATATTTCATTTTTTTGAGAAAAATCCAGATTGTCTATAGCACCAGATAACAAGATTGAGCTTTCATTCACCGATTACCAAACAATAAATTAAATAGATAAGAATCGTAAAACGAGTGAGTGACAACAATTTATCTTCAAGATTATCCGTGTAAAATAAACTAATTAACAATAGCCGCGACCGTTATATGCATTTTCGGAAAAAATTACATCATCCACGTGAATGAAAACGTAAGGAAGCACACAGATGTTTTTAGATTTTATTATGGAGTAAGATTTTATACTAAATAACCGATTAAAGAATGAAATCAGAGGTCACTGTGCTTTTACTACTCGTTAAAGGTACCGGTTCACAAATAACAATAAGTTTTAAAACCATAACGTATAACAAGCGACGTTGGATTTTAAGTTTATATTATGAATAAGTGTGACACACGATATAAATAGTGGAATTGATTTTAGACTAAACAACGATAAATTCCTGCAAGGTACCTTTTAATTAGAATGGAAAAATATGGTATATCAATTTCATAATATTGAATAGTAAATTAATCGTAAACGAATCGAATGATACTGATATTCAATTTGGAAAGCATGCACGCAGTATAACTCCATTTAACAGTTTTGGACATGAATGCAAGTTTACGATGTAAAACGGAAAGGACAATCCGTATAATTTAACGGCAAATCATTGTTTTACAATTTTTAAAAGAATTCTCTTGTTATAAGTTAAGCTGGTTAGATTACATAAAAATTTGATGTATAAATCTTTTTCTGTGAGGGATTGTCAAATTTTGATAAGTTTGGCGCTTATAAAAAGATTTATTGCACACACCTGATCAGCAACTTTTGAATTTGCGTTAAGAAGACTATTAAAAACCAGCAATTGTAATTTTGTAAGTTTGTACACAGAATAATAAGGAATGACTTGTGAATGAAAATACTAGAGATTTTTATGAGCCCCCCTTTTGGTTTAAGCACGTGATTATCTAGAAATGATATTTTTTTATATGTTAGAATATTCTGACAATATTCGACTCTATGTTTGTATGTAATTTTTTTTTAAGAATATTGTTTTTAGATAAAACTGACATGTGGATGCAGCAAATGTTATTTGAAAGATTGTTTGTTAACGAATATTTGAAGTCATGATAAATTTAATGTTTGATTCTCATGGTTTCACTTGAACTGAGCTAGCAAGGTAATTAAGGCAACACTTTTTATTCATCATTAGGCTATAATCCACAGCTATATAGTTTCTTCTTACTGCAAATGCGGGACACTATAATCATGTACGTAGATATTCTAGCTTTTTTAATTAATTACAGTATATATGACTGAACTCAACTGGGAAAGCATATTTACAAAGATATTTTGCTGTACTATCAATGAGACAACAAAATAATGCAAACGAGTACATCATTAAAGATAAATTCATACAAAAAATCCTCTTTTGAAAAATTGAAAAAATATGTAGTTGCTGCGACAGCGGTATCTTCTTCGTTCCCAATATGTATTCTGGTTTTTATTTATTAGCCTCTCCTTTGCATACTAGTAACTCTAATTCTTCTTTGCTAGATGCTGATACCGCTACATCGTCTGCAAATCTAAGCATACCAGTTGCTTATCCGTGCTTCATAATTTCACATGCCTTTCTAAATTTGACCGCATGATTGCCTCTTAGATATAGATGTTAAAAATTAATGGCAATAGTAAATATTCCTGTCTTACTCCTTTAATAATATTAAGTTCTCTATGTTCCTGCTTTAATTCTACTACCGTTGTTTGCTCTGTGTATAAGCTATGTACTATCCTTCGATCCTTACAATTCATTTCTATCTTTTAGAGTGTTTTGAACATTTTTTCCATTTTACTTTGTAAAATGCTTTTTCTAGATTTATAAACCCTATATACGCGCTTTCTACTTTTATTATTGTTTTCTCAATTATCACTCTTAAATCTAAAATGGCCTTTCGTGTTCTCCTGTTCTCCTAAACTCAAATTGAGCACCTCTTGTTATTTGTTCAACCTGATTTTCCATCCGTCTTTCTTTAAATCTATCAAGTATTTTCGACAAGTGTGCCGTCAAATCTATCGCTCTAAAATTTTCACATCTAGTGCTTCCAGTTTCTATCCTGTATACAAATTTCCACGTATTCTTGTCATCTATCCACTTTGTTACGGTATTCCGCGCAAACACGAAAGAAAACAGTAAAAGTCAGTAAAAAAATCGCTTACGCCGAATACCGCAACAAAACAGAGACAGAATATTAGAATTCGGGCTAGCTCAAAAACGTCGTAGAAGTGGCGTGGGTAAAACAAAAATAACACATTGGAAACCTCAGTGAACTATATTGTCAACATACAATCTTGAAAGGCTATTTACAAAACAACAAAAGAACCAACAATTTGCGTGATCGTTCGTTACAAAGTGATGGTAAACAAAGCGTCACAACATAAAAATATAAAATTAGTAAGCAAATATAACATCTTAGAATTTAGATACTTACTTAATGCATCATCTTAAATATATACCAAAGAAAATTAAACATAAACTTTACAGTAATTCTAGGAAAAGGTATACACATAGTTTTCACAATCTGCATTGTGAAGTTCACCTCCTCAAGGAATAGTGAAACATTAAACTGATACGCCCTAACTTAAATCTATCAAGTGTTTACTTTTAAATTGATTCACAAGTTTTTGACGTTATTATCTACTTAACAAAACAAAGAAAAACAGTGAAATGGGCTCCAGCAAACTTTGATTGACCAATTTTTAACTAATGGAATAATTACAGTCACTCGTGCATTGTGAACGTGAGTTTTGTAACGTGGCGTTGGAAATTTACTGGTTAATCATGAGTAATAACATAATGAACAGCAAATGAAATGTCTGTTCTTCACAGTGGCATAAAAAAATTACGAAAACAGAAAACTATACCTTGAGCTATCAGCTTCGTGCTGGTCCCATCCTATACGTGGGAAAAGGCGGCTGCATTTCTCTATCGGCTGGATGCTGGAACCGGCGACCTAACTCATACTACCACAGAAAGCATTGTAAAACCGCAACTTTACAACATGTCTCTTCCGTAAGAACCATGTATGGTGGTAGATATTTGGCTTTCAAAGATATCGCTGAAGAATCAAGTGTGCAAAATTCGCAGACAGCAGTTGCAGAAATACAAACTGTAACAGCTTACTAACAAGGGGATAACGCAATTATCAAAGAATTTTTAAACAAAAGAAAACAATCTTATTACTTTGAAACATCTTAACAGCTGCAGGATAACAGATAACAAACCCCTGCAAGGGTTTATTTACTAGACAGATGGTTAGGTGGCCTTATCTTTTAGAAGAAAGCTGTGTATTCATGTGCAACTGCATTTAAAATGTAGTCGCAGCAGATGATAGAATTTAATTCTAGAGACTTTATAATGAGAAGTTTTTAAACAGCTATTTGATTGTATAAGGCAAAATTTATAAAGGATAATTACTTGAGAAATTTTATAAATTAACATTAATTTCAAATGGTAGGAAATCGAGCGTGTTGCGAAATTTTAGGGTGTTTTAAATAGAAGTAGGATCAATAAACATTTAAGCAGAAAAAATTACTTTCAGGGTTTTAAACGTAACAACTTTTTAAACATTTTGTATAGTAATATCTTCCCCAGTGCCCCTTATGCTTTTGTAATACGGTTTTAAATCTTTCAATTTCATTCTAATTAGATTGTATGCTTGTCTGTATTTTCTTTCTCCATCTTATTCCGTACCTCTTTGAACATTTCCCCAATCCACTGTTCTGCTTCTGGGTAGCTTATACAGTCTTTCACTTGATTCCTAAACCGTTGTCTAACAAGAATGTTATCCATTTGATATCTTTCCATGTCCTTTGGTATTCTCCACATGTGTCGTCTTCTAGCATGATGTTGAAATAATGTATTAGTGATGGTTCCATTGTTTTTGTTGCAAAAATCAAGTAGCCTATTTCACATGCCGTTTCTGGTGCCTTAACCATACAAACCTACTGCGCTCCTTATCTACTGTTACCTTCCACTGCATTGAAATCATCCGTAGTTAGTAAATCTTTATGCTCTTTTACAAATCTTAATATGTCTTTGATATCTCTGTAGGTCGCTTCTTCTACCTCTTTCTCACTCTAACTGGAGTCTAATCTAATCATTGGTACACGTTTGTTCTTTTTAAGTAGCTTTAAACACACTTTCCTATCTTTTACCGCATAATTATTCGCATATCCTAAGTTTCTTTTTCTTATCCTGTATAAATGACCCTAAAGTCTCCGTTCCTAAATTCCTCAGATTGTGGCCACTGAACTTCGTTAATTCCTACTACATCTAATACTAACTTATCCGCTACGATTTTGAAAATGTGTAGCTTACATACTTACTTCATGCTTCGAACATTCCATGCCCCGACCCTCAATATGTTCCCAGGTCTTTTTTGTTCTTAGCGATCACATCCTCTGAAGTACTTCAGTCCCGGAGATTCGAATGGGGGATTATGTAACTCCGACATTTTTTACCCCATAGGAAGCCCTAATTTCTGAAAACGTTTCTGGTACGCGGTGCATTTGCAAGGTATGTGGTAGTTTTCTGTTGCGTTCTACAACGCAGTAGTGTGTTTGGAAATGCCATACCGATCCCTATCGTCTCTGACGAAAGAACTGCTGCCCTCTTTCGAGTGCACTAACTTGGTTAAACCTATAGTTCGGCTCTATAACTCACCAAAACACTTAATTCATTCTATCCGTTCCAATACTCTAGAATATTCTCAAGGCGCAAGTCCACTCAAAATGGTTTCATCTATTCATCATCATTAGATCTTCAGCCTTGGAACTGGTTAGACGCGTACCCTAATTGTTTCCTATTCTGAATTAGCCTACACATTTCCCTAAAATCTCTAGAGTCTGCATCTTTCACTGTCTGCGTACATCAATCTCTACTTACTTTTTGTTATCTCTGCTTGAAATATATCCTGCACTATTTCCCAAAAATGCATTAGAACTTATCCTACCCATCTATTTCTCTAATTTTCTTTGTATTCAACAGATATCCTTAATCCTTTACTATTTCTTTAAACTTTTTGTTATTAACTTTGACTGTCCATGCTACCATCATGAAACATCTGAAGCACAACATTCCAAAAGGCTTGTACCGTTTTTCTGTCTGCTTCTCCTACTGTCACTATTTAATAGACGTAATGTGCGGTGCTTCACACATATGATTTCAATTATTTTCTTTTTGTTTCAATGTCTGTTGTCTTCAAACACAACCGCTGCTCTTTCTTGTTACATACAGTTCGATTCCCTTTCAATTGTTGTACAGTTAAATATCCTATTTCCCCGATATTCAGTGTAATGTGAAAGAGGATAAGCAGCCTGCGGCTACCAAGATTTCCAAATACTTGAACATTTGCCGAATTAACAGCTTTCCAATATATCCTTTCGCACAGTCAACATCAGTTGGAAATATTTCAAAACCAACACCAGTAATTGTTTATAATAATCATCAGAATTAAGTGAAATTATTTTTTTTGTCATTAGGTTTTCCGTCTAGAAACTGGTTGGATGCGTACCTCCATTTATTTCTATTCTGCGCTAGTCTACACAGTTCCCTGAAAATCCCATACCCTAGCTACACCTCAGTTCCCCTTCTGTTAATTTCTAGTTATATGTTCTATTGCACCGATATTCAGTGTATGTGAAGGGGTTAAGCAACCTGGGGCTACCAAGATCCCCAACACTTAGACATTAGCCGAACTAATAGTTTTCCAGTAAATCTTTTCGATCAATTAAAATTAGTTGAGGATATTGCAAAACCAATACATGTAGTTCCTTGTAATGCTCGTAATCATCACGATTAAGTACAGTTACTTTTGCGTCATTACGTTTTTGATCTTGCAACTGGTTGTACGCGTACCTCCATTGATTTCTGTTCTGAATTAGCCTACACATTTTCTTGAAATTTCTACAGCCTACATCTTTACTATCTGTGTTCAGTAGTTTAACCTAGGTCTACCTCTACCTCTACTTTTTCCTATCTCTGCTTCTAATATATTCTGCACTATCCCTCTTGCTTTAATATGTATCTTTTTCCCGTCCGCTTCTACTACTGTCCTGGATACACAGCCGTACATTGCTGTTTTCCTAGCATATATTTTAAGCAAGCTTTTCCTTGTTTCAATGTTTGTTGTCTTTAAACATAATAGTTGCTTTTTCTTGTTAAAAGTAGCACAACTTTGTGCTAATCTTTGTTTTATATCTTTTGTGACCGTCTCATCTTGCGTTATTTGGCTCTCTAGATAGCAGATCCTTAACCTCTAAGTTTTCGTTACGTATTTCTATTCTTGTTTTTCATTTGTCTCCCTCTAGTACTTTAGTTTTAATTTTGTTAATTTACATACTGTATCTCAATGTTAGAGCTTTTTCCTTTTCATTAAGAATGTTTTCCTGCATTTGACAGTATTCATTGTCTCTTAGATGTACAAGTTAAAAATTAATGGGAATAGGACACTTCCCTGTCGCATCACTTTCCTAATATTTACTTCTTTACGTTCCTGCTCTAATTCTATTACCGCCGTTTGTCCTTTGTATAAGATATGTACTATCTGTCTATCTCTAAAACTCATTCCAATCCTTTTGAGTATTGCGACCTTTTTATTCCATTTTACATTGTCGAATGCTTTTTCCAGATCTACAAACCCTATATACACACTTTGCCCTTTTTCTAATGTTTTTCCATTATTCCCTAAGAGATAAAATAGCATCCCATGTTTCCCTGTTTCGCCTAAACCCAAATTAATCTATTCCTGGTATCTTTTCAGCTCGTTTTTGATTTGCGTTTGTCCAATTCTAGTTAATATTTTTGACATGTGTATTGACAAACTTATTGTTCACATATATCCGCACCTTCTTTACTTCGGTATAGTGACTATGAAATTACATCTCGCCTGTCTCATACATATAGCTTATGAGTTGGATGGATGTTCTGTTAATGCTTGTGCAGCGGCGTTTTAAGTTTCTGCTTGCACCTTATCTGTACCATGTGCCTTATTATTTCTCAGATCCTTTTATGCTAATTCAAACTCATCATTGGGTATTCCAAGACATCCTTTTCAATATTCCTGTTCTATTGACGTTAGTTCCTCTCCTGTATATAAATTCCCTGTATATTCTTGCCATCTAATCACCTTCTGTACATTTTTTATATCGAAATTTCCTACCGCGTCTCTTACATTTTTTCTCCACGGTTTTATATCTCTAAACTTCATTGTAATTAGCTTGTATGTCTTTCCTATTTCCATTTATTGGTATACTTTGCACTTTTCATCAATCCATTGTTTTTTAGCTTTCCTGCATTTGCAAATAGTTTCCCATTTTATGGTTTTGAATCCCTGTTTTCCTATTTAGTCTGGTCTATTTTTGTATTTTCGTCTTTCTTCTATTAAATTCAAAATATCCTTTGTTATCTATGATTTTTTTTTTTGTGTATATCCCAGAATATATCTGGTCGCCTTGTCTAAACTGGATTTAATATTATTTCAGTCTGTTTTCACTTCCTTAGTATAAGAAATTTTCTCGATATCTTTCAGCAATTCATTTGACTTGTTTTCCAATCTTGCGTGGATATCTTTTCTTTTAGTTTCTCAAAGTTAAAGTGTCCTTTTCCGTTAGTTTCTTTCAAATTTTTATTTTAACAGTAGACTTCATAATTACGATGTTGTGGTCAGTGTCTATATCTGGTTTTGGGTAGCCTTTACAGTCTTTTACTTGATTCTTAAACCGTTGTCTAACAAGAATGCAATCTATTTGATATGTTCCTATATCTCCTGGCATCCTCCACGTGTATCGTCTTGTATCATGATGTTGAAGTAATGTGCTTGTGATGCTTAAATTTTTTTGGTCGCAAAAATTTACCAACCTATTTCCCATGTCGTTTCTCTTGCCTAAACCAAATAAACTTCAATCGCTCCTCCTTACTCTCACCTACCTCTGCATTAAAATCTCCGTAACTATTAAATTTTCATGTCCTTTTACATATCTTATTATGTCTTCCGTATTTTTATGAATCGCTTCTACCTTTTAAGCACTGTAGCTAGAGCTGGGCATTTAAGCTTGAATTATTACCGTATTTACCAGTTTAGATTCTAATCTAACCATGAGTATTCTTTCATTCTCTAGTAAGTAGTTACAAAGTGCCCATATCTTTTTTCACATAACTACCCCCACGCCCGAATTTCCTTTCTATGATCCTGAATAAACTACCCTAAAGTCTCCACCCCTCGTCTTTGGCCACCGAGCTTCGCTGATTCATACATGTCTAATGTTAACCTATCCATTTCAATTTTTAAGTTCTCTAGCTTACCTACTAGCTGCATACTTCTGACATTCCACTCTCCGACTCGCAAAATGTATCCGACTCTTTTCTAGCTCACCGATCACTTTCTTTGAAGTAGTCCTCTCCCGGAAATCCCAATGAGGGACTATTTTAACGCCGGAATCTTTTACCCCAGAGGATGCCATTATCTTTAAGTACGCTGTGTACTTGGGGGGTAATGTGGTGGTTTCCCGTTGCCTTTCGCGTCGCAGTAGTGTGTTTTAAAATGCCCAACCGACCCCTAAGGTCTCTACCAATCTAAGTACAGAAAGAGCTGCCGCCCTCTTTCGGTGATCTGTTTTAGTCTGAATCCTCACTAAAGATCCTACTATTTTGATTGAACCCCTATTTGGGTTTTTAGATCACTGGGACGCACAAGCAATTCCACCCGTTCTAGTAATCTAGATCTTCTTCAAGGTGCAGGTCCATTCGGAACGGGTTCCATCAGTTACAAAGTATTATTTTGAAAGAACTAAAGGACACGTAATAAAGGGTGTTCGGTACTACCTTGAAAACAAGAAGGTAATTGGATTTAATAAATAATATAGTAATCGACAAAAGCTTTCTAGTTGCGATCCAAATAGGTTATGATTTTTCTACCTATAGTTGTGAAAAATTTATCAAAAGGTATCATTAATTTCTATTTTACGTTTTAAGAACTCCCTCCTCACCAGTATCCTAGCGGTTTTTACATGAACTAAGTCTGCATGAATTTTTAGTTGAACAGAATTTATAAAGTTCAATACGAACACCTTAAGAATTACACAGTTGAACAATTTTAGTTTCAATCCCATCATCTCAATTTAGGATAACGCTTGCTAGAGTAGCTTAAAGCTTTAAACAGAAATTCGTTCTGTGTGAGTTAAGGTGACTGCTTATAAGGTTAATTAAATTCAGCAAGTGATTATCTCTACAAAATACAAACTATTTGGTTTGAACTGGATTACAAAGTTGTATATTCTTCCGGTTTAAGGAAGATGATGTTTCGGAAATGTATTAGAGATTTTGACTGTTTATAATACTCCACTGTAATAACATTCTTTTGTTTACGATATACACAAATAAAGCGGATACTTACTTTTTGTAATTGCAATCCTAACAATAGCATAAATTTACATACAGCAAATCCTGTAAACTATAAAAATTAATCGGGAACTTGTAAAATGAAGGACAGAGCAACTGTGCTTCTAAGTATTTATAGTTTTGTTTTGATTTATGCGGCGGCATTGCTGTAAAAAATATAAAACGAATTGGATAATTTACGATCATCCAAAAATGAAGATAAAGCTTAATATGCAACTAATTATCAAAATATTGATCGAGTGCATGGCTACGTTACAGGTTGGGTTGCTAAGACTGTTATTGAACAGCATTTCAAAAGGCAGACCTTTTGCTAGGAAATTTAATAAAAAAAACTATACATACTTTATTATCCCTTCCTAACTTCTAAAATGTGTGTTACATGTTTTCCTATAAACTTTTAACATCATTTGTGAACATTGCTCCTATAAAAAGTAAATTTACATACGAAAGTCTTCCATGGGTATTATTCGAAACAAACAGCTTGGGTTGAGTATGCTTAAAAATCAAATATGTCCTACGCAAGTTTGACGCATTTCTGTATAATAATTATATTTTCTATAAATTTTTTATCGAATAACAGGTAGTGTAATTATTAAATACTCGAACTGACCTGCACCATGTAGAAGTTTTAGAATACTATAATGGTTACAATGGTTTACATGTTTCAGTAAAAGAGCCGAACTATAGGTAAAACCAAATCAGTGGGGTGTTTATTGACGAACCAGATTAAGCCAGGTCCACGAAAGCGAACATCAGCCCTTTTAATATTTAGAGTGGCGGGACTATAGGGATCGGTATGACATTCTGATACACTACTGTGATATAAAAGCCAACGGAAAACTACCACATTACCTCCCAAGTACACAGCGTATCAAAAACGTTTTAAAAATTGATGGCAGTTTTTGCGTTAAAGGTTCCAGAGAGAAAATGACTCCCCATTGGAATTTCCTGAAGAGGCGTACTTCAGAGGTTATAATTGGCTAGCTCAATAAAGCGAGTTTTTACCGGGAAAGTTTTGAATTTTGCCAAACCCTTGCCGTCCCAAGCAAGGTAGGGATCACTTGCGTGACAACACACATTAAACCTCCATTTTTCTCTCATTGAAACAAGGACGTATTTTTGTGAAAAATGCTCGGATAACACAAATGAACCGTGTTGGAATTCAAACCTGGGACCTTGAACATAGTAGTCACACGCATACCAACTATACCACGGAGTCGCTCCACTTCTAGTAGAAAGATAACGAAGACAAACTAAGATTTATAGAAAAGCATAAAAATTGAATAAATAAGGGAGATTTTAATGGAGTAGTATTTGAGGATAAGGAAGACGCGGTAGTCGGTTTATCTGTAAGCCACGAGAAACGACAGGGAAAATAGCTTAGTAGAATTCTTACGACAACAAATTAACCATCACAAACATTTTATTTCAAAATCGTGCTATAAGACGATACACGTTAAAAGATGCCAGGAGACGTATGAAGATATGAAATAAACATTTTTATTAGACAGAGGTTTAGGAATCAAACAAAATACCGTAGAAGCCATCCTGAGGTAGATTAAGATAATGACCACAACATTGTAATAATAAAAGTCGCGTTTACATTTAAAAGTTTGAAAAAGAAACTGTTTAAGGCACATTGACTTTGAGAAACTGAAGGATAAAGATACCTACAAAAGCTTTGTAAAGAATTCAAACGAATTGTTGAAAGATATCGTGAAAAATTCTCATACTACGGAAGTAGAAGCAAAATGGATTAACATCAAACCCAGGTTAGACATTGCAGCCAGAGATATTTTAGATACTTACAAAAGAAAATAAGAACCCGCGGGTGACAAAGGATAGTTTAATAGAAAAAAACCAGTATTGGCAAAAATTTCTTCGGCCATTCCTTCTGTCTAATATATCCCCATTCCTCAAGGGTAGGATCTTTTGGCACTTGTTTAACTGGCCCTACTCTGAACCAGTTCGTGACCATCTAGTTTATTCTAACTCTATAGAGTTTCTCTAACCCTGCATATCTATTCTTCAGGACCATATAATTTTCTTCAGATTCCGCTCTTGGGCAATTGTTTTCAACATCTTTTATTTTTTCTAGCTCATAATTAACCTCCATCTCAGCTTTCCCACAAGTTCGTGAACGATGTCTAACCCATTCTTATGTTGGCAGTGTACCGATCGGTTGTCATTGTCAAATTTTGCCAGAATGTCAACATTTTCCGTGAGCTTATGCAGAATTGTGTGAGCTTTAAATCCGACTCTTCTGCGAGGGTCTGACTGCCCATATCCTTTTTATTTTCCTCCTTTCTCTCCGCGATAACGAAATTCTTCTAGGTTTGACTATCCATATTTTGTGTAATCTAAATTAAATGTACTCACACTCTTGGTTGTCTCGTTTTTTTAATATTAACTACAAAATATTTCAGTTTGTCTGTTCCTCGTTTGATTGCGCTAGTGCTTTATCCCCACCTTAACTTGCATAACAAGCTCGTTTAAAGATCTTTAATCTGCCTCAAATCCTTCGGAATGCTGAAACAACTGAGGTTATTGCCAGTGATGTCCATTGCAGTGTCTTCGTCTAGTAGAATTGTCCCAACTATCTCCCTTACAGACTTAGGATTTTTTGGACGTCTGTAAAATTATTGTCTGTTTCGTCAGTTTTATTACTGGCATTTCCATTATTTATCGATGTTCTACCTATCTTTAAGCTCCTCTCCAATTAACGCATCTTCCTTCTTTTGTTGTCTCAAACTTTCTCCACATCCTCTTGGTTCGTTCTAATAGCAGTTGCCTGTACCTTAGCCTGGTTCCCGCACTAAAACGCACTTGGCGATTCTCGGTAAACGACGTCCACTGGCTGACTCTGTTCACCAATTGGCACTGAGGTATCACTCCTCTGCGCCATAAACCTAAAATCTGTTATTCCTTCTTCATATTTATAAAATAGAATAAGCCACGTCCATTGGCATAGTCATACTATTTTAGCTGATTTAAGTAGAAGAAAAGGAAAGTCCCATCCGCATTCGGTTACTCTACTAGCCAATCGGGGTTGCAAGAACTAGAGTCAGGGTCAAAAGCAAAAGAATGGAATGTTAACTTTTGAAAGAAAATGTTAAAGAGAGAGAGAGAGAGTTCCGCCAATACACTAGTGTAAGGGAGCACTAATGAAGTAGATGGAAACTCAAGAAACACTGTCTTCCTTTATCCGGGCTTGGAATCGACTACAACAAGAGCATCAGCACTATTAATAGTTAATATAATAATATTTGATCAGCATATGCTATGTTTAGTTCCTTGAATTACCTGTATTTTGGGACTGGTCCTAGCCGTATTACTTGTAATGTCAAGTTTGAGACATGGTTTCCAGCTGACAGTACCTTCAATGTCTACTAAAAATTAGAAGTTCTCAATTTAGCTTCTGGCGAGATATCGTTATAACCTGGAGGTGATAACTTTTTTCGTTTAGCGTCCTTTATATTTAGTGAGATTTGGAAAGTACTCTCATATTGTATGCGTCATGCAGATACTATATAAAGCAGTTTAGTTATATCTCTTTCTACAAGTTATTTATTTATCAATTCTCTTGTACTCTTACTTTCCATTTTGTTCCTTATCTTACTCTCAATTGGAATCAGCTTTACATATACATACTATTTTGATTTGACTGATAACGTACGTTCCTCTGTGTTCAATTCCTCGTTTTTGACGACTAGCTAAGCTGTAGGTATATAAGCGCAAAATTGCTAATTTTTAGATGTATCTTCCCATAAAAATATCTAAGATTCAAAATGACCATTCTTGGTAGATGTAAAGGTTACTAACTCCACATAACTCTTACATTCAAAAATCACGTGATATATTGCTAACTTAATCATTTCATTGATGCTATGGTCAATCAATCAGAATAATTGGTAGAGACTTTGTTGATTTATGATAGTGGGGATTTGGAGATGTGTTAGATCGACAGTGCGCAGGCAACCTAACCTAACACTCTTTAGGCAAATACATATAATGATAAGAGATTTTGCGGTCGTACGTCTAAAGCTTACCTACTTTAATTAAAAACATCTACTATTTCGTTCAACGACTAAATGAAAGTGAAGTTGTAAAAGTGTAGAGATTCGAAATTAAAAGCTTCTGTTCCGTCGTTAAAAAATGGTAACCCCAAAAGTACGAATTAATGCATACTAATTGTGGTCCTCACTAAACATTTTATGTGCGTACACAGCTTGTATAATTTTTTGCAACTGATCAATGATTAACTCTGTAACGATGTAGAAGTCTCACGTGCAATTTTAAATTTTCAAATTTTATGAACCTCATTTCTTCGTAAAACAATCATGATAAGCGTATGTCTTAAAATAATAAATCCTCCACATTTTAAAATGTAAATTAATTGTTCCTGCATTTCCCTTTGAAATAACTGTACAATATTTTTGTAGAATAATCACCAATATGTTGAACCTCATTTTATCAAACAAATACTCTATAAATAAATTATTGTGAAATCTATCAAGAAGGTTTAGTTTGTCGGTTGAAAATCAAGTGTCAAGTACACTATTCTAGTATGCGTCAGTAAACGGTACAGGAAAATACCTTCCTGGACTAGGAAAATAAGAACTAGTTTAGTGCTGTGCTTCGTGGAGAGGTGAGTAAACCTAGAAAGGTGCTATAAATGCTGGAGTTTTGGGCATTTTGCGGGGGAATGCTCAGGTTCCGAGAAATTCAATAAACGCCGGAAATATGACCAAGATGGTCATCAAGAGAAGTTGTGCACGGCCAAGGAGTATTGTGTATTATGCGAGAAGGATGGGTATGGAACGGGAAGTGGTAGATTTGTGGTGTTGTAACGTATTTTTTACTCAGATACACTTTCCTTATTAATCTAATATCATGTTTCAATAAGATAAAAATATAATTTATAATTGTCTGATCACTTAAAATAATTCATAAAGTATATAATGGATTATGCGCTCCTTCGCTTTAGATGTCCAAGTTTCTATAACACAAATCGTTTGTCTGCCATTTTGTGTCACTTTTCGATCAGCACTTGAACAGGTAAGCTGCTTTTCGTAGCGTAGAAAGGTCAATATGCTAAGGCGCGTGGCCTGCAATAGAGTTCGTAAGAAAGTTTAGTTAATTTAACTTTCGTGTCTGATTGTGGTTCTTGACGGCTTTTTGGTGATGGTTTTATTTTGTATTCCACCTTCAGCAAAGTTAGTTGATTCCTGCAGACCGAAGAAGATAGAAGCTCTCATCATTAAAACTTGCAATACCACTGAAATCAATATTTAGTTGAATTGTAGAATACAAGAAAATAATTGGACATACTTAACGGAAATTTTGCTTGGTTAGATAATATTTTATTCGGAAGATGTACATGGAATTGTCGACATATGGTGTTATTTGGTTCTAGTCTAAAAGTTCAAGTTTCTTTGTTTGAACTGTACTTCGGCACGTGAGTGACATTTAACCTTTAAGTTAAGTTGTATTTATATAAATATTTTACGTATGATCTAAGGTTGAAATTTTACTTTGATTTAGTTATTATAAAATTCGTTTAGAAAAGAAAGATCCCGTTCTATTCTTGTAACTTTACAAAATTTTAAAGATGGCTACGTAGTTTGCCTATCACATTTGTTGCACAAGCAAACCGTGGTGGCTTCACAAAAAAATTGTTATTGACATATGATGTCAAAAATATCTAGTTATTCAACATAATTACCACATGTTATTACGTAGAAGTATTCAATTTAGAGATCTTTGTGTTTTTTTTGAAAACAGAACAATACTAGTTTCTGTTCATGTAAATTTCGTTAAAAAAGTTAATGTTGAAACAAGTTAAAACAATTTAATTGAATAGAATTTATTTCTGCTTAACTCTTTTATTATTAAAAATTTAAGTGAATTTTATAGGTTCTTAATAAGCAAAAGGTTAACTGTGTCTATTGGTAACAAATACCCTGAGTGTATATATTTTTAGAACTTAAATTCAATTATACTATTTTTGGTGAATATTTTTAAGGACACAAACGGTGTCCATGATGTGCATTTGTTTGTTCACAGGTTAAGCCGAGACATCTGTAATACATCTGGCAATAGATATTTTGCTAAGTGCTTTGCAAGGTTGATATATAAGTTTTGTGGCTATATAAGCGGTATAGACTTCAGGTTTCCGCATTCCCCTAATACAAGTACATGTATCTTTGTATGTTGTTGTATTGAAAAATACGGTGGCGCTCTTTATCTATAATTCTGGTCATTTGACAAACCATGACCGAAACTCATGATCTACCCAGAGCTAACACTCTACTAGCCGTTTATCTCTAAAGAGTTTTTCTTTTTCTCAAGCCGTTTTCCATCCAACTTTACCTTGGACTTCCTTCATTAATAAGAAATTCTCGACCTTGTGATATCAGGTAAGGGTTTATGGTATATGGTTGTCCAGTTTGCTATCTGATATTCACGAGGGAATAATAATTTTTTTTACAGTGGCCCGTGCGTGATTAATAGCTGTGTTAAGCAAGCGGTAATATTAGATATATGAAATAATTAATATAAACTCTGTGCTATTTTGATATTTATTGAATTTTCGATAATGGTCAAAATTTTACAAACTAATGATAATAGAGGCATTGCGGTATATAATTTGGCAACGGTGATGGTAATAACCAATGATTGCTACTTTATAGCTATTTGTGAGCAAAGCAATTATATGCGATAGAAGTGTGTATATAAGTAGTGACAAATCAGCTATGATTAAGAGATGTAGTGGAAGGTACCCCGTCACCAATACTGTAATAGGAAATTGTTTTGTTTGTAGTTGATATGGACATGCATTCTTTTTTAGGTATATACTAGTCCAAATTACAGCAGAGACAAGTTCAAATTATATTTAAATGAACTATACGGTGTTGTTACTAGCCACAATAAGGCATTTATAAGTACGGGGGATCTTAACGTTAAAAATAAGTTTTGGGGAACAAATAACAGATGAAAGAGCATAATTAATGCATGAGTGGGTGTGATTCTTAGATTTAAGTATTCTGAATGATGGCCAGAAACCGACATCAATAAGACGAAATGTGATATCTTTTATCGGTGTAACTACTTTCACGAGCAAATCATCCACATACAAAATTAAATGGCACGTATTGGAGGAAGAGATCAGCAGCGATCATCTTTTGGATTAGGGGCAGACACAGAAAAATTAGTACAACCATTAAAAAAGATTTGTAAAGTTGAGAAGATGGGTGGGATGGATATTCAAGAAGCAATGGCTATCATAAGAAAGACATATATGAAAACGACCTTTTGAATAAGAACAGAAATACAATGCATTGCACCGTATTGGTGGAACGAAGACGTTAAACATATGATAGAAGAGGCTAGAAAACGGGGTAGAATATACCAGAACGCGAAGGCAGAAACGATAGATAAGGAACAGAAAGGGGGTTGAGCATAGCAAAGCCTAAAAGAAGCTTAAACTTTATATCATAGATCTGAAGAGGAAAAAACAGGAAGGGCTAGACCCTAAACTGAACATGGGCATTTTTGGGTATGCCTATATTCGACTAAAAAATACAACACCAAACACCAAGGGTGAAACGTACAACCCAAAACAAATTAGAGGTATTTTAGGAAATTTTTTGGAAAAAAAGTAATACCGGCATAAGGACACCTAACTGCAACAAAGGTGAAAGAGAACAAGAGCAGCCCCCGCTCTCTATGCTGAGGGAATTCAAAAATGCATGTGCTAAGCTAGACGGAGATAGCTCGAGGACCGGATGCAATTAAGAGCGTGGTGAAAAAAACTTGGAGGGTTTTAAAATTATTTTCAGTGTATTATTACGAGTAATTGCTTCCCAAGGCAGTAGAATTCGCAAGATCTGCTTTAACACAAAAGCCGCGGCAATCATTGGGATAGAGACCCAAATATGGGCTGATTATCCTCATAATAGGTAAGCTGTTTGAAAACCTAAATAATAACCGACTACAGGAGGAGATAGACTCGAACGGGGGATTAGATCAGAACTAATTTGACTTTAGAAAGTGACTAACAACCATCCAAGCTATCGATGAAGTGTTAGAAAGGGTTAAGAAAAAAAATAGAGCACTTAAACAATGATGTGCAGCGGTTTTGATAGATACGTGCAGCTTTTGAAACGACTGTGTGCGTGGCAACTAATCCTAGAGCAATTGAAGCGTAAAAGCATCTTTAAATATCTAGTAGATATCATACGTAATAATAGAAAAGGAGGGTTGTAGAGGGGTTGCGGGAGATGTTCTGCAGAAGTCGGTACTCACTCTTGTCCTGCGGAACATACTCTACATTATGGAATCGGCAATACCGGAGAGGCTACAACTGGTGTGCTATGCGGACGACTTGGCATTGATGGTACCTACAAAGAATGACAATGTTTATGCAGAGCAAAACCTAAGAGCGGTAATAGGGTGGTTAAAGATATAAGATTTGAGATGGCTCCAAAAGAGACGAAGTTTTTGTCTGCAACTTGAGCAGAAAAGAGAAGAAACTAGAATTTCAAATTGACGGACAAACAAAGAGGCCAAGTAAAACGTCAGCGTGTTTAGGTGTTGTAATACATAGACTATAGACCCACATTTACAGCCCACGTATATCATGTGGTAGTAAAGACTAAGACCGCAACGAAATCACTCAATAACGCAAGTGTTAAGATAGATGGAGAAAGCACCAGGAACAGAAGCAATTAAGAGCGTGGCGAATAAACCTAGGAGGGTTTTAAATTATTTTCAATGTATTATTAGCGAGTAACAGCTTCCCGAGACAGTGGAAATGCGCAAAACGTGCTTTAACACTAAACCCGCACCATCATTGGGATAGAGAAACAAATATAGGAAGATTATCTTCCTGGGCGTAATGGGTAAACTGTTTGAAAACCTAATTGATAACCGACTACATGAGGAGATAGACTCGCACGGGGGATTACATCAGAACAATTTGACTTTAGAAAGTGACGAACTACCATCCAAGCTATCGATGGAGTGTTAGAATGGGTTAAAAAAAACAAAAGAACACTTAAACAATGATGTGCAGCGGTTCTGATAAATATGTGCAATATCTTTAACACAGCTGCGTGGCAACTAATCCTAGAGAAGCGTAAGGGCATTTCTATATATCTAGTAGATATCATTAGGTCATATTTGAAACATAGATACGTTAAAATAGACAAGGAGGGTTGTAGAGAGGTTACAGGAGATGCTCTGCAGGGCTCAGTACTCGGTCTTGTCCTACGGAATACTCTACATTATGAAATCGGCAGCACCGGAGAGGGTACAACCGGTGTGTAATGCGGAACGACTTGGCACTGGTGGTACTTTTAAAAGATGACAAAGGTTTAGTTGCTTATGTAGAGCAAAGCCTAAGAGCGCTAATAGGGCGGTTAAAAAATAATAAATTTGAGATGGCTCCAAAAGAGACAAAAGCTTTTGTCTTCAACAGAAAGGTGAAAAAACTAGAATTTTAAATTGACGGACAAACAAGTAGACCAAGTAAAACGGTAGCGTGTTTAGGACTCACATTTACAGCCCACGTCTATCTTGTGGTAGTAAACACCAAGACTGCAACGAAATCACTTGAAGTTCTCTTACATAACACTTGAGGCCCTACACATATGAAAAGAGGAAGGTTATATATGATTATGCAATGTATTTTGTTTTATGGTGCTCCAATATGGGAAAGTTTGCTGAGAATAAACAAGTGTAGAATAGAGCTTGTCCGCTGTCAATGGATAATGGCGGTACCAGTGAGTTGCTCTTACTGTACTGTCTCGACAGAGGCAATGATCGTAATAGGAATTATGCTTCCAATAAATTTCTAATACAAGAAAGAGCCTATATAGTCAGTAAAGAGCACCTGCAGAGAGATAGAAAAGAAATAAAGGTGACAGTTAGCAAGAAGTTCCCAAAAAAATGGTAGGAGGAACGAAAGGTATTGAGTAAAGAAAGGTTGGAGAAGACCCTGATACGAGAGGTTGAAAAATGGATCTGCAGGAAGTTTGGGGAAACGAATTATTATTTGACAAAACCCCTGAGTGGGCATGGGTGCTTCCGTTCGTATCGCTACAAAATAAAAGACAAGCTAGAAGTAAATGCCGGTACTGTGACGCGGATGACAATAACGCTAGACATACGTTATTTGAGTGTAGTCGATGGGTTGTGGAAAAAGCAGAATTAGAACAAGGAGCCAGAGAAGGGATCCACAACAGTGCGAACTTTGTGGAAATCATGTTGACTAGTAAAGAATGCTGGAAAGCCATTAATAAATACGCCACGACAGCTATCAAAACAAAAAAGTCCGACGAAAGAAACAGGGAAAAAAGTAGAACATAAGGTATGGAGGAAGATCCCTGCAGTAACTTTGATGCTATACCTATACACATGCCTGTAGGTGGTTCCGGAGTTGTGTGTCACCAGTGGGAAGAGAGGGATTAGTTGGTAGGACCGAATTACAGGGAAAGCCCGACCCTGCCCCCTACATAGAATTAGTCGGGTAGCGTGCACAATTCATTGCTAATCCTCTATAAATAGAAAGATATTACCATATTAAAACATGTGGTATACTTATACCGGCGGCTCCGTGGCGTATTTGGTGTGCGTGTAAATACTACGCCCAATGTCCCGGGTTCGAAACCCGACACGGACCGCTTGAAAAATGTTAGGCGCCACGTTATAGATCCCTACCTTGCTTGGAACAGCAAGGTTTCGGCAAAATTCAAAATTTTTCAGGTAAAAAAAAAACTCGCTTTCTGGCCAATGTAGTACCTTCGAATAGAGCATTGGAAAATCACATGTGGGGGTATACTTATACATAATACCTACACAAACACTAATTTCAGCAGTAGCTATTTTCCTTGAATAGGTTCTCTACGAACCCAACATGTGCTCGGACTCTTACAGGGCGGTTCATTTTCTGGTTATTATTTGCCAGCATTTAAATCGATGATTTTCAAAGATCTCATGCTTTTGTAAAATAATGTTCTTTGTGATTAATCTGCGTGTTTTTCCGGAAATTGCTGCGACCATCAAAACGCATTTGATCAATAGCGCGAACCTATAAGGTTTCGCAATTTAACTTACATTCTTAGAACTTTGGAGAAACAGTCAGCGTGTTATTACGTACGAGAGTAAACAGATCTATAAAGTCCGGTTTCTAAGCAGAAAATATTTAGAATATTACACTACAGTTTTATAGTTTGTTTGGGTTTAGTGGTGGGTGGACGAAAACGAGCAAAGTTAGACTTAAAAATTCCGTATACTCTTATTGGTAATGAGAACATATGTATAATGGAATTCTTTTTTGCTGGTTCAGCCAAATTGTGAGTGCGTTTACTATAAGCACGGCTTTAAATTTTAAACTAGTTTTCATAAAGCATTTAAGTTTGGTTCGCGGTTTCATGAAGTACTTAACAAACTTTTCCACCCTAATTGGGCCACTAATTACCTTGTTATAAAATTGAAAGGGTATTTATAATTTTAATAACCACACTTGTATTCGTAGCAGATTAGGTTGTATCTCATTACGCTCAGATAGTTCATATGCTAAATTTAATAATATCCAGCGCTTTATTTTTAAAGTGCCGGAACTTATTTAAGAAGTTTTGTATATCTGCAAAGTTTAGTAAGACGGAATTACACGGAGAACCTCAAAAAGTTATCAAATATGTGTAAAGTTTAGATTTATCCTTAGTTGTGTCTAAATTTACTGCAAATTGCGAAACGCCAGAAACAAACATTGTTCAATCATAAAACTGCTATTTGGATCTAGTGTTTACAGACCATTACCGATGTCCAATTTTGTTGACAAAAATGAGTCAGCTTAACTGTATATGCATGTGAAGTTTGTAGTATAAATTAAATTATGTTTCCACACTTTTGTCGATGCTTAATAAAACCTTCACAATTCGTATAATACTTTGCTCCACTTATTTGCTGTTCTTGAAAACTACATCCTTGCTCGTTTATGCTGAACTTAGAACTTTACCAATTATTAGGTACTAAAATGTTATGGATGAGATTTCTACTTACGTCCTTCAGGGTTGCTGTTCTATTTTTTTTAGTCGGAGTAAAAGTGTCTTCTAGTACACGCGTTACTTATACACTTGGAGAGCTCATAAGACTACAAGAAAGATCGGAGCCATCGAGACCTAACCAGTTTCATAATGAATTAATTAGGCCAACCCTCATCGATTATACCTCACCCTATTATCAGAATACCTCATGATTGAAAAGTATAAATATTCCTACAGTTGTCTAAGGTATCCCTATATTTAAATAGTACTACTACCTTTTGTAGAGTTTTATTTTCAATCAGTCTTAACACAGAACTTAATTTAAAAAATAATTCAAATTTACATACAAAAAATGTTTTTTAGTATATCGAAATTTATGTGCACCTCAAAAAATTTAAATCACTACGAGCAATGTTCCATGCTATCTAATTTACAAAATTATTTATGCTCTTCTAGAGATGCTTTCGATAAAGACAGTTAGCACACCAAAGTATCGAAGTTTATTTACAGAAAAAAGTATGCAAGAAGGTACAATTATTACTGCAATTATTACTTGTCGGCAAAATTCGTAAAAAAAGGCGTCCAACTGAATTCCGGTGTAGGTTTGAATTTGCTGGTGGTTATCGATCTTAGATGTATACACCCTGAATGCAGAAGGATCCCGGAGAAAAGAAATAGGTGCTAGTGTTCTGCTCTAATACATGATTATTCATAAAAAGGCGACGAAATCGTTTGTAGGAACTGCTTGTTTGTGTGTTTCTCATTATTC
The DNA here is from genome assembly GCA_036346225.1 of Platerodrilus igneus. Classification (NCBI taxonomy): domain Eukaryota; kingdom Metazoa; phylum Arthropoda; class Insecta; order Coleoptera; family Lycidae; genus Platerodrilus; species Platerodrilus igneus. The sequence goes on along the minus strand of JARFIW010000165.1, from coordinate 7,582,014 downwards.
TTTTCGTTTTAGAGAGAGAAAATGCAAGCTGAAGCATCACACCATTTTGTAAGGACATTCAAGGTTTATAAACTTCTAGAGCCGCTGTAGGAGAACCTAATATTTTGTCGCTTGCGGTTAGAATTTCTTTAGATAATGCTAAAATTGCTAAATTTTCCTCAATAAATGTCAAATGATAGTTTCTAATGTATGCGATACAATCCCCGTTTCTGTTAGCAAGTTGTTCAAGGGTAAGGGTCCTGCAGAAATAACTGTATGCCTGTGAAGTTTCTAGTATAAATTAAATTATTTTTCCGCACTTTTCTCGATGCTTAATAAAACCTTCACAATTCGTATAATACTTTGCTCCACTTATTTGATGTTCTTGAAAACTACATCTTTGCTTGTCAATCGAGTTTTATTACTTTGGATATTTGTAAGAGTTTAAGACTTCAAAAAAATGTCACGGTTTCGGGTTTTAGCAAAAGCACTTCTCAATATCATCCACGGTGTGACCTTACGATTTAATCTTCCCATTATTATTGGTCCAAACTAACTCCTTCTTGCATTGTCATTTACAATGTGTACATTAATTCATCTGGTACTTAGATAATACTAAGTTTCACACCGCTTATAATATTTAATTGTCTAATCCCAATTTTCACGAACCGAAAAAAATCTATATTTCTCTAGTTTCATCAATGTTTTTAAATATTCTATGTTGTAGACAAATATAATTAAATAGGAACCTCCTTACTCTTTAAAAGACCTATTCGTTTATGTTGTAGCTGATTCTTTAGGGTTCGAAACGCAAAGTTCAAAACTATGTCTTTATTGAGTTTTTGATACAGTTCAAGATCAAATTGCTTGTTTTTCGGAAAAGGAACAATACTTTTGTAACAGAGTCTTTTTACCGGAAGAAACTTCCTGGGAAGGGCACTTTGCTACATATACTAAGAATGGCTCCTCCTTATAGACGCTTTATCGTATCCACCCTCTCAAATGGGACCTTTCTGGATTAGGGGGTCCTGGTATATAGCCACCGGAGATTTTGCACTTTTGAGAGTATATTTGAATTGAGTGCAGAATTTGAAGGGTTAAATATTTGCATTATGCAGGAATATCAAGATCTTGGTCATACATCACTCTCTGACCTTCGTTCCACAGGTCCAGTATTATATCTACCACACTTTAACGTTTTCAAAGAGCAAAGTCTCACTAGCAAACCTGGGTTTATTTGATTTTTATTCTATGACTTTTGGTGGATATTTTTTGAACAAAACATGCAATCACATCCGTATCTATATTTGAATCGTAAACTTAAAACCACAAAGATAATCGTTTTATTCCTGTTAAATACATAGTGAAACTCAAATCAAAGATTGTAAATTATTTTAAACCACAAAAATGTAAACAAAACATAACTGTAAACCTTGGTAGTGAAAGCAAGTCATTTTTTCAATAAGCTTTAAATGTGTGAAATAAATATGAATTTGTTAATGCATGTGCTGTCGTTAATTTGATAAATCAGTTAATATGCATAATAACCGGTTATTATACATAAGAACCGGCACATCTGGTTAGTGTGATAAACTCAAATCTGATTCTGTCCCAGTGGCACGTAGCATCAGAATGCATTTTTAAGCGACAGTGGTATTCAAACCTTCACTAAGTGCGGTTGCCTTGTGTTAAAATAGAAGCAAGTAGGTTTAACACAATAGGGGTTCGTTTTAATGAAAACCCGTTAAATGATTTTGAGAACAAGAAGGCGAATAGTCGGCTGATGGATAAACAAGTTTACGAGAATTTAATTGAAAAAGTACGAGTGTTAAAATCCAAAACCATTGGAAAAAATCTGAGGATTACCAACGATTGAAGCGAAAAGACATAATTAAGTTGACTGATAGTGAAAAGTTAATACACCCGGTGAGTGGCGAATCATCATTAGTCCGGCATTATGTGCACACAGACAAGATTTTCACCATAATTTACGAGACACACTTGGCGTTTGGGCATGGAGGAAAAACTAGAATTTTTAAGCAGCTGCAGAAGAGATATAAAAATATAACCCAAGAACAGATCAAAATGTAATAGACATTATGTGAAACCTGCCAAAAGATATTGAAATAGTCCAAAAATGACTTTTAGCACGTCCCATAAGTACTAGAAGATGAATTCTAGATGTTAGATTGATATATTTACATGCAGAGTTATGCTGACAACGGTTACAAAATTCTTCTCGTGTACCGAGATTATGTTACAAAATTAGTACAATTGCGGCCGTTGAAGATTAATTTTTTTAAATTTATTCTAACATTACAATTAGTCTGCTACCTAAAAATTACAGCAAACCTGTTACTCCTAAGAAATCTAACAGAATTATTTGCTACCTTAAATTATATTAGTTAGTTTTATATTATTTGCGTTTGGAAATACTCGTGTGTGTGTTTGTGTCTGTGCGCGCGTGTGGGTGCGTGAGTGTGTGTGTGTGTGTTTCTGTCTTTGGTAATGTCCTTGGGACTGCTTTCCTTCCCAGCTTCCGACCATCGGCAGCCAGAAATCAGAAACCGAGAAGTTTGCATTCCTGTACGTGTCCTGGCCGTCGGCAGCCGGAAACCAGGGGGACCACGTACAGTCCCTGGCGTGTATGTGTATGTGTGCGTATGTGTGTGTGTGTGTGTGTGTTTCTGTCTGTGGTAATGTCCTTGGGACTGCTTTCCTTCCCAGCTTCCGACCGTCGGCAGCCGGAAATCAGAAACCGAGAAGTTCGCATTCCTGTACGTGTCCTGGCCGTCGGCAGCCGGAAACCAGGGCAACCACGTACAGTCCCTGGTGTGTGCGCGCGCGTGTGCGTATATATCTGTGTCGTATGCGTCTGCGTGCAGGTACGTGTACGTGCGCGTTTCTGTGTGTTTTGGTGTGTTTTGTCGTGCCAGTGTGCTATAATGGTGTGTGTGTTTATTGTTTTCATGTTTGTGTGTGCGTGAGCTTATGTCTGTGGTGAAGTCCTTGGGACTGTTTCTCTCCCGGTTTCCAACCGCCGGTAGCCGGAAATCAGAAACCGAGAATACGCGTTCCTGTACGTGTCCTGGCTATCGGCAGCCGGAAACCAGGAGGCCACGTACAGTCTCTGTTGTGTGTGTGTGTGTGTGCTTGTGCGTGTGCGTGTTTGTGTGTATTTTGTCGTGCGGATGTGTTGTAATTATGTTGTCAGAATATTTCCTCTGTAGTAATTTTAGTTGCGCTACAACATTGGATATATAAACATTACGTTACTGAAGCTAGGTTAGATTTCTTTAAAGCAATTACGAATATGGTTAGTATTTTCTCTTGTTTATTTTAGTTAGTTGTATTTTTATTTTAGATGGTTAGTATTGAGACCTTATCCTACTAGTGTTAGTATTCTAATGCTAATAAGTGTTCTGGGGAAACTTGTGTTTGAGGTACGTTTGCCGCACTTTTGCCGTTTTCACTATTTTCACTTTGTTTTCACTGGTATCACTCCCGGTCGTCAGGATTCACGAGCCTTCTGGTAGATCTTCAGGAGACACGTGCTTCCTGGTATGTCCTTGGGAGAATGCCGCTTGTGTGTTGTCGGTTCCCATGTGTGTTGGGTGGATTGTGCTTTTGTAATGCACGTTCGATGCGTTACGTCAAACTTCTGTGTTTCGTGTGATCTGTGTTTGTGGTATTTGTGATGTGTGGGTTTGTATGGTGTTTGTGTGTGTCCTGTCAGAGTCCGTTTGTGTACCTTTGGTGTAGTATAGTAGTAGTTTGGTGAGTGATTCTGTTTAGGTAAGGAAATATGTTTTCGTTCCAAAGCATGTCCGAGAGGGTATGTCCGTAGGATCGTCCTGTCCATTCCTAGGTCCTGTTGCAGTTCGGCGCAGTGGAACACCAGATGTTCCGGTGTCCCCACCTCACCACATGTGCAGTTGTTGTTGTCTTGGAAGTCGAAGCGGTTCCTGTAGGTTGGATAAGGACCATGCCCCGTGAGAAAATGAATGAGCCCTTGTGAGGGGACCAAGTGGTGACAGCTTAGCCTGTCTCGGATGTTTGGAACCAGTGCGTATACCCTCCTCCCATTTGTGCTCTGGTTCCATCTATCTTGCCACTCGGTTAGTATTGTGTCCTGAATTTCCTTTTTTATCCGAATTTCTGATGTTACTTTTAGGATTTCCCGGACTTTTTCTGGTTGGTTGTTTTTTAACCAGTATGTCGCCGCTCTCTTCCTGATATACAGATCAAGAGGAAGGACTCCTAATATCACATAGAGGGCGTCGTGTGATACGGTCCGGTATGCTCCGTTAAAGAATAAAAGAGCAGAGAAAATTGCATATAATCTCATTAACATTTTCGTAATTTTTGACGCTCCATGCATACTTCAAGGCGACAACGGCCGTGAATTCTGCAATCACATCGTTTAAGAATTTTGTGCAAGGTGCAGTAATTGCAAGGAGTTCTGTAGTAGATCTGTTGATTGCCTAAACCAGAATATTGAGAATATGGTATCGACTTGAATAGAAACAAACCAAACTCTGCATTGTCTGATGGCTTGAGATTTGTACAATTCTTGAATAATAGAGCTCATTATGAAGGTATAAACTGAAGCCTATATGACGCCATGCTTGAGATTCCAGCAAAAGTTGGCCTTACAGCGTTATCACTTTCTGCTTATAACATCAGAAATTTGGAATCGGAAGAAGACCTAGAATACCTAATTGACTTTTCGTCAGGTGTTTTGATAGGAGATGAAGGTGAACAAATAAAGGACAGTGACAAAGGAAGATGGGCCAACAGCGAATGGAAGACATTTCTGTAAAAATCGACAATATTAAAAAAGTTTGAGAAAAAGCTAAAAGTGCATTACAGCATTAAAAAGGGAAGATGAAACTAATGTCCGAATCTAAATTTCCAACAGTAAAAATTGAAGATACCGTAAAAGTTAGAGTTCGTGATATCGATAGGGGTAAAAGTGAATCCAAAAACATTATGGCGGTCACTTTGCAGGCAGACGCTTATGACGAGGAGTATGAGATTTGCACAAAAATAGGAAGACTAGTTAAAAAGTATTTAAGAAATAGATTTGGCATTTGTGAATAACAATTCGCTCCACAAAAGGAAGTTTTAGATGTAATTATCTGTCTCATGAGTGTGTTAGAAAATCGTCAATCACAGGTGGTCAATGATTTAAGAGATATAATTGCTAAAAAAATGCCTTTTTAAAAAACCTAGCTGTAAGAGATGTTTTACATTGCAATTCTAAGTACCATGATGGTTTGCCATGTTCTAACAAATAAAAATTTGTTTGTTTAAAAAATATTAAGCACGAAACATTGTTTCCGTGAATAGCAATTTTTATTTTTATAAAAATGTCCTAACTTACTCTCTGAACAACACAATTTGTCACTTCAACCAAATGGGTTTGTTTATTATGTAAAATAATCAGATAATATAATTCATTGCATTCTGTTTATCACATTATTCACTTATATTAGTTGTGTTGTAAAGTAACCGGTTATTAAGCATATTATCAGATTTATCAAATTAACAGTAACATATGCCTATCAAACATGAGCTTTAGAAGTTTTATTTAAATGAAGTACATTTAATAGACATAGTTGCAATTATTACAAAAGGAAACCACAAGGTATAATTTAATACAATGTAACAAACCAGACGCTGTGCAATGCGATTATGGTGCCAAAAATGACTTAAACCTTTTCGTAAAATAGATTATAGTGTATGCATTTATATGGTTTCACATAAAGAAATAAATATATACATCTACGTAAATTAAATGCCAACACACATTTCCCGCGTGTCATTTGCCAAAACAAAATTGTGCACTAGCATGTAAAAGCAGTTAATAGGAAACCGTTAAAAAGTTAACATTGCAACGTAAAGATTCGTGAGAGTAGAATAGGAGAAAGGTTTATTAAACGATTAATCGAGGGTTTTATGTGAGGGCTTAAAAAATGTTCGTGAAGTAAGAGAAATAACGCGACAAGTGACATGTAAAATGTAAAATACATATGCACGTGGTGAGGTAGTTTTCTAAATGCGCTGGCGCGGACATATTGTCGTGATAATTACTTGGAAACAAAGGGGTAGGATCTGGTGAGTCATCCCTCCATTCAATTAAAACCTTGTGTTCAGAATCAGGAAGTTGCTAAGTTTGGATATATAAGAAATAATGACAGGAACAATACTGGAATTAAGAAAGATTGACACCAAAAAGGTTCTGAAAAATGGTAAGGCACCGGGTACAGATAAGGTGCAAGCAGAAACTATAAAAGCCGCTGGACAAGAAGTAACTGAACGCCTTTTCCGACTTGTAAGCTATAGGTATGAGACAGGCAAGATACCCAAAGATTTCAAACGCAGCATCATAGGAACTATACCAAAAAAGAGAGGTGCAATTACATGTGAAAATTTTCGAACAATAAGTTTGACAGCACACGTGTCAAAAATATTAACTAGAATTGTGCAAAGACGAATGGAAAAACGAGCTAAAGATATACTAGGTGAAGGTCAATTTGGGTTCAGACGAAACAGGGGAACACGGGAGGCTTTTTAGTTCTGAGGGTGATTATGGAGAAAACAGTACAAAAAGAGGAAAGCGTAAATTAGGGTTTGTAGATCTGGAAAAAGCACTTGACAATGTAAAATGGAAAAAAGTGTTTGAAATACCCAAAAAGATTGGAATGAGTTTTAGGGATAGACGGATAGTGCATGGCTTATACAAAGAGCTAACAGCGGTAATAAAATTAGAGTGGAAACGTATAGAAGTAAATATTAGGAAAGCTGTGAGACAGAGATGTGTCCTATCTCCATTAGTTTTTAACATAGAATAGGCAATGTATAATGTCAAATGCAAGAAGACATTTGGAATTATTATGCAGGGATAAAAGATTGATATGCTTAGAATTGTAGCTGATATTGCGGTATTAGCGTCTAGCAAAGAAGAGTTAGAAGCCGCTCTTAATGAAATGGAAACAGTTCTAACAACGAAATACGATATGAAAATTAACAAAAATAAAAGTAGGGTACTAGTATGTAAAGAATGGGAAAATTAATTAAAGACTAGAATACAAATAGGTAACGAAAACTTACAAAAGGTTAAGGATTCCTGCTACCTGAGAACCCAAATAACGCAAGATTTGAAGAGCGCAAAAGTTAAAACACAAAGATTAGCACAAGTTTATGCTACATTTAGCAAGAAAAATAAATTACTGTGTTCAAAGACAACTAACATAGAAACAAGGAAAATATTGCTTAAAATATATGTATGGAGCACAGCGCTATACTGCTGTGAAATCTGGATAGTGGGTGAACCGGACATGAAGAAGATAGAAGCCTTTGAACTGTGGTGCTATAGACGTATGATGAAGATATCATGGACAGACAAAGTTAAAAACAAAGTGGTACTAGAAATGGCAGAACAGGAAAGAAGTATGGGGAAAATATTAAAGAATAGGAGAGATAGAATGATGGGCCACATACTAAGGCATAAAGGAATAGTGCGGAATATATTAGAAGCAGATATAGTAAAAAAAAAGAGGTAGAAGTAGACCTTGATTAGGCTATTGCACCCAGATACTGAAAGATATAGGATGTGGGAATTTCAAGGAAATGTGCAGGCTAGCTTAGAATAGAGACCAATGGAGGTACGCGTCCAACCGATTCAAAACTGGAAAACCTAATGAGAAAAAAATAACTGTACTTAAACGTGCTGATTATTATAAGCGACTACAGGTATTAGTTTCGCAATACTCTCAACTAATGTTAATTGTGCAAAAGGATTGACTCGAAAAATATTATCTCCGCAAATGTCCAAATATTAGGGGTTCCTTGGTAGCCACAGGCTGTTTATCCCCCTTCACATACCTTACATATGATTTTTCCAATGCTCCACCCGAAGGTACTACATTTGCCAGGAAGCGAGTGTTTTCTTTACCTGGAAAATTTGGAATTTTGCAAAACCCTTGCTGTTCCAAGCAAGGTAGGGTTCTTTAACGTGCGTGACGACACTCGCATACGGGATCTCCGTTTAACCTTTCATCTGAACGAGAGTGTACTTTTGTGAAAAATGCTCGCCTAACATTTTTAAGCGGACCGTGTCGGGATTAAAACCCAGGACCTTGGGTGTAGTAGTCACACACATACCAACTACGCCACGGAGTCGCTGGCCTCCCTTCACATACCTTACATGTGATTTTCCAATTCTTCACCCAAAGGTACTATATTGGCCAGGAAGCGAGTTTCTTTTACCTGGAAAATTTAGAAGTTTGCCGAACCCCTGCTGTTCCAAGCAAGGTAGGGATCTTTAACGTGCGTGACAACACTCACACACGGGACCTCCGTTTAACCTCTCATCTGAACGAGGGTGTTTTGTGTTAAAAATGCTCGCCTAACATTTTTCAAGCGGACCGTGTCGATATTCGAACCCGGAACCTTGGACGTAGTAGTCCCACACATACCAACTACGCCACGGAGCCGCCTGACCTCCCTTCACATACCGTATATGTGATTTTCCAATTCTCCATCTAAGGGTTCTACATTGGCCAGGAAGCGAGTTTTTTTTACCTGAAAAAATTTGGAATTTTGTCGAACTCTTGCTGTTCCAAGCAAGGTAGGGTTCTTTAACGTGCGTGACAGCACTTGCATACGGGACCTCCGTTTTACCTCTCATCTGAACGAGGGTGTATTTTTGTGAAAAATGCTTGCCTAACATTTTTCAAGCGGACCGTGTCGGGATTCAAACCCGGGACCTTGGGCGTAGTAGTTACACACACACCAACTACGCCACGGAGCCGCCTGGCGTCCCTTCACATACCTTACATGTGATTTTCCAATTCTCCACCCAAAGGTGCTACGTTGGCTAGAAAGCGAGTTTTTTTTTACTTAGAAAATTTGGAATTTTGCCGAACCCCTGCTGTTCCAAGCAAGGTAGGGATCTTTAACGTGCGTGACAACACTCACACACGGGGCTTCCATTTAACCTCTTATCCGAACGAGGGCGTAATTTTTGTGAAAAATGCTCACCTGTTATTTTTCATGCAGTCGGCCGTGTCGGGATTTGAACCCGTCACACACATACCATTGAATCCTGGTAAAATAGGGCATATACTTAGAAAACAACAGAAGAAGAACCGAGCTGTATATAGGCTGCATCTAACAAGAAAGAGCAGCGGCTATGTTCAAAAACCGCAAACATTGAAACAAGGAGAAACTTGCTGAAAGCATATGTGTGGAGCACAGCACAAGTACGTCTATGAAATAGGGACAGTAGGAGAAACAGACAGAAAAGCGGTAGAAGACTTTTAGAATGTTGTGCTTCAGATGTATGAGGATGATAGCATGGACAGACAAAGTTAATAACAAAGAGGTTATAAAAATAGTAGGGGAATAAAGATATCTGAACCAGAACGTAAGTCAATAGTTGAAATAAGAAATGTTTACTTAGCAGCATGTAATAAATCGTCTACGCGCGGCAAGGGATAACATTCATTCACAGTGATCGAATTTAACCTCTGATAAACTACACACAAACGTACACCTCCGTCCTTTTTCGGTACAAATACAACTAGAGACGCCCACGGGCTCTCATATTCTTCAATTATGCCATCTTTAAGAAGTCTATGTAATTCAACTTTTAACTATTGCTTCCTAACAGGAGATAAACGATAGGGAGGTAAAGGGATGGGTGCCTGATCGCCTGTATTTATGCTATGTTGAGCAAATGGTGTGGGGTCTTCCCTCAGACTCAAGGTATTATGTCGTTCTTCAAGAAACGCATCTAACAAGAACGAGCAGCGGCTATGTTCAAAGACAGCAAACATAGAAACAAGGATAAAATTGTTGAAAGCATATGTGGATCACAGCACAAGTACGTCTATGAAATAGGGGCAATAGGAGAAGCAGACAGAAAAACGGTAGACGCCTTTTAGAATGTTGTGCTTCAGATGTATGAGGATGATAGCATGGTCAAAGTTAATTACAAAGAGGTTATAGAAATAGTAGGGGAATAGAGATATCTGTGGAAAACAAAAGAAAAGTAGGTGAAATAGAAGGGCCGGATACGTTGTAAAGCATTTTTGGGGAATAGTGCGGGATATATTACAATCAGAGGTAGGAAAATTGAGGTAAAGGTAGACTTATTTCAGAGTATTGCACACAGATAGTGAAAGGTGCAGACTGTGCAAATTTGAAGGAAATGTGTAGGTTAGTACAGAATAGGAAATCATGAGAGTACGCGTATAACCAGTTCCAGGACTGAAACCCTGACGAAGAGTACCATTATGAACATTTATTTAACGTTTTAAAAACACAGTTATTAATTTTTAAATGTCAAATGTATGTATTTTGGTAATAAGATTTTAATTAGGTGAAAATAATTATTTAGTTTGAATAATTAGTAATTTGAAATTCCAGATTTATTAGTGAAATTTAGGGTAGTAAAACTATCAAATTTGGTAGTTTAGAAATGGACAATAAAAAGATACAACAAAAGTTAGGATTTAACTGTATTTTTGTTTTCTTTTACGAATGACATTGCCAATAATTTGAGATGTATGAATGTCTTTTAATTAAATGTGAAAGTGTGAAAAATTTAGTGCGGGGAATAGTAATGTCGTTGTCTTAGATTTAGGTTTTGTAGATTTTTCCTTTATGATATTGTTATTTTAAGCAAACCTATCGAGCTTTGAGTTAGAAATTTATTTTTAGGAAGGCATATTTGTATATGTACTAAAATTATTTTATGTTGATAGAGTTTTAAGCTTAGGTCGAGTTTTATTCCTAGGAAATAGAAAAAGTCAGCGAATTGTACAGCATATCCAGCAGGCTCAGTGTTAGTCTTATTTGAGAGTATTTTATATTACAAGTTTATTTTATTACAATAAAAGCAAGGGAGATTTATGCGGGATAACCGTCTTCCGTATAGAAACAACGTCACGGGGTTTACAGTAGCGGAGTGCCTGGCGCCCCTTCATTTTGTAAGAGAAAAGCCTTTAAGCGTAAGCGTTAACTTAATCTAGAATTTTGGCATTTAAGCCTTGTTCTTTATTATTTTTGATATCATAACCAGATTTTCAGTCTTGGAAATGCTTAAACACACACCTCCATTATTTCCTATTCTAGATTAACTTACGTATTTTTCAAAAATTCCAACAGTCGACATCTTTTATTATCTGTGTGCAGCAGTCTAATCTAGGTATACCTATACCTCACTTTTCTCCTTTCTCTGTATCTAATATACCCCACACTATTCTCTCATGCCTAAGAACGTATTCCACCATCCTATTTCTACTGTTTTTTATTTTTTTCCACAATCTTTCTTCCCTACCATTTTAGTACCTGTATGTTCTTAACTTTGTACATGTATCTTCATCATATGTCTGTAGCGCCACATTTCAAAGACTACAACCCTTATTCTGTCTGCTTCTCCTGCTGTACACATTTGACAGTCGTACAACGCTGTGCTCCACATGTATGCTTTCAACAGCATTTTCCTTGTTTCCAGGCTTTTGTCTTCGAACATAGTAGCTGCTTTTTCTTGTTAAATGCAGCACGACCATTTGCCAATCTTTGTTTTAAAACTTTTATACTTTTCTCATTTTGCGTTATTTAGCTTCCTAGGTGACAGAAATCCTTAACCTCTTGCAAATTCTGGTTTCCTACATGTAATATAGTTTTTGACTTATTTCTCCTTCTTTACATACTTGTACTTTAACTTTATTTTTGTTAATTTTTATACCGTATCTCTCCGTTGGTACTATTTTCAGTTCATTAACAGCAATTTTAAATCTTTTCTTGTTAGATGCTAATATAGCACTATCATTTTGAATCTGAGCTTATCGATAGTTTTTTCGTACATAGTCGTCCCAAATATTTTTCTGCATTCGACAGTATTCTTTGCCTCTTCGATAAATGAGTTAAAAATTAATGGAGATAACGCACATCCGTGTCTTACACCTTTCCTAATATTTTCTTCTCTAAGTTCCTGCTTTAATTCTATTACGACTGTTTGCTCTTTGTATAAGCTATGTACTATTTGTCGATCCCTATAGCTCATTCTCATTTTTTGTTGGTAATTCCGACAGGTTTTTCCATTTTACATTGTCCAATGCATATTGGAGATCCACAAACGCCTTCTTTTTCTATTGTATTCTCTATTATCATCCTTAAAGCTAAAATGACCTCTCGTGTTTCCTTCTTTCCTAAACCCAAATTGATCTTCTGCTAATATTTCTTCAACCCGTTTTCCATTCGTCTTTGTACAATTATAGTTCATTCATTTACACGTGTGCTCTTAAAGTTAGTGTTCGAAAATTTTCACATTTCTCTGCATCTCTCCATCTTTGGTATGGTGACTATGGTGCTACGTTTGAAATCTTTGGGTATTTCTGCTGTCTCGTACATATAGCTGACAAGTTGGAAGAGACTTTCTGTTACTTCTTGTCCGGAATCTTTTAGAGTTTTGGCTTGCACTTTATCTGTACCTAGCGTCTTATTATTTTTTAGGCTCTTTAATGCTAGTTCAATTTCGTCTCTAATTATAAGAATTCTGAAGTCATCCTTTTCGATGTCTGTTTACTGTTCTAGAACTTATTGTTCCTGTCCTGCATATATATTCCCTACATATTCTTGCCACTTATCCACTTTCTCTACATTTTCTATAATAATGTCTCTTCCTGAGCTCCTTATATTTTTGCTATGCGGATTTATATCCCTAAAATTCAGTCTAATGAGTATATATGCTTCGTCTATTTTTGTATTTCTTTATTTTTCTTTATTCTCTTTTCTCATTTATCAATTGCACTCCAATCGCCTACCACTGCAGTAAACCGAGACACCCTTATAGTTTTACAGGGTGCCCGCCGCTTCAGGACAAATCAAAATTTAGTTCTTATAAAGCTTATTTTACTCATAATATCGTTTAAGAATTTTGCTTTGGTTATAGTAATGTAACATCCTAGAAATATCGCATGGGTGGTTTCAGTTTTTAAGCGAATAAAACCATAAATAACGGAGTAACTAGTGTCAAAATAACACGTGGCGTACTAAAAATATTTAAGGTTAAGTAGATAGTTCCACTACTTCAGCAAAAGACAACAAATTTGAGCAATTAAAAAAATCTTTGCAGGATCTTTCGGACGACTTAATTTCCAAGTAACGAAATAGTGATTAAGAACTCTGACACACGAATAAATATAATAAACTCCTGTAACAACGTACTATTTTAAAACTATTTAAGTATTTCGACCAATAATGGGCTACCATGCGTAGCATTACAAAGCAAGTACTTGTTTAGGTATTCTTCTGAAGATATTCTCCCACATCGTAGTCCAAAGTGGCTATTCCAACAAACAATTAACCTAAGTTCCTTATTTCTTCCCAGCATAAAGTGCTGTAGAGACCAACAGCTTAAGTGGCGAGAAGAATATATTCAGGTGTAAAAGCAACACTAGTAGATGTTAGATTGAAAAATACATTTCGACGTCGGTCTAATGAGAATATTCTCAGAAGATTTCCTGAATATCATGTGTTTTAAGGTATTGCTATCGATGATTTGTTACTTGTAGTCGCAATACGTTTCTAGAGTAACGAAGTTTCATTCCATTATCAGTATGCTTCTAGGTTTAAAATAGATTCTTGTTGAGGGTTTTAATTAACTTTATTCAAGTAATTATTTTATTTTGGTTCGGTTACAATTTGATGCTTACAAAACTGATCTTAAATCATTCCATTAAGTAATCAAAACTATTATATTAATGGGTTGTTATAAAATTTAATGTGCATATCACCAACGTGTCATCTAGATAGCTAGTGTAAAAAGTTCTATCATTTCCAGTTCCAGAGTTTCAAATTGCCGAAACGTCATTTGATAACATTCAGATATATGTAAAGCTTAGTAGGTCAGAAATAAATAGAAAATCGTTAGCGCTTACCAAACAAATATTTTCTGGGATTTATACTTGGTTATGCTTTCATTTACTGCAAATTGCAAAACTCAAGAAATGAACAAACATCGTTTCAATATTTCACTGTCATTGCGTTTAATATTATCAAACTATTTCCTACTTCTATTTTTTAAAGGAAATGGGTCAGTTTCAGTAGGGTTATCATGTGGCTGTTAAAGTTTTTTGAATAAATTAGATTATATTTCTACTATTCCCGTAATCCTTAATAAAACTTTGAAAGTTGGTGTAATTTTTTGCTCGGTTTCTGATGTCCTTGGCCAATATAAACCTTGTTGTTTAATGATATGCTCAAGTAAAAACTCAACTCTACGAGTTATTTATAATTACGAACTGGTAGAAGTTCATGGATGCTAGAGTATGGAAGATGCGTGCAACTTTTCTGTTGCTCCTATTTATTACTGTTGTCCCAAATTAACTACAAAACTGCATAGGATTTATTTTCACCAAGGCTCAGAACACTTTACAATTAGTATTCTTTCCTAGTAGTTTAAAAAAAGACATTCATTCTCAAAGACACCTTTGTTGTCAACAAAATTTTGATATATTAAAACTTACCTACATTTTAGTTTTTCTTTTCAACAAACGCGCGTACTTTCCTTATGCACTTGACCAATGATTTCATCAGTATTAAGTTGTCTTTTTTATGTCACCCCAAGCAGCATTCTAAGTAGCTTCAACTGACATTGGAACTTTAGCAAGGAGTTGCTACAAAACAAATCCCAATTTTGGCACTTTAATTGATACAATTACTTACACTAGCAATCTCTTGTAATAGTTTAGTAATTGTTACTGTTTTTGGGAACTACCTGGGTACATTACCTCAAAGTAATTAATTATAGTGTCCGGAACGTAATTATTACTATGTTAATCTATTTTCTAGTTGTAACTTTAAAGTCGTAAAGAATACCCCTGAGGTGTAACAAATCAAGTTGCTGCTACATGTCTGAAACCCACACTAGACCCCTAAAGTGATGGTTAGTTATGGTAGTATTGCAAGGGACATTTACTTCTCTTCCAAATATACTCTAAAGTTATTTTCACTATTTGTTTTAAATTAAAATGACCACCAAGTCGTAGTTCTGATGTAAAATAACCATCTAGTAACTTTAACTTCATTGTGTATCTCAGATACATTTTCTCTACTCTAACCTACAATTCTATATTTGCTCTGTCTGTGCTAGTTATTTGCATTGTTCCTATTGTTGGGCTGTGTATTTATCTTATCATAAATAACATAATGCCAAAGTACAATAAAAGAACGAAAACGACCTTCCGACATACAACTACTTTTTATAGGAAACTAAAACAGGAATTGAACCTGACTAATAACAGCAATGCTAATTTATTAGCATATAAAGTAGTGAAAAGTAACAATATCAAAGAAAAGCTGCCATTAACTCAACCACAATTTGTGGCACCACAAACTCAAATTGCAACTGATGATGTTGTATATATAACTAGTGGAACCCAGGATGTGCAGGACGTGGATTTAGCAGTTAGCGATGATTTCAACGAAGATGATGTTCAAGAATATGATGTATCTGATTACGAAGAAGAGGAAGTTGTTTCTACACAAGTTACACTACTGCAACAAATATCAGAATGGGCATTAGTGCACAGAATAACACATTCTTCACTAAACGATTTATTAGTAATATTAAATGTTCAGGGTTTAAACTTACCATCGGATAGTAGAACGCTTTTAAAAACTCCAAGTTCGGTACCTATTACACAAATGGGAAATGGAGAAGTGTGGTATAATGGAATAAAAAATTCATTGTGTGCAGCTTTCTATAAAATAAAAATTCAGGAAAATATAAAAACTCTGTGCTTGGTTTTTAACGTAGATGGACTTCCACCTTTTAGAAATGCACCTTGGGGCCAGTATAACGTCCCCCCGTCTTCCCATTTATGGGGAATTAGAGTAAAATAAATACCCAGCTTTTCTTTGGTGGCCACTATTTTAAAACCGTCCATACCGTCGGCAAATTACAAAGTAAGGTTAGGAATACTTTTAATGGCGCTTAATTTGACAAGAAAAGTGTGGCTCTCGTAGTATATACGTTGTATTGGAGTGACTATTACACTTTAGTTCCGAAATATGTATGAAAATTTTTAACTATGAAGTGATCACAACTTCTTAGTGTAAATTATTTCAGAGAGCGTTACTACCCATACAAAGATAATTACTATGAACAAATTTTTTTCAGTAATTATCACTTTGTGGTAATTTTTATGTACTACGTCCATATTTATTTACATAATGTGGACGGCCATTATTATATCTAGAATTATGTTCAATCTGTATAGTAGTTTTACTTTAAAAATCCTAAAAATAGTATACTTCTTAAATATTCTCAGACTTGAAAAATATTTTAAAAATATTTTTGTACATAAAAATGCACTTGACATTAAAAAACTCAAATTTCAGTTTAAAGAATTTTCACTCAAAAATTATTTTAAATAGAGAGCTATGAAAATTTTCGATCTAGCGCAATTACATTTATCAGTAAACTTATAGTCGCATATAGATTTGGTGTAATAGAGACGGCATATTTCCAAATATATAACGCCATTTATTCCTTTACTTTTAGAAGCCATTATTCTATTCAGCACTCATAATGAATAGGAAATACATTAAAACCTACGCTTTAAGTTATACAGACAAAGAAAGCAATAAATTGTCAAAGAAGACTGACGTTCCATATAAAGTGACTGATGATAAACTATTACCAACCTGGTGGGTAGTCACAACTTAACTTCAACGTTCTTGCATCAGTTCCAAAGTGTACACGGCAACTTAATTGCTACGCAACAATTGTTCCCCATTTTGGTTAAGAATCCGTAATAAGATAGTAGTTATTGAGTAACTGTGTTCAGTAACAAAACCTTTGTAGTTCTCGGAAATGGTTGTTGGTACGTGGTGACGACTAAAAATGCTGCTTGGGACCATTAATAAAAATACATACAATTGTCTTTTAATACACTTTTAGTCTGGTTTTTCATAAATTTCACGAACGCATAACATCTTGCACAATCTACTTATGTTGGGGATATTGTTGGAAAGTAGTGATAGACAATTGTTTATAAAGTATTTGTTGGAGTTTCGTAAATTATTTCTTATTCATAAAATTCTCTTTATTCTCTATAAGATTAATTACGTTCAAAAATGCACTATCCTTATTTCATTAGTTTTTACAGAAAGTTAACATTTGTGGCAATTGCAGCGCTGTTTATCGCTCACCTGCTTTTGTTCTAATAAACAATAGAGATAGTCTCCTTCTAGCCTTTCTAAGTTAGAGACGTATTCGCGCGGGTTGCAATTACCTTTATGCTAAGACGCTGCTCTATAAATTGACTCTAGTGTGCAAAATTAGTAATGCATTCGTTTCCATCGTAAAAGTTACAGATTAACTTAAGAACGAGGCGATCACTATTCGTAGTAATTTCTATTCTCTTAACACAGGTACGTGTTTTTCCGGATGTATGTAAATTTCTTACAAATCGTCCAAACATTATTGATCCTTCCGGTTATAATCGCAATTAATAACCATTTTCTTAATCTGGTATCACAAGTTATCTCGTGCTTGTGCGGTATTAATGCAATGGCGTATCATAAAATAAATACGTTGGTGAACTTGATGCAACCGCATATGTACTATAAATTTATAATAGTGTGATGAAAGTAGTGCGTTTATACAAACTCGGATAATTCAAAAATTGGATATACCGCAAATTGTGCTTTTCGCTGTATTTCTAATTCTTATTGACGTTATAAAATATAATCCTCTTACTGCACGGTGTACGATCAATTGGTTAATTTATTCACTAAATAAAGTTCACCATATTGTCGTTGTGATTTGTTATATTGTCAATAGTGTTCTTTTCCTATTATTCGGTCCTTCGTATTTCTTCCCCTAGTGTCTCCCCCTCAACGATTACAGTTCACTGCTCTGGGAGGTGGAACACCAAGGGTGCCTACTTCGCTCCACCTACCTTGAGTTGTCCGATCACTATTTATCCACTATATAACGCGCGTTTTAATTACATCTTACAAGTTTTAAATAATTTCAAAATTTTGTATAATCTAAAATCAACACCTCGTTTCTCTTTTTGTTTAACATTTTTAATTTAATATAGTGTTCACATTCTTGAATTATATTTTTACGTTTCCAAGACTATTTGTAAAATGGGTTTTTCAGAGCTTGTAGTAAATATTATCAACTTTGGCACTAAGATTTGTGATACTTCAAAGTGCAGATCGTTTTCTTTAAAATTAACAAAAACAAAAAGCAGAAATTTTGATAACAAATCTTATTTGTTGAAGAACATTTGGTCATGCTTTCAAATAACAGTATCAGGGATATTATGGTGTTCTGATTGTCTGGGGTCACCTTGTGAATGCTTCGTAGTAACATAGAGAACGTTCACTTACAAGGTAAAATATTGATATGAACTCTTTATAAGTAAAACATTAAAGACACGACAAGTATAGGACTTGTTTGCAAATGTCTTTAATACTAGAACTAAAAGCACTTTAGTTTGCAAAGTTACGGAAGAAATTTCTATGTTGAAGAATTGTATGATGCGGCTTCACGACGAATACCTGGGTCTCGTGCAGGTGAACAAGTCCATGGTTGTAAGTAATCCAGGCCCGGTTAACACTGAATGTAATACAGGACTTTGTGACGCTAATTGCAATCGGTTTTTTATAACTTCGGTAACTAGCGGCTAGTGGGGTAACGTTAGCGTAAGCCGACTTCTTTGTTTGGTAAAAATTGAAGCAGGTTTGTGGTGGAGTGTTTCCAATTCTTGCGTGCTGGTTGAAGTCACATGCCATAGGAGGTGGTTAAGCTGGCTGTAGCTTTGGAAGTGGAAGAGGTCCATGCTGTGCAATGGCTGGATTCTGGCCGTATAGTGTTGCGAGAGATTACTTTACATCACTTTATCTTATTAGATCTGGTGGTCACAATTAGGTCTTCATTATTAGGTTTACAGTCTTGGAACTGGTTAGAAGAGTACCCTCATTGTATTCTATTCTAAACTAACCATCACATTTCCCTGAAACTTGCACAGTCTGCATCTATCACAATCTGCATGCGACAGTCTGATCTCGGTCTACCTCTACCACCTTTTCCTATCTTTGCTTAATATGTATCCCGTATTATTTTTCAAAAAAGCCTTGGAACGTATCCTGCCCATCTATATTTCCTATTTTTTTTGTTTTCCGCAGATCTCTTTATTTCTTTACTTTTTCTATAACCTATTTGTTATTAACTTTCTCTGTCCATGCTGTCATCCTTATACATCTAAAGAACAACACTCCAAAAGGCTTCTATCCCTTTCTGTTGGCTTTCCCTTCTGCCCCTATTTCATAGACGTACTGTGCTTGTTTCTATGTTTGTTGCCTTTGAACATAGCTGTTGTTCTTTATTGTTTAATGCAGTTCAGTCACCTTCGATTGCTTTACAGTTATATACCCTATTTCCCCGATATTCAGTGGTATGTGAAGGGGGGTAAGCGTAAGACTACAGATTCCAAGGTCCTGGGTTCGAATCTCAACACTGCCGACTACCTGAAAAATGGCAGGTGAGCATTTTTCACAAAAATTATGCCCTCGTTCAGATGAGAGGTTAAATGGAGGTCCCGTGTGTGAGTGTTGTCATACACGTTAAAGATACCTACCTTGCCTGGAACGGCAAAGGAACAGTAAAATTCTAAATTTCTGGGCAACAAAAAACTCGCCTCCTGGGCAATGTAGCACTTTCGGGTAGAACATTGGAAATGCAAATGCACGGTATGTGAAGGTGGGGAAAGCAGTTTTTGGCTGCTAAGTTCCCCCAGCACTTGAACATTTGTCGAATTAATAGTTTTTCCAATATATCCTTTCGCACAATCAACATTAGTTGAAAATATTTCACATCAACACCTGTAGTTGTTTATAATAATCATCAGATATAAGTGCACTTATTTTTTCATCATTAAGTTTTTCGTTTTGAAACTGGTTGGACTCATACCTCAACTTATTTATGTTCTGAGCTGCCTACACAGTTTCCTGAAATTCGCACAACAGTCTATATGATTCACTTTCTATTGTTTTCGAATTATATGTCATATTTCACCGAGATTCAGTGGTGTGTGAACGGTACTACGCCGAAGGTCCCGGGTACGAATCTCGACACGGTCCGCTTGAAAAATGTTAGGCGAGCATTTTTCACAATAATACATCCTCGTTCGGATGAGAGGTAAAATGGAGTTTCCTTGTGTGAGTGTTGTTACGCACGTTAAAAATCCCTACCTTGCTTGGAACCGCACGGGTTCGGTAAAATTCCAAATTTTCCAGGTAAAAAAACTCGCTTCCTGGCCAATATAGTAGCTTTGGGTGGAGCACGTGTGTGAGTGTTGTCACGCACGTTAAAGATCCCTACCTTGCTTGGAACAGCAAGGATTCGGCAACATTCAAAATTTTTCAGGTAAAAAAAAACTCGCCTCTTGGCCAATGTAGCACCTTTGGGTGGAGCATTGGAAAATCGCATGTAAGGTATGTGAAGAGGGTGAAACAGCCTGTGGCTGCCAAGGATCTCCCAACATTTGCCGTATTTGTAGTTTCTAGTAAATCCTTTCGCAGAATTAACATTAGTTGAGAATATTGCAAGTTTATGTTTATAGTAATCGTCATGTTTAAGTACAATACTTTTTTTCGTCATTAATACTTCCATCTTTGGACTGGTTGGATGCATACCTCCATTGGAAGCCAAAAGTCGACAAATTTCAAATATGCAAATTTGGCAACTTCTAAGTTTATAATTCGTCAACGTTGTGGGCCCACCTAACGTAACAGCAATTCTTACAGGTATTGACCTTCCTGCTTACTAGGCTTATTTATATTTCTGTAAATGTGTTACAGAAATTGTAGTAAACATGATGGCATCCTGTGGGGTAAAAAATTCCGGAGGTGAAATACCCCCATTCGGTTCTCCGAGAGGGAACTACTTCGCAAGATGTAATCCGAAAGCATAGAAAAAGATCCGTGAACATTCTACGAGTCGGAGCGTGGAATATCAGAAGTATGAAACAAGTAGGTAAGCTAGGGGACCTGAACTCGAAATGGATAGGTTAGCACTAAACATAGTAGGAATCAGCAAAGTCCGCTGGCCAAAGGCGTGGGATTTTTGGAGTGTAGACTTCAGGATAATTCATACAGGATCAGAGAAAGGAAATTTGGGTGGTGAGGATAGTTGTGCGAAAAAAGATGGGACGACGTGTAGAAAATTACTTACAAAAGAACGAAAGAGTACTAATGGTTAGATTTGAATCTAGGCCAGTAAATACAGTAATAATACAGGTATAAATGCCCACTTCTAGCTACAGTGAGGAAGAGGTAGAGGCGATTTACAAAGATATCGAAGACATACTAAGATACATAATAGGACATGAAAATTTAATAATTACGGAGGATTTTAATGCAGTGGTAGGAGAAAGTAGAGAAAGAGCAATAGTAGGTTTATTTGGGTTAGGCACGAGAAATGACAGGGGATATAGGCTGGTAGAATTTTGCGACTAGAACAACTTAACCATCAGAAATACATTATCTCAACATCATGCTAGAAGACGATACACGTGGAAGATGCCAAGAAATATAGGAAAATATCAATTAGATTAAATTATTGTTAGACAACGGTTTAGAAATCAAGTAAAAGACTGTAGAAGCTACCCGGAAGTTGATACAGACACTGACCATAACATCGTAATTATGAGGGCCGCACTTAAATTTAAAAATCTGAAAAAGAAGAACGGAAAAAGGCACTTTACCTTTGAGAAGCTAAAAGATAAAGATATCTATGAAAGATTTGAAAAAAAGTCAAATGAATTGCTGAAAGGTATCGGGAAATTTTCTGAAACTAAGGAAATAGACACAGAATGAAATAACCTTAAATCCATCTTAGACATGGCGGCCAGAGATGTTCTGGGCTATGCACAAAAAGAAAATAAGAAACCATGGATAACAAAAGATATCCTGAATTTAATAGAAGAAAGACGAAAATACAAAAATATATCAGACGAAACAGGAAAACAGAGATACAAAGCTATAAAATAGGAAATTATTTGCAAATGCAGGAAAGCTAAAGAACAATGTATTGATGAAAAGTGCAAAGAGGTACAAACTAAGATGGAAAAGGGAAAAACAGACGAAGCATACAAATTTATTAGACTGAATTTTAGAGATATAAAACCATATAGCAAAAATATAAAAAACGCGGGAGGAAACGTCATTATAGAAAATGTAGAGAAAGTAGCTAGATGGCAAAAATATATAGGGAATTTATATTCAGGAAAAGAACTAAAAGCATTAGAACAGGAATCAGACATTGAAGATGATGACTTGTAATATCCTATACTTAAGGATGAGTTTGAATTAGCATTGAAGGATTTGAAAAATGGTAAGGCGCCGGGTACAGTTAAGGTGCAAGCAGAAACTCTAAAAACCGCTGGACAAGCAGTAACAGAACGTTTCTTCCAACTATATGTATGAGGCAGGTGAGATATTCAAAGATTTCAAGCGTATCATCATGGTAACTATATAAAAAAAGCCCGAATAGATGTGAAAAATTGAACAATAAGTTTGACAGCACACGTTTCAAAAATATTAACTAGAATTGAACAAAGATGAATGGAGAAACGAGCTGAACAAATACTGGGAGAAGATTAGTTTGGGTTTTGGCGAAACTAGAGAACACGGGAGGCAATTTTAGCTATGAGGGTGATAATGGAGAAAACAATAGAGAAGGGGGAAAGCGTATATATAAGGTTTGTTGATCTGGAAAAAGCATTGGACAATGTAAAATGGAAAAAATGTTCAAAATACTCAAAAACATTGGAAGGAGTTTTAGGGATAGACGGATAGTACATTGCTTATGCAAAGAGCAAACAGCGGTAATAGAATTAGAGCATGAAAGTAGAGAACTAAACATTAGGAAAGGGGTGAGACAGGGATGTACCTTTCCCCCTTTAATTTTTAACTTGTACATAGAAGAGGCAATGAGACTGTCAAATGCAGGAAGCATTTGGAATTAATATGCAGGGACAAAAGATAAATTGCTTAGATTTGCAGATGATATAGCGGTATTAGCATCTAGCAAAGAAGATTTAGAAGCTGCTCTTAATGAAATGGAAACAGTTCTAACGGAGAGATATGGTATGAAAATTAACAAAAATAAAACTAAAGTTCTAGTATGCAAAAGATGGGAAAATAAATCAAAAACAAGAATACAAATAGGCAACGAGAACTTACAAGAAGTTAAGGATTTCTGTTACATAGGAAGCCAAATAACACAAGATGGGAAAAGCACAAAATAGATAAAACAAAGATTAGCACAAGGTCGTGCTACATTTAACAATAAAAAGCAACTGCTGTGCCCAAAGACCACAAGCATAGAAAAAAGGTAAAGATTGCTTAAAACATGTGTGGAGCACAGCACTCTATGGCTGTGAGGCATGGACCGTAGGAGAAGCAGACAAGAAAAACGTAGAAGCTTTTGAAATGTGGTGCTACAGACGTATTATGAAGATTTCATGGACAGACAAAGTTAAGAACAAAGACGTACTAGAAATGGTAGGGGAAGAAAGCAATATCTGGAAAACAGTAAAAATAAGAGAGATAGGATGATAGGCCGCATAGTAAGACATGAGGCAATAGTGCAGAAAATATTAGAAGCAGTGATAGGAAAAAAGAGAAGTAAAGGTAGACCTATGTTAGACTACTGCACACAGATAGTGAAAGATGTAGGCTATGAGAATTTTAGGGAAATGTGTGGGCTAGCTCAGAATAGAAATCAATGGAGGTACGCTTCCACCCAGTCGCAAGATGGAAAAACTGACAAAAATAATAACTGTACTTAAATAAACATGGTGATTATTATTAACAACTACAGATATTGGTTTTGCAATACCCTCCACTAATGTTAACTATGCGAAATTATTTACTGGAGAACTACTAATACGGCAAATGTCAAAGTGTTGGGGGATCCTTGGCAGCCACAGGCTGCTTACCCCCCTCACACACCATTGAATGTCGGTGAAATAGGGCATATAATCAGAAAATAATAGAAGGGAATCGAGCTGAAGATAGGCTGTTGTGGGAATTGCAGAGAACTGTGTAGGCTAGCTCAGAACATAAATAAGCTGAGGTACAAGTCCAACTAGTTTCAAGACGAAAAAATAATTGCTCTTAAATCTGATGATTCTTATAAACAACTACAGGTGTTGTTGTGAAATATTTTCCACTAATGTTGATTGTGCGAAAGATAAATTGTAAAGCTATTAATTCGACAAAGGTTCAAGTGCTAGGGGAACTTGGCAGCCAAAGGCTACTTACCCCTCTTCACATACCTCTAAGTATCGGGGAAATAAGGTATATAACTGTTAAACAATAGAAGGTGACCGAACTGCATTAAACAAGAAAGAACCGCAGCTATGTTCAAAGACAACGAACGCTGATACAAGAAAAAAACTGTTCAAAGCCTAGTGTGAAGCACAGTACAGTACATCTATAAAGTAGAAGCGGTAGAAAAAGTAGACAGAAAGAGATAGACGCCTTCTGGAATGTTGCGCTTCAGATGTATGAGGATAGTAGCATGGACGGATAAAGTTAATAACAAACAGGTTGTAGAAATAACAGGAGAATAAAGATATCTGTGGAAAATGAATCAAAAATAGGAGGAATAGGACAGGATACGTTTTAAGGCATTTCCGAGAAATAGAAAGGGATATATTACAAGCAAAGATAGGTAGAGGTAGACCGAGATCAGACTTTCGCACACAGATAGTGATAGATGCAGACTGTGCAAATATTAGGGAAATGTGTAGGTTGGTTCAGACTAGGAAACAATGAGGGTACGCATCCAACCAGTTCAAGAACTGAAGACCTAATGATGATGATGAAATGTGTTACTTTTACAATTATTATATAAGCGTTACATCGGCATTATAATTCTTACTGCATGTATTTATTTATTCTTCTGATGATTTTGTTATTTCTGCAATACCTACATAATACCTCAGCATTAAAAATCTTGCTAACTGTGTTTATTCATATTTCTGCAGAGTTGATAATCAATCTAAATCTAGTATCTGCTGATTACTCATAAATTTTTCTTAAGATTGCCCACTTAGAGTCCAAAACAACGCAACTTTTACTGGGTAACTAAGCGGTTATCAAAATTATGCACCCGTACTTACGCCATCAGCGGCTTTGTTGACCTACTTTGAGTTCACAGTAACGGTGCTTTTAGTAGGCTGTACTGCAAAGCCGTTTGCAAAATTATGCACCATCAACAATTTTGCTGCCCTACTTTGAGCTCAAACTATCTCTGTTTTCTGCCGGTTGCATTGCCAACTAGGAGGTTGTCGAATGACGTACATTGAGTTTAAAGTCGCCTAGTATTGCTACTGCTGTGGATTTTCTATTCGAATTGCTGTTGCAAATTATTTGGTCTGGAGTGTCCATAGTTCACAAAGCCAGGGTAGCGTAGGACACTTAAATCAGGATATTCAGCACGCATTGTCTTCTTGGATGGAAAATAATAAAACAAAACATTAGAGCGATAGTCTATGGTTCCGCCAGTTACAAATGAATATTATACATAACAGTTGAATACAATGAACTCCATTTAAAACAATGTCCGGTACGCAAATTAAATTTATAGCTTAACTTCAATTAATATTGTCCCTATAGTGTGAAAGTCTTAGATAAATGCACATATAGGAAGAAAGGCTCATGCTAGAATTCAATCTTTAAAACTTTATTGCAAATTGAAAATCTGGCAAAAGCACTTGTTGCAGTAAATACTGAAGTAAGTGAAGATGTATTCAGAGCAGAGTTGAGAAACAAATGGTATTGAATACATGGTAATACACCGGTGTATGCTATTTGTGAAAAAAGAATCTCCGATTCTCACAAATGCAATATCTGTGGTAAAAATGTTCATGTCACCTTCGCTCAGAGTTCTAGTAATGCTGAACAAGAATTTAGAGCAACTGTTCTGTGCCTACCTTGTGTTCAAGAAAGAAATACAACAATAAATAAGAAAACGGCTACAAAAGTTACGCTACCGGTCCCAAGTTTGGATAGAAGCAAAGCGGATACTTGCAACCTAGCGGGAGTTGTTGAAAGGAGTGGTGGTGGTTACTATAAAGTGGAAGCTTTGCAAGGAAAGGTTAGTTCACTGTATTCAATAACCAAATTCAAAATTGCAAGGGTAGATTTTCTTAAGTTAGATAATGTTCCCAATAAGAATTATCGTCTCGCGTGATTAGCAGTCATGATTCCTTATTTGGAGAATAGGGATTCGCAAAATGCAATCGTACTAAAAAATGTACCATGAACTTCTGCGAATGCAGGAAAAGGAGACATTATGTAATTCAAAATGTCATC
This sequence comes from Platerodrilus igneus, assembly GCA_036346225.1. NCBI lineage: Eukaryota > Metazoa > Arthropoda > Insecta > Coleoptera > Lycidae > Platerodrilus > Platerodrilus igneus. Next base: position 7,555,614 of record JARFIW010000165.1, on the reverse strand, counting down.
ATTCGTCTTCGTGTGCCAACAAATAATACATTATTCACAACCTCTTGTTAAAATTGTTTTATTGTTCAACTTAATATAATACATACTGCTTCTTTCTTTTGAAACCATTGAATAATTTTATTTAGAGCTTTAAGAACACGCGTGTACCAGTTATAAGGAAAAGCACAAAAGTAAATTCGTATTTTCTACTTTGCCTAAAACCTGTTTGGCAAACCTGGGTTTACCGAATTACATTCTAGGCGAAGTCCAAAATATAAAAAATTTTCGAACTTTATCTAAAACATTCCGGAAATGTTCAATTTAAATAGTGAAACTTAAGTTTGAAATCAACTTTACCAGTAACATTTACGTTATTATATCTTCGCAACTCTACTATTTAAAAGGTTATGCCTTTGATAGATTTTCTACAAAGAACTTACATTATTTAATAACTATACCATCTCTTACCCAAAGCTATACTAATAAAACTGGCCACGAATGATTCCTTTTTGAGATTCCGCACCCTTAGGTATAAGGAAAGCATTATTGTAACTCATTAGATTAAAAGCAATCTCTGATATTCTATTTCTCTAAGACGCTCCTATAGCTGAGTGGCTATTACTTACAGGACTTTGACACAATAATGTAGTGTATAAATTTATCTCACTAAGGGACCACTAGAACTTCGAAACTTAGTATGCTTTTATGCACACAAGTTTAAGCGAGTTATGACACATTCAGCGTACTTCGCTGATGATTGGGGATATATCAACCGCACTTATCTTTCACCTATATGCTGAATTTGTACATGAAAAGTTTGTTACTTTCATACATAGAAGAACGATAAAAGCAACTTAATGTTTTACTGTCATAAAAAGGCATATTATTTAAGTATTTTGCCCGTATTAGCTATTTCTTTGAAAAACTGCATGAATCGCTTATACCGTTTTTTTATTTTGTTGAACAAAAGTTTTTCTATATGCCTCCTTAAAAATATAAACGTTTTATGACGAACTTAGGGACAGATATTATTAGCTTTATCCTGAAGAGTAATAAATAATAAGTGAACGACTTGTCCAGCAAGGTATTGTAGAAAAAAAAGACAAAAGCAGTAACAACAGATGTTTATAAAAGTACGCAATCTTTGCGCAAAGAGTAAGAAGATAGAAGTTACATGTAGGTAAATTTTATTTCTTCCACATGCCTGTACTTAAGTTTAACAGCTAGTAGTAGTTAAAACCTTCTCACTTGCACTGATGTTAGTCCAGTGTTTATTCATTTAACTGTAAAATCAAAAATAATCAGCCTAGTATATCCAACACATGTCATTTAAATGTTTTATTAAAGCCAATCAACCCCATTAAAGCTGTTAAGATTTGGATCGTTTTTAACTTTTTATTAATTTCTTCAATAATAATCACCTTTACCCTGCGTTTGCAAAATCTCTCCATGGAAATACAACGGATCAATATCTATACCAAGTTATTCACCGCAATTATTTTTAATTTTTGTGATTTTATTTCGCAGTTATAGACTTCTAGAAGGAACCGCAAACAAGTATACTTAATGTTCAATAAAGAATTTTCTTAAATATAAAAGGATGAGTCACCGGTATTTAGAACTACGTAAATAAACTAATTAATAAATAATTGTTTATTCATAGAAACGGCCGGAGCACAAAGAAACCTGCAAAATCCCTGGAATAACTAATAAAAAATTACTTATGATTTTGGCATTCACTGTTGGAGAGATGCGATACTCAAAAATAATAGTATATGTGGGAGCAGAACGAAGAGCGCGTGACAAATAGCTAGAACCAGAGAGTTGTAATAAAACTCAACAAATTTGAAGGCTAATAAAGATTTCCAAGAAAATTACGTAAGATAGGCGTTTATTATTTAGAAGGGAATTGCGCACTTTCTACAAGCTTCTGGATATAGATAATTTATTGTATATAAGAAAGCGTGTATTCATTCAGAGGATTTATTGGATTCTAAAATTCAATCCCGAAATGTTATTTTTGATTTAAGCCACGAGCTGTTGCTATGCGAAGATAGCATTTGAAGTATGCAGTAAACATACTGTAATTTAATAGTTGCGAGGTTGCAATAAATAAAGAAGCGATGTTTTACATGTAACATACAAAGAAAAAATGAAAATTATTTAATACAAGAGGGAAAATTCTTCAAGATAACGCTATTTTAAATATTTTATTAAATAATTTAATGGAAGATTTAAGCATAATGTACCTTAGTAACTGCTGTTTGAAATGGGAATTTTTAAACATGGAAAATCTTGTAAAGTGATTTGACGTCAATTTAAAATAAGAAGATTTTTAATTACGAGGAGCGTTTTCGTGGACTCTGCAAATATTACTTTTAGATTTATTTTTAACTGATATTAGAGTATTTGTATGTATTCTAAGGTAGAATAATAAGTGTTAGTCATATAATTTCTTTTTTGTAAAGGAATTTTTACCAGGAAACTTTGTTATCAAAGTTCGAAATACTCTGACCTTTTAATAGATTATCTGTCAAGGATTTTCTCTCCAAACAAATCTTACAAGCGTGGAAATTATTAAAAATAGGTAAACCATCCTCAAAAAAAGAAGTTTAATTCTGTAAATTTAAAATAAAGTAAAGAACTATTTTTTTTCTGTAATAACTACTTCTTGAAAAAATTTTATGTTTGAAAGAAACGATGTTGTAAATGTTCTATATGCTTTTGTATGAGAGAAAATATTTCACACTGTATAATTGTTATGTGATATTGCTGTGTTTGATTTCAATTTAAAAAACTCCGTCAATTCCGTTGAGCTAGCCAGGCAAAGTTAAAAAGGAGGGTAAGTGAACAATATCAAGTTTTACAAATTGCAGTATCTGTATCACAGCACTCGTTGAGCGACGTTCAACGCGGGCCTTGTCCTAGCACTCTTTTAGTGGCTCCACAACATGCGACCATTATCAAATCAATATATATATATATATATATATATATATTATAATGTCTAAGGGAGCTACTAAGAGTTATAAGGGTTGTTTAGTACAAGATAGTATATGCCAAACAAAAATAATCCACATATTTGATCACATAAACTTAAAAATGTATGTTTGCCGTATTTTATGTATACTAAAATACCATTCAAATATAGTAGTTGAAATTAGGTGCCAAAAGGCAATTTTAAAATGACTAAGTGACGTAATAAGATGTGCAGTGCTCAAGGGTTTATACCGAGTTTGAATTTTAAAAGCCTTTGAAAGTACATTTGCCGTCCAAAAGCCGGATACGTCTATGAATGTTCACTATCAACATGCATACAGGGTCAAGTATAATTTATTTTGGTTTCATTTTCTATAGAATCAACTTTTGGACAATATTTGTAAACTCAAAATTATTAGTTATAACAACGTAAAATATGATTGGTGGAATGTAAAGATTTAGGACATATATTAGAATTTAATGTGATTATGAAATTGTATAAAAGACATGAACTTTGGTATGTGCGACACGAACGTAGTTATTTGTTATGAACTTTAAGATGTAGTAGGCTAGTGGAGAGTTAACATGGTCGCCTTAGAGAGTAAACAAAGGAGATTATTTTCGAACCAATTTTGTAAAAAGACGTGTTTTCATAACTGTGCTAATTTGTATACAGATATTTAAAAAGAAAATAAAAGTAGTTGTTTTAAAAGGAGTTTCAATTGAATAAGGTGGTAAAGAAACAAGCATCGAAAGTATAAAGTGAATAGTAGTGATTGTGCGACGGTAAATTATTGGATTTGGAGAGTGGTTTAAAGGTAGCAGGTCATCGAGAGTGGTTATATAGATTTGAAGTAATATTGGAGAGCGGTTTAAAAGGTAGCAGGACATCGGGAGTGGATATACATAGAAAGAAGTTGGATATTGGAGAGCGGTTTAAAAGGTAGCAGGACATCGGGAGTGGATATACATAGAAAGAAGTTGAATATTGGAGAGCGGTTTAAAAGGTAGCAGGATATCGGGAGTGGATATACATAGAAAGAAGTTGGATATTGGAGAGCGGTTTAAAGGTAGCAGGAGCATCGAGCAAAAAGAAATAGGAACGAGTAGATTGGGATTAGATACGGAGAAGCGGACGGATTTATAGAGAAAACAAGGATTCGAAGCGGAGATTAGCACAGGGGAAGTTGTAGCACTGATTTTTCTAAATTCTAAATTTGGGTTAATCATTTCAGGTATTGGGGAGCAGTTAAAATTCAAGGACACCTGGAAGCGGCACGAAAATTCAAGAACATCATTGTGAAGACGCATACGGTGATAAGGATTTTGAGCCAGCATTCAGGAGGCATCAACGGAGTATAGACCAGGTGAGTGTTTAAATATATCTTTAATACGTCAAAATAGTCATACAAATTTTGGTTGTAATTGAATTTGGCACATAGCAACTTTGATCTTATTAGAAAATTTGGCATATACAAAAGTAGAGTATCAATTTTAGTAGTAAAACAAAGAGTGCACTTTGGTTGGACTTAGCACATCTACTTATAACAGAACCCACTATAAGTAGCTTGAACACCCTGAGATTAAGAGCTTAAATAGTCGAGGCATTGCAATAAATAATTAATTAAAGAACCAACCAAACGGTGCAAGTACGGGGCGTGCATTAGGTGTGCACATTTTAAAAGTTATAAAATAAAGGGTAGAATATAGGTGGAACTCAAAGTAGGGCGGTTTAATATATGTTTAAACCCAAAAGGGGGGCGGTATAATAAATATATGTGGCAAACCCAACGTGGGGCTGAAAAAAGGCTAGATTGAGTTGAAATTAGACAGAAATAGTAGTAGGATACAGGATCCAGAGATTAGGTGGGGCCCGCAGTTTTTTTTCTTTATTTTTCAGGCATACGACTTCAAAGACAGGCTGCAGAGATGACGGACCCAGCAATGAAACGGATTACGAGATCGGGACTGATATACGGAATTGAAGCAGAAATCACGACACTAAACGATGAAATTAGGACGCAAGACATAGAGCTAGACGCAGGAGGAGACATCCAGGAGACGGAGGCGAGGCAGACAGACCCGGAGGCGTCAGACAAGGACACGGACCAGCCGACGGCACCGGAGGTAAGAGTTGCAGAAACCGCCGGAACCCAGGACCTAATACGACTCATAATGAGTTTGCACGAAAAAGTTGAACAGTCAAATACAAATTTATCGAACGATTTTAAAACTTTACAGACAAATTTATCGAACAAATTTGAAACTTTACAGAAGGAACGAAAAGAAGCACACACGGAAATAATGAACCTAATTGACGGATGGCGGACAGAGATTAAGACGACACGCACGGAACTAAAAACAGGTTTGACTGACACAATTACAGAGTCACACACGGAACTACATACGGACGTTACAGACAAAACCGAACAGTCGCGGACAGATGTAAAGACATCACACACGGAAAAACAAACGGAGTTAACAGACCAGATTGCAGAAACACACACGGAACTACAAACGGACCTAACAGACAAAATCGAAGAGTCGCGGACAGAGGCCGAACGAAGGACGGAATTACAAGACAACGCAGACCGCGTAGATGACGAGACTAAAATTACACGGGTACAATTGCAGGGACAGACACCGAAATTGGGCGCGGACGACATGGTATTACTACTCACAGGACAAGTGGTACTAAACGTTAAAACACTACGGGAATTTTTAGGCGTCATGACAAACTTCGACTTGGCAACGGCACTGGAGGCAAAAACACGGACTAGTTATTGGGATCAAAACCGGGGTTATAGGGAAGACAACCGACGACATACGTACCACGAACAGCGACCCAACCATAGACAGGACAATTTCCATCACGAACATCGACCCAACTACCGACAGGACTATTTTAACCACGGACACCAAAATCACTGGGGACACGACGGAAACAGGAGACCATACTACAATAGGGAACACCGGGAGAACGACATACAAAGACAAAACAGGCACCCGCACGACGACAACCCGGATGACGGCCGGACGACGGGAGGTGGAACCCAGCACGGATATAGCCGGACGGATAGGGACGCGAACGTCCACCACATAACGACCAGCGCAAGGACTCAGGACACGGATCAAATTGAAGTGGTGCAGATACACGAGGCACCCTCAAAAAAAAAACGCAAAATTTTGGAAGAACGAATGTATAGGATTAAAAGTCGACGTGGTTTATAGTTTAAAAGACTGGTTGTTAAATAATTATAATTTGAATAAAAAGAACCTTTTGTTCATTAATATTAGTTTAAGTGAGTGTTTATATGTTGCTTTAATTGATAGTGGTTCACAGTTGTCGCTGGTAGATGAGAGGGTGGTGATAAAACATGCTGATTTTTTAAAAGGAAGAATAGAAGCGATTGATGGGGTTAATTTATGGTCGGCTATGAATAAAAAGTTAACAACGATTTATAGGATCATCCGTGTACCGATATTTGTAGGGGATAAAAATGCAGGAGAGGCAGAATTTTTAATTACAAAGGGGTTGCATATAGATTTCATATTAGGAATGGACTTTATAGAGGATTTTGGATTGAATATAGATGGTAAGGATAGGTCGATTCGAATTTTGATAAAGATAAGTTATGGATGGTGTCTACGGTTAGTGAGGAATATAGGAATGGAGATAATATAGATAAGTCGGGATTAGGAATGGATAGGACAAGTGATTATAGACAGGTTAAAGTACGATTATGTAATATGTTTATGAGATTAATTAAGGATGAACAGATTGGAAAAGTGAGTAGTGAGATAAAGGCGAAGCTAGAAGAATTATTTAATAAATATGTAGGGTTATTTAATGAAGAGCCAAGATTTGCGAGGCGATATATGCATAAGTTAGAGGTCACGGAAGACAACGGGTTTAATACAAAGGTGTATCCAATTCCGTTTGCTATTAGAAATAGGGTTAAAGCCGAGATTAACAAGATGTTACAAGATGGAATAATAGAACCAGCGAAAACTCAATATGTGAACCCGGTAGTTATTGTTCCTAAACCAAATAAAAGGGATATAAGGATTTGTTTGGATGCGAGAAAGTTGAATTCGATTACGAAACCGCAGTATGAACAACCGCAGGGTTGGATAATTTGTTGTACAAAGTGTACGAGATGAAGTTTTCAGTAAATTAGATTTAAAAATTCATTTTGGTTAATTCCGTTGCATGAAGACAGTAAGAAGTTTACAGGGTTTAGTATTGAAGGAGAGATTTACATGTTTTCTGTAGTTCCGTTTGGGTTAAGTAGTTCTTCAGCAGCACTTGTAAGGGCCATGCAGAAGCTGTTTAACGAGTATGAATGTTTCTGTTCGCACTATGTGGATGATTTGTTGATTTTTCAAGGAACGAACAAGAACACCTGGAGCATTTAGAAAAGGTGATCCAGAGGCTGGACGAAGGGGGTTTAAAGTTGAACGTGGAGAAATGCGAGTTGTTCAAGAACACAGTTACATATTTAGGGTTTGAAATCAGTGAGAATGGGATGAAAATTTGTAATAAAAGGTTGGACGAGTTGAAAAATATTGCTCAACCAAAGAATGTGAGAGGATTGCGAGGATTTTTAGGGGTTCTAAATTATTATAAACGGTTTATACCGCGATATTCCGAGTTGTGTGGGCCGTTGGTGAGTTTACTGAAGAAAAATTAAAGATGGAAATGGACTGCTGATCGAGAGAAGGCGTTCCAGGATTTAAAAAGTGCATTTTATAAAGAGTTGTCATTAAAATATCCAAATTTCAAAGACGAATTTATTTTAAGAACGGATGCGTCGAAATATGCGATAGGGGCTGAGTTGGTGCAGATCCAGGATGGAGCTGAGGTACCAATTATATTTATTTCGAGGGTATTAAAAGACTGCGAAACCAGATATGCAACGGCAGAGAAGGAAATGTTGGCTATAGTATATGCAGTGAAAAAGTTGCGTTTTTATCTGCTAAGTAACAAATTTTTAATAGAATCCGACAACACGGTGGTAACATTTATAAAGAAAAAGGAGTTTCAAAACAACAGGTTGTACAGATGGGCGTTAGTATTACAGGAATACGATTTTGAAATCAAGCACAAGCCAGGCAAGGAGAATGTGACGGCGGATGTTCTAAGCAGACCGCAGGTGGAAAAAAATAAAGACGTGAAGGATTGTTTAGTTGCTTTGCAGGAGTTCAGGGATGTTGGTCGGTGGACGAATGCCAAGCTAATGGAAACGCAAAGGCACAGTGAGGTGAGCTCGATCCGCGAGAGATTAACAAGCGAAAATGTGGAGGAGTACCGTGGATTTACCATCGTAGGGCAGTTCGTAGTAAAAGGATAGGTGAGGCAGAGCTGGTAGTGGTATCCAGAGACGCGGCTGTGGAAATTATAGATGAAATTCATTTAAATTTTGGACATATAGGTATAAGAAAAACATTTTTGGTATTCAGGAGGCGTTTTATGCACGGAACGATATCACGGTGGTTAAAGAAAGGATTAATCGTTGCAAAATTTGTATCTTAGGGAAAGACAAGAACGTGGTGTTGCAGAATGTACCGATGAGTGTGAGCGTGAGCGAACCATTGGAATTGGTAGCTATTGATTACTTAAGCAACCTGATTACGAGTGAACAGGGTATCGGCACATATTAGTAATGGTGGACGTTTTTCAAAATTTGTTAAATTATTTCCGGCAAGGCGAAGCAACACGGTGCATGCTTTACAGTCGATTAAAGAATTTGGAAACCAGGTAGGAGAATGGAAAGGATTTTGGTAGACAACGCAACTTATTTTAACAACCAAAGATTTAGGAACGGGTTAAATCGAGCGCACATTAAGGTGTCATTTAGCAGTATACGGCATCCGAAAGCAAATCCATGCGAACGATATATACGGGAGGTAATAAAATATCTACGGTTAGCAACGCAAGAGCACCATAATAGATGGGTTAGATATCTGCCGCAGATTAAAATTTCATGAATTGTGTACCGAGTTCAGTTACAAAACGTGTCCGATAACATTGATTCGGAGGATTATACCAGCAAGGCCATGGAGGGAAGAAGTCGAGGTACAAGACATCACAGAGTTGTTGGGCAGTGTTAGACGTAGGATCGAAAGGATGCAGCGTAGGGATATCGAGCGAAGGTGTAGCAGGATCAAAAAGGACAACTTTTGAAATAGGAGATATGGTGGTTGTGAAAAGGTTAAGAGTTTCGAACCGCGACAGGAACATTTGCGCGAAGTTGTTGTTTCCTTATGAAGGGCCGTACAAGATTGCGCGTATTTTTGCGGAAGGAAATACATTTGAATTAGCTACTATGACAGGGGAATATCGTGGGCGTTTTCACTTGGAAAATCTATACCCATATAAGGTTGTACAGGAAGAGGCTTTAGTAGAATAGTTGTTATATAGTTCATGCGACGGAAAGTTTAGTTTTGTTTTAGTTTATAAGTTAGGTTAGTATGTAGCATAGTTATACAGACATGTTGAGAATTAAAATAGGGGTTGAATAATTAAAATATGTAGGAATCCGAAAAGGGTTTGTGTAAAAGGTGAGAGGGGTTTGATTTTAAATAAAACAAGAAATTATGCACACCAGGAAAGAGTAAAGCCGACGCAATTTCCAATTTCATTCAAAATCAGTGGGGCCAATATAATGTCTAAGGGAGCTACTAAGAGTTATAAGGGTTGTTTAGTACAAGGTAGTATATGCCAAACAAAAATAATCCACATATTTGATCACATAAACTTAAAAATGTATGTTTGCCGTATTTTATGTATACTAAAATACCATTCAAAAATAGTAGTTAAAATTAAGTGCCAAAAGGCAATTTTAAAATGACTAAGTGACGTAATAAGATGTGCAGTGCTCAAGGGTTTATACCGAGTTTGAATTTTAAAAGCCTTTGAAAGTACATTTGCCGTCCAAAAGCCGGATACGTCTATGAATGTTCACTATCAACATGCATCCAGGGTCAAGTATAATTTATTTTGGTTTCATTTTCTATAGAATCAACTTTTGGACAATATTTGTAAACTCAAAATTATTAGTTATAACAACGTAAAATATGATTGGTGGAATGTAAAGATTTAGGACATATATTAGAATTTAATGTGATTATGAAATTGTATAAAAGACATGAACTTTGGTATGTGCGACACGAACGTAGTTATTTGTTATGAACTTTAAGATGTAGTAGGCTAGTGGAGAGTTAACATGGTCGCCTTAGAGAGTAAACAAAGGAGATTATTTTCGAACCAATTTTGTAAAAAGACGTGTTTTCATAACTGTGCTAATTTGTATACAGATATTTAAAAAGAAAATAAAAGTAGTTGTTTTAAAAGGAGTTTCAATTGAATAAGGTGGTAAAGAAACAAGCATCGAAAGTATAAAGTGAATAGTAGTGATTGTGCGACGGTAAATTATTGGATTTGGAGAGTGGTTTAAAGGTAGCAGGTCATCGAGAGTGGTTATATAGATTTGAAGTAATATTGGAGAGCGGTTTAAAAGGTAGCAGGACATCGGGAGTGGATATACATAGAAAGAAGTTGGATATTGGAGAGCGGTTTAAAGGTAGCAGGACATCGGGAGTGGATATACATAGAAAGAAGTTGAATATTGGAGAGCGGTTTAAAAGGTAGCAGGATATCGGGAGTGGATATACATAGAAAGAAGTTGGATATTGGAGAGCGGTTTAAAGGTAGCAGGAGCATCGAGCAAAAGAAATAGGAACGAGTAGATTGGGATTAGATACGGAGAAGCGGACGGATTTATAGAGAAAACAAGGATTCGAAGCGGAGATTAGCACAGGGAAGTTGTAGCACTGATTTTTCTAAATTCTAAATTTGGGTTAATCATTTCAGGTATTGGGGAGCAGTTAAAATTCAAGGACACCTGGAAGCGGCACGAAAATTCAAGAACATCATTCTGAAGACGCATACGGTGATAAGGATTTTGAGCCAGCATTCAGGGAGGCATCAACGGAGTATAGACCAGGTGAGTGTTTAAATATATCTTTAATACGTCAAAAATAGTCATACAAATTTTGGTTGTAATTGAATTTGGCACATAGCAACTTTGATCTTATTAGAAAATTTGGCATATACAAAAGTAGAGTATCAATTTTAGTAGTAAAACAAAAGAGTGCACTTTGGTTGGACTTAGCACATCTACTTATAACAGAACCCACTATAAGTAGCTTGAACACCCTGAGATTAAGAGCTTAAATAGTCGAGGCATTGCAATAAATAATTAATTAAAGAACCAACCAAACGGTGCAAGTACGGGGCGTGCATTAGGTGTGCACATTTTAAAAGTTTATAAAATAAAGGGTAGAATATAGGTGGAACTCAAAGTAGGGCGGTTTAATATATGTTTAAACCCAAAAGGGGGGCGGTATAATAAAATAATATATATATATATATATATATATATATATACATATATATATTATATATATATATATAATACTAAATTCTCGAACGTAAATAAGTAGTATAACGTGATGTTAAGGCATTTAATTTAAGATGGATTCTAATCAACTAAATCAACAGATAATATTTTGTGTTAAACTTTAATGAACGTAAACCAAATATAAATCCATGTAAATCAAACAAAACTTTAAACATTTAGGTAAACTTACTAAATATTCTTTATAATTACTCACTGCGCATTCTTAAACGACCGGCATATATGGATGGACTTGACCGACTGACTCTTGGTAAGGCGCGCTTGGGCTTGATTCGTGTGGAACGTACACTATGTGCTGGGGCGAACGTATTGTACTTGTTACAGTCTCCCCTCCCGGTCGCACACTCGTCCCGAGAAGTGATCGGCACATTAACAATTTTCCTTTTTCGTCTACCTCGTAAACGTAACACTACGATGGGGTTTTCTGAAGGGTCAGAAAAAACACGTGATAAATTCTAACAGGTACGACTCCAGAACCAACTTTTCCAACTTCATAACTAACGGGTGAGAAAACTCTCAAAATTTGCTATGGACCGTCTCTTTTTGTGGTAAAACTTGAACGTTTGTCACTACGCCGAATTGCTCGTAGCATGAGTGGTAGCCCACACTAAAGTTACAACCTTGTAGGTTTCTACTTCGCGTCGTTTGGCGTTAGCATAGACATTTCTCTTGTCCTGCTTCGTTTCTGAACAAAATTTTGCTTTACGCCAAGTTTCGAGCATTTTCTTTAAAAATGTAGTTATCTGTGGCACAAAAGTGTCACTCTCCAACACAACTTCTATGTCATTTTTAACTTTTTCCAGGGTCCGAGTTTCTCGTCCGAATGACAAATACGCGACGGTATAACCAATTGATTCACACCAAACGGAATTCGTTGCGAAACGGATAGAGAGCAACTTTACCGGCCAATTTCTGTGATCCGTACTCACAAGCATCGGGAGCCTTGGCTTCAAATCCCTATTTTTGCGTTCCACCATATTCGCTAATGGGGTGGTATAAAGGAGTAAACGAGTCCTTAATATCCAAAATAAAACAAATCTGCTGCATCACAGCAGATACAAACTGTACCCCATTATCCAAAGTAATCTTTCGAAGTAGGTCATAACGAAGAAATATTTCGTTTACAAGAGCGATAGCACTCTCCTCTGCTGTCGTTTTAACCAAAGCAAACAACTCTACCCATTTTGTAGCGGTATCCTCTACAATAAAAATCCACTTTTCTCCTTTTGGACCCTCAGGCAGTAGCCCAAATAAATCAATTGTAAGAACTTCAAACCGTTGAGCATAAACGGGAGTAATCAATGTTCTTGGTAGCTTTAAATTGGTAGCCCGGTACCTTTGGCAATTGGAACACTTGCTTACATAATCACTCATGTACTTTCTCATACCAGTAAAGCAGTATTTTTTAGCAATACGAAGATAAGTGCGCACTATACCATAATGAGCGGCGGTGGCTGCATTATGGAACTGCATTTCATGAACTGGAACAACGAGTTGTGCAACCTCGTCATCATCGGTGGCATAACGGTAAAGAATGCTTCGAGACAACAAATATCCATAATTCGTCCACTTAGAAAATTCATTATCGGTCGAATCTTCAAAACTACGAATTATTTTTTCAAGGTCCGGATCCTTGATTTGTTCATGTTGAATTTTATCTGCCGAAGGATGAGGCAATTCTACGGATATTTGACATACACCACAAGTCTCTACATTGCCGTGACTGAGGGTGGTCGTGATAATGTATCCGCAACTACACTTCGTTTCCCTGGCAAATACTCAATTTTTACATCGCAACTTTGTATTAACAAGGCCCACCGGGCCAGCCTTTCAGTGGAAGACTTAAGGCTCATTAACCATCGCAAAGGATGATGATCCGTTTGGACAGTAACAGAACAACCTTCAATGTATCCCCTAAATTTATTCAAAGCCCATACCACCGCTAGGGCTTCTCGCTTTGAACTGACATAATTTCTCTCGGCGTTTGTCAAAAGTCGACTGGCGTATTCCATAGGGTGCTCTTCAACGCCTTCGCCTTGTAAAAGCACTGCTCCTATCGCATAATTACCAGCGTCCGTACGTATCAAATACAGTTTTGATTCGTCAGTGTCCCAAGACAGGAGCTGAAACTAATGATTGTTTTAACACATCAAACGAATTTTGTTGGTTTTCTTCCCATTTTCACTTAGCGTTTTTCTTTGTTAAATCACTTAACGGTCGAGATATCGTAGCAAAATTCTTAATAAATCGTCTATACCAACTAGCGGTTTGCAAAAAGGATTGAACTTCCTTTACAATTCATGAAGCGAGCCTATCAACCATAGCTGCCGTTTTCCAGGATCCACAGAAATACCAGAGGGCGTAATGATACGACCTAAATATTCGACTTGAGCACTAGCGAAAACACATTTTTCCTTATTTGCACGCAGTTTAAACTGGTCTAACCGGTCAAATACTAATTTCAAGTTCTCTAGATGATTGTCAAAGTGCTAAATAACACGATAGGATCGTCCAAGTATGCCAGCACTAAAATATCACCCAGTCTTTGACAAAACTGGTCCATTAATCGTTGAAAGGTACTCGGAGCAGTCTTTAGTTCAAACGGGAGACGTATTAACCGATACGTGCCGAAAGTGGTTACAAAACTAGTTTTATCCCGATCACTATGTTTAACTGCGATTTGGTGATAACCAGAACGTAAGTCAATAGTTGACATGAAAAATGTACGCTTAGCAACATGTAATAAATTGTCTACGCGCGGCAACGGATAACACTCATTCACAGTGATCGAATTTAACCTATGATGATCTACACACAAACGTACAACTACGTCTTTTTCAGTACCAATACTACTGAGGCCGCCCACGGGCTCTCACATTCTTCAATTATACCATCTTTAAGAAGGCTATCTAATTCAATCTTCAACTGTTGCTTCTTAACAGGAGGTAAAGGATAGGACGGTAAGGCGATGGGTGCATGATCGCCTGTATTTATGCTATTCTGAGCAAATGGTGTGGGGTCACCCTTCAGACTGAAGGTATTATGTCGTTCTTCAAGAAACGCACTAAAACGACCGCGTTCCTCGAACGTCAACGTCGCGCTTTCATCTGAACTAAGATTATCGAGACTACATAACTCAAGAGAAGGTGCATCTCTAGTCACAGAAATATTCCTCTTAAACAAATTTTCAAATTCCGAAGGAAACATACAATTTGGCAAATTCAGGAAATTTAATGTTTCATTGGTAACGTCCAAAACAATTTTCACCTGTTTTATAAAATCAATATCAAACAACGTATTGTTTTCAAAGTCAGGTAGGATTATAAATTTAGTTGAAATAACCCTATCTTTCAGATTTACATCATCCAAAGTAGTTAAAACGTCTTTATGCTTGAAGGAGCCATCCGCAAGTTTAATAGCAACATGTACTTTTTGAAATTCTACCCCTTCACTTTGCAAAACAACGAAGTTATTAAGAAAAGTTGAAAGTCGCAAAATTTGTATTTTAGCCAATATGTAGCAATCTATGGATAACATTTGTAGTTCAAGATTAGCTATAAAATGCCCTCACAAGTAGGTAACTTTTGTCTAAATGAACCACCACTGTATCTCTTATAGTTCAGGATATTCCTATAGTGTGCAATTAAAATCTGGACACCCTGTATAAAATAAGATGTATCTGTAAACAAACTTTTATAAAAATAATAAGAGCTTCTAAACGAATACAAATAGGACTAATAGTTGTATAGCCATTAACAAAACACTAGCTTTATCACTTCACCACTAACCGGCCGATTTCAGGTTCCTTAAGCATCTTCAGAGTAAATTATATTTCAACCCTATGAAGTAATCGACGCTACTATACTGATATAATTTTGAAGGAATCTTTGTACTATGGCAAAAGTAAATAATACCACCATCAGGTGGTAAAAGACCAACACTACTAAGCGTGGAAGTACTAAAATGTAATCGAAACTACATTGGCTTTCTATAAATGGCTATACAAGTACTTCCATGCTTAGTAGTGTACGTGTTTTATCACCTGATGGCGGTATTATTTACTTTTGCCATAGTACAGAGATTGCTTCGAAATTATATCAGTATAATAGCGTTGATTACTTCATAGGGTTGGAAATTAATTCACTCTGAAAATGGTGTGAAGTGATAAAGCTATTGTTTTGTTAATAAACTATTAGCCCGATTTGTATCCGTCAATAAGTTCTAATTATTTTCATAAGAGTTTGTTTACAGATACATCTTATTTATATATATATATATATATATATATATATATATATATATATGAAATATGAAATAATCATTAATTGTGAAATCTACGTTTCGACTTATATAAAGTCTTTATCAAGATCCAAAATTTAAAAATTAAGAGTGGAAACACAGTCATTAACCTAATTAAAATTAAGAAACTTACACACAATTTGATGTTAATACTGCTTTAACTGCTTTAACATAAAGGAGGATCCCAAATAAATAGTTTTATAATGAAATGGGTCTTTAAATTTATTTGACAAAGTTTTAGGTATTTGCAATACATCCACATAACACACTCATGTCTTTGTAATAGTTGTATATTAAGTTTTCTGTTTGTTATCTATCACTTGGCGAATTTATCAACTCTGCTGTAAAACAAAACTACTTTGCTGTTAGAGTTTCTTTAATTGTTAGACGTTGGTTCTTAGTCTGTGTTTGTCCGTATTGTATGCTGTTTGTAGTTTTAATTTTATCTTTACATTTTATTTTTACATTAAATGTTATTACTATTTATTTGGGATCCTCCTTCATGTTAAATCCGTACATGTATTAACATCAAATTGTGTAAAAGTTTCTTAATTTTAATTAGATTAATGACTGTGTTTCCACTCTTAATTTTTAAATTTTGGATCTTGATAAAGACTTTATATAAGTCGAAACGTAGATTTCACAATAAATGATTATTTCATAATAGTTATTTTTATTACGAAAGAAAATCCCACGAAATACTACCATCAACGTCGCTATATATATATATATATATATATATATATATATATATATATAAAGTAAGATGTATCTGTAAACAAACTCTTATGAAAATAATAAGAGCTATTGACAAATACAAATCGGGCTAGTAGTTATATAGCCATTAACAAAACATTAGCTTTATTACTTCACAGGGGAGGAAACATCCACTGACCGACGGTTTCGGCTTGTTAAGCCTCACTAGAGTGAAATAGTTTCCAAAAACCCTATGAAGTAATCGAAGCTATTATAGTGATATAATTTCGAAACAATCTCTATACTATGGCAAAAGTAAATAACACCGCCATCAGGTGATAAAACACCAACACTACTAAGTGTGGAACTACAGAATTAAATCGAAACTACATAATAAATTCTATAGATGGCTATAAAAGTACGTCTGGGCTTTGAGATTTGCGGAATGTTACAGCAAAATTTATTTGCAAACGTAACAAACCTTCTCGTGGCGAAATAAAAAAAATAAAAAAAAGAAAGACAATTTATGTGCAGTCCGCAATAAGAAATAGTATATAAAGTAAGATGTATCTGTAAACAAACTCTTATGAAAATAATAAGAGCTATTGACAAATACAAATCGGGCTAGTAGTTATATAGCCATTAACACAACATTAGCTTTATTACTTCACAGGGGAGGAAACATTCACTGACCGACAAGGGTTTATAGGGAAAAGATAATTTTTTTTATCATTCACTCTCAAAGCCCTCACTACTACTAAGTCACCGATTCTAAAACTAGTCCTTTTTTTATTTTATTGTTTTCGCGCCGTAAATATTTCTCGCGATTTCTTATTAACCGTGTCCTAGCTTGTTGTAACATTTCTTCTATGTCTACTCTTCTAGGTTCCCTTCTCCATGGTCTTCTTGGTTCTATTGCCTTCATTAGTGTAACTGGAGGTATTTCTGTCACAGTGTTGGGTGTCGAGTTGATAAATTCTTCAACTTGTGATACATGTTTTACCCATCCTGCATGATGTTGTACTGTTAAGATTCTCAAGTACTTTACAACTTCTTTGATGTACCGCTCGCATGGGTTGCCTTGTGGATAACGTATACTGCAGAACTTAATGTCTATCTTATTATCAAATAATTTCTCGGTTAACCTTTGGTTCCTAAAGTACGTCGCATTGTCCGCTAGTATGGTTCCCATTTTTCCCACTTCTTCTACAAATCTTTGGAATTTCTGAAATTAATTCTTTTGCTGCTTCGCTCGATAGCATTAATAATTCATTTTCTCCCATTCTTTTTGTCAATACTCCATCTCGAATGGCATATCCTCTATGTCCCTGCCTTCCGGCTTCTCTCACTTGTCGTCGTATTTCTTCCACCTCATCTTCTCCTTGCATTTTCTGGAAACGTTTATTAGTCCAATTTCCTTCGTCCTCAAATATGTTTATTGCTAATAAATATCCTTCCTTCTTTGCTTCGTAGCCTTCATCTTTTCTACTCAAGAAGTCAGCTGTAACATTTTCTTTCCCAGTTTTATGCCTTATTTCGGATTGGTATTCTTGTAGATACAGTGCCCACCGATATAATCCACTATTGGCAAATTCTTTCCTCTTCAAAAATGTAATTACCATGTTGTCTGTTTCAATTATGAAGTGGTTCGCTAGAAGATAGAAACGTAGCTTTTTCACTGCATATACTATAGCTTATAAAATCTAAACCAATAATACAATTCATATATACACTTCTCAATTTCTTCTAAAAGCTCATTTCCCATATGTATTTGCACCACCACCACCTTTTCAATTACTGATAACCTTTTCTTCATTGCAGACCATAAACTAATTCTCTTCACATCATGCACCTTATTTTGCATAGTATTTTTATGTCGTAGAACAATTTCCTCCTGAATCAATGATAATTCTAATCCGATATCAACTAATCCTAAATAATAACTATTATCTATTTTTAAACGAATAAACGGCAAACTCTTATTACTATTAACACATAAATTCCCAATTAACAAATCCCTATATTTCCCCGATTCTAAGTAAGAAGAATCTCTCTGATTTTAATACATCGAAGTTTTTCATGTCTTGGATCCAAGCGTTCTTCATGTACTTGGACTACTTCAATCCTATTCTCGTCATCGTTCCCTTCTGGTCTAACCATTATCTGTTGTACCCTGTTTTCTTCTTTTCTTCTATCTCCCACTTTATTTTGATAATAAGTATTGTTTCTTCCTTCCCAGTATCCTTGATGATTGCTTCTTGTTGCCGCCGTATTTTGTCAGTAATTGTTTTCTGCCCTATAGTTCCTGTTCATAAATTCCCGCTTCTGCCAAGGTTCGTCATATTTGTCGTGTCCGTCATACCTTCCCCAATTGTTTAATGGCACTTTAAAATTATTGCGCTCGTATTTCGAGTCTTGTCTGATCCGTCCTCTGTCGTAATAGTTACTTCTTCCTTGGTCGTCCCTAAAATTTTATCTTACACCTCTGTCCTTAAAATTGTCTCGATAACCTCTGTCTCGCTCAAAGGATGCTGCCATCTCATAATTTCGAACTATTTCAAGAATTCTTTCAATGTCTTTATATTTTGTACGGCGACGGCTCGATTTACATCGTTGTCTAAGTGTCTCGCGAGTAATTGTATAATGTCTTGTTCCTGCATTTTTGGTATCAAATATCTCGCTTAGTTAAAATTTTCGATTATATATTCTTCTCGTGTTCCTCTGTTTTTACGGTATGTCCCCAAAATTAAGTCCATTCGTATCTTCATTTGTTGGACGCTACTCCAATATTGGTCCACAAACAAGTTCCTAAATTCGTCATATGTCTTGTAATTCTCCTTGACAATACCTTGCCACTTTCCGGCATTTCCTGTCAATGTCAAGTTTATGATGTGTAATTTATTGTTCTCTGTCTCGTGTCCCACTAGTTCGTCTAGCTTCCCCAAAAATGTAATGGCTTGTTCTGTTCTACGTCCCTCAAATTTAGGTAGTGTGTCTCGGTTAAATTTCGACTCATGGCTGCTCGAACATGCGTTCGGTTGTCTTTGTTTGATGTCATTTAATCTCTTCCGAGTTAAGTTTAATTTTCTTCCTACTGTCTCAAGATTCTCATCTAACCTTAATTGTAAGTTGCCCGTCAGTTGTTGTCGTATTCTTTGTTCGTCCTGTTTGGTTTCCCTAATGATTTTAATCGTCTGAGCGTATCGTCGTTCGTGTCTATCCTCGCATTTTAGCACTTCGTTTCTTATTTCTGTCATTTGTCCTTTAATTATTCCTTTGCTCGTTCGGATTTTACCGTAAATTTGTCTTTGTATTTTTTCATAATTTTCTTTCATTTCGTCTCTTACTTCCGTTTGTAGTCTTCGTGCTTGTTCGCGTATTTTTAACTTGAAATCTCTCATTTGTTCACCTAAATTTTGTTGGTGTACCCATAAGTCCTTTAATTGGCTTTTTATTTTTGCTTTAGTGCCTATTAATTGTTTTTCTATCTTAGTTTGTGTAGTTGTTAATTGTTTTATGTTTGTTTGTGTATTTGTTAGATGTGTTTCAATATTTGATTGTGTGTTTGTTAATTGTATTTCTAAAACGGTTTGATTATTTTTAATTTCAGTCTTTAAGTCTCTTAAGAGTTGAAATAACATGTCCCTTTCGTTCATTTCTTAAGTCAGTGTTGATAGTGGCTGTGGTACGTTTGTTGTCTCGGTTATAATTATATTGGGTTTCAGTATGTTAATCTGTGGTTCACTATGTCCGTGTATATCTACTGTCGTAGTTTCCATTTCTCCTTCTGTTTGAATCATTTCTTCTTGTCTTGTGCCGGTACTGTCGCGTGTAATGCCGTACATCTTCCCTGATCTAGTTTGAAATTTGTCTGGTCTGCTCATGTTGGGGCCCCACCTGTCTTTCTTGTTTTTATTATTAGATTCGTCTATTATTCAGTCGTTTATAACGTTGTAGGGTATTTTTTTATCGTTGTTTATCTGTTTTGATTGCCCCCTTAAATGTTGCTCCCACGTTTGCTGCGCCACTTATTTTATGCTGATACTTTTATTTTGTGGTGTATCTGTACCCGAACACCTTGTATCAACCAAAATATTATAATGTCGATCTCTATTCCTTTCAAAACCCTTAATCTACCTCGGCTAGCTATCTTCCCTTTTTTTCTATCTACTCTTTTCTCCGGTTGGGTTCACAATTTTATGTTTATTATGCAAATTTATCATGGCAAAATGTTCTAACTAAAAGCGATCAGGATAAAATTTCTATCTATAAATTCAAATGTCAAAATGACACTTGTCAAATTTAGGTTATTTATTATAATTTTGACTTTAAATATCGCTAGTGATATAGCAGCTAATGCTTTTTTACTAACGAACTCACTACTTGTGGTCCTGTATCCTCTAAGTCTTAATTACAATTTCTATCCGTTTGTTCCTATTTCTTTAGGTCTTAAATTTCAGATACTGTCATAACATCCGATGTCAGCAGTTCTCTCTGAAATATTTAAAAGGCATTAATTTCTAATATAGGGATGTAAAGCCTTGTGTTGAAATACTCGACGAACCACTAATTTTGAAGATTAAGTTCCCTGATATTTCAACTATTTTTTTACTCAATTTTGTTCAGAAACCTGTAAATAGATACTCGATCGTAAAATATAATATAAGTGTCAAAATTGATAAATCTAATACTACTCTAATATTTACAAGCGCTCTAATAAAATGACAATTTACTTTCCTTGATGACAGTCTAGTGATTTGATCTTAAATCTCCTTTAGTCCTCGATCGTTGTTGTATTATGGGTTTGATAGTGGCGTTTCTTCACGCCTTGGTATTTTCATCTAGTGTTTCTTTTGGATTTATTTGGTTCCTTTCTTGAACAAACCTATATTCTTTAAAATCCAAACTTATTTTATAAATAACAATAGCTTTCTTTATGTATATCCTCTATTTCTTCTCAAATACAGAAAACGGCACTCTGGTAATACAACTTGTTGGTAGTATAAATTGGTTTCACACTTCACAATCTCGGTTGACAATTCTCTTATAAATGGTCCTAGTTTATAAATCTTTTTATCCCTAATTATGGGTAACAAATACTCTTTTATAATTATATTCTTATTAAATTACAATACAATTCACTACTTAAACTTCTTTTTTATAAAATTAATTGACAGGACTTTTTTTTGTATTTTTTTCACCATTCAAAATCTATTTATCTACTGTCCTCGTTTCCTTGGTTACATACTGATTCCCTATTCTTTTTTATTTTAATTGACAGAATATGTAACCTACCTACTCTATTTACAATTAAAATTCTTAATCCTAATGTCCATGTTTATTCGACAGAAATTTTGATTTTTAAACCGACTACCCATTCACCGGCTCCTTTATCCTACTGAATTAATAAAATACATCACGGTAAATAGTAAGCATTTAACACCCTGTATATAGAGTATAATTAGTTTTAAGCTACGCAAATAAACGCATCTTACAACAATAGGACGCATTTTTAGCATAGAAATAAGCATTCATACATTAGGTAAATAACAAGTATTCAACACTCGGTATATAGAGCTTTATTAATTTTAAGTAATGCAAGTGATAATATCTTTCAGTAAAAGTACGCGCATTCATGAGAAAAAGATAGTACAGATAATTAAACGTGCATTGAAAAGAGTTCTAATTAGTTATAATATAATACGAAGATAAGAGATAAAACTTAACGAAGATTTGTGTAAGTGAGTAGAAACAATCAACATTTTTGATAAGAAAATGCAGTTTAAAAACGCATAAAATAGACGAAAGTAAAATTGAAATTACATCATGTATTTTTGTATAATATGGAAA
This sequence comes from Platerodrilus igneus, assembly GCA_036346225.1. Classification (NCBI taxonomy): domain Eukaryota; kingdom Metazoa; phylum Arthropoda; class Insecta; order Coleoptera; family Lycidae; genus Platerodrilus; species Platerodrilus igneus. The sequence goes on along the minus strand of JARFIW010000165.1, from coordinate 7,533,328 downwards.
ACGCGATATTTACACAAAACAACGTATGGTCTAATAACGAGGTATCTATAAGCAAATAACCATTACCCGAAAACCACTTCAAGATGCATCAAATACAAAGACCTTATTAGTTAAGATAGCTACAGACTTGTTGAAAACCCAACCCACATGCAAGTGGAATAAGCCTATATTAACAGAGAACTAATGATAAGACAGTTCAGTTTTAATTAAGCAGGGCAAAGCTGCGCCACTCTGAATCAAAAAGTCACGCGTAATTTTAAATGTTTAATAAAATAGATAGTGACAAATAAGTGCTACAAATATGAAAATTTCTGTTGCCGTTTAACGTAAGTAGAATTTGGGGTAATTTATTTAAACTAATAAGATAATAATAGGTTTCCGAGTGTATGGATAATCCTAATTTGGTGATACTAATTCCGAATGTGGTATAATAATTCTGAATGGATAGATAATTCAAGTATAGATATAATAATTCAAATCCTACTTGGTTGATAGTAAATCCTAATGGATGGTATAATAATTTAAATGCATGAAAAATTCTAATTGATGGTATAACATTTCAAATGCGTGGATAGATATAATAATTCGAATATGGGGATATTTTAAATGGATTAATGTAATACTTCAAATCAGCGTCGACGATTTTGGTACAATTGTGAGTTGCGAGATTCAATACAAATAAAACAAAGAAGCAAGAAGCAATTTATGGAAACCAAGGGGTTCAATTAAGCAGAGCAGTAACAGGTCAGATCTAATTAGTTTTAAGATATTTTTCTATTTAAATTTGAATACTGAATTTATATAAAAGTGTAACAAAGTCAGCACAAACATTGCATACGTTAAAAGTGCGTAACATTTTAAAATGGTTTAGAACGTTTTAGGGTTCTTTAATAAAAAGGGTAGTTTTTGGTGACTTTAGATTGATTGCAAAGCATATAAATTTTGGGATAAATAAGACTTATGATATTGATTGATTGAAGGGTGTATTTTAATAATTTTCAAAACTTGTACATAATATTTATTTTCATTATATGAAATTAATTAACTTTGTTTTATAATTCAAACAAAGAGGTAATCATAAAGGGGCGGAGAAGAAAAAAATTGATCATCGTAACATTGTGCACTCTGTGGAGATTAATAAATGCTAGCCGTGGTATAATAATAAAAATTAGTAAGATTTAAATTTGATTAGGAAAACACAGAGACGTGGAGTTAAGTAGAAAACGTCCATTGACACCGAGTGCGGCGTTATCATATCAATTTTTATTGGACGGCCCAACTTTGGGGCTCGATTGTTCCTGAAAATACATAGAATATATATATATATATATATATATATATATATATATATTGCAGTGGATCTCGGTAAAATCCTCACCCACAAAAATATTCGAAAATTTTATTAAATTTTCAAATTCGAAAATAGAAAAATTTTCAAAAATTTAAATAAGTCAAAAAAAATTATTTCTTACCCGTTTTCTTCTCTTCCTCGGTTGAATGGCCTTCTTCAACTGTTTCCGGCTAGCTCATTTGGACTTCCTCTTGGGTATCTAGATTCACTCGCATATTCTCAATCGTACACACACACTCGCAATAAAACCACAAAATACAACCAACATACAATCTTTTATTTATTACTATTTACAAAGGAAATTCAATATTGTCCATATTTTATTGATCACGTTACACTTCAGTAAATCTTATTTTGTAATGTCCTGTATTTTATTTTAAAATCATCAAACACATAAAATGTACCCGGAGTAAATGGGCATTGAATAATACCTTCTCTAAAATTCCTTCTTTATAATTTATTTATTTATTATTTTAATCTAAGTTAACTATGGGGTATAGTGAGCTCATGATAACCCAGCTAATTATGCATAATGTATGCCCTTCTACTTTGCATTAAAAAAACAAAGCCATGTACTCTTCACAAAAATTTCACGTTCTGATGGAACGTTAAAAAGCTTTATAGACACCTTCAAATTTTTAATTAGTTACCATAATAAAGTTATTTACACGTATTATGTTCAATACGTAAATAATCCACACTACCTTGAAAAACACTCTCATACGTCACCCAATATTTACAGTTTATAGGAATCACAACTTCAAATCGGTACCTGGAAATTTCTAGAAGATCTCCGCTCTGTAGATGATGGTAGGTATTTTTTCTATCTGGTCTGCAGGCCGTTTCTAGCTGTTACTAGACGAACTCCATCTAAGTTGAACTGCTAACGCTGCCTTCACGGTGTAACCAAATTCCAAATTCCATTTCAATTATACGTCTTTCACAAATATTTACTGTAATCTACGTTACTTAATGTCGCGACACGAGTTGGTTAAAATTTATAGGTGATACCTTAATTAAAAAAATGTAATCTCGGCACACTAACCGCGTACTAATTAAGAGGCTACCACTATGCAATATAATTTAAATGATTTTATAATACTTACAGCTCGTGTTGACTTTCATACGTCGTTTGGGACGATCGAAATATTAAGGGCTTTTATCACGTTGTCCAAAAACATTTATACACCTCGAATGTAACCTCTGCATACCTACCTAACGCGAAATCCTTTATTTAGAATAATAATTTTTACAATTTTGCACTCCACCAATATTTAATCCCGCGAAATTTAGCACGTCGTTATAATATTTTCAGAAAACTACGCTACACTATCCTCGTGTTTGTTTCAAGTCAAACTAATCATATCGACCAATCGTAGACCTACTGACGCTTCACAAATCTCGCCTATACAACCATTGTCTCATGCTTATGCGTTTTCTACGTCTCTTTCTAACCTGGTTTGAGTGGTAGACAATCAATATTCCGGACCATATGCTCTTTAAACCCACGTGGACTTACTACGTGATTTAAATAACCCCTCATTAGTATTTCCAGTAAACGCATGCGACGGTTTACAATATACTTCGAATCTTCATGTTTGTCTATACAAAATTATTAGAACTTGACATTTAAAATTCTTCAGGTGTTTAATCTTAACGCGTTTTAAATAACACTTCTACGAGTTAGATTTTCCCCGTATTTCAACCCTACTGATATATTTGTTTGTTAGCAACGCTTTTCACCTTGGTATCATTGGGTTTTTATACGCTTTTATGCATATTATACATCAATAATCGTTCAATTAAATTCAATTTAATTAATAAATTAATGGCTTCTACCATTTAATTTCTTTGCAAACCTACTAAATATTTATCATTATTTGTACAATTTGATTAATACCCGTTACTTAAAAATGAATTAACTGGAATAAATTTTGCCCGTAATTTCTGGTTGTTCCTTTATACAGGGTGTTTTGAAATTGCTTTGTTTATATTTATTTTTAATCGTTTAAAACCACTATAATATATATATATATATATATATATATATATTAAATATATATAAATAATATATATATATATATATATATATATATTCAATGTCCTGGCCAAGACGTCTCTGCACATTAGCTTAGGTTTAGACTAACACCACCTACCAAGTAAACTAACATGATATTAAAAAAATGTTTTAATCAGAACCTTTTTCCTTATCAAAAGTACGAGTGGAACGTAATTTATGTTATTTGTCTTTTAGAACTATGGCATAGGTCGTAAACCGCTGATAAAATTATCTGTTTCAATGGCGAATGTTCGTGTTACCAAAGCTTGCGGTATTTTAATATGCATCTCATAAACGTTTACGATCTCAGTCGTTAACAGTTTGCTGTATCAGACACTAAGTGTTTTATGATTCTAGACAACACAGTTGTTCTAACATATTTTATAGGCTAAAGAGCTACGCTGAATGCCGAATTACAGCTTTTTAGTAGATTGATATATGTATGAGTTAGATAAAAGTAATCTGACCTAAAAAAACGCCCACATTAGTTGATTATTCAGACTCATTAAAATAAATATTCTTAAACTCTATTTATTTTAACGATCAAGAGCTTTCTGCACCATGATAACAGAAGTAAGGGCGCCCATATTCGCTTATCTGAAACGAGTACTTTAATTGGATATTTTATCAGATTGTAACATAATTAGCAATATCCGAATATACAACATTACGTACTTAAATTCTAGGACAGACTTGAAGCTTAATTTTGCATCTCATGCTATACTTTACGCGACTGCTAACGCCAAAAGTTTTAGATAAGGTAGTTGAACATCTTACTTTCTTTAAAAGCTTTAAGGCTGTTATCTCTGCCAATAGGCACAAAAAGTATATAAATTAGAACCTAGAATTTTCAGATTCATTCCTAGTAGATCTGAAATCAGTTGGTTTCGGATATATTACATTCCCCTGAGCAAAGTCACGATAATGGCAGCGCTCCCGCAGCGAAACTAAACCTTTCGCCACATTAGCATTTTCAACTTCGAGTAAATAGTATAGTAAAAATGCATAATAACTACAATCAGCTATAATATATCGGAACAAATAATTTTAGATATGAGACAAGGATTTTATTTTTCTAGTATTATTTTTCAGAGAAGTCAAAAGTGTGAGAAATAAAGGTGATTTGAAATATGTACAATTTGCTTTCTTAAAAGAAGAAGTAAATACAAAAAATGGTGCCCTTGAAACTTTAAAACTAACTAAAAGATAATAAACCCCATTAAAAGAGACAGGGAAGAATAAAAATTAACATCAAAGATATTGCATGGAAGCATTAAAGAAAAGTAAAGACAGCAGCTATTTACATCAAATTATGGGAAAACAGCGAAACCTGACATGAAACTATTTTAAATCAAACTCATATAGTTAGAACGTTACGCGAAGCAATGCGGAATTAAATTATATAAAGCATCATTTGAGAATTATAACGAATATGATTTCGTTCCCAACTAACGCCTTTTTATAATTATTAATTTACAAATATCTCTTACGATATTGATAGCGTAACTTTCTATTCCATTAAAGAATATTTATTCGTTACCATGTAGAACTCCATCTGTGTTTATAAATTTAAATGTAGCAGTTTGGTTTCCCTGATATTCGCAAACGTGTAGATGCAAGAATTCGGTCACTTCGCGTGCTCGCGTAGTAAAACACCTTATTGCTTTAGTCTATTTTAATTAGAGGATGTAATCAGATAGACAGGTTTTGGACGCGCGGTTGAGTAGAGTTGTTTTAAGTCATGGAGTCCAACATGCACGTGGCTTGAAGAACGAGGATTCCTTTATATTTGAAGTAGAAACCATCACTAAGAGATATGCTAGAAAATCAAAAAGAAATTTTTGTTCAGTAGACTTCTTTGATTAGCCGACCCTTGAGATGATTTATATGGTTTTAAAGTAACATCATCACGCGCAGGTTTTTTTTTGTTATTAAGTGTTTCTAGTTGAAATGTTATGGTGCCCTTGTTGTGAACAAAGAAAAATTTAAGCATTCATTCTCGAATGGAAATCAAGTTCGTAATCCTAGGCATATGTGAAGGACTCGCATCTGTTGTAGTTGTACATGAAAATTGGTGGGCAACAGTACAAAGTTCATCCTCAAGTAAATTGATAAATAGTTGCTACCGGAGTTATATAGATTTCATGCAAACTTTTGTGGTGAGTGATTTCTTTATTCAGTCCTCGCTAAACTAAGAAGCTACACGAAATGTAGCGGTTGTTTTTTGTAAATTTATACAGTAGTATAAATTGATATAAATACTTTTTTGTTCAATACTTAACATTTTGACTTGTATAAATATTCGTATAAGAACGTTGAAAATTTAAAGATAAGTTTCAGAGGATCAAAAACAAGAATTTGTTTGTAACTTAACAGGTGACATTTTAGCGCTTGTTTGTCATATTTTATGATCCTATTTTTTTAATCGAAAGTATAATAATACACAGATTATTTTATACCACAAGGCTATTTGTAATTTTTTGTTCAAAGTATAAATTTTTATAAATATCTAAATTCAATCTTACATGAAATGAGCCCAAATCATTTAACATAATTGCTTGTATACCAAAACAGGATCTTTTTTCGGTGATAATTAAACGGTTGTTGCTTATTATAAAAAAATTCAACATTTTCCTTAAGAACTTTAATAAATAATTAAAATCATTGAAACGCTATTAAATAATGAAAGATTATGTATAATTACTTTGATAGCTTGATTACAAAAAAAACAATAGTGTATATAGAATTGCATTAAAGATGTATATATATATATATATATATATATATATATATATAGAAGATGGATTATGTTATTCTAAATCTTACTTTTATTGAAGTTGATAATAGTTTCTCACAATTGGTACAAACAAATTCATAAAATTCATAAGTATAGAGAGAAAGTGTTACAACCCGATTTAGCAATCGTTCTGTACATGGTTTTGTATATATATATATATATATATTATATATTATATATATATATATATATATATATAAAGTTTAGGTGGATTTCGACTATAAAGATTTGATATTGTAAAGTAAATATCGGGTAGTAGTCAATTTGGGCGATTAGTAAACTCTTTTAATCAATTCAAGCTTTCGAAAAATTTATTTTCTTCATCAGGAAAACTATAATAAAAGGATTATAAAATTTCTTGGTACATAAATTGCTTACTTACGATTATACAGTCTATTTAATGAATAAGTGGAACATAACAGATATTAGAACACGCTGCCGAAATTGATAAAAACATTCCAAACACAATAACTAGCTTATATAATAATTAAAAAATTCAGTGGAAAAATGATTAAATATTAGTAACAAAGTAATATAAAAGTTATTAATTTAAAATAATTTAGAAAATGTCAAAATATAAAATACTTTTGACATATAAATTATGTCATAAGCAAACATAGATAAAAATAATAATTAAATATAACGAGTCAATCTTGAAGTTGAAAAAAAAAATGTTTAACAGTAAAAGAAATAAGGCAAATAACTAGTTACTAAGAAATACGATCCTTGTTATTTTTTATTTTTATAACAGAAATAAGATGCGAGTAGATACTATTAAGATTTTGAGTGTCAGTTTTTTTGTTGAGAGGGTGGTCTTGTAGCGCTATCGCTACCATTTCTAGGAAAATGCGTTTTCTGTAATGGCTTTCCCTGAACATGATTTTAGAATTTGCATAATTGATTGTGTGTCCAGTCTCAAGAGCATGGGACACCAATGCGCAGGTTTTTGCGTATCTGTTAAAGTCACTTTTGTGGGAAGTGATTCTGGATGAAAGCCACCTAGAGGTGTGACCTATATATTGGCCATAACAATTCTTACACGGTATACGGTAAACAACTCCTGACTGTTGTAGTTGGGGGGGTATGATCTTTTAATTTGCTGAAAAGCGTCTTTCTTAAAGTCAAAGTAGGTTTTTTGGTGAGAGATATCCCTTTGATATCTTTAAGAATATGACACAATTTAGATGTGAGGTTGTCTATATATGGGAGAGGAATGAAAATTTTTGGAATCGAATTAGCTGCGGGAGTTGTGTTGTGTTTGAGAGTGGGTTGGTTAATGAGAGAAGGGGTGTTGAAAAGCAATTTGTTGAGTAGTGAAATTGGGTAAGAATTTTAACGAAGAAGATCTCTTAAAATAAGTAAGTTTTTGTATTTCAGGGTTCGATGAGAAATTAGTTCTATTCTTCTTTTCAAGCTTAAAACGAGGTTTATTTTCATATTAATTGGATGAAAAGAATTATAATTGAGATATCTACCTGAAGAGTTAGGTTTCTTGTACCAATCAGTAATAAGATTATTATTATTATGGATGATGAGCATATCTAGAAAAGGAATAGTGCCGTTAATTTCTTTTTCAATAGTAAAATCGAATTTTGCCGTTCAGGTAAAACTAGGAACTTAGTTTTAAAACCACAAGAGTCCTTTAACAGAAAACTTTTAAATTTAGAAATAAGAATAACACATGATAACCTTAAAGACCTAGAGATGCAGTTAGATATTATTATTAAGATTACAAGAAACCTCCTTCCGATCAGTATCACATCAGAATTCCAACGACGTATGTCCGCTGACTACAACATTATTTTTAATAAAATTAAAAACAACAACCTCAAGAAAATCATCAATCTTAAGAAAACTTTGGTTAGCAAAATTACAACACAAGTACAATTCCTTTCTTCTTTATTTTTAATGTCTTTATAGATAATTTGACTATCGAATCAACCATATCTTTTAATTAGTTTACCATCAATTTATACCAGCGGTAGAAAGATTTGTGGGAAGGATACAGCAATAAAGAAAGCTTGAATAGTGCTCTCGAACAAACTCGAGCTTTACCTCAGAGTGGTCGTTACTTAAGTTTCACTATAGGGGGGAAGTGAGCTCCACGACACTTTAAATCTAAATAAAATAAAATAGAATTTTGAAGACCAAATATATGAGCAACCAAGAGGTTTCTATCAAAGTTTCAGACAATTTGTGACGATATTAAAACTGGCTTTTAGGCAGTTTATGTCTACAAAAATATTGTAGTTTTTCATAGTCAGAGGGCACTAAGGTAAGTGTGAAACGATTAATTCTTGCAGTTTGCGGTTGTAAAGCTGAAAAACTTTAATCGTTTTAAGTAGCAATAAATGGAAATAAAAACAAAAATTTTCAAAGTTAAACAGTTTGTGATTAAATATAATAAGAAACACCAATATGCATTGTAAAAGCTCACGAGACATGATGACTGCTAACATTAAACTGCTTATACCCAATGTTGTTTTTACTTATGTATGAAGTATCTTAACGACATATAAGCTCTTGAAATATTTTACTAACAACAAAACTCTCGAGTGCAAGTGAATTTTCTTATTATTAGCATCACTACGTTAATGTTTATTACGGGTGGTATATATTATTTAGAATAATGTGAGTAATGGTCGCTGCACTTGCGGTCACGTCCCAATTCTACATTGAGTTTAAAAGCCAAAAATTTCGTTCTCCCAATAAATTGAACACCATGGTGTAAATAAAATTTAGAAAATTAAAAACTAGGGTTGGATTTAAATAATGTTACCCATAGTCTTGACCTTAGAGTGTGATAAACAAGACACTAGCAAGAACTGAAGGGATAGGGATTCATAACACCGAATAGCAACCAACGGTTCTGCTTACCGGTGAGACCTAAACGGTTGACTTAAAACTATCCAAATCCAGCTGAATTAGTATTCACCAATGGATTCGAATTTCTACGTCAAATTTATTAGTAGCAAATCCAGCTATTTGTCCCTACATTACAAATTTAACAATATCATTCGCCCTAGTCTAAATAATTTATTCTACCTTCGTCCTAAATTTGTTCGTATCGTTCCTTCACTGACATATTTTAAATCTAATCCTCCTTCCGACGGATACTACGATCTATTGTTACCTCCATGATCACAAGCAAAGCACTGAGCGAACTGCGAATGAAAATTTGACTATATCAGAGTGCACGTGCTGAAAATAGAACAACATCCAAAATTCCCACTAAATTTTGTTATATTAAAATTTGAATAATCTTTGTTCACAATAAAAATCGACAACGCAATTCATTGGCTCTGATAAACGTTTTTCAACACAGAAAGGAAACGACCAGAATTATATAAAAATAATTTCGAATTCTGCAGAAGACATCTTAGTACTCGCCATAGTCTGGGAGTCTCTCCTCTGCAGTGCTCCTCATAGCCTGCAGACCTTTCCAAGCAGCGCTCGCCATAGCCTGCTAAATCCTAAATACAATGCTCCTTATCGCATGTCTCCTGTCCGAACGTTACGCTGTCCGCCGCCGTACCTGGAGGCCGTTATAATAATTCAATAGTGAAGTCGACGAACACTACGTATGGGTCGTAAACCTCGTTCTGCATATTAAGTGGCCCGCAAACAAGAACAGAACGCTCTTCGACATGCAATCCGTTCCATGATATTGCACCCGAGTCTTCTACCTCTACTCTCGCCGTCGCTGAAGGCAGTCGCTCAATACACTTCCTACACAGCCCAAGAGATAACTTACTGCAATGACAACGACTGCATCTGTCAGGTTTACCTGCGGGACATCACCCCAGTAGAGTTCGACGGGATCGGGCTCTACTAGGCCTAAAGCACCACCATCCACGACGTCTGCCGAAGTATACCGAAGATCACCGAAGGCGTCTGGGCCCTTCAGACCTGTAGTTAATCGATATTCACCACCGTACAAGTTATTTTTGGACTTCACCAGTCAAGTCCGAAAGCTTCCGAGGAGTTCCGAAGACAACCGAAGCCTTCTGAACCCTCCATACTTGTAAATATTACACATTAGTAGATTTTAATTTCAAATATTTGCTATTCACGTTATTATTGTACTTTGCTATTCAATTCTGAAGCCTTCCGAGGGGTCCCGAAGACAACCAAAGTCTTCCGACCCCCTCCATACTTGTAAATATTGTAAAGTAATAGTTTTAATTTCAAACCTTAACTCTCGGGGACAACACGAAAAGTTGCAAAGAGTTTCGAAGATCACCGAAGCTGTTTCCACCGCCTTCAAGCCAGATAGCCATTTATTATACAAGCGGTCAAGTTCATTTTGGTGCTCACACGCAAGCATCAAACTTCCGAGTAGTTTTGAAGAGAACCGAAGGCTTCCGAACCATTCCAAGAACAAGAAAAATCAATTTTATTTTAATTTTATATATTTGTTTTTTAAACTTATAATTATTTTGCTTCTGTTAACAAACAATTAACTAGGCCAAGCCTACTTGCTTTTAAGACGCCTCCCACTCGAACAATAACACCATAAACACAAAACGCCAAATATAATGAATGAAACGGTTGAGATCCCAATATATATATATATATATATATATATATATATATATATATATATATATATATATATATATAAATATATACAATTCAGGCATAAATAAATACACATAAATGTAAACACCTAAATAAAGAACGTAAGCGGATAACTGTGCATAAAATAGCAAAACCATAATTTACATTATCAGAAGCACTCGCATAAGCAATGTATCGGCTACTGCCATTACACTAAAACGTGCTCTTTAAAATTGACTGCAAAATTTACTTATTAATACGAGTCAATGCTTATGCGAATACCTACAGTATAATATCTCAGGATACAAAGATCTCGTCGTTTTCTTATACCTTATCAACGACCCTTACCGCTAAAAGGAGTACGCACAAAAATCTCCTGGAAGATCACAATCACTGTCACTTTTCGGTTTTGGGAAGTGTGTGAGGTTCATTCTGTGTTAGTTTTCTTGTCTAATGGGTTACTAATCCATAGTATTAGTTTGGATAAATTAGGATTTCTGATTTAATATAGTTATTTTTTAGCCCTGCTTATAGTTTGATTTAATTGGCGGTTTCGTTTCGCGCGTATACGTAAGACAGTGGTTGATTTAGTGAGAAATTCATCGTACATATTTAGATATTTAGGAGTTTTCTTTTATTTTTGATTTTTTTTTGCAAATTAATTTATATCGTACCACAAAATAAATTAATTCCAAGTCTAAACTACCTCCTACTCCAAATTTTCATTTTATGTCCACCCCCTTCGCCCTTCCACACATCGCAAAATAAACTAATGCCAAGTTTACTGTTTACCGTAGCGATCGGGCAGTCAAATAACAAGTGCATGGCGCTTTCTGCGCTCTTACCGCATTCACACTGGTCGTATTCGCTCAATCCAAATCCTTGTAGGTAGGCTTTCAAGGCCCAGTGTTCTTTTATTAGCTGCACCAATTATATGAAGTAACTTTACCTCCATATTATCTGTGGTATCTATGCTCTATATTAATTTGTGCATCAACATCACCGTTCCAGCGTTATTTTACCCCCTTCCCACTGTCAGATCAATCTTTCTCACAGCTTGCCCTTAATCAAGGACTTTGGTATCGACGAGTACAAAACCGAGAACCGCATGTTGCAGCGTTTTTGGCCAATTCGTTTGCTTTATCACTTCCGCGATTACCGTATTTTGACCTGACCAAGTAAAGCTCGTGTGCTATACGCACTACCCTCCAGAAGTTTTCTTGAAGATCTGTCAAAGTGCTCATACTTGCCAGCAGTCATGGTTCATGATAGAGTTCCCACTTGTACCCGAGTGGTTGATAACGTACTCTACCGCTTTGCCTATAGCTACCAACTCAAACTGGAATTGGAACACTTGTACACATCGAACGCTGCCACGGCCTGCCTATTGTTTATTCGCGAACCATCCGTATAAATCCTGGCCCTGTTACGTTTTCGTCGTCTTCGACTAATTCGATCTCACTGACCTCAACCACATGTCTTAATTCTGAAATAATGATTTTTCTTCCAACCCTCCTAGTTCCAAGGCCAAGACCTTCGACGGCTTCACGCCCTTTTCCTATATTTACAAATCTCCAATTTCTTTTCTCCCTTATTACGAATTTGAATGGAAGAATCCTACTAATCACCAAAACCATCTCCGTAGGAGTGATCCTGCACGCCCACGCCGCCTTGATCGCGATTAGGGCAATTGCAAGATTTCTCTGACCTTGCAACCCTCCTCCCGAATAAATGCCGCATACATTATCGCCGGCACGATCCTCAAGGAATTGATTTTGAAACCTCTGTTTATTTTGATGCCGCCATCATTCTGTTCGATATATAGCTGCCTTTTCTTTATGCTGCACGTGCGCGTTTCAATTCCATTTGTCATCTAACTGAACGCCGAGCTTCCTTGAACGGGATCTTCTCTCATCAACTCCATCCTAGGGGATACTGTCCCGGATTCGTTACGAATTAAAGTGCTTCCGACTTCGATATGTTAAACTTCAACTTGACTTCGTGTGACCACTTACGCAAGTTGCTCAACATCTTTTTCGATTTCGTATGCATATCGGTTGACAATCTTGACCTGATAATCAACATCGTATCGTTCACAGACCTAACAATAGTGAACGCTCATCCTCCCTCCGTCGTTCACGACACAACATTTTCCGAAATTTTGACCTATAGAAGTCGCTCCAAAAAATAGTTCTTGACTAATGACATCAAGCTTTGTGGACAATTACTACGCTTCAACTGTCAAACGATGAATGGTCACCAGGCAGCATCAAATGCTTACAAAATCTCCAAAGCCACGACGACATAATATTCATTAACTTTCCTCGTATGTTTGATCCCTATGATAGTTGACTCACTCTCCAGGAATCCGAATTGTTGTCTATTAGAACCGTCGCCATCTCGCACAAAGTGCTCAACTCGCATGGTTATGACTTGATCCAAAGCTTTCTCCAGCACCGATAGCAAGCTAATTGAACAATAGCTTCGGGTCTGATACATCCGCTTTTTCGGTTTAGGGATAAATCTACGTTCTGGACTTTCCAGCAACGGGAAAATACGCCCCTTTTCAAACAAAAATTGAATAATAGGCAAAACACCCGGGTCAGGAAGCACGCCTCCCAAACTGCGCCTGAAGTGATTTCACCACGGTGATTTCTTAGGATCATCTTCTTAAAAGCTTTTACGACCTTATAACTGCAAATTGCATTATCGGCACCTGCCCTGTACGCTTCTACGATGTATCATGTCGTGCAACCACTTATCCCTCTTTGGATGGTTCGATAGTAAAATTTCCTCTAACAAATATTAGACGGTATGCAATTTCCTACGATTATTTAACAAAAATCCATTGCAGAATTCTTTAAATTTATTTGTTGGCGTTTCTCCAACTAATGTTCTATATTCTCGGATACTTTGAATATACTCAAATTTTCTTTGTTCTCTTATTCCTCCCTCGGCGCGTTGATAGCATCGCTTTAGGTTGCGTGTATCTGTACGCTAGGTGATTAGCTCCCGGATTCAACAAGGTACGTTGTGTTTAAATGTCTTCTTCTGCCAGATAGAGTACATGGACGCGTTTACCACCGCGTCGTTTAGTGTAGACGCGAGCGTTTTTATTTGAGTGGCCACTCGGCAGTTTACTAATTTGTTCTCGAGCGCGGGGATGCTTTCGCTAAATTTATGTGGGAACCGATCCCAATTTGCTTTTTCATTACAAAACTGCGGAAAGATAGTTATTTGCTCGTTTAGACGTACTTCGAGTACAACATCCAATGTTATTAGCTCGTGATCGGAAAGAGTGCCTTTGTCTGAACATAAACCTCAATTAAAAAAGACTTTTAACATCTCGTGCGAAACGAAGACGACGTGCATAAAATTACTGTACTGGTACACATTGAGCATCGGTGAATTGTTATTACTGATCATCTATTTCGTCAAAATATCGGCGACCTGCGAGTCCCTTGACCTTGAAGTCTCCCCCGATGATTAATTTTTATTTTCTGCCAATTTTTGGGATTACGTTCTTGATTTGATTTAATAATTTTTCAGTTTAAGGATTTTCGCGTCGGGAGTCGACCGATGGAGGTACGCGCTTATTAGATAGAAATCTATCCTTATTTTTATTACGGCCATCGTTAACATTTCGTTCGATAAATTATGTAATTTTACTCCTACGCACGTACTATTGTTTATTATTATACCGCTTCGCGGCCGTTTGTTGTTTGTGTTTAAAACGACAGCCCCCCTCTCAAAACCCGCTACTTCGTGGCTATACAGGTGCGGTTTCTGTATTAATCCGGTGTCTATTTTGTTTTCGTTAAACAAATTTACTTAGTTATTTGTGACTCCTTTGCTTCTACCAAGATTCGATTACGTGAATTTAAGCTTCTTGCTTCTTTCAGTTTTTATTTGGCCTTTACAATCCAAAGTCGATGTTACGTGTTGGGGCGTTCTTCAGACGTAGCTTCGTTGGGCATCTATACGTCTTAACGTTACCGTTGTGGTTCGCGTCAACGTTTGCACTACCGCTCGTTCTGTCGTTGGCCGTTACGCACACCACACAGCAAGGGACTAGCTTCCCACAATTTTTGAATTCGTGCCCGGCCTCGACCCTGTCACAGCACTGAACATTCTCCTTGTGTTCCATCGATCGTAAGTCGAACTCGTAGTAGCGGTAGCACTGGGTCATTAAAAAGTGGTCTCATGCCCAGGCGCTTTGCCACCTGAGCTTAATGGCATCCGCCAGGATGCGTCTTCGAAGTGCGGGCTTCACTTTGAAGACCACGCTGTATAAGGGATTTCTAGGGCCCTTTCCACCAAACCAAAACTTCTTCTTTGGATCCTTGCAGTTTCAAGTTGTTGAAGTGGGGGTTGTTACTAGCGACCCTTTAATCAGCTTGTCGCTTTCCATGTCCCTCTCAACCCTAGGGAGGTCGATCCGCGGTTGCCTCTACTCAACTAAGACATTAAACTAGAGTAAAACCGCGAAACCCTAGGGCTTAAAAGTGATAGTGATTCTGATCCCCCAGAACATAAGCATATCCACTAGGACTTTAACAGTGCAGATCCATCTCCCCTTAGCAGTAAGAGATAATGAGTTGAGTATAGACGACCAGTTCCTCGGAGCCTGAAGAAATCTGTATTCCTGGTATTTAATAAATATTATGGCGGCTGTATTCGTACTCACATAAACATTGATTTACATTATAAATAAAGTTTGCATTTAATTTTAAACTAGCACGCTTTAGTGCGGTAGCGTTAGCCGATATATTTTTATGCGAGTGCATATGATAATCTAAGGGATGGTTATTTGCTATTGTATGGTCTGTTATATGCCTATATGCTTAACGCTTTATCTACATATTTATATATTACATTTTAGACATGTATTGTTCATTATATATTTTATTCTTCTGTCGCTTTATTTGTTTTGTTAGGTTTTTGCCTATTTCTAGTTGTATTATCTATAGAAAGAAATATTAAAATTAGAATAAGTCAGTTAGGGAACAATAGTAAACGTCAAGGACGAATTTAGACTGAAGTTAGAATGGATTACTTAGACTACAGTGGACGACATTGTAAATTAATAGAGTAGTAACAAATAGCAGGATTTGCTATTAATAAATTTGGCGTATGCTTAGAAATTCGAATCCATTAGTAAATACTAATTTACCTAGATTGGGATAGTTTCAAGTCGACCCTTCAGGTCGCACCGGCAAACAGGGCTGACAGCTGCTAACCGGTATTACGGATCATCCCCCTCTTTTTACTCTTGCTAGTATCTTGTAGATCAGACACCCTCTAACGTCAACGCCATAGGTATAATTATTTAAACCTTAATTTTAGGTTAAGTTTATAAAATATATTTAAAGATTAATTAATTTTGAAGTCAGATTCTGGCCGGGCTTGGCTTCGTCCCGGACCTGAAACATCGACGTAGCCCCTGCAGCAGCTGTAGCGTACGGTGCCTTCCCCGGTATTAACACCACTTGACCTCTAGAACCTTCCTACCCAAATCGACCGTGGCCACCGCTGTTCCACCCGGTGCAACGCCTGATCTTCCAGTATCTCCAGCCTTAATCATACCAATTAGTTGGTTTGTAACTTCACGAAACTCGTCCGTGGTGTTCCAAACCACTTTCCTGTCGTCTACGACGATCCTGGCAGAAGTCGCTGGCATGCTCTTTTAGACGGCAGCAAGCGTCATTCTTGCCCTAAACATTAAGCGTTCCAGCTTGTCGAGGTCGCTAGCTGGAACGCGTTCATTACAAGTAGTTGGCACCTTATGCTGTCGTTTTTATGTTGTGGGCAATTCCAGCGCGACCTCATTCACAAGGGGCCCCGATTCCACCAACCTAATCGCCGCTTACGCAAGCTCCGTCACCGACATTACACCGTCCGTCTGTATTTCCAACGAAACGTCTACCAACATCCTCTATAGTTTCTTACCAATCGCCCTCAACCTCTGAATTGATGGACATCGACCTCTCGTCCCCTTCCTCCTCGTCGGTAGCTACTCATCGTACCGATGAAACACTATCACTCTTGCAATTAGCGTATTTCGCAAAAGTAACAAGAACCAACAATCAGCAAAAACCAAAATGTAACTAGAATCACAACATTATATCCCCTATTAGTCGATTACGTTAGTTCAATAGTGAATAGCTTACAAAGAGCCTCAAACACCGCAACGCTCAAACGACACCAAGCTAGATACCACTGAACAATCTCGCGAATCGGCAATACTAATAAATAAAACCACAAACTCTAAATAAAAACCTTAAATTCCCTTTATAAAATCCTCCACTCTGGTTGTCTCATTTAAATTAACTTATTCACACAAGCGAACATAATTGGTGTTCTTGGAATGCGGCACCGGAAACGCAAAAGTACTTGCTTGCTTGACCGCCTGGTACAAGCTTGTACGATTATGTAAAGGTTTTAACAGAAACTCCGATCAAAAGAATGTTTCAGTGTATTTGTAGTTGAAAGTAATGTTTTGTTCAAATTTTATGCAGAAATTGCAATTTTTATGCTGTTTAATAAATTCAAAAACGGTTTAGGTTTTGGCTTTAAGGTTGTTAATTTATTACACGCGAACTGCCACTAATTTTATAATTTATTTGCAAGTTTTAACTCGCATTACACGGTATTTAGCTATTAAAACTCTAAATTGATTATAAACGCTTTCAAATTATTTATTGGGTCCTAATTTATGGGATATTTGGTTTATTAAGGCGAAATTAAATTTTCTTTGGTTTTAAACGCAGATTTTAATTAAAATTCAAAGCAAAAACCTTCTTATGTATTATTTAGTCGACTAAATTTCTGTTTTATGAGTTTGTTTTACTACCCCGGGTTCAAAAAATTAATGCTGCGTATTACGATTAAATCACACTATTATAAGCAATACGCTAAAGCAAAAAATATAAAAATCAATACATAATAACTTACTAACACTTAACCTCTGGAGCTCTGTAAAGCACGTTCGCCTGGGTCCGCTGCCAATGAGAAGGTTAAACGATTATTTAACTAAGCAAATAGAGATAATGTCGAACACACTTCGTGAAACTCCAAAGTTACTAGATAGCATGAAATTAGAAAATTATATAAGGGCCTTATTTAATTGTCTAAGACACGGTTTGAAAGGATTAATAACAATGCAGTTTGATGTAAAAATAAGGTCTTTAGTGTGACAGACGCATCCTTGACATATTTTGTTCGTAATACATGTTGTTTAACTTTATTAAGCCTTTTTTTGCCAATTCTCAAGCAAGTTACTTTCGTAAGCATGTTTCCGTATTTTTGTAGTTGTTACTCCAATTATGAATTTCCACATACTGCCTTGTGAAACTTCCATTAAAACTGAAGTTTCAGTAACAGCTTGGGTTCTGCAAACGCTGCCATAGGCATTTTATATCATAATGTTAGACGTAACAAACAGGTGAGCATTTCGCGTTGCTTGTTTTCGCGATAATTTTTAATGTTATCCATTCGGTCTCATAATGTTGACGAAAATTCTAATACAGGAAGTTTATCAGTCCCTCCTTTGTTCAACATAATACAAGTGTATAATGTACAACCCTAGAAATTTTTGTAGCCGCATGATGAAGGTATAATAACGAGATCATTTTATTGCAATTAAAATTCTTATGTACACACTAAATAAATTCCATATCCTTGTAATGAAGTACGGGATGTAAAATCTACAGATAAAGCTGAAACCCAAATCTGGACTAGTAACACTAGCTGGCATATTTCGGTGAATTGAATTATTTTTATTCGAAATGCTTGATTCTGTTATGAAATTAGATTTAGTAAAACTATCTTCATTGATTTTTGTACAAACTATACTATACAATAAACAAGCGTTTATAAGAACATTTGAAGTCTAGCATGTACATCCTCAAGTTAGAATTGCGGGCGTCATGGTGTTTTACAAAGGTTTGCAAAATTTAAATTGTAGAGAAATTAATTGAAATGAATAGGATACTTTTTTAAACGTACCCAGTAAACCAGGACGAGCTTCTTGTGAACTCTTTTGTGCACCACGAGCAGCTAAATGCTTAGAGATTAATTTCTCTAATACTTTGGCAATCGCCGGTTTTGTTTTCCAGAAACTAGAAAGGACTAAAAAGTTTCACATCGCATCTAGTTGCTCGTTCTTGAATTGTATGATTTATAATGTAGCAGTTCTGTTCACGACTTACTTTTCCGTAAGTTAAATATCATTTATGTTTCTAACTAAATCAAAGGACTTGATTGTCTTCTTAACATCTATGCCGTAATTAATAAATTATTTTAGTAACTAAGAAGAAATACTTATGTACTAGATTGCAAGCGCACTACATCGCATACTTACTAGATTAGATGCTATACTTAGGTGTACTATCTACAATAAAGACTTCTATGAACTTTGAAGCATTCAGCAGTGTAAATTTGTTTCCTTAAGAGGTATCAATACTCCCACCAAATAACTGATTGAAAAAGCAACGAACTAATGTATATGAATTGAGACACATTATGGAGAAAATTATACACTTATTTCGAAACTCACTGTTACTCAATTACTAAATGTAATGTATTGTCTCACCCTGACTACTTATACGGCTTTAAATTCCAGCAGATATAATTGCACACTGCACAAGGACGTTCTTATACATACCCGCACACATGCACATGTGAACGCATGAACGTACGCTGGTGCGCACTCAAGTGCTTGTACGCACGATTGGTCGTACAAATTTACGAACGCAGACACACGTACTATGCACTTAACCACGCACGCAAGCACTTCGTCCGTGCACCTTACTTTTCAACAATTCACCTACAACTTTAACACAAAAACCGTACTTCTATTGCGCGATTATTTTTGTTTCCCGCCACCTTTTTATATAATTATAATTTCTGTAAAGATTTTATATTCACAGTGACGCAAATAGGATGCTCCGTCACCGCTTCATTTGCTACCGGACACCGTGACAAGGTATCCGCGATTACGCTGCCTTTCCCTCTACAATACTCAACCTTGAATACGTATTCCTGAAAGTACAACACCAATTGGGTTATATGCATATTAATCCACCTACTCGATATTAAGAAAATTAACGATTTGTGGTCCGTAACCAGAGTCAGCTACAGCTCTAGCACCAAAACTCGCCATTGTTTCAGGTAGTGCAATACCGCCAACATTTCTCTCTCTATTTCGCAGTACCGTACCTCGAACCCTCGCAACATTCCATTCGCAAATACAACATCTTTCACACCTATATTCTGATTATTCAGAAACAGGCACCTAATAATTTTTTACGTGACGCATCTGTCTCGGTGCTAGATTCATAATCGGACCGACGGTATTTTAACACATCATAATCATCATGAGGTCTTCAGTCCTGGAATTGGTTAGATGCGTACCCTCATTGTTCATATTCTGAACTAATCTACACATTTTCCTGAAATTTGCACAATCTGCATCTATCACTATATGATCTAGGTCTACATCTACCCCTTTTTCCTATTCTCTCATGCCGTAGTACGTGGCCTATCATCCTATCTCTCCTATTTTTTATCGTTTTCCACATATTTCTTTCTTTCCTACCACTTTTAGTACCTCTTTGTTCCTAACTTTGTCTGTCCAAGATATCTTCATCATTCGTCTGCAGCACTACATTTCAAACGCTTCTACCTTTTTCTTATCTGCTTCTCCTACTGTGCAGGCTTCACAAGCGTACAGTGCTGTGCTTCACACATAGGTTTTAAGCAATCATTTCCTTGTTTCTATGTTTATTGTCGTTGAACACAGTAGTTGGTTTTTCTCTGTTAGAATCGTTTCCATTTCCTTAAGAATAGCTTCTAACTTTTCCTTGCTAGATGCCAATACCGCTATATCATCTGCAAATCTAAGCACATCAATGTTTTGCCTCTGCATAGTAATTGCAAATGTCTTCCTGCATTTGGCAGTGTATATTGCTCTTTCAATGTACAACTTAAAAATTAATGGGGATAGGACACATTCCTGTCTCGCCCATTTCCTATTGTTTACTTCTCTACGTTCCTGCTCTAATTCTATGATTGCTGTTTGCTCTTTGTATAAGCTATGTACGATTCGTCTAACCCTATAACTCATTCCAATGTTTTGAGTAATTCAAACATTTTTTCCATTTTTATTGGCGAATGCGTTTTCCAGATCTACAAACCCTATATACACGCTTTCCTTCTTTTCTATTGTTTCTCCATTATGACTCGCAGAGCTATAATAGCCTCCCGTGTTCCCCTGTTTCACCTAAACCCAAATTGATCTTCTCCTAGTATTTCTTCAACTCGTTTTTCCATCCACTTTG
Source organism: Platerodrilus igneus (assembly GCA_036346225.1). NCBI lineage: Eukaryota > Metazoa > Arthropoda > Insecta > Coleoptera > Lycidae > Platerodrilus > Platerodrilus igneus. The sequence continues at coordinate 7,512,221 of JARFIW010000165.1, read as the reverse complement.
TACAACTTTAGTTAATAGTTTAGACACGTGTGCTGTCAAACTTATTGCTAGAAAATTTTCACATTTATCCGCGCCTTTCTTTTTGGTATAACACTATGAAGTGACGTTTGAAATTTTTAGGTATCTCGCTTGTCTCACACATATAACTTACAAGTTGGAAGAGACCTTCTGTTACTGCTGGTCTAGCGGCTTTTAGAGTTTCTGCTTGCAACTTATCTGTACCCGGCGCCTTACCATTTTTCAGACCTTTTAATGCTAAATCAAACTCATCTCTAAGTTTAGGATATGCCAAGTCATTATTTTCAATGTCTGACTCCTGTTCTAATGCTGTTGGTTCCTCTCCTGCATATAAATTCCCTATATATTCTTGCCATCTACCAACTTTCTTTAGATTTTCTTAAATGACGTTTCCTTTCGCATCCTTTATATTTTTGCTATACGGATTTATGTCCCTAAAATTAATTCCAATTAGTTTGAATGCTTCATCTGTCTTTCCTATTTACACCTTTGTTTGTACCTCTGCGATTTTCATCAAACCATTGTTCTTTAGCTTTCCTGCATTTGCCAATAATTTCCCATTTTATGACTTTGTATCTCTGTTTTCCTGTTTTGTCTGATTTATTTTTGTATTTTCGTCTTTTTTCTATTAAATTCATGATATCTTTTGTTACCCATGGTTTTTTATTTTCTTTTCGTGTATACTACAGGATATTTCTGGCGGCCTTCTCTAAGCTGGATTTAATGCTATCTTTCAGCAATTCATTTGACTTTTTCGAATCCTTCTTGAATATCTTTATCTTTTACTTTCTCAAAATCAAAGTGCCTTTTCCGTTTCTTTTTTCAAATTTTTAAATTTAAGTGCGGTCTTCATAATTACGATGCTGTAGTCAGTGTCTATATCTGCTTCTGGGTAGTTTCTACAGTCTTTTACTTGATTCTTAAACCTTTGTCCAACAAGAATGTAGTTTATTCGATATCTTCCTATATCTCCTGGCATCTTCCACATATATCGTCTTCTGGCATGATGTTGAAATAATGTGTTTGTGATAAATAAATTGTTCTTGCCGCAAAATTCCACCAGTCTATTTGCCCCGTCGTTTCTTGTGCCTAAACCAAACAAACCTACTACCGCTTCTTTTCTACCCTCACCTACCACTGCATTAAAATTCCCCATAATTATTAAATTTTCATGTCCTTTTACGTATCTTAGTCGTCTTCGATATTTTTGTTTATCGCTTCTACCCCTTTGTCATTGTAGCTAGAAGTGGGCATGTATACTTGTATTATTACTGTGTAACCGGTTTAGATTCTAATCTAACTATGAGTACTCTTTCGTTATTTTGTAATTTTTTACAGTATCCTATCTTTTTTCGCGTAACTATCCCGACACCCGAATTCTCTTCTTTTGCTCCTGTGTGAATTACCCAGAAGTCGCCACCTCAAAAATCCCCGTCCTCTGGCCACTGAACTCTGTTGATCTCTACTATGTTTAGTGCTTCATTTCAATTTTCAGGTTTTCTAGCTTACCTACTTGCTTCATACTTCTAGCATTCCACGCTCAGACTCGCAAAGTCTTCCCAACTCTTATTCTGAACTTTCCGATTGCATCCTCCGAAGTAGGCCTCTTTCGGAGATCCAAATGGGGAATTATTTTAACTCCGGAATTTTTTACCCCAGAGAATATCATCATGTTTATTACAATTTAAGTACGTTGTGTACTTGGGAGGTAAAGTGGTGGTTTTCTGTTGCCTTCTACATCGCGGTAGTGTGTCTTATGCTGTCATACCGACCTCTATGGTCTCTGCCAATCTAAGTACCGAAAGAGCCGCTGCCCTTTTTCGGGCACTTGTCTTAGTCTGGTTCCTCACTACCAATTTTACTACTTTGATTGGACCCTTAGTTTGGATCTTTAGCTCATTAGAACACACAAGCCATTTCGCCTGTTCCAGTAATCTAAAACTTCGGCAAGGTGCAGGTCTATTCGAAATGGTTTTTAAACACAACTACCAATAAAAAACATTTTTTTATAAATGACATAAGCGTTTCTTGGTGCTTTTCTGTCCATTTCCATCCAGAACTTTTTCGCAACAATTTTCACAATGGGGCCGTTAAGCTCGAAAACCTTTCTACGTACGCTCTGCCTTAGTTGACCATACCTAAAGATCCACGTAAGTGTTTCCGATTCTGCAGCGTTGGAAAGTGACCATGATTTTATTGGGATATACTTCTAACCCCGCATATGTCATCCAGTGTCCAAGAAACAAAATTCGCCTACGGCCAAAACTATATTACTGAGACACTGACAGTTAGTAACATTTTACCACAGATCTATCGGACTTTGTGGCATAGCCCTAACTTGCGCCATTCTCTTGTTCAGAAATCTAGCCTTTGAGCAAATTGATATAGAATCGTCTTTCCTTTTTACCGCAACCAGTGGACTAACATATTCTGTCCTCTGGAGTCCTATAACGCCATAAGTTACCATCTCCTCAATTTGTCTTTATACTCCACTTTTATAGATATAAGGAGTAAGATATGATTTCATCGTAAACGGCGAATAACCGTACAATACAATTTCGTGTTGATAAAACGTAGTTCGACCTGATTTGTCAAAGCGAACATCTTTAAAACCTACCAACAGCTCGTAGAAATTATTTCTAACGTTTTCGGAGAACGCTTCCGCACAATCTGTCGCCCATCTTAGTTCCATAAGTTCATATATTACAATTTTTTACATCGGCTTTTTGAGGTTCTTGTTCATAATCCTCAAAAATCGTTAATTGGACGTTGGGATTCGAATCCATTTGAAAACCTATCTCCTTTTCGCAACCGTCAAAAATGACCGACAAACAGCTTCCCAGGAACTTTATATTAACTCGATGATTAATAAAAAAACTCACATTCAAAACGATATTCTTTATATGACCACACACTACCACGCAAGGGTACGAAAACGCAAACTCTTTGAATTTTAGCTCCAAATAAACACTTGCGATACAGTTTTTATTTTCAATTGCCCCTACAAATATCACAGCCTATAGTGGAAGATGCGGAATACTAGGATTAATTTCATTAAATTTCGACCAAAAGTTTTTGAAATGCATGCCAACTGTGACTGCCCAAATCAGCCGATCCTGTCACTGAAGCGTTTCTATAATCAATTTTGCCGTTGGCGCCCATATAATTTATCTACAATACATGTCCTTCTTCAACAGCAAATCCCGATCATCTGCATTTAATAAAGGTTCAACCATAGATGACCGAGCGTTATTCTCCTCATTTGTGGAACTACAGATGTTTGTCATCCTAGATCCGGAATCATTATTGTATTGAGGTCGGCTGTTCGAACGCTTAACCGTGCCATTATTAAAATTAGGTGCATTGAATATATTGTTTGCGTGTACGTCATATGTTTGATTAGGATTTTGATTTATCTCGCCAATTAGACTCTGACCCTTCTACCCTTATTTTAGGTTATTTCTATTTTCGTTAAATATTTTTCCACTTCATCAACCGACCGTGGAAAACAGTTAATAATACCCCGTTAAACCTATCTGAAAAAGTGATTCTTCAACTACGAAGTAATCTTATATTCCCTCAACTGATAAGTATAAAATCCGACCTCCCTAGCATGCTTCAAAAATAATTTGCTTTAGAGCCTGTCTCATAAGACCCGAATTTAATCTTATGAAACAATTTTCTTTCCTGTACTACCCCTAGTACCGACCTAAAAACAGAAGTTTAAAACTCATGGAAACTATCCACCGGTTCCACTTTTAAAGAAGTCCAATTTTGAGCCGAGATGCGTAAGAGCTAACAGCAAAGAAATTCTTCGGTGTTCTGGAACACCTGCTTCACAGAAAATGTTCTCACGTTTTTTATGTAAATATAAGGGTGGGTCGTATCCTCCGCTTTAAAATTTAGGTTGGACCATCAATATTTTTCAAGTTACATAATCAGTGTCCATTTTCTACCCCCATGTGTGATACGCCATTGGTATCTTCATAAACTATTTCTACATCCTACAACCTATGTCTCTAGCAGGTTTGTTCGGTTCTACAACAGTTTCAGATAATTTATTCACATCGTGGTTTTAGCTTACCCCTCCGCTTTAATATTAATCTGGTAAAGAGAATCCTTCATAGTAGCATTATTGTAATTCAAGATACTTACTGCACTAATTAATTGTTGTAAAACATCTCAACTGCTTCCTGATATATTTCTGCAGTTTTACTGGTAATTTTATTATTTGCATGCGTACTTAAACTCTAGCTTAATTAATTGCAACATAGTATATCCTGTGCATTTGCACTAGCAGAACCTAATCTCCCTAAAAGACACTTTTCGATGCTAATCGGATTGCAGAACTCGTCTTACCCATTACACTTTGTAAGTAAAACAGACCTAACAAATCTACCCTAACGCTACACAATTATTATAAAATTTGTGTTATTCTTCGACAATACTAAAATTATACAGTTAATTAACAATAACAAGCTCATGTTGGGCGCTAAATCTGACAGGTAGGAGGAAAACTCCACTTTTCTAACGAATAGAGCTTTTACTTTCTATCATTAATTAATATAAAATATCTAATTGCTATTAATAATCCTAGGGTTGCAGTGAATAGCTTGCGATATATGAATCGCGAAACTACCAATAGATGAGGTCTTATAGAAGACAAATTAAACACATGTATGTATATGAAATGTAACTAATTTAAAGCTAATCGTGCATTTAAAAAATGCAAATGCAAGCTAACTAATAAAAAATGCAATTTAGGTGCATAACCAACAATTATAGTATTCCTAAAATACTTCTAAGTACTTACTACTTGTGCCCTATAGTAGGAGACAAAGAATACTACTATAGTAAGCCTGCTTATCGTAAAAGGCGATTAAAAGGCACAGCAAGAGGCAACAGCCTTGCTAGCTACAAGATATTGGAGGAGAGTCGGTTGGTCTCGGGCGATCCTCAATAATTTAACAAGGTTGTTGGGGGTTGGCCGTGACAAGATTTGGGTGTGGTAGACAAAATGATAGAGGAAAACGATTAGTTGAGTTTTGCCAGGAACATAGATTAGTAACTGTAAACACCCTATTCGAACAACATGTTAGGAGAAGATATACCTGGAGAGCGTCAGGTGATAGGGCTAGATACCAAATAGATTATATTTTAGTTAAACAAAGATTTAGAAACCAAGTTAAAAACTGTCGTAGTTATCGAGGGGCTGACATAGATAGCGGTCATAACTTAGTTAAAATGAAGAGCTAGTTAAAATTCAAAAAATTGAGAAAGACTAAACGAGAGGGATGGGATCTAGGTAAGCTTAATGATAGTGAGGTAAAAAGAAATATAAACAAGTATTAGATAATAAGATCAAGGTGATAGCTATAGGAGGAACGTAGAAAATAGATAGAAAGAAATAAAAGGGCTCTACATGATACAGAAATACAGACTGTAGGTAAGAAAAAAAGAGAAGCGAGAAAACCTCGGGTAGCAACGGAGATATTGGATTTAATAGAGAATAGAAGAAATCTTAAACCTTTCAGAGATCTGGATAGCGAAAGTAAGCAAAAATATAATAGAGTTAGAAATAAGGAGTACATGAGTGTAGAAAAGCTAGAAATAAATGGATAGAGGAAGATTGTAAGCGAATACAAGATGATTTGAGAGTAGGTAAGACAGACAGGGCTTACAGAGCAGTTAAAAAGTTTTTCGGGAAATATACGAAAAAATATAATGGTACTAAAGATAAGAATAATGAGCTTCTAATAAATAAAGTTGAGGTAGCAGGCAGATGGAAAAGATATTTAGAGAATTTTTATAAAGGAGACGATATCGATGAGTTAGAGAACGAACAAGAAGAGGATGTATAAATAGGGTTTTCAATATTAAGAGAGGAATGTGATAAAGCTGTTAGGGATCTTAAACTAAATAAAGCGCCGAAGATAGATGATATACCTGCAGAATTAATAAAATATGCAAGTCAGAAAACTTTAGACAGATTATATTAACTACTAAAAGTAATATTTGACACAGGTGAGGTCCCAATAGATTTCGAAAAAAATATTATTACCCCAATCCCAAAAACGTCAGGAGCTGATACGTGTGAGAATTTTAGAACGGTTAGTTTAACTTCCCACGCTTCCAAAATACTAACAATATTAATTAAAAATAGAGTAGGAGCTTTGACTGAGAATTATTTAGGCAAAGACCAATATGGTTTTCGTAAAGACAGAGGTACTAGAGAACCGAAACTAATGATTGGGGTAATTATCGAAAAACGGTTGCAAAGAAAAGACTCATTTCACGTTTGTAGATTTAGAAAAAGCATTTGATAGGGTTAATTGGATTGTTATGTTCAGGGTTTTGCAAAAATAGGAATCTCTCATAGGGATAGAAAAATTATTTACAGTCTATATAAAAACCAAAGCGTAGTAATTAGATTTGATGAAATAGAAAAAGAAGCTAAGATTAGAAATGGTGTTAGACAGGGTTGTATACTGTCTCCCTTGATTTTTAATGTTTATATTGAGGAAGCTTTAAACTTAGCTAGAGAGAGAAAAGAGATAGGTATTAGTGTACAGGGACAGAAAATAGACATGTTACGTTGTGCAGATGATATAGCCATTATAGCAGAGTCTAGAAAAGAGTTAAGAGAGTTTTTAAATATTTTAGACGAAATACTACAGAGTAACTATAGTATGAAAATTAACTCAGGAAAAACAAAGATAACGACAAGTGAGTTACAGCCTAGTTCTAAACCAAAATTAAAAATAGGAAATACCGAGTTAGATGAGATAGATTAATTTTGCTACTAAGGTAGTATACTTACAAAGGATGGACGTAGCAGAAGGGATATAGTAGCTAGAATAGCTCATGCTGGAAAAATGTTTAGAAAAAAGAAAAACTTACTAATAGCTAATAGTATTAGTTTAGATAATAGAAAAAGTTTCGTAAAGTCATACGCATGGAGTATTCTATTATACGATAGTGTCACTTAGACAATTAAAGGGGTAGATAGGAAGATAGAAGCTTTTGAAACTTGGTGTTATAGGAGAATGTTAAAGATTAGTTGGACAGAAAAGTAACAAATGAGGAAGTTTATTGAAGTATAGGTGAGGAACCCTATATGTGGAAACATTTAAAGATCAGGAGAGATTGAATAATAGGGCAGCAGCTAAGACATGAGCGACTATTTAGTAAGGTCTTAGATTATAGACTACCAAATAAAAATAGAGTAGGAAGACCTAGACAAAGCTATATTAGTCAAATTATTAAAGATTTAGGTTGTGAAGGGTATGTACACCTTTTAGACTAGCTCAGAATAGAAAAGAATTTAGTGCTGCGTCAAACTGACCTTACAAAAAAAAAAATTAGTTATCTAAATGTCACCATGGCATAACTCACGATTAGTTAGCGGTCTGGCATGTTGGCAGCGATTCGTTGCTTAAGCCTTACCATAACATATAATTTAACACTTTTCCTTTTTGGAGCGGATAACTAGGTAATATTTCATTTCCTTATAAATGGGAATCATGTAAATATGTTGGAGTTCCTTAACAACCAGCTAGAGAAGTATAGGAATACCTAGACCAAGCTATATTAGTGAAATAATTAGAAATTTAGGTTGTGAAGGGTATGTAGAACGTTTTAAATTAGAACAAAATAGAAAAGAAGTTAGAGCTGCTTCAAACGGACCTAAAGTAAGGTCGAAAACAAAATAATGATGATGACTTACTACTTCAAGTCTCTCATGTTTATAATTTTAAAATCAAGGTGCGTATGCAGTACCGCGTGTGACTTAACCCAGAATGCAATTTATGTCGCTGGATACCTGGAATGCTGCAATCCCACGTTGCTAGCTAGCTAAGTCGAAACAATCATAACGAACCGATGTAGACAAGCTACACCTACAATACTTGAAAAGACAACGCATTCAGGAACATGCACTGTGATGGTAAACTTTTCCACTAACGCGTGTTGTTTATATAATAGTTAACACTAATAATTATTAAACCCTATAGGTATTGATTATTAGCATAGAACTTTTGTTAGCAGTGAACTTAGTCGCCTTTATTATACCGTGTATAGGCCATTCACTGCAAATATGCATCTTTCCTCATTATTAGCAAACAAAAAATAGGACTATCAGTATACTTGACAGCCCCTACGACCTCGTCAACTCCCTATCCTTAGCTGCTTTGTCTGCAGTCAAACCTGTCTCACAGGACGTCACCATACAACGCACACCTGACCCACTGTTGCACGCTAATGTTCTGAATTATTATGGCTTTGTAGTTACGAAATACATTGTGCACTCTGTTATAAAAGTAATGAAAATATTTACATATTAACTACTTAATATAAGGCGGCCCATTACATATGGTAGAAGAATTTCTGAAATTTATAATGCAGCAAAAACCCACCATACACTAACTAATGCTAAATTCAGTTTCTAAATGCAAAATTCAATATCTTACGTTTTAATGTTTATTTTTGTAATGCAATTAAATAAATTTATAGGGTCTCTCTATTCACATTATTTTCATCTAAAATTAAAATACAAATTTTAATAAACTAAATGTGAAACTTATTTTAATTTTAACTTTCCATCATATTTTGTTTATACGAATAAATCAAATGCATACAAAACTCGAATCAAATACGATCTATATTTCTCTTCACAACTTTATAAATTGTTTCACCTTAAATTTTATCAGTTGTTAATGGCCCAATGTATAAATTCCAACTTAGCAAATGCGTCCAACATCTTATTTCCTCTTCTCGAAATCTTAATAATAACCTTTTCCAGCCTCTAAGTAATATATTTTTTCTTTCTTATACATTAAAAAAACTCAATTGTTAGTAAAAACAAAAGAATTCTTATTGCCTTTACAGAGAAAATATCTTCATATTAAGAAAATTTCAGAACCTAACGGACCTTCTCGAATCAACAAAATACTTATTTTACATATTCGATGTAAACAAGTTTTAGACTATTTTGTAACAATTCAACTTTAATCTTGTACTATTTAACTGAAATTCAATTTTGGCAAAGAAAGTGCTCACCAGAGATAAAATATTATCTAGGCACTGAATACAAAACCGATCAAGAAAAAAATTAATTAGATTAAAAGGAGTAGATTCTAAAAAGTAAAATTAAAGTGCACAACAAAGATCTTTGTACTAAAGCAACGTTATAAGGATTTAGTAAAAAAGAATGCAAAATAGCGCAGTTAAATAGAACGCTAGTAAATTATTTTTAAATATATTTGATAAATTAGGGTATACCTGGCAAATATAATGTTGTTTGGTTTACAGTTATTTGCCGAAGGTGGTATTCTTATGTGGAAAGTAGTCCAAACTGAAAAACATTGCGATAAGACGAACGTATTTTAAACGAGTTTTACGAAACTCTGTTTAGTAAGATGTACTATGTGATAGAAGAGCTTAGTAAAGAAGGGCAGATGATAATTCCTCTTTAAGGGTTAGATTTGATTTACTTGTCTACAACAAATTCTTTTGCTATATACTAAACCTACGTTGTAACATCGTATAATGGCCACTTGGTTTTGAAAATAGAAGGCTTATGGTTTTTAGGATGACTGTCAAGATATGGAGAATGTATGCTTTACGTTGAAAAAGAGAAGAAATGAAGGGAATTTTTATGCAAGAAATCGGAGCTGAATATTATGAAGTGCCGAATACTAAAGCAAATGGATGGAAACAAAGAGCTTGCAAATGCTAAAATTAACAAAGCAATACATTGGCACTGAGTCTTTATACTTTGCAGTTTGAAAATCGCCACATAATCTAAATATCCAGTCAGTGGTGAGAAAAGATATTGCAAGAAGGAAATTTGAACGAAGGTATTAAATTGCATACCTTAAAAACAACGATGTAAATTAGGAAATCTTTTTTTCTTGTTCGTAGAAGATTATGTATTCTATTTCCTCTAGATACGAGTTAAAATTAAATGTCCCTTGTTAATTACAATAAATTTGAATAAATCTTAGCTTAAATGGAAGGAACCTTAACGCCCAACAACAGTCAAGCAAATGTGTACTTAAAACAATGACCTGTTTAAATGTTGTTGAAATACTGTTGTTAAAATCATTTACCTTACCGACATGAAATGCGCTTGTCTTATATCTCGCAAAGGATGACTTTAAAGAAAGCAAACATGATCAGAACAGATCTTAGATTTTCTTATAGAAAACTATATTAGACAGGACGAAATTTGAGCCCTTACGAAAACTATCTCATCCAGAGATTTTAATTGTTAGAAGTACCTATTACAAAACGGACATATATTACACTGATCACAGAATGCATTGTGAAATGAACTGACACTGGTTGTGTATGTAATATACGGAAAGTATTTTAATTGAAAAGAATGCTTTGAGTTCTGATTGAGTTTCCCTTTAATTAAGAACAAAGCTTTGTTTGCCAAACTGGAATGGAGTTGATTAAATAAAATCAGAACTTTCTCTTTTAATTAAACGTAGTAGAAATTGGATATTGGAAAAAAGATTCAAGTCGTAAACGCAAATCAGCCTACAGTTATAACATTTTTGTATACAGAATACCAAATAATCTTCTAGCCCTGCATTTGATTTTTCAATGTTGTGTAAACCCATGTGTTGCAGTGATTCAAAACTTCAGTATGAAACAAATTAAATTCTAAAAATGTAATTATCGATTAAAGGATAATCTTCAACCAGGCATTAGAAGCAGGCGCGTTCTGGGGTACCGGAAAATTTCCAAATTTGGGGACTCAACGCTGACCCATTAATTAATTAAAGATTTTAATTTTTTTCTAATTTATAGCCAACATGAAGATAGTATACCGTGTGGTTGATCATACATCAACTACGATACCATACGCGTAAGACATACGTATGTGCTCCCTAAATAAAAATGAATAATTATAGGAATAGCCCATTTTAGACTTATTGTGGAAAAATAAAGACATATTTCTAATGAGATAATGAGAAATACCACACACACACACACACACACACACACACACACACACACACGCCCCCACACACACACACACATACACACACACACACACACACACATATTTTAAAGTGATAATGACGTCACAAGAGGTCATTGAGCACCACGTTCTGTGAGAAAACAGAAGACATCAAATAAAAACTAAGAAGGTAAAGTTTTCCAATATTTTGTTGCTGCCCTGTATAATATATTTTAACAAGATCAGTTTATTTCCATGTAAAACAAATCTCTTTAAGGACACACGTTATTTAAGAACAAAACCCAATTTATAAATTCGTGAAAATGAAGGCTTCCATTTCAAGCATGTGTAAATAATTATTCTAGAAGGATTATTAAAGTCAAAACAGCAATCCTTACGTTTATATTTAGGTGAACGACTGGTTAATAGTAGTTCTGACGAAAAATGGGCTAGTGTAATGAAGCACCTTATAGCCGGTCTTAACTCGTATGATGTATCTTGGCAATGGCTTTTTTGTACGCTTTCTGCTGCCGATGTCCAGACTGCCAAAAGAAATGTTTTCCTTAGTACATTATATGATGCTTGGAAAGATTTAGATCTTATTCTAACCAATTTCCCTAGACACAGACAAGATTTAAAACTTATTCCTACTGGACAATCTAAATTAATTAGCACAACCATCAAACCACCACTGTTTTGCTCGAAATGGAGAGACATCGGTTTTAAAACGCTGGGTGATTTTAAAATACAAGATATTTGGTTGAACAATGACCAAATTAAGGAGAAATTGACACAAATCGACATCATAACAAAATCAGACTTTATGATTCAATATCAACGCATTAAAGCCTTTTTTAAACTTAACTTTAAAGAGTTGAAACAACTTTTTTTTTTCTTAAGCCTCCTTGTTGATGGATAAAGTGAAGCTTTAGCTATTCGCGGCTAAGTCTGAGAATTACCCTAAGGGTGAGCAATGAGAAAAGGGTGTGGTGATGGTCTAAACTCTACGATAAACTAACAAAAGGAAAATGGGTTGAGCGCCACTGTATCTGTAAGAACGATTACACTAGAGATTCATTACCCCTATGAGAAGATACAGAAACTCACGGGATGTGAACACAATAAAAAACTTACAACTTACTGAACTGATGTATCTGGAAACCTCTGGAACATACTTACGACCTCTCCGATCTCGATGAACCTGGAACAAAATACACAACAAATTCCTATTAGAAAGACACAGTTTGTGCTTCCCAATAAAAATATATGCCAATAATTACAGGTGGATAATATCGAGATTACTACACCAAAGATATTTAAATCAAAAATAAGTACCTAGAACAAACCAGTTGTAGCACATATGGGCTTTTTAAATTACTTCAGCCTCATATAATTTTATAGATCAACAAACTTATTTACTTTAAAAATTTAGTAAATTTAATTATGCATGGAATAAAAAACTTGAGTCTAAAAATGAAATTTAATATAGTTTCTCTTTCTTGAATTTTTTCTTTAAATGTGTTTATAAAATGTACAAATAAAATTAAGTTTCAATACATCTGTCTTTGACATAACAGATCCTTAAGTTAATAATGAAATATCAAAACAAGTTTTAGCACCAAGCTTTCAGATCTGAGTTCTGGTTCACATATGTATATCAAACCTTATTTCTAAAAAAACTAATCACATGTAGTTAACTTAGACAAACATCTTTTCATTTAAATCTGGTATTAGAGGCTTATTAAAATTTTAATATGAGCAAATAAAAATTTTAAAAGTAAAAAATGGACTGATATATCATATTGTTAGCAAGTGGATTTATGCAAATTTTACAAAACTATTACTGTAGTAATTCTTAACTGTTTTCTCTCACGCTGTTCTAAACATACAAAATTTAACTTGACCAAACGATCTTCGAAAATAATTTATGTAAGCATTCACGAATCCTCACAAACAGAACAAAAAAGAAGGTTTGATACCTGTAGGTGTTGTTGCTTTCAAATCTAATTATTGATCGTCGACACACATGCTCCAAAATCTGCTCCTCAAACTGTTATTACTGAACATTAATACCCAGCTGTAGTTGCTCCGATAAGTGAACAGCTTTCCAATCTTGGATTCAATTATAACATCTACCTTCTAGTCCATCATTTTAATTTTCCGTAATGTCATACTCTAAAGGGATAGAAATATTTTATAAGTTATTTAATTTGAAGCGAGCTTACCATTAACAAATCTTAACACGACATATCAAGGAACGGCGCGTTTTAATGCTTTGCCGGTTTCGCAGGAGCCTGGCGCTTCGTACCGCGTCCCAAAGCAACTCGCCTCCTTCTACCATAACTATTACAAACCGATGCGAAGGCCCCACTTGTGCAAGGCCTGGAGATTCATGCTCGTTTTATCAGAAAAAGAATGCCAACACGACTACATCTATCAGAACAATGGCTGACCTCCTTTCAGCGGCACCTTATTAGCGTGTCGTATCCCGTGACCAGTACGCACATGCGCTATTCTGATTATAACGAATGTAGAGGGAATATTCGCCTGTGAGGTAGACAACACAAACTACTAAACCCCATATAAATACGTTTCCTGATAATTATAAAAATACCAAATATCTCCGTACAAAGCATTTAAGTTCTTTAAGTGAACATGACTTCCTGTTTTCATATAGAATTGTTTCTTTTAGATATTTTAACATCAAATACAAGGATTAAATACCACAGAATAAATTCATGCTGAAGCGATTCTTCCAAGCATGGTGCTATAGAATATATTTTCGTTACACAGTTAAATAAAGCTACTGAAACAAACTATAAAAAGCTAGATATATTTTTGTAATTGAACGGGAATTTAATTGCTATTAATAAATTAAACAGAGCGACTTTACAAAAGTGTCTTACCTCCCAATTTTTCAACAGCAGTGCTTCACTCGAAGGATATTGGTCTAGCGATAAAGTTTTATGGCATACTTTTTTTGCACCACCATCTCTTGGCCATGACGGTAGTATTGCCTGGAGATTCGCAAAAATCGTTTAGCAAATCCACGGTTTCTTAATCAAATCGGAGTTTCAGACTCTACTGCATGTCCGTGGTGTAATGGTGAAGGTGATTCCTGGCACATTCTAATGACCTGTGTTAAAGCTGCCATAAGAATTCGGTATAAAGATATAGTAATGTCTCTTAATAAAATTATTATGATATCAAAAAACAGATGAACGAAATGACGCAAAGCAAATATTAACTAGCATGGATAATTTTAATTTTATTTTTTAAGTGTTTTTTAAGTCAAATTCTAGAAGAGCTTAACAAGCTCTCACAAACTGCTCAGAGTGAAAAGGCGAATATTAATCAAATAACTCTCTTATTACAAAAAACTTTAAAATTTTTCAAGGAAACAAGAAATAACTATTCCAACATCAAGGAGGAAGCAGCGAAAGTTGCAGGGCAATGGAATATTAAACCGGAATTTATAAAAAAAGGCAACCAAAATAAAAAGCATTACGATGAATTATCCAATGATTATCGATTTAATGATGAAGAATTTAAATTTAAAATAAATGTATTTTATCGCGTAATGGATATTATAATTTCACAGCTGTCGAATCGTTTTAAATCGCTTTTCATGTAAACGAAAAGTTTAATTTCTTAGAACCTAATGTATTTTTGAATTTAACTGCAGACGATATTTTATCTAAGGCAAAACAATTGCAAAAATTTTACTACAAAGATTTAAATGATGCTATAGGTATAGAACTTACTACACTCAAAAATAATAGACTTATTTGTGATGAATTAAAAATGTTAACGGTATCTTACAATTTTTAGAATATCTAGTACTTTCCAAATCTACAGGTTCTAGCAGTTTTCCAAACACCATAACAGCCTTAATGTTATACCTAACTTTACCCGTTAGCGTTGCAAGTGCGGAGAGATCTTTCTCAAAATTAAAATTATTAAAAATTATCTTAGGAACCGCACTTCACAAGATAGATTAGACGATTTATCCTCTTAGCAGTAGAACATGACACTGCCAAAAATATGAATATAGAGGATACAATAAACGCGTTTGCAGCAAAACATGCAAGAAAAACAAAATTTTGAATTTGATTTGGAATGTCTGCTAGCTCATAGGTTTTTACTGTATCAAATTTTTAGGTGTAAATAATTTTGTGCGGCGTATAAATATGTAGATTTAATATTAATTAACTTATAAGTTTGAATTTATGTAATTTGGTTTTATAATTAATAAAGCACTTGATTAATATAGTATATGTATTTAATTCTATACTGCTTCCTTCTCTACATGTACTATAATTTAAAAATATGGCTAAATATAAGCCAGTAAAAGTAATACATTTTAAAGAGAGCCCACTTTAAAATTTTTGCGGGGGGGCCCAAAAATCGTAGTTACGCCACTGTTCAGTAACAGCTTGGGTTCTGTAAACGCTGCTAATTATATTAACACAGGCATTTTATATCATAATTTTAGACGTAACAAACAAGTGGGCATTTCGCGTTGCTTGTTGTCGCGATAATTTTTAATGTTATCCATTCGATCTCATAATGCTGACGAAAATTCTAATACAGGAAATTTATGTCTCTCCCTTGTTCAACATAATACAAGTGTATAATATACAACCCTAGAAATTTTTGTCTCCGCATGATGAAGGTATAATAACGAGCTCATTTTATTGCAATTAAAATTCTTATGTACACACTAAATAAATTCCATATTCTTGTAATGAAGTACGGGATGTAAAAGTTACAGATAAAGCTGAAACCCAGATCTGGACTACTAACACTAGCTAGCATACTTCGATGACTTCAATTATTTTTATTTGAAATGCTTGATTCTGTTATGAAATTAAATTTATAAAACTATCTTCACTGATTTTTGTACAAACTATACAATAAACAAGCGTTTGTAAGAACATTTGAAATCTAGCATGGACATCCTCAAGTTAGAATTGCGGACGTTATGGTGTTTTACAAAGGTTTGCAAAATTTAGATTGTAGAGAAATTAATTGTAATGAAAGGATACTTTTTTAAACGTATCTATTAAACCAGGACGAGCTTCTTGTGAACTCTTTTGTGCACCACGAGCAGCTAAATGCTTAGAGATTAATCTCCCTAATACTCTGGCAATCGCCGTTTCTGTTTTCCAGAAACTAGAAAGAACCTAAGGACTAAAAAGTTTCACATCACATGCAGTTGCTCGTTCTTAAACTGTATGATTTATAATGTAGCAGATCTGTTCACGACTTATCTTTCCGTAAGTTAAATATCATTTATGTTTCTAAGTAAATTAAAAGACTTGATGGTCTTCTTAACATCTACGCCGTAATTAATAAATTATTTTAGTAATTAAGAGTAAATACTTATGATACAGTCGGAGGCTTTCACGGCCGGAGTCATAATAAATATTTATAGGTCCGGGTTGGGACCGTGTCATTTTATAAACTAAGGTCGACGCTTCGCCCACTTGTGTAAAGGGTTTCATTAGAACAAAAAAGAATATGAAATATAAATATAAAATAATAATAATAAAAATAAGAATGATAAAATATTAATTAGACAAGTGCAAAAAGTATAAAAAGTATGAAGAGTTACTTCTGAACTAACAGACTCACCAACTCACCAACTAATTTAGGCCTTGTGTCAAAGTGGCAAACTGGTGATAGTAGCGAAAGTGGTGGTTTATATAGGGCGAGAACTTGATGCTTGAGTGATCTTGAATAGAGAAGAGTGTGTAATGGATCAGTGAATGTTATTGTTCTGCTTTTGTAAACATAGGCTGGTTTTCCAAATGAGAAAAAGCTAGTAGCCATCATCTTGGTTTAAATTATTAAAATTTTTAATGATTTCTATGGGTTATGAGCTGGTGAGTTTACTAGTTCAGAAGTAACTCCTCATACTTTTTATACTTTTTACGTTTGTCTAATTAATATTCAATCAATCTTATTTTTTTTATTATTATTTTATATTTATATTTCGTTTTTTTTTTGTCTTGATGCAGCCTCTTACAAAAGTGGGCAAAACGTCAACCTTAGTTTATAAAATGGCACGGTCCCAACCCGGAACCATAAATATTTATAATAACTCCGGCCGTGAAAAACTCCGACAATATCACAACAACATTTACGGGGAGGATATTGTAAACAAAACAAAAACTTTTAGTAACCTTAGACACTCATTAACAAAATTATTTTGTACACTCACCTAAATTTTACGGTGCCGTAACTCTGACATAGTTCCCAATATCCTTAAAGTAAAATATCACATTAACGCATATTCCAGCCGAAAAGTTCTTCACCGAGCAGAACACTCACTACTCTGCGAACGAATTTCCAACATTCGAAAAGAAATAGACAATATTTCTAAACAACTCCTACAGCTCCATCTAACATTAGCCACCACGCTCAGTTACAAGGACTCTGTTTGACCGAATTTCATACTTGCAAGCCCAAAAAACCACCGAACTCACTACCCACTTACTCAAATTCTTGCAACTTTCCAAGAACCATTCACAACCTGAGAAAACATCTTACCAGAAAACTCTGCCTTCAAACACCGTCATAAACCGATCAGAACATATCCTATCCAAAAACGAACTACATATTCTTTCCAAAGAACTAAACTTCTTAATTGCACCCACAAAAATTCCCGCAGAGGAAATTATTAGCTTTGTAGAATCAGCAATCCGATCTCTATCCCAAGACGATGCCAACCTAATTCACTTTGAAACATTTTTGCAGATAAAGGTAAGGCGACTGTAATTCTAAACCCTACAGAATACAAAGAAAAGATTAACCAATTATTACAAAACGGTTCCTACACTACTCTAACCAAAGACCCCACTCCAAACTTGAACGATAAATTTCAGCACTTATCAAAACCTCTAATATTTCCAACGCTATCCAAAAACTCATAATACCTCGCGAAATTAAACCACCTCGCTTGTATGACCTTCCAAAAGTCCATAAACCTGATATTCCCCTCCCTCCAATAGTGAGCACAATTGATTGACCAACATACCACCTGACAAAATACCTACCAAATTTCTTAAAACTGTATTCCGGCAAGAGCCCTACTGATGTTTTAAACTCCACTCATTTTATAGAACTAATTACAAATATTGAACTAGGCCCTAATGATATACTAGTCAGTTTTGACGTATCATCCCTATTCAGTAACTTCTACCTATTTTGTCTTTGACGGACAGTTTTACGAACAAACTTCAGGCACATCCATGGGCTCACCTCTATCCCCTATTGTGGCCAATATATTCATGGAGTCTTTGGAATCGATGGCTCTAGAATCCGCAGACCTTAAACCAAAACTTGGCTCCGTTATGTAGATGGCACTTTTGTAATCTGGTTCCATTGACACCACACGCTCAATAATTTTCTAAATCACATACACAATCAACATAAAGATATTAAGTTCACGATAGAAATTGAAAAGAACGGAACTCTGTCTTTCCTTGACATTCTGGTGGAGCGTCAACCCAATGGATGAATAGGTCATTCCGTATACAGAAAACCAACACACACAGGCAGATACCTACATGCGTCGTCACATCATCATCCGTCACAAAAATCATCGGTTTTCAACTCTCTAGTCCACCGTGCAATTAAGATTTCACAACCAGAACATTTATCTAATGAACTGACCCATCTGAAAACAAGTCTTATAAAAAACGGTTATCGCAACTCAGATATCGACAGAGTAATAAGCCGGCATCTGCATTCAACACGAACCCCAAACCACGCTGTAATTCAGACACACGATCTTTAGCAATCCTTCCATATATACACAGAGTAACAAACCGAATTGGCAAAATTCTATGTAAACACAACATTAAAACAATCTCTAAGCCCGCAAATAAAATATTACCAACTCCAAAAGATCCAAAAGAGCCCCAGGCGTATACAGTATACCTTGCATCTGTGGTTTAGTGTACATAGGAGAAACAGGAAGGTCAGTGCAGATTAGACTAAACGAGCATAGGCGATGCTTAAGAACAAATCAGTACAATCACTCAGCGGTGACCGTACACCAACATGAAACAGGCCACATCATCAACTTTGACAAGACAAAACTAATTGCCAGAATTCCATTTTTCTACAATAGAAAAATCAGAGAATCCATAAAAATCATTAAAAAATCTAACAATTTAAAAAACAGGGACGACGGTTGCTACTTTTCTCCCATATGAAAAACGAGCCAATCTCACAAAAGCAGAACCGTAACGTTCACTGATCCGATACACACTCCTCTTTATTCATGATCACTCAAGCATCAAGTTCTCGCCCTATATAAACTACCACTTTTGCTACTTTCATCAGTTAATTTGCCACAAGACACCTTTTTACTTAAATGGACTGGTGAGTTTGCTAGTCCAGAAATAACTCTCTTCATACTTTTTATACTTTTTACATTTGTCTAATTAATATTTTATCATTCTTATTGTTATTATTATTATTTTATATTTATATTGCATTTTCTTTTTTGTCCTGATGAAGCCCCTTACAAATGTGGGCGAAACGTCGACCTTCGTTTAGAAAATGACACGGACCCAACCCGGAACCATAAATATTTATAAGGAAATACCTATGTACTAGATCGTAAGCACACTAGATCGCATGCTTACAAGATTAGTTGCTAGACCTAGGTGCACTATCTACAATAAAGACTTCTGCAAGCTTTGGAGCATTCAGCATTATAAATTTGTCTCCTTAAGAGGTTTCAATACACCTACGAAATAACTAATTGAAAAAGCACGAACTAATGTATATAAATTGAGACATATCTAGAGAAAATTGTGCAGTTATTTCGAAACTCACTGTTATTAAATTATTAAATGTAATGTATTGTCTCACCCTAACGACATATACGGCTTTAAATTCCACTCTTAATGAATGCAGATATAATTGCACATTGCACAAGGATGTTCTTATACACACGCACGCGTGCACATTTGAACGCATGAACGTACGCTGGTGCGCACTCAAGTGCTAAAACGCATCAACGGTCGTACAAATTTACGAACGCAGACACACGCACCTATGCACTGGTAGCGATGTGCAACCATAGTTATTTGTATTAAGATTTAGAAATAGTTTAACGCATGAATCAACAAGGGACTAGCGTTCGCTTGCCCTATTACCTGCTGTCCCGGATTATTAAGTTAGTTGTATTCGAACGGTAAGTTGAACGCCACGTTATTTTTAGTTATTTTAGTTACTTCTTGTCATTTCTTATATTTACAGAATGACTAATTAATAAATATTTGCATTTTAAATAGTCCATTAATTAATTAATTCATTCATCTTAATGTTAATGAGTGTGTACCTATGCATACTACGAAGTTAATTAACTTTCATTACCATGCACTTAAGCACGCACGCAAGCACTTCGTTCGTGCACCTTACTTTTCAACAATTCACCTACAACTTTAACAAAAAAGACGTACTTTTAATGCGCGATTATTATATTTTTTGTTTCCTGCCACCTTTCTATATAATTCTAATTTCTGTAAAGATTTTATATCCACAGTGACGTAAATAGGATGCTCCGTCACCGCTTCATTTGCTACCGGACACCGTGACAAGGTATCCGCGATTACGATGCCTTTCCCTCTACAATACTCAACCTTGAATACGTATTCCTAAAAGTACAACACCAATTGGGTTATATGCAAATTAATCCACCTACTCGATATTAAGAAAATTAACGATTTGTGGTCCGTAACCAGAGTCAGCTACAGCTCTAGCACAAAAACTCGCCATTGTTTCAGATAATGCAATACCGTCAACATTTCTCACTCTATTTCGCAGTACCGTACCTCGAACCCTCGCAACATTCCATTCGCAAATACAACATCTTTCACACCTGTATTCTGATTATTCAGAAACAGGCACCTAATAATTTTTTTACGTGACGCATCTGTCTCGGTGCTAGATTCATAATCGGACCGACGGTATTTTAACACATCATAATCATCATGAGGTCTTCAGTCCTGGAATTGGTTAGATGCGTACCCTCATTGTTTCATATTCTGAACTAATCTACACATTTTCCTGAAATTTGCACAATCTGCATCTATCACTATCTGATCTAGGTCTACATCTACCCTTTTCCTATTCTTTCATGCCGTAGTACGTGGCCTATCATCCTATCTCTCCTATTTTTTATCGTTTTCCACATATTTCTTTCCCTACGACTTTTAGTACCTCTTTGTTCCTAACTTTGTCTGTCTAAGATATCTTCATCATTCGTCTGCAGCACTACATTTCAAACGTTTCTACCTTTTTCTTACCTGCTTCTCCTACTGTGCAGGCTTCACAGGCATACAGTGCTGTGCTTCACACATAGGTTTTAAGCAATCATTTCCTTGTTTCTATGTTTGTTGTCTTTGAACACAGTAGTTGGGTTTTCTCTGTTAGAATCGTTTCCATTTCCTAAGAATAGCTTCTAACTTTTCCTTGCTAGATGCCAATACCGCTATATCATCTGCAAATCTAAGCACATCAATGTTTTGTCTCTGCATAGTAATTGCAAATGTCTTCCTGCATTTGGCAGTGTATATTGCTCTTTCAATGTACAACTTAAAAATTAATGGGAATAGGACACATCCCTGTCTCACCCATTTCCTAATGTTTACTTCTCTACGTTCCTGCTCTAATTCTATTATTGTTGTTTGCTCTTTGTATAAGATATGCACGATTCGTCTAACCCTATAACTCATTCCAATGTTTTTGAGTAATTCAAACATTTTTTTCCATTTTTTATTGGCGAATGCGTTTTCCAGATCTACAAACCCTATATACACGCTTTCCTTCTTTTTCTATTGTTTTCTCCATTATGACTCGCAGAGCTATAATAGCCTCCCGTGTTCCCCTGTTTCACCTAAACCCAAATTGATCTTCTCCTAGTATTTCTTCAACTCGTTTTTCCATCCCACTTTGTACAACTTTAGTTAATAGTTTAGACACGTGTGCTGTCAAACTTATTGCTAGAAAATTTTCACATTTATCCGCGCCTTTCTTTTTTGGTATAACACTATGAAGTGACGTTTGAAATTTTTAGGTATCTCGCTTGTCTCACACATATAGCTTACAAGTTGGAAGAGACCTTCTGTTACTGCTGGTCTAGCGGCTTTTAAGAGTTTCTGCTTGCACCTTATCTGTACCCGGCGTCTTACCATTTTTCAGACCTTTTAATGCTAAATCAAACTCATATCTAAGTTTAGGATATGCCAAGTCATTATTTTCAATGTCTGACTCCTGTTCTAATGCTGTTGGTTCCTCTCCTGCATATAAATTCTCTATATATTCTTGCCATCTACCAACTTTCTCTAGATTTTCTATAATGACGTTTCCTTTCGCGTCCTTTATATTTTTGCTATACGGTTTTATGTCCATAAAATTAATTCCAATTAGTTTGAATGCTTCATCTGTCTTTCCTATTTCCATCTTTGTTTGTACCTCTTTGCGATTTTCATCAATCCATTGTTCTTTAGCTTTCCTGCATTTGCCAATAATTTCCCATTTTATGACTTTGTATCTCTGTTTTCCTGTTTTGTCTGATTTATTTTTGTATTTTCGTCTTTTTTCTATTAAATTCATGATATCTTTTGTTACCCATGGTTTTTTATTTTCTTTTTGTGTATACTACAGGATATTTCTGGCCGCCTTCTCTAAGCTGGATTTAATGCTATATTTCAGCAATTCATTTGACTTTTTTTCAAATCCTTCTTGAATATCTTTATCTTTTACTTTCTCAAAATCAAAGTGCCTTTTCCGTTTCTTTTTTCAAATTTTTAAATTTAAGTGCGGTCTTCGTAATTACGATGTTGTGGTCAGTGTCTATATCTGCTTCTGGGTAGTTTTTACAGTCTTTTACTTGATTCTTAAACCTTTGTCCAACAAGAATGTAGTTTATTCGATATCTTCTTATATCTCCTGGCATCTTCCACATATATCGTCTTCTGGCATGATGTTGAAATAATGTGTTTGTGATAAATAAATTGTTCTTGCCGCAAAATTCTACCAGTCTATTTCCCCCAACGTTTCTTGTGCCTAAACCAAATAAACCTACTACCGCTTCTTTTCTACCCTCACCTACCACTGCATTAAAATTCCCCGTAATTAATAAATTTTCATGGCCTTTACGTATCTTAGTCGTCTTCGATATTTTTGTTCATCGCTTCTACCCTTTGTCATTGTAGCTAGAAGTGGGCATGTATACTTGTATTATTACTGTGTAACCGGTTTAGATTTTAATCTAACCATGAGTACTCTTTCGTTATTTTGTAATTTTTTACAGTATCCTATCTTTTTTCGCGTAACTATCCCGACACCCGAATTCTCTTCTTTTGCTCCTGTGTGAATTACCCAGAAGTCGCCACTCCAAAATTCCCCCTCCTCTGGCCACTGAACTTTGTTGATCTCTACTATGTTTAGTGCTTCATTTCAATTTTCAGGTTTTCTAGCTTACCTACTTGCTTCATACTTCTAACGTTCCACGCTCCGACTCGCAAAGTCTTCCCAACTCTTATTCTGAACTTTCCGATTGCATCCTCCGAAGTAGGCCTCTTTCGGAGATCCGAATGGGGAATTATTTTAACTCCGGAATCTTTTACCCCAGAGAATATCATCATGTTTATTACAATTTAAGTAGGTTGTGTACTTGGGAGGTAAAGTGGTGGTTTTCCGTTGCCTTCTACATCGCGGTAGTGTGTCTTATGCTGCCATACCGACCTCTATGGTCTCTGCCAATCTAAGTACCGAAGGAGCCGCTGCCCTTTTTCGGGCACTTGTCTTAGTCTGGTTCCTTACTACCAATTTTACTACTTTGATTGGATCTTTAGTTTGGATCTTTAGCTCATTAGAACACGCAAGCCATTTCACCTGTTCCAGTAATCTAAAACTTCGGCAAGGTGCAGGTCCATTCGAAATGGTGTTTAAACACAACTGCCAATAAAAAAACATTTTTTTATAAATGACATAAGCGTTTCTTGGTGCTTTTCTGTCCATTTCCATCCAGAACTTTTCTGCAACAATTTTCACATTGGGGCCGTTAAGCTCGCAAACCTTTCTACGTACGTTCTGCCTTAGTTGACCATACCTAAGGATCCACGTAAGTGTTTCCGATTCTGCAGCGTTGGAAAGTGACCATGATTTTATTGGGATATACTTCTAACCCCGCATATGTCATCCAGTGTCCAAGAAACAAAATTCGCCTACGGCCAAAACTATATTACTGAGACACTGACAGTTAGTAACATTTTACCACAGATCTATCGGACTTTGTGGCATAGCCCTAACTTGCGCCATTCTCTTGTTCAGAAATCTAGCCTTTGAGCAAATTGATATAGAATCGTCTTTCCTTTTACCGCAACCAGTGGACTAACATATTCTGTCCTCTGAGTCCTATAACGCCATAAGTTACCATCTCCTCAATTTGTCTTTATACTCCACTTTTATAGATATAAGGAGTAAGATATGATTTCATCGTAAACGGCGAATAACCGTACAATACAATTTCGTGTTGATAAAACGTAGTTCGACCTGATTTGTCAAAGCGAACATCTTTAAAACCTACCAACAGCTCGTAGAAATTATTTCTAACGTTTTCGGAGAACGCTTCCGCACAATCTGTCGCCCATCTTAGTTCCATAAGTTCATATATTACAATTTTTTACATCGGCTTTTTGAGGTTCTTGTTCATAATCCTCAAAAATCGTTAATTGGACGTTGGGATTCGAATCCATTTGAAAACCTATCTCCTTTTCGCAACCGTCAAAAATGACCGACAAACAGCTTCCCAGGAACTTTATATTAACTCGATGATTAATAAAAAAACTCACATTCAAAACGATATTCTTTATATGACCACACACTACCACGCAAGGGTACGAAAACGCAAACTCTTTGAATTTTAGCTCCAAATAAACACTTGCGATACAGTTTTTATTTTCAATTGCCCCTACAAATATCACAGCCTATAGTGGAAGATGCGGAATACTAGGATTAATTTCATTAAATTTCGACCAAAAGTTTTTGAAATGCATGCCAACTGTGACTGCCCAAATCAGCCGATCCTGTCACTGAAGCGTTTCTATAATCAATTTTGCCGTTGGCGCCCATATAATTTATCTACAATACATGTCCTTCTTCAACAGCAAATCCCGATCATCTGCATTTAATAAAGGTTCAACCATAGATGACCGAGCGTTATTCTCCTCATTTGTGGAACTACAGATGTTTGTCATCCTAGATCCGGAATCATTATTGTATTGAGGTCGGCTGTTCGAACGCTTAACCGTGCCATTATTAAAATTAGGTGCATTGAATATATTGTTTGCGTGTACGTCATATGTTTGATTAGGATTTTGATTTATCTCGCCAATTAGACTCTGACCCTTCTACCCTTATTTTAGGTTATTTCTATTTTCGTTAAATATTTTTCCACTTCATCAACCGACCGTGGAAAACAGTTAATAATACCCCGTTAAACCTATCTGAAAAAGTGATTCTTCAACTACGAAGTAATCTTATATTCCCTCAACTGATAAGTATAAAATCCGACCTCCCTAGCATGCTTCAAAAATAATTTGCTTTAGAGCCTGTCTCATAAGACCCGAATTTAATCTTATGAAACAATTTTCTTTCCTGTACTACCCCTAGTACCGACCTAAAAACAGAAGTTTAAAACTCATGGAAACTATCCACCGGTTCCACTTTTAAAGAAGTCCAATTTTGAGCCGAGATGCGTAAGAGCTAACAGCAAAAGAAATTCTTCGGTGTTCTGGAACACCTGCTTCACAGAAAATGTTCTCACGTTTTTTTATGTAAATATAAGGGTGGGTCGTATCCTCCGCTTTAAAATTTAGGTTGGACCATCAATATTTTTCAAGTTACATAATCAGTGTCCATTTTTCTACCCCCCATGTGTGATACGCCATTGGTATCTTCATAAACTATTTCTACATCCTACAACCTATGTCTCTAGCAGGTTTGTTCGGTTCTACAACAGTTTCAGATAATTTATTCACATCGTGGTTTTAGCTTACCCCTCCGCTTTAATATTAATCTGGTAAAGAGAATCCTTCATAGTAGCATTATTGTAATTCAAGATACTTACTGCACTAATTAATTGTTGTAAAACATCTCAACTGCTTCCTGATATATTTCTGCAGTTTTACTGGTAATTTTATTATTTGCATGCGTACTTAAACTCTAGCTTAATTAATTGCAACATAGTATATCCTGTGCATTTGCACTAGCAGAACCTAATCTCCTAAAAGACACTTTTCGATGCTAATCGGATTGCAGAACTCGTCTTACCCATTACACTTTGTAAGTAAAACAGACCTAACAAATCTACCCTAACGCTACACAATTATTATAAAATTTGTGTTATTCTTCGACAATACTAAAATTATACAGTTAATTAACAATAACAAGCTCATGTTGGGCGCTAAATCTGACAGGTAGGAGGAAAACTCCACTTTTCTAACGAATAGAGCTTTTACTTTCTATCATTAATTAATATAAAATATCTAATTGCTATTAATAATCCTAGGGTTGCAGTGAATAGCTTGCGATATATGAATCGCGAAACTACCAATAGATGAGGTCTTATAGAAGACAAATTAAACACATGTATGTATATGAAATGTAACTAATTTAAAGCTAATCGTGCATTTAAAAAATGCAAATGCAAGCTAACTAATAAAAAATGCAATTTAGGTGCATAACCAACAATTATAGTATTCCTAAAATACTTCTAAGTACTTACTACTTGTGCCCTATAGTAGGAGACAAAGAATACTACTATAGTAAGCCTGCTTATCGTAAAAGGCGATTAAAAGGCACAGCAAGAGGCAACAGCCTTGCTAGCTACAAGATATTGGAGGAGAGTCGGTTGGTCTCGGGCGATCCTCAATAATTTAACAAGGTTGTTGGGGGTTGGCCGTGACAAGATTTGGGTGTGGTAGACAAAATGATAGAGGAAAACGATTAGTTGAGTTTTGCCAGGAACATAGATTAGTAACTGTAAACACCCTATTCGAACAACATGTTAGGAGAAGATATACCTGGAGAGCGTCAGGTGATAGGGCTAGATACCAAATAGATTATATTTTAGTTAAACAAAGATTTAGAAACCAAGTTAAAAACTGTCGTAGTTATCGAGGGGCTGACATAGATAGCGGTCATAACTTAGTTAAAATGAAGAGCTAGTTAAAATTCAAAAAATTGAGAAAGACTAAACGAGAGGGATGGGATCTAGGTAAGCTTAATGATAGTGAGGTAAAAAAGAAATATAAACAAGTATTAGATAATAAGATCAAGGTGATAGCTATAGGAGGGAACGTAGAAAATAGATAGAAAGAAATAAAAGGGCTCTACATGATACAGAAATACAGACTGTAGGTAAGAAAAAAAGAGAAGCGAGAAAACCTCGGGTAGCAACGGAGATATTGGATTTAATAGAGAATAGAAGAAATCTTAAACCTTTCAGAGATCTGGATAGCGAAAGTAAGCAAAAATATAATAGAGTTAGAAATAAGGAGTACATGAGTGTAGAAAAGCTAGAAATAAATGGATAGAGGAAGATTGTAAGCGAATACAAGATGATTTGAGAGTAGGTAAGACAGACAGGGCTTACAGAGCAGTTAAAAAGTTTTTCGGGAAATATACGAAAAAATATAATGGTACTAAAGATAAGAATAATGAGCTTCTAATAAATAAAGTTGAGGTAGCAGGCAGATGGAAAAGATATTTAGAGAATTTTTATAAAGGAGACGATATCGATGAGTTAGAGAACGAACAAGAAGAGGATGTATAAATAGTGTTTTCAATATTAAGAGAGGAATGTGATAAAGCTGTTAGGGATCTTAAACTAAATAAAGCGCCGAAGATAGATGATATACCTGCAGAATTAATAAAATATGCAAGTCAGAAAACTTTAGACAGATTATATTAACTACTAAAAGTAATATTTGACACAGGTGAGGTCCCAATAGATTTCGAAAAAAATATTATTACCCCAATCCCAAAAACGTCAGGAGCTGATACGTGTGAGAATTTTAGAACGGTTAGTTTAACTTCCCACGCTTCCAAAATACTAACAATATTAATTAAAAATAGAGTAGGAGCTTTGACTGAGAATTATTTAGGCAAAGACCAATATGGTTTTCGTAAAGACAGAGGTACTAGAGAACCGAAACTAATGATTAGGGTAATTATCGAAAAACGGTTGCAAAGAAAAGACTCATTTCACGTTTGTAGATTTAGAAAAAGCATTTGATAGGGTTAATTGGATTGTTATGTTCAGGGTTTTGCAAAAAATAGGAATCTCTCATAGGGATAGAAAAATTATTTACAGTCTATATAAAAACCAAAGCGTAGTAATTAGATTTGATGAAATAGAAAAAGAAGCTAAGATTAGAAATGGTGTTAGACAGGGTTGTATACTGTCTCCCTTGATTTTTAATGTTTATATTGAGGAAGCTTTAAACTTAGCTAGAGAGAGAAAAGAGATAGGTATTAGTGTACAGGGACAGAAAATAGACATGTTACGTTGTGCAGATGATATAGCCATTATAGCAGAGTCTAGAAAAGAGTTAAGAGAGTTTTTAAATATTTTAGACGAAATACTACAGAGTAACTATAGTATGAAAATTAACTCAGGAAAACAAAGATAACGACAAGTGAGTTACAGCCTAGTTCTAAACCAAAATTAAAAATAGGAAATACCGAGTTAGATGAGATAGATTAATTTTGCTACTAAGGTAGTATACTTACAAAGGATGGACGTAGCAGAAGGGATATAGTAGCTAGAATAGCTCATGCTGGAAAAATGTTTAGAAAAAAGAAAAACTTACTAATAGCTAATAGTATTAGTTTAGATAATAGAAAAAGTTTCGTAAAGTCATACGCATGGAGTATTCTATTATACGATAGTGTCACTTAGACAATTAAAGGGGTAGATAGGAAGATAGAAGCTTTTGAAACTTGGTGTTATAGGAGAATGTTAAAGATTAGTTGGACAGAAAAGTAACAAATGAGGAAGTTTATTGAAGTATAGGTGAGGAACCCTATATGTGGAAACATTTAAAGATCAGGAGAGATTGAATAATAGGGCAGCAGCTAAGACATGAGCGACTATTTAGTAAGGTCTTAGATTATAGACTACCAAATAAAAATAGAGTAGGAAGACCTAGACAAAGCTATATTAGTCAAATTATTAAAGATTTAGGTTGTGAAGGGTATGTACACCTTTTTAGACTAGCTCAGAATAGAAAAGAATTTAGTGCTGCGTCAAACTGACCTTACAAAAAAAAAAAATTAGTTATCTAAATGTCACCATGGCATAACTCACGATTAGTTAGCGGTCTGGCATGTTGGCAGCGATTCGTTGCTTAAGCCTTACCATAACATATAATTTAACACTTTTCCTTTTTTGAGCGGATAACTAGGTAATATTTCATTTCCTTATAAATGGGAATCATGTAAATATGTTGGAGTTCCTTAACAACCAGCTAGAGAAGTATAGGAATACCTAGACCAAGCTATATTAGTGAAATAATTAGAAATTTAGGTTGTGAAGGGTATGTAGAACGTTTTAAATTAGAACAAAATAGAAAAGAAGTTAGAGCTGCTTCAAACGGACCTAAAGTAAGGTCGAAAACAAAATAATGATGATGACTTACTACTTCAAGTCTCTCATGTTTATAATTTTAAAATCAAGGTGCGTATGCAGTACCGCGTGTGACTTAACCCAGAATGCAATTTATGTCGCTGGATACCTGGAATGCTGCAATCCCACGTTGCTAGCTAGCTAAGTCGAAACAATCATAACGAACCGATGTAGACAAGCTACACCTACAATACTTGAAAAGACAACGCATTCAGGAACATGCACTGTGATGGTAAACTTTTCCACTAACGCGTGTTGTTTATATAATAGTTAACACTAATAATTATTAAACCCTATAGGTATTGATTATTAGCATAGAACTTTTGTTAGCAGTGAACTTAGTCGCCTTTATTATACCGTGTATAGGCCATTCACTGCAAATATGCATCTTTCCCCATTATTAACAAACAAAAAATAGGACTATCAGTATACTTGACAGCCCCTACGACCTCGTCAACTCCCTATCCTTAGCTGCTTTGTCTGCAGTCAAACCTGTCTCACAGGACGTCACCATACAACGCACACCTGCCCCACTGTTGCACGCTAATGTTCTGAAATATTATGGCTTTGTAGTTACGAAATACATTGTGCACTCTGTTATAAAAGTAATGAAAATATTTACATATTAACTACTTAATATAAGGCGGCCCATTACATATGGTAGAAGAATTTCTGAAATTTATAATGCAGCAAAAACCCACCATACACTAACTAATGCTAAATTCAGTTTCTAAATGCAAAATTCAATATCTTACGTTTTAATGTTTATTTTTGTAATGCAATTAAATAAATTTATAGGGTCTCTCTATTCACATTATTTTCATCTAAAATTAAAATACAAATTTTAATAAACTAAATGTGAAACTTATTTTAATTTTAACTTTCCATCATATTTTGTTTATACGAATAAATCAAATGCATACAAAACTCGAATCAAATACGATCTATATTTCTCTTCACAACTTTATAAATTGTTTCACCTTAAATTTTATCAGTTGTTAATGGCCCAATGTATAAATTCCAACTTAGCAAATGCGTCCAACATCTTATTTCCTCTTCTCGAAATCTTAATAATAACCTTTTCCAGCCTCTAAGTAATATATTTTTTCTTTCTTATACATTAAAAAAACTCAATTGTTAGTAAAAACAAAAGAATTCTTATTGCCTTTACAGAGAAAATATCTTCATATTAAGAAAATTTCAGAACCTAACGGACCTTCTCGAATCAACAAAATACTTATTTTACATATTCGATGTAAACAAGTTTTAGACTATTTTGTAACAATTCAACTTTAATCTTGTACTATTTAACTGAAATTCAATTTTGGCAAAGAAAGTGCTCACCAGAGATAAAATATTATCTAGGCACTGAATACAAAACCGATCAAGAAAAAAATTAATTAGATTAAAAGGAGTAGATTCTAAAAAGTAAAATTAAAGTGCACAACAAAGATCTTTGTACTAAAGCAACGTTATAAGGATTTAGTAAAAAAGAATGCAAAATAGCGCAGTTAAATAGAACGCTAGTAAATTATTTTTAAATATATTTGATAAATTAGGGTATACCTGGCAAATATAATGTTGTTTGGTTTACAGTTATTTGCCGAAGGTGGTATTCTTATGTGGAAAGTAGTCCAAACTGAAAAACATTGCGATAAGACGAACGTATTTTAAACGAGTTTTACGAAACTCTGTTTAGTAAGATGTACTATGTGATAGAAGAGCTTAGTAAAGAAGGGCAGATGATAATTCCTCTTTAAGGGTTAGATTTGATTTACTTGTCTACAACAAATTCTTTTGCTATATACTAAACCTACGTTGTAACATCGTATAATGGCCACTTGGTTTTGAAAATAGAAGGCTTATGGTTTTAGGATGACTGTCAAGATATGGAGAATGTATGCTTTACGTTGAAAAGAGAAGAAATGAAGGAATTTTTATGCAAGAAATCGGAGCTGAATATTATGAAGTGCCGAATACTAAAGCAAATGGATGGAAACAAAGAGCTTGCAAATGCTAAAATTAACAAAGCAATACATTGGCACTGAGTCTTTATACTTTGCAGTTTGAAAATCGCCACATAATCTAAATATCCAGTCAGTGGTGAGAAAAGATATTGCAAGAAGGAAATTTGAACGAAGGTATTAAATTGCATACCTTAAAAACAACGATGTAAATTAGAAATCTTTTTCTTGTTCGTAGAAGATTATGTATTCTATTTCCTCTAGATACGAGTTAAAATTAAATGTCGCTTGTTGATTACAATAAATTTGAATAAATCTTAGCTTAAATGGAAGGAACCTTAACGCCCAACAACAGTCAAGCAAATGTGTACTTAAAACAATGACCTGTTTAAATGTTGTTGAAATACTGTTGTTAAAATCATTTACCTTACCGACATGAAATGCGCTTGTCTTATATCTCGCAAAGGATGACTTTAAAGAAAGCAAACATGATCAGAACAGATCTTAGATTTTCTTATAGAAAACTATATTAGACAGGACGAAATTTGAGCCCTTACGAAAACTATCTCATCCAGAGATTTTAATTGTTAGAAGTACCTATTACAAAACGGACATATATTACACTGATCACAGAATGCATTGTGAAATGAACTGACACTGGTTGTGTATGTAATATACGGAAAGTATTTTAATTGAAAAGAATGCTTTGAGTTCTGATTGAGTTTCCCTTTAATCAAGAACAAAGCTTTGTTTGCCAAACTGGAATGGAGTTGATTAAATAAAATCAGAACTTTCTCTTTTAATTAAACGTAGTAGAAATTGGATATTGGAAAAAAGATTCAAGTCGTAAACGCAAATCAGCCTACAGTTATAACATTTTTGTATACAGAATACCAAATAATCTTCTAGCCCTGCATTTGATTTTTCAATGTTGTGTAAACCCATGTGTTGCAGTGATTCAAAACTTCAGTATGAAACAAATTAAATTCTAAAAATGTAATTATCGATTAAAGGATAATCTTCAACCAGGCATTAGAAGCAGGCGCGTTCTGGGGTACCGGAAAATTTCCAAATTTGGGGACTCAACGCTGACCCATTAATTAATTAAAGATTTTAATTTTTTTCTAATTTATAGCCAACATGAAGATAGTATACCGTGTGGTTGATCATACATCAACTACGATACCATACGCGTAAGACATACGTATGTGCTCCCTAAATAAAAATGAATAATTATAGGAATAGCCCATTTTAGACTTATTGTGGAAAAATAAAGACATATTTCTAATGAGATAATGAGAAATACCACCCACACACACACACACACACACACACACACACACACACCACGCCCCACACACACACACACACAACACACACACACACACACATATTTTAAAGTGATAATTACGTCACAAGAGGTCATTGAGCACCACGTTCTGTGAGAAAACAGAAGACATCAAATAAAAACTAAGAAGGTAAAGTTTTCCAATATTTTGTTGCTGCCCTGTATAATATATTTTAACAAGATCAGTTTATTTCCATGTAAAACAAATCTCTTTAAGGACACACGTTATTTAAGAACAAAACCCAATTTATATATTCGTGAAAATGAAGGCTTCCATTTCAAGCATGTGTAAATAATTATTCTAGATGGTTTATTAAAGTCAAAACAGCAATCCTTACGTTTATATTTAGGTGAACGACTGGTTAATAGTAGTTCTGACGAAAAATGGGCTAGTGTAATGAAGCACCTTATAGCCGGTCTTAACTCGTATGATGTATCTTGGCAATGGCTTTTTTGTACGCTTTCTGCTGCCGATGTCCAGACTGCCAAAAGAAATGTTTTCCTTAGTACATTATATGATGCTTGGAAAGATTTAGATCTTATTCTAACCAATTTCCCTAGACACAGACAAGATTTAAAACTTATTCCTACTGGACAATCTAAATTAATTAGCACAACCATCAAACCACCACTGTTTTGCTCGAAATGGAGAGACATCGGTTTTAAAACGCTGGGTGATTTTAAAATACAAGATATTTGGTTGAACAATGACCAAATTAAGGAGAAATTGACACAAATCGACATCATAACAAAATCAGACCTTACGATTCAATATCAACGCATTAAAGCCTTTTTTAAACTTAACTTTAAAGAGTTGAAACAACTTTTTTTTTTCTTAAGCCTCCTTGTTGATGGATAAAGTGAAGCTTTAGCTATTCGCGGCTAAGTCTGAGAATTACCCTAAGGGTGAGCAATGAGAAAAGGGTGTGGTGATGGTCTAAACTCTACGATAAACTAACAAAGGAAAATGGGTTGAGCGCCACTGTATCTGTAAGAACGATTACACTAGAGATTCATTACCCCTATGAGAAGATACAGAAACTCACGGGATGTGAACACAATAAAAAACTTACAACTTACTGAACTGATGTATCTGGAAACCTCTGGAACATACTTACGACCTCTCCGATCTCGATGAACCTGGAACAAAATACACAACAAATTCCTATTAGAAAGACACAGTTTGTGCTTCCCAATAAAAATATATGCCAATAATTACAGGTGGATAATATCGAGATTACTACACCAAAGATATTTAAATCAAAAATAAGTACCTAGAACAAACCAGTTGTAGCACATATGGGCTTTTTAAATTACTTCAGCCTCATATAATTTTATAGATCAACAAACTTATTTACTTTAAAAATTTAGTAAATTTAATTATGCATGGAATAAAAAACTTGAGTCTAAAAATGAAATTTAATATAGTTTCTCTTTCTTGAATTTTTTCTTTAAATGTATTTATAAAATGTACAAATAAAATTAAGTTTCAATACATCTGTCTTTGACATAACAGATCCTTAAGTTAATAATGAAATATCAAAACAAGTTTTAGCACCAAGCTTTCAGATCTGAGTTCTGGTTCACATATGTATCTCAAACCTTATTTCTAAAAAAACTAATCACATGTAGTTAACTTAGACAAACATCTTTTCATTTAAATCTGGTATTAGAGGCTTATTAAAATTTTAATATGAGCAAATAAAAATTTTAAAAGTAAAAAATGGACTGATATATCATATTGTTAGCAAGTGGATTTATGCAAATTTTACAAAACTATTACTGTAGCAATTCTTAACTGTTTTCTCTCACGCTGTTCTAAACATACAAAATTTAACTTGACCAAACGATCTTCGAAAATAATTTATGTAAGCATTCACGAATCCTCACAAACAGAACAAAAAAGAAGGTTTGATACCTGTAGGTGTTGTTGCTTTCAAATCTAATTATTGATCGTCGACACACATGCTCCAAAATCTGCTCCTCAAACTGTTATTACTGAACATTAATACCCAGCTGTAGTTGCTCCGATAAGTGAACAGCTTTCCAATCTTGGATTCAATTATAACATCTACCTTCTAGTCCATCATTTTAATTTTCCGTAATGTCATACTCTAAAGGGATAGAAATATTTTATAAGTTATTTAATTTGAAGCGAGCTTACCATTAACAAATCTTAACACGACATATCAAGGAACGGCGCGTTTTAATGCTTTGCCGGTTTCGCAGGAGCCTGGCGCTTCGTACCGCGTCCCAAAGCAACTCGCCTCCTTCTACCATAACTATTACAAACCGATGCGAAGGCCCCACTTGTGCAAGGCCTGGAGATTCATGCTCGTTTTATCAGAAAAAGAATGCCAACACGACTACATCTATCAGAACAATGGCTGACCTCCTTTCAGCGGCACCTTATTAGCGTGTCGTATCCCGTGACCAGTACGCACATGCGCTATTCTGATTATAACGAATGTAGAGGGAATATTCGCCTGTGAGGTAGACAACACAAACTACTAAACCCCATATAAATACGTTTCCTGATAATTATAAAAATACCAAATATCTCCGTACAAAGCATTTAAGTTCTTTAAGTGAACATGACTTCCTGTTTTCATATAGAATTGTTTCTTTTAGATATTTTAACATCAAATACAAGGATTAAATACCACAGAATAAATTCATGCTGAAGCGATTCTTCCAAGCATGGTGCTATAGAATATATTTTCGTTACACAGTTAAATAAAGCTACTGAAACAAACTATAAAAAGCTAGATATATTTTTGTAATTGAACGGGAATTTAATTGCTATTAATAAATTAAACAGAGCGACTTTACAAAAGTGTCTTACCTCCCAATTTTTCAACAGCAGTGCTTCACTCGAAGGATATTGGTCTAGCGATAAAGTTTTATGGCATACTTTTTTTGCACCACCATCTCTTGGCCATGACGGTAGTATTGCCTGGAGATTCGCAAAAAATCGTTTAGCAAATCCACGGTTTCTTAATCAAATCGGAGTTTCAGACTCTACTGCATGTCCGTGGTGTAATGGTGAAGGTGATTCCTGGCACATTCTAATGACCTGTGTTAAAGCCGCAAACCTATGGTGCCTTGTGTCATATCTTGTTAAAAAAATCGCCAAACGAAAGGCAATTCCTGTCAAAGAGTTATATTGTAGATTACCCAGTAAAGGTCCCATAGAATACTTAGCCAACTATTTAATAACTTTGGCTAAGAGCACTATATATTGGTCAACAATCGACTATATGAAAGAAGGAAAGGAGGCATTCTACCTTAAGAAGTACAAAAACCGTCTGAAATATAGGATTGCATGCGAATTTGCTTGGAGTCTCAGCAAAGGTAACATTAAGCAGTTCATAAATCGATGGTGTATCAACAAAACATTGTGTTGGACTGATGACGACTCGCTTCACTATAATACAGTTCTAAATACTGATAGCACACAACCATAAAGACAAAGAAAGGTAGAAATTTGCAGCATCTATAGTCTTCCTTAGTACGATTATTATTTTTTTCCCTATTTTATTTATATATGTATAAATGTACAAAGGTATTACCTTAACAATTTTTTTAAATTAGGTGCAAACATTGACTAATGTATTGACTTGGTCACATTGTAAATGTATACTTTTATATATACTGTTTTAAATATAATAATAATAATAATAATAATAATAATAATAATAATAATAATAATAATAAACACACAACACACACACACACGCACACGCACACGCACACGCACACGCACACGCACACGCACACCACACACACACACACACACACACACACACACAAACACACACACACGCACGCACGCACACACACACACACACACTCGTTGTGAAAGTACGTGTTTTTCGGTGCTCCGCTTTAGTAGTGTTTAAATGTGGTAAAATACAGTGTTTCGCGTATGTGTTTCTGCTCAGTGTATAAAGGACGTTCTTTTTTCGCTGTACACTTAAAGGTGAGACTATTTGCTGCATCAATAATTTATTATAGTTAAAAAAGTAAGTGATTTTGAACATTTAATGTTAATTGACAGATATAATTAATCTATCTGTCAGTTTGACATTTTGGACTTTGGTTATATGCCAAACTTCTACATAGCATTTTACTTTAAAAATGCTTAATTGATGTATATTCGGTATTGAATAGGCATCAGTATGCAGAATTCCTCTGCAAGTAACGAAGTCGTTTCTGACTACAGGGACGGCTTCACCAAAGAAACGTCAATAGTTGTTAATAAAACAAACAGTACCGTTGCAGCCGTCGAATCTAAAACAGTTTCGTTTTCGAATATAGTTAAATCCTCTTCGTTTCCTAAAAAGGATCAGGCAATAATATATCCAGTAGTGGAAGGGCTTCAAGTTAAGGATTATGTCCTAGCAACGGGTATTAAAATCGAACCTAGAAATATTTTGTTTGCATCACGAATGTCAAATAACCGAATATGCATATATTTAAGAAATAAGGATATAGTAAATCAGTTCATAGATGCTGAAGGTGGAGTAGAAATTAATAACGTTTTTATACCTGCAAGAAAATTAATATTGCCAGCAAAACGTTTATTACTGTCAAACGTATCCCCGTGTATTCCTCACTATGTCCTTGAAGAGAGTTTGCGATCAAACAACCTTAAAGTTGTATCACCAATTTCGTTCGTCGGAGCTGGAATAGGCCTTGACGAATACAAACACGTTTATAGTTTTCGTAGACAGGTATTCGTAGCATTAGACGAAACAGAACCTATACCGTCTTCAATTACTGTCGTGTATGAATCCGAGGAATATCGTATATTCATAAGCGATGAAAAATTGCGGTGCTTTAATTGCAAACAATATGGACACATCGCGTCGAAATGCACTTCAGCAGAAGACGCTGCAAGTAATGCAATGGAAATTGTAGATATATCTCAATCGGCAGGTAACAATAACAAAAGGAATCATCCCTCCACAATAGCTTCTGACACCCTTACAGAACCTCAAGGCTGTTCTTACGAAGCAGAACCTAATGCAGTCAAACATTGTACTGAATCGCAAGAGCTTCAAGATCATGATCTCTTCTTAGAACCAAAACGCTCTTCAAAATCAAACAAAGAGATTAAACGAAGAAAAATCAAAAAAGTACCATCTCAGGATTGCTTCGATGGTATTGAACAGTTATGGGAAGAATGACCCGATCAAATCTTAACCTACATTGATTACATACAGTTCTTAAAGGATGCTAAAGGCAATAGTGAACCACTAGCAGTTGTTGAAAAATATTCCAGTGATATTTTAGAGGTCATTTCGTTGGTAAAAGTTACATTACCGTTTGTTACCCAAAAATCGCTAAAAGAACGGCTAAAACGCTTAATCACAGCCCTAAATAAATTTTATAAAAAAGACAGCAATACTGTATTGCCTGAGTCACAGTGTGAACCTTTGATAACTCAACCAAGTCCTAGATCTCGAAAACTATCCACAAGCAGTACTACTAGCGATTGAAATACTTAAACCAAACTAAAGTATCTATATTTATAATTTTAATATCTGTCAACTCCAAATGTCATTACAAAATTCATTCAAAATACCTACTCTTAACTCAAAAAGCATAAAAGGAGACTACAAATGGATACAGATGGAAACGTTTTTGAATAACAACTCTCCCGATATTCTTTTACTCCAAGAGTCTAATATTACAGAAATTTCATCAGCAGCCACTATAAGAAATTATAAATATTTTGTAAATCCACAAACTGCAAACTATTCTGGAACGCTGATTGCAATTAAAAACAATCCACAGGTCAAATTAGTCTCACATGAGATATTATACGATTCTTACCTACAACTGATAGTTCTAGAAATTAATAAGAAACGCTTCCATATATTAACCATTTATGTACCACATGATGTCGAGATTGCCGAAGAGGTAGCGCAATCCTTAAGAAATAAACTTCAACAACATACTAATAATTTTGAAAATATTATAATAGGACACACACACACACACACACACACATATATATATATATATATATATATATATATATATATATATATATATTTTAAAGTGATAATGAGGTCACAAGAGGTCATTGAGCACCACGTTCTGTGAGAAAACAGAAGACATCAAATAAAAACTAAGAAGGTAAAGTTTTCCAATATTTTGTTGCTGCCCTGTATAATATATTTTAACAAGATCAGTTTATTTCCATGTAAAACAAATCTCTTTAAGGACACACGTTATTTAAGAACAAAACCCAATTTATAAATTCGTGAAAATGAAGGCTTCCATTTCAAGCATGTGTAAATAATTATTCTAGAAGGATACCTTGTAAAACAAGTATCATTCCATTTAAAAGATCATAAAACAAATCTAGAATGTAATTTCAATCTTTTTAGAAACACCATAATAAACGTTATTTATTCAAAATCTAATACACTGCATTTATTAAAAAATAAA
Source organism: Platerodrilus igneus (assembly GCA_036346225.1). Lineage (NCBI taxonomy): Eukaryota > Metazoa > Arthropoda > Insecta > Coleoptera > Lycidae > Platerodrilus > Platerodrilus igneus. Next base: position 7,472,739 of record JARFIW010000165.1, on the reverse strand, counting down.
TAGCTCCAGAATCTTTATTTGAATATTTCTACGTTAAGAAAAATAAAGAATACGGCATTTCTTCGAGAAGTATTCTCTAATCTATAAATCATAAGCAAAGAACAGCTAATTAATTCTTTTCTATGAACAAATTGCACAATTTGCGGAACATAATAGTACCGGCCGACTACAAAGCAGATAAGATAACAAATTTTAATGTCTTTATATTACAGAAGTTCCAAGGAGAGAAATAGCAATCATTGGTTTCCTGCACAAATAAGTGATGGGAGACTTTATAACCGCAATAACTTTAAACTAACAGATCATTAGAGATAACGAAACACAATTATGGGTAATTGTTACATCATGCGATGACCAATACTTCGAGAACATAATCAGAAAAATCGAAACCTATGACGTAATAAGATTGTTTGCTATATAAAAACAGAAGTGAATTAGAACGAGTCATTCGTTCTTTTAGCATCCAATATGTTTGATTCAAGATTTGTAATTCATTCTGCCGACATTCCACATGTAACATAAAAGTTTGAACATAAGTTTTGGAGAATAATTGTTTTATAGAGTACAATGACAATTTATTGCTTCGATATAAATAATCTTGAGGCAAGAACACACTCTACATTAATCTGTATAATGAATGTATTGTTGTAAAGTGATACCTCAAGGTATGGAGATTAATTCAAAATGGAGATCTATAGATCATCTGGATCCAGGAATTTTTCCAAGAGTCGTTGCATTTTTTTTGTTTAGTACTCTATGATGAGGGAGAAAATAAGTGGTACGTTTCTTTGTCATGTGACCTAATGCTGCATACTGGGCCATAAATTGAATATACTGCAATTTTAATTGCAGATTGCGATCAAATCTTCGCTCAAGGGCAAATAGACGCCTGATTGCGAAATCTTTTGAATTGCCGAGCTCGAGCGGTGATCTTTTTAATGAAATTGTAACAACCAGAGCACTTCTGGAGTTGAAGTAATAGCTTTTATAAAAATAGCTTCGCACTGAGCGTCCTCCTTAGTAAGAGATCGTTTGCTTGTATCAAATTTCTTTAATGCCCAAAACCTTTCTAATTCACTTTGTACATCTATAGTACTAGCAAAATTACAATAATATGCTAATTGAGAAATGGCTCGAGGAAAAGTCCGACTGACTATCCAACCGAGTTTTGTCTTTTGTAGAACTGGACCGCCCGGTTCCAATGATCTTAGCATATGCATAATAATCTCCAAAAAATACCAGCACCCAGTAGTATATCAACCTCGGAGGGTGTATTGAATTGTGGGTCCGACAACCCAATATGAAAAGGAATGTTTGCCTGAGAGGCATCTATTTGGTGCATTGGAATCCCTACACTAATTTTGTCAATAACTAAACATTATATAGTGGCTCGAAAGTTGTACTGTAGACTTTCTATTTCAACATTGCAACTGTAATTGAAACTTAAAGTTACTTTATTAATACCCATAAATGAAGCAGCACTGTTTGTAAGAGGCACGCCTAACTTCAGGCACAAATGATTTGTTATAAAATGTGGTTGAGAGCCTTAGTCTGGCACTGCTCGACAAGTATGAGGAGACCCTGAGCATCATAAATTTGTACCAGGGCTTTAGCTAGTAAGACGTCGAAATATGTCATAGATGTGCAACTGGATAACAATATTCCTTGATTATCAAGTAAGTTAGATTGTTCCCCGTTGACATGACTGTCCGCTGATTACGCAATATGAACAGGTATAGCACGAGGTGGTTGGCCAAAGCGTAACGGAGTATTGTGCAGAGCGTTGCATTTATTGTACCTACTTACGCTTTTGCAATAATTGGAAGTATGACCGTTACGTAGGCAGTTAACGCATAATTTGCGTTGTTTTATTTCATCATAACGGCTCTTAGCTGGCAGGTCTAAAAGTTTGGAGCATGTATGAATGGCATGATTTGCAATGCAAAAACCACAAACAGAATTTGTGGCTTAACTTACGAACAAGGTATTGAACCCGCCTTGCTATTTTTAAAGGGCAATTTTGTGGCATCAGATTCTAACGATTCCAACAGATCCGATTTTGTTTTTAGGAAGGTACGTAGGTCTTCTAGTGTTGGAAGACCGTTCTGAGGTTTTTGTGTTTCTCAGTCTTTAAGCGAAACCTTGTCTAGCTTTCCGCTAACAGTGAAAATTATGAGTGTTTCCCAGGACTCAATAGGCTGCTGCAAATTTTGTAAAGCCCTTAACTGTTTAAATAAGCTGTCTACAAAATTTTGGAGGATACTTACAGATTCCATTCGCTTAACAGGCAAATTGAATATTGCTTTTACATGAATATTGACTAAAAGTGTGTTGCTATCATATATGTCTAGGAAAAGGCCCCAGGCGATGAAATAATTGCTTGAAGACAGCTCTAAAGAAAGAACGACTTGATCAGTGGGTCTTTTAAGGACATCCCTCAACTTCTGGAATTTGAGAACAGGTTCTAATTGACTGTTGTCATGTATTAACGACATTGAAGCCCAACCTAAGGGCATATAAACCATCAAAGGTTAGTAAACGAATTTGAGAAAGCTTTACAGTATTGACTTGTCTATGTACCTGATCAGGAATTATGATTGAACAGGCCACAGGTACCTGGTCACCAGAGACACCCCTAGCGTTGCTTTGAGATTTAATTATATGCTTTGCTTTTGAAATAATAGTATAATATGCATCTTCACACAGTTTCCGTTCAATGAGTTAAGCATCGAAGTCTGGATTCAATAAATCAATATCAGATTGTACTGATTCGAAATCATTGAGAATGTTCTCAAATTTCTCACAGCGTGTATTTATGTCAATTAAATAGTAAATTAAATAGTTTTAAAGTGTCAGCGGCATTTAATTTCTCTTGAATTTTATCAATAAACTTATTAAAATTAGTGCATTTTGATTTCACGACACCACGTATTATGTTTAAAGATTTTAAATGCTCTGCCATTATAATTAAATTACACTATGGGCCAAATTCATAAAAGGCACTCAGATGTAACTGAAACTCATCTTATCTAAGACTAATCCTACCCTCAGGTTAGTGTGAGTGTTACTCTGTTTCATTTATGGTATTCATAAACAGCTCCTAGTCACTCAATTGAGAATGCAATAAGGTTCCTTTTACAGTGTAAATATTGGTTGGCATTACAGAAATCACTAGGACATCACTGAAAGAATGACATACGCTAACTTCACGTTTATTTATACAGGTCTTAATCTATTACTCTTAATGTTGTATATGCTTTCATCGCTACTTACACGTATCTTACATAATTTGGTTATGCTAATCCTGTAAAGCCGCGTATGAATTTATTATGGCAAAACGTTCGTTTATGTCCGGCGAAAAAAAAACATTTGTCAAAGAATTTGTGCATCAAAAAATTAATATTATCAAATGCAAGAAAACGGATGCAGTATCCGTCATCAAGAAGAAAAAGTCTGGTTGGAAATTGCGACCGAATTCAATTCTGCTGGTGAAAATTCTTATGTAAGTAGGATTAATCAAACTTCTAGAATAATATAGTAATAAAGAATATTTACAGCGTACTGCAGAGCAATTGCGAAAATGTTGGAAGAATACTAAATCTAGAAGACGGAATGAGTTGACTGCAGAGAAAAACTGTAGAATGGCAACAGGTGGGGGTCCATATGTGCCACCCACCATGGACACTGTGGACGATGTCTTTGATGCTACCTTAGATATAGAAATCAAAGACTCTGTAGATAGTGATGCATATTATGGAAACAAAACATATGGTATTGATACAGATCATGATTATCTTTTAGATTCACCTGTGACAACAGTAGTAAATGGTAGTTATTTAATTTTGTTATTTATGCTGTTAATTGTAAACAAAAAATAAGTGAACTTTAACTTAAATACGTTCTTATATTCATTTTCTTTTATAGATATACAGATCAATGAAAGTATACCAGGTCCTAGCACTGTTGCTACACAGAACATTTCTGTAGATGTCCAGGCCAACCCTGATGAACCAGGTCCCACCAATGCTGTCACGCCAACTGCTTCTCACAAAAATAAGAAATCTATGTATCTTGCAAGGGGCACAGCAATCGAAAAGGAATTGGCTAAGAGGTTAGAGCGTACAAATACTTTAAAAGTCCAAGAGGGGATTTACATCTTCTTCGCATGGAAGAGCAAAAATTAAAAGTACAAGAACAACGCATATGACTAGAAATTGCACAAGAAATATTAAAGCAGGAAAAGTTAAAAACTCAAAAATTACTAGAAAACTAAGAAAACATTTTATTCCTACTACTTGTAAATATGTATAAGAATTAAATAATTGTGTAAATTATAAGTTTAACATTTCTTATTTTACTTATGCAGATATCTTTTTACACAATTCATAATATACAAATTAATTTATAGGAAGTGTACAGGAAGCAGACGAAGTTAACAATTACTGAAATGTCTCTGAATAAAAGCATTTCTAATTGCAATTCCCCTAATGTTATTAGCAGCTACAACGTGAAGGATATGATTGTCATGAACAAAATCTTGTTCACAGAAGTGTTGCCTACACTGAGAAAAGTGATTTGGTTGATACAACCAATTCTGTTGTTTTGAAGAGTAAAGCATTTGATCAAGTATTTTTTAGTCGTTCTAAACGAAACTATATTCACTGAACCGCTTGTAGATGGTTAAACTAACATCAAAAATTAGTTGACTTAAATTTGTTTGTTTGAATGCATAATAACAGTTGGTTAATAAAAGAATGCAAAAGTGAATTTCATTGAACAACAGTCGTATTTAATACAAGCTAATATTGTCAACAAATTTCATATTTTAGTCCAATACTACATTAATGTTGAAAAAATCCATTTTAGTTAAATGAGTGCTGGAAAAAGTGTCAAATGAACACGTTTTGTAACAAATTTAATATTGAAACAAACGTCACTAGCTTGTTGATTTAAATAAACTACGATTGCCAAATCAAACGTCGACGTTATTTGTTGAACGCAAGGGTATTGTACGTCTCCGATGCTACGTATTGATGTACAGCGCGCGCACATTATATCTTTAATAACTGGTAACCTTCGACTGCGACACGTCAACATGGCGTCAAGCGTTACTTAGCATTGTTTTTTGTGTTAGTTTTCATAAAAGTATTTCAACTAACTGTAAAATACATGGAAGGTAAATTTAGTATGCTGTACTATGTTTAAATAAAATCTTTTCGTCTAAAAACACGTAAGTACATTTCTATAAATTAGTCTTATTGCCGTTGTTTTTAGCATTCAACTAATTAAGCGATTGTCTAACTTCAAAGACCAATGGCAACCTCAAGGAATAAACAAACTTTCAATAATCAGTGTCAGTTTTATAAAATTGAAGTGGAAGCTAAACTGAAATTATGCAGGATGAACTAGGGTTAATGTAACATTCAAGGTGAGATTTGATTCAATATACAACTTGATAATGTGACTGAAGGAAGTTATTTTAAATCAATATTTTTTTAAAAATCTGTTAGGGATGAACAAACCCATTTGTTGATCGCCAAGTTGTATTAAAAAAATTGATTAAAATAATTGAATTAAATCAGAATCAATCAAGCTAGATATTGAATCAAACTACCTTGGATGTTTAAACTAATTCTATTTCTAAACAATGTACAACGCAACGAAATGATTGATTTGAGAGCTAAATGTTTCAATTCAACACAATAAAAGTTTGATTAAACCAAAAATGTTATTATTTAAACCCTTATTAGCCACTTAGCGTAATAATTATTAACTGTGTTCAACATATGGGTTAGTTAAACCAATGACGCTTTTTGGTTAGTGGAAAGATTTGAATAGTTTGTTTTAATGCTGCAAACCCTTTCAAGTATTTGCTTCAATGATTGTTATATGTAAGTGGGATATTCAAGGTGTTGATTTAACATAACAGTTTATTTGATAAAAGTATTAAATAATTCAAATCAAACCTACAAGCAATTGAAGGAACGATACCTAACATTCAAGTTACATTAATAGCGATTTGAGTAAATACCATAATTATTGTGATACAAATTTAGGTTTGTTTGCTTCAAAATCAGTTTTCCAACATTTTATTATGTTCTATTTAATGCATATAGATCATTGTTTATATACAAACCAAAATTCTAACTGAATCAACTAATTTTCAGTTGAAGCAACAAAATCCTTTTCTCAGTGTATGTTTTATTGCTATATTGTGAAGCACGGCAGTAGCACCAATTACTTTTGTAGTATTTGCTAATTTCAGCTAAAGTGCATCTGTTAAACAGCGAAAACGACCTTTCCATATCCCAAATGTTCGTTCTACAACATTCCTTGTACGTATGTGTGCTGTATTGTATCGTTGCTCTGGTATGGTACGAGGTTCTAATAATGGGGTATAAACATTATTTGTCTGTGAGTAGGCACTATCGCCTAATAAGATACCCGGCATCCGTCCATGTTGTAAGCGCATATGTACAGAACTACTGTTAAATATTTTGCTATCGTGAGCAGATCCTGGCCACCTTATAAAAATATCTAAAATTTCACAGCGTGGCCCTGCCACTACTTGAATATTTAACGACATTCATCCTTTACGGTTGCTATATACTTTGGCATTTGGACCACCGGGATTCTTAATTTCCACATGTGTTCCATCTAGACACGCAATTACTCCAGGAAAATGTGCTATATTATAAAATGCTTGCTTGATAACTCGAAATGCATTATTATCTCGAGGGTATTTGATGTATCTATGTAAATTTTGCACCAATAGATTGCTTACTTCATTTATTATTCTACATACTGAAGACTGGCTAACTTCTACAGTATCACCAGATACTCTCTAAAATATTACAACATTAAACCCATATTATTTCAATCTATATATTAAATAATTACTTGGTAACTGCCAGTTGCAAAATATCTCAGTTCAATAATTCTGGTATTGGAATGCCACGATTATCATCAGTCCTTTCTATAGGATAAATCATTGGCAATATTATTGCAGTAATAATATCTCTAGAAAACCTAAAGCTTAGAACTAGTTCTTGATTAGTGTATTTGTTTAAAGGGTTGCTATTATCTCTTACAATATTTCTGAAATGAAGATGTGAACATAAAGCAATTAAGATAAGGTACCTAATTTAATACCTGGGTATGGGTAAATAAACATCATCTTCTATAAAATTTATGAACTCCATAAAATCTTCCTCCATTGTTGACGTTATGTGAACTTCAATGTTTGTTTTTCGGTATATGAATATATTAAAGAGAAAGAAAAGGAAAGGGATTGTAAAATTTAATATTAATTATGTTATAACACCAATAAACATAAAAAATTAAGTTAAGTAACAATTGAGTGCACCAAAATCTACACTTAAGGAGCTCTAACTTCTCACTCAATTTGTCCACATATGAGGGGAGCTTCAGTGACCCATTAACACTTCACTATTTTATGAATACAGTTAGTATGACTTTAGCATAAGATGAGTGGTGGTAGTGACCTTTGAGTGCATTTTACAAATTTGATCCTATGACTGACACAGACAGAAATAACAGAAAACAAAGTGCACGTATTAATGAATAGTTTAAAAATAAGAAATCTTTCACTCAATTTGTGGATAACTTCCTTGACGCTGCTTTTGGTGTAATCTGTTGGATATTCCAAGGCGTAAATTGCTCGATGCTGTTGTGGTGTAATCTGTATTGGCGGTGCTTGAGCTGATACCGACTTCCAATTAGATAAAAAGGTTTTATTCACGCTTTTCTCTTTGAGATTGCAGGCCTATATTTGCAGTAAATTTAGCTATCAAAGGTATAGAAATACTGTTTAGTTCGAAGTAACACTGTAATATGAGTTACTCAAACCGATTACTTGACGGTAATAGCTGATTTTTATTTAATGCGATGATTATTTTGACATCGCACTAAAAATTCGTTGTTTTAAGTGCTTGCTACTTTTCAATAGCATTAGAACTTTATTTTAAAGCACAGCATTTATTGAAAAGTGGCACTAATTCTTTGTACTTGATGTATATTTTGGTAACGGCGGCAGTGGTGCTTAGCTACCCTGGTTTATTTATGAAAACCTGTCAAATACCCGGCTATGTTATTGCAATTGATGCTAGAAACATTTTAGTTTTTGGTTTGTAAAGTAAATTGATTTTGAAATACATAACTTTTTGTAATGACTATACTTAATGACAACTACTTAATAACTTGTTGCCACAGCAACAGGTTCAATGCCTGCTTTCTTTCTAGAAAAAGTCCCTTAATGAATTGGAAAAACAAAGTGTAAGAAATAATTACAAGCAAATATAATAAAGAAAAGGTAATTCTTCATTTCACATGTGTTCGTTTGTATTTTTTTTTGATTTAGAGAGTATAGTGGTGAGGATTTAATATTTGATGACGTTTTCTTCATTACCTGCTTGTAAATAGTTCACAAATCGCATCTTTGATGAAAGTCTTTTATCATTAGAATTCAATTAATTAGATTAAGGAAATTAATGTTGTGACGTTTAAAGCGTAGAAGTATTTTAGCATTGTTGGTTTGTAAATATCTCGTAAATGCACATCCAATTCATATTTCTATCAATATAAACTAACATGTTAGGTGAGGAAAATTAATATCGTGATATTAGAGCTTATTTACCTTTTCAACATCGCCAGTTTGTAAATATTGCATAAATCAAATTCATTGCGAGTTTGCGTCACTTAAACCATTTACTATATTAAAGATAATTTATTTCATAAGAATCACTCATAATTCAATACCAATAATTTTGTCGCCAATATGAAAACAACAAGTCTAACTGTAGTCTGTGTCGATAGTTGTACAAAATAGCTTGTTCTCATACTATTTAATATTTTGTGTACTACACATTGCATTTAATCTCGATATTTGAGACAAAAGTTAAAACATTCTGCTATATTCAAGCTCGGTGTATTGCAAGGCTGCTGGAATCTTATTAATTTGATATGAAGCTAACTCTGAGAAAAGTTAGATACTTGTCCTAAGGAAAATGTTTTTCTTGGTCGATTTTATTATATGCAAGCAAAAAAAATCCTACTAGAATGATATATAACTCCAGTTTATTCATTGGAAGTAAAACGATACTCCCATCTAAATTATAAATATTTTTTACTTTTATTTTTAATAAGTACATTAATTCTTATTGGAAGGGAACAATTTCTAGATAACGCATAACTAGACACCATCTACTAACCATAAGTAATTTATGTTCTTATTCGCTGTGAAAATGTATTTCGACAAAGGCGCGCAAGCGTGATGCGAACCTGACAAGTTGAATCTAGTGTGTTCTGGAGATACAGGAATTTAACGTACTTCTACTTTAGTGGCCGTCGCCCGTTACAGTTTTTGCTGTGTGCTGTATTTAACTTCCTGATGCAATGCAAATGGAAAACTTATTAAGGAGCTGGAACCTTCCAGAATTGATTGAAACGTTTAAAGATAAGTTATAAATCTTGCATTATATATTTAAGTACAAAATTGGGGTGTGCAATTGCTTCCATATAAAAATTTAACACGCAGTAGTCGGTGTGGGAATAATAAATTCACAATGGCTATAAGGGAGTCATTGTTAGTAAATTGCTTTAATCGTTTCCTTAATATTTGATGATAAAAAAGTGAGGCACTTTAGTTACACTACAGTTGTATACATTGTGAAATTTGTGGGTTGTCAGAATTCATTTGTCTGGCATTCATCTTGCACTAAAAGTCAACAGATTCTTGTAACTGTTGTTTCATCTCCAAATTCCTATAAATGCGCTCGCAAGATGGTAGTTTTTTTAAGGTTTCGCAGATCTAGATACTTATATGAAGATTTCTAGAATTTGATTTTTCAATCAGTTTTATGTGGACGTCTCTGTATTCCTACATGTGAAATATTGAATTGCTAATACGGAGTATTGCATAAAAAAGTTGCAAGTATGAATGTTTGGATTCAGGGTAACGTTATTTGTAATTTGCTTACATTCTAACTATCTAAAGCTGTAAAAACAAAAATGAATTTGTATGTGGAAACCGAATGCTCTTTATATATCTTGTAGATAACGAAATTGAATGGAAGTAATTCCATTAATGACTATGGATACAATCAAAAAAGTGATACCAAAAGTAGGGATTTGTTTAAAATTTTTAAATTGTTGGCAAAGTGTCTATGGCCGGCCGCAATGTTCACGAAATAAGTTTTTCAAATTGTTCTGATGTAGGTGAAATCAAAACTGTAAATTTAAATGGAGCCGAGGTTACATATTTTTCATATCCATCATCAACTACGACTAGTACCACATCTGAAAATACTTTAAGTAATTATGGGTTTTTATTCAATAAGCTAATTAATTTTCAAAACGTATGTATATTTTAAATTTTTTGCATTGCAAGTATAAAAGCAGCTCATATTGTTCCTCCACATTTATTTTAATAGAGGCACAGACGCATAAAAATTAGGGATGTGTCATTTAGATGAAAATATATTAAAAGTTCTGCTACATAACCTGCCAAAATACCGAGCGTTTTTCATTTTTATAATAAAAACAGTTAAGAACATTTAAATACGCGATTTAAGCATGGCAAACATTTTAATAAAAGTTACGATATTTTTACATTTTCAATTTAACAGCCGACTACTCAGCTCATACATAATATTTGGATTAAATGGGTTTTTTTGCGGTAAAATTTTTAACAAAATCGTTTAAATAGCACGGTCCTAATAGAATAGTTATTTATTTACCGAAGACGAAAAGGGGCAAGATCCCCCCACAAAATTTTTTAATTTTTTATGTAGCACCTAGTTGCACTACATAGCACCGCTAGCCTGGTAGCCAGCACCCGAAAACTATGGAAGCTATTACAATTCAAAGTTTCACAGTATGGGGAGCTAAGCTGATTCAGTCTTCCCTCTCTTTTATAATTTTTTTCTCTTGCACCTGATAGTACTAACTTAGCACCACTAGTCCCATAGCTAGCACCCAAAAAATGGCGATGATCTAACAGTTCAAAGTTTGGCGAGGGCAAAAGTGGTGTATAAACCGCTTTAATTTTTCTCTGATTTTTATCTCGTTTCTGCTAATACTAACATAGTACTGCATAGCTCCAAAGAATGGCAAAACTACAACAGTTCAAAAATTGGGTCCGTAGACAACGCCACCCTCCTCACAACTCACGTATATCTTTTAATTTTTCGCTTGTATCTGCTAGTATTAACATAGCACTACCAGTCGTGATGATAGTACCACCAGTCGCGAAGCTAGCGCCTAAGAAATGGCGAAAATAAAACAGTTCAGTTTGGGGAGGGCTAAATTGATGTCAGTTTGGTACTAACATTCTAAACACCATCAGCTTCACCCAAAAAATGGGAAATTTACAACAGTTCAACGTTTCCGGGAGCTAATACGCCAAAACACCCCACCTTTGTTTTCTTAATTTCTTTTTTGCATCTGCAAGTTCTAAAGTTTTAGAAATCCAATAAATGCTACTCTTCTCACGGGTAACGTATTTCTTACACTAATTAGAACTTCCAATTTATTCAAGATAAAAATGATACCAACATTTTTATGATTATGTATATTTACTTGTCACAATTGGCAACTGTCAAAACATCGGAACTTTGCAAAAAAAGGTAGTAATTTTCTGAACTTCTTACAAAAATCGGTTCACCACCTTGTTTCGTTTAAAAATTGCGCATTACGTATCTGTGAGGCTTCATAGTCCCGATAATTAGCTAACTTACTCTGCTCCGCTCGTTCGTTAAAACATCTCGACTTAATAGTAGCAGCTTAATAGCTGCGTTTTCACTGACACGTAATTCGCAGTTCTTATACGAAACAAGATGGTGGTTTAATTTTCGTAAGATGTTCAGAAGATTTTAACTTTTTTGTGAAGCTTTGGTGAATATTTATTGCGATTTGGGTATAAAACCTTCATTCATTTTTATCTTGAATAAATTGCAAGTTCTGATTAGTGGAAGAAATGCGTTGCCCATGAGGAGAGTGGCATTGATTGGATTTCTAAAACTTCTTTAAAATTAGTACTAGCAGATGCAAGAAAGAAATTAGAAACGCATGAAGGGGCTTGGTATCACATTGCTCCCACAAATGCTGAACTGTTATAACTGTTCCATTTTTGAGTGCTAAATGTGAAACTGATGATGTATAGAATGTCAGTACTAAACCGACACCGCTTTAGCCCTCCCCAAACTTCAAACTTTTTAGTTTGCCATTTTTTGGGTGCTAGCTATGGGCCTGGTGTTGGTATGTTAGTACCATCAAGTGCAAGAGAAAAAATGTTTAGTGGAGGGCCGGCATTGCCTAAAGCCCTAATCTGCGCCATTTTTTGGGTGCTAGCTATGGTATTTGTAGTACTATATGGTGCTATGTTAGCACTATTAGGTCAAAGAGAAGAAAATTAAACAAAGTGTGGTAGGAAGTTGGCTTTACGTTAGTCCCCAACTTTGAACTGTAATAACTTCGATAGTGTTTGGGTGCTAGCTAACAGACTAGAGGTGCTATGTAGTGTAATTAGGTGTTATATAAAAAGATACACAGTTTCAGCTGCATCAGAGTTTGATGGCTGATGTGAAATCGAGGCAATCAACCCGATATGGCCAAAAATGTTACCTTTTATCAAGTTAATATCGAATTTTTCCAGCGATAATAAAAATTCCAAAATATTCAACAGAATTGTCTGACATCGATATTAAAGTACGTGAAGTAGTTGCGGCTGTGAAGTAAAATTTGCGGACTTGAAGTAATACAGTCAAAAAAGTATCACTTTATATACTAATTTGAGTACGTAGAGTGATACTTTAGGTTCATCTGGATCGAAAAATCTATATTTTGTTAAAGGCTGGTATAAATCAATTGTAGACCTGTATTAAGAACCACGTCCAATTTTATTATCATTTATAAAATTTTGTATGAGTCAACAAATCCAGATTTTCACGTCTTTGAATAGTTAGAAGAATTTAATTGTATCAAGCTTTCTGTTAAATAGTATGTTTTATCAGCTGTTCTACCGAATTTATGAATGAAGTTATTGTTGGATTGCCAGAACAGGAAATCTATAATACTACTGCTAATGAGAGTAGAAGACTTGCACTCGAAAATACAAACTTAAAATCTTTGCTTCTACAGACAACCACATGACTATCAATTCTGTCATATTTTGAAAAGTCCAGTAATCAAGATAATCTAACTCGTGATTCTTATGGTATATTTTTGTATATATTTAATACTATATGATATTCTATAAATATTATTGAACATGTGTTTTATTTTTTAGCATAAATAGAACTAGAATAAATTTCTGTGTACATATTTGTGTTTTATTTTTATCATAAATAGAACTAGGTTTTTGTGAATAGTGGACGAAATTGCTCTAAGAATGAAATTGTAGAGTTTTTTGTGGAGGACATACTACACATTTTTGAGTTGTATAGATAGCTTGGTTCCAATTGGGCTTAGCTGATGTTTAATTACTGAAACAACTGAGTTACATATAATGTATTCACGTTCTGATATAATGCTCATCCATTTTATATAATAATTGTTATTGTTAATGACAATTAGCCTGTTACAGTTTGATTATGGTTTCAAATTTAAGCTTTTCAATTTTTGCTTGTATTTGTAAATAAATTCACTCATTTTTTTCATTGAATCTAATTGTGAAGTTTTCCTTGATTTATGTGTCCGTTAATATATAGTATTACACAATCTGGTTTAACTAAAGCATTTTAAATTTTGGCGGTTTGAGATGATTTAACAACACTGTCTTGAATGAGAGCTATTGCAGAATCTAATTCACTCGCTGTTGCTATAACCACATGTTAGAATCCTGTAATATTTAAAATTTCCAGCAAAATTATTTGTCGATATTACCGCTATACATCTATTATTTTAGTATTTACTCAAGAACGTTTATTCTATTATTGATTTTATCTATCTACTTTTAAGAGAATACAGTCTAGGTTAATACACATTTTAGGTCGTATTAAACGTATGAAACTTCCCAAAGAAAATTCTGAAGACGCAAGGTTATTCAAAAATAAAATCCTAGCTACAGTTCTTGTAATGGAAGCAGATCTTTATGAAAAGACGAACAATGACTTAGTTGCAAATCAAAATGATATAAGTACAATATCTCAGGTTCCCACTAACTTACCTGTCCCCTATGTTACGTACCTTACTCAATCTTGGGCAATAAGATATTCTGGAGACTCTAAACCATTATATCAATTTTTAGAAAGACTTGTATAGCTTGCACAATCCCGTAAAGTATCTGACGAAGAGTTATTCAACTCATCGGTCGAATTATTTACCGGTAATGCTCTCATTTGGTACCGAAGCGTCCGCAGTCAGTTAACGGATTGGAATTCTTTGGTCGTTAAGTTAAAAAAGTTTTTTTACCAGCACATCCCGAAGATGAGGTGTGGGAAACCATTAAATCTCGTTGTCAAAAAAAAAGGAAAATTTAATATCGTTCCAGACTGTCTTAGTCGTGCAGTGCCACAAACTGATCATGTTGTCGATTTAATTGAAGTGAAATTAGAAGACCTAGACTTTTCGTACATGCACAACGAAATAGTATAATTCGTTCCTGTCATGATCCCTCGGTTGCAGGACATTTTGGTTTTGCAAAGACTATGTCTAGAATTCAAGAACAATATTACTGGCCTAAGATGATTCTAGACGTATTGAAGTTCTGTCGTAGATGTTTGACTTGTGGTGTTCAAAAATCATCAAATACTGCTCTACTTGGTACTATGGGAAATGAGAAATAAGTAAAATTTCCATTTCAGATCATAGCGATCGTTCTCATGGGTCCGTTTCCCCGTTCTAAACGTTGTTATAAATGTTATAAATGGTTAATGGTTGTGGGGGATTGGTTCTCTAAATATACAATTTTATTCCCATTACGTAGTGCTAAAACTCATGTTATAGAACGAGTCATAGAGGAAAGAGTTTTTCTTGTATTTGGAACACCACAAATTGTTATTTGCGATAACGGACCTCAATTCAAAGGCCGGATTTTTAAAACTCTTTGTGACAACTATGAAATAAGAAAAATTCGGTTCACCACTGTTTATTCTCCTCAGTGTAACTTTGTAGAACGAATCAACAGGACAGTTGGTAGTGCAATTCGTTCATACGTTCTTGAACATATTACGTGGGATGTAGAACTACCACAAATTCAGTATGCCATAAATTCAGCAAAACACCAGCCTACAGGATATTCTTCAAATTTTTCTAGTCTTTGGCCGCAGTGTTCCGATTAGTGGCAAATTCTATGGTACAAATTGTGATTTATTGAATGACATAAACGTTTGTCCAGGCAGTAGCCCATTGTATGACGCATATCGTCAAGGTCTTAACGAAATTTTTTAAGAGATACGTGCTAAGCTGAATTTAGCTTATAAAAAGGCAAGTCATCTTTATAACTTAAGGCGGAGAGATTTGTCGTTTAAAGTAGGTGATGAAGTCTGGAGAGTAAATAAAGTTTTGTCAAGTGAGAGTGAAAAGTTTACTGCTAAACTTGCACCTAAATTTGTGTTGTGTACGATTCGAAAAAAGATTTCGAATTTGGTATAGGAGTTATATAATATAAATGGTTCAAAAGCAGGTAATTGGCACGTGAAGGATCTCAAGCCCTATTCTGCTTTAGATGATGATAGTAATGATGAAAATGACCTATCAAAAAATTGAGTCATGTTATAACTAGTAGTTGACTAGGACATAGGTTGTCGTGTGATTAACTAGTTTGTTAATCGTCAAACGTTAGTTTTTGGCCCATGAATTATGAAGTGCATGTTCGCGAAGAGAGTTATAGGAACTAGTACAGTACTTAGTTTTAGGTTTAGGATAATTAATATTAAGTAAACGTATTACGTTTGCATTTATTTGTTTGTTCCTTTGGAGGATTAAGTATAAGTCCTTGCAATGAGGAGGTTGTATGAGCAATGGTTGCTTATGACCAGCATAAAGATCTGAAATAGGCCAACTTTGATTACTTGGCCCAGAGTGTACGTGATTTGTTTTAGTAGCTCTTGGTCAAATTAAAGGTCTATGAGATCCTCTTGTTATTATTTTGTAATGTTTGGTAGCATGGCTACTAAGGTGGAGCAGCAGTTAGCTACGCATGTTTTGTGTAGAAAATGTTTGAATTCCGAAGTTGATATTTTGTCATAAATTATAATTCATGTATGTTTCGATGTATATTAGAAAATATGCAAATTGTCATACGGGCCTTGTGTGTGCCAATAGCATTCAGATGAAATATTTAAAAAATCTGTATTTATTCCACAGGTTTAGATAATGTATCCTATTAAGTAGTATAGATAGGTAAATTTATTAATAGGTTAATATAGTTAAGAAAATGTTTATATATATATATATATATATATATATATATATATATATATTGTCCGTGGAAGTCCGGTAAAATATGCGCCCCTCCTTGGGCCAACATAAAATTTATCAAAAAAAAATTAAATTACAAAAAAAAAATTCCTTACCCTCTTATTTCTCCTTCAAATTCCTTCAGCTTCCCTGGCTAGCTCAGCTGTGCCTCTTTCCGAATACCTAAATCTACAACCATACCTCTTTCACACTCGCACACCATTCAATAAAATCGCCAAATAATACAACAATCATACAGCCTTTTATTTACAGCTATTAACAGATAAATTATATTCACATGTGTTAAAAACAGTTTGATACACTAATTATAAAACTCAAAATAAGGTATGTTTTTAAAGTCCTTAATTTCTCTAGTTATTTTTAAACACATTTAATAGGATATGAGTAGATGGGCCCCACATGTTACCCTAAATTGACTGCACACTGAAGTATGGTGGGCTCATAATAACCCAGTTTAGTTTGTATATGCCTTTTACAACTTGCATAAATTAAAACAAAATTAACAGACCCGTTTACCCTTTACAATTTAATTTATATCTTGAACAAAATTTTGGATGTTTTAAATACACCCCTTTTCAATATTTAACCTCAATAAATTGTCCAGTACACGATTTTTCAATAAGTTTCTACAACCATAAATATGCCCCAAAAAAAGATCAACCACACAGCACAAAATTTCACAAATGTTTATCAAGCAACAGAAATTTCAAATAAATTACCTGGAGAATTCTTCAGGCTTCCTTTCCTTCGAAGATGATTGCCAGAACACCTCGGCTTTGTTTCCATTCATCGTGCTACTCAGCGGATCCACAGTACCAATCCATATATCATGCACACTAACTTGATTATTTGTGATGCTTATCCCCAAAAGTCATGCTTACATTTATGGATCTTCGTGCTTTGTATAGTAGTAGCCGGACCTTTATTAATTTAAAATGCACTACTCGTACTTCACGTCAATAATTAGATGTCCGCCACTACTGTGTTACATATGCAAACCACTATATTTACGGTAATATAATCACATACAATACTCACAAAAAAGCTTTACTGTTATGGTGGTTGGCATTTAGTACTTTATCGAAGTAAAGTAACATAGAAGCGAAGAGAAGAGAAGAGAACGTTAATAATTTAGGTTGAGTATTTATATGGTTTCAAAACCCCCTCGTGGACGCACTTCCAGCGAACAGCCTATTTTCAAATCTAATTCTAAAAATTTTGAATATATCCGTGCCGAAATTCGTGAAATTTATTCTGTGCTACGTGCCGTATATCCGAATGCGCTTTCAACCTTCGCGTGAACGTACGTTTGGAAAACTGTCTGTTTTAACCCCGCCTGAACTATATTTATCTCTGTCTTATGCATGTCTGTTGTCTCGTTCAAAACCCCACTTGAATTACAGAAAATCGATATTGATGACAGCT
Source organism: Platerodrilus igneus (assembly GCA_036346225.1). Lineage (NCBI taxonomy): Eukaryota > Metazoa > Arthropoda > Insecta > Coleoptera > Lycidae > Platerodrilus > Platerodrilus igneus. The sequence goes on along the minus strand of JARFIW010000165.1, from coordinate 7,454,874 downwards.
TATCTCAAGTCCACATGTATACGGTACGTGCATTTTCAATCTCAACTCTTTTATATCTGTCTCTATTTGTTGTATATAACCGATCGTGCATTTTCCTCGCTCTTTAAGATGTTTGTTAGCCTTTTTGTTCAAACCAAACGGACGGTTGAAATTATTTCTATGAAATCCTATCGTAACATGCTCTCGACTTCGTCGAACTTAACCTTTTAAAACGCAAGTGTCTTTGTTAATTATCGTCCGTTTAACATAACAATTCTTAGATTTTATATTTCTCAGTATCTGATAAAATTGACGTTTGCTTTTACAACGACTACAATTGCCTTGGGATTATTGATTTTCTTACCCAAGCACGTTCCCTTATGCTTATACGTGTTGGATTAAAATAAATTAAAATTAATTATGCGTCTCTTTGAACTTCTATTTGCTTTAAAACTGTTTTTCTTTATGTAACTTTAACATTCCAATTATTAATTATAAAAATACGTCAATACATGTCCGTTTTCCCTAAATGACTTGAATTAATTTTGCGCGTAAATAATTTGTTTTTTTCTATATACAGGGTTGTTGAAATTTTATTGTTTCCCACTGATTTAATCCTTTGAATCCACAAATATATATATATATATATATATATATATATATATATATATATATATCTTGATGAAGAGCTTTGAGTTGTTTTGCATTCAAGGATATGGTTTCTTTATATTAATTTTATTATTAATTAGTATAGTCCTAATTCCCTGTTGTACACCTAGTGAGTGTTGATTTCCCGATTTTAGTTTTTCGATTGATTAAGTTTATACCGAATATGACATCCCTGATGTGACCCTCTTATGGTAAATGGTACACACAGTTACCACACTCACTCAATTTCATCTTTACTTATTTGTTTATTGATTTAAAAAAAGGATTTGATTAGTAGTTTTGTGTATATGTTTATTCTTTAGGTTAGTTATATAATTAGTTATTAGGTGATTATTACAACGGAGATTTGTAACGAACAAATCTTCGTCTCTAAGGTCTTGGGTTTTGTACCCTCGAATTTTTCCTCTTACGAAGGGCTGTGTAACATTTAAAATTTCCAGCAAAATTATTTGTCGACATTTCCGCTATAAATCTATTATTTTAGTATTTACTCAACAACGTTTATTCTATTATTGACTTTATTGATCTTGCATATTTAGTAACCCAACAAACTTCAAGGTACACTACAATTTCAATTGGAATTACAATCTACAACGTATCAGGCCGTCCCAACTGATAACATATTTACAAATCAATTTGCGTGCTCCTACCCCTTTGTAATATCTAAGATTTTCTAGTTAGTTCGTCCACTTTTGACAGATAGTCACTTTTCGTTTCCTTGTTGAAGAGAAAGGTCAGTTGGTGTGTTATCCGACACTCTAGATGGTGCAAGAAATTAAGTTTTCCTGGCAGAAACGCCGGAATAGAAGGCACAGTTGGTTAAATGTTGTCTAGGACAACTTATATATGTAGTGTATAAACCCATCTTGGCAACGTGCAACTACGATTACAACTTGGTTTATGTTAACTTGATCACGTTCAATTGGGTTTGTGTTCAAGCAAATTTTATTTTCATGGAACTCGTTTAAAATATAGATGCGTAAGCAGTTCTGTTGGACAAAGATTAGATTTTCGGTATGCAGCTACACATGCTGTAAATAGTTGGTTGAACAACATGTGATTTGAAGGTTACAGGTCATTGCCGCCATTTGGTAAGACTGTTTAATTTTCTAACATTATACTGCGCTTACAAAGTTTCATTCAGCAATAAGAAATTGTGTAGAACAGTAAAATAAGATGTATCTGTAAACAAACTCTTATGAAAATAATAGGAGCTATTGACGAATACAAATTGGGCTAGTAGTTATATAGACATTAACAAAACATTAGCTTTATTACTTCACAGGGGAGGAAACATCCACTGACCGACGGTTTCGGCTTTGTTAAGCCTCATCAGAGCAGATTGGTTTCCAATCCTATGAAGTAATCGAAGCTATTATACTGATATAATTTCGAAACAATCTCTGTACTATGGTAAAAGTAAATAAAACCGCCATCAGGTGATAAAACACCAACACTACTAAAGTGTGGAAGTACAGAATTGAACCGAAACTTAATAATAAATTTTATAAATGACTATAAAAGTACGTCTGGCCTTTGAGATTTGCGGAATGTTACAGCAAAATTTATTTGCAAACGTAACAAACCTACTCGTGACGACACCCGGGTTCATGCCCCAAAGGCAATTCAAATAATAAATGACAATTTATTTGCAGTCCGCAATAAGAAATTGTGTAGAACAATATATAAAATAAGAATTATATAATAATTTGTTAAACTATATCGCATTGCTTATCTGTCTACGGCGAGTTTTGCTTGTGTTATAGAAGAACCCGTGTAAGAAGTTTAAAGCGGGTAAATAAATGTATGTGCCCTGAGATATATGGAGTTCTGCAGGAGTCCTAAGTGAGCATTGCACAGTAACGGGATTTTAAGCTGACGTAAAAACTTAATTCCAAATTTTGAAAATGCATGTTTTTAAAGTTAAACAGCAGAAAGGAAAGCGATTTCTAGTAAAGTATTTGTATAAATTTGAGTTTTAAGTTGTCTGTTTGGGGATAATACTCGCATAAGCCAATGGCAAAAAGTAAATTTTTAACTACCCCACACCCTTTTTTTATGTTGGACAAGATCGAAACAGAGAATGACCATAAAACTTGTACAGGTCTTTACATTAATTTTTTTGTTACTTATATTTGTAATGTATACGTTTTTGGATTCTTAAGTAATTTTACTACGTTTCAGCGAGTAAAGAACCTAAAACTCATCTTAATTAGTTTCGGGGTCAACCGATCAATTTTTATGTTCAGCTGTTCAATTTTATTTTAAATTTCTAGTAATTGTAATAGCAATTAATATATAACATTTGTTTTGTTCAGCCGTGTGAGTAAAGTATCTTTTGTATACCACGTTGTATTTCTACTTACCTTACTTGCAGCAGTACCCTTGTAACATTTACTTTCCAATATCCATTTTTGATAAAATGCAATTAATTTGTAAAACAAGGAAAATATTAACTGAATTATGAGTGCAGGTGATTAACAGGCCTTATTCTCAACGTGACACAATAACAACTTCACTGGAACTACAAAATTTGTCTTAGAAATATGCTATTTTTAAGAGATTCCTGCAGAAAAAATTTTAAAAACCTTGCGTCTTTATACATGTCTCTTTATCTTCACAAAACGCTTCCGACTTTTTTTACTTCGCTAAGTCCCTTTATGTTTATATATTTTTTGTAACTACTTTTTTATTAATGACTTTCTGATGTTGCTTATTTTACTCTAGTTAAGCATTTTTAAACATCCACTATTGAATAACATCAACAACTCATGACGATTTGATTTATAGTATTGCATTTCCTAAAACACGCGCCTTAGTACGTCCTTCCGAATGTAGGAAAAGCAAATTTAGTAACTTTGCTAGGATCATTAAACAAACTAACGTAGAAAATTATTTAATTGAAGTGCAGCAAATACTCATATATGTGTATATACAATAAACGCACGTATATGACTTACCTCTACACGAAATATTAGTAAGGTACACGATTGTAAAAGAAATTTACTAAAGCACGTTCCGAATTGTGCAGTCGTGTTTCGGTATTCCCGCAAACTGTTACTATATCCCGCTTTTCACGCTTCTGATGCCATAGAGGCGCATGCCTTTCGTTCCTGAATGGAGCACGTTTCATGAATAAATATATACGTTTTCGGCTAATTTTCGCAGATGTTGTACCGAAAGTCAACAGATTCTAAACAAGCATTTAAACTAAAATTATTTTCTCTGATTTCAGTACTTAGTGAGATGTTTGCAAGTCTGTTGTAACAACTTTAGAAGACTAACTAAATAAAAGCTACTTTGCCGAGTTTTACATCATGTATAGCGCAACGAGGGAAATTTATTTCCATTTATTTACGTTGATATTGATGAGACTACTTTATTAGGCAAAACATAAATATAAATAAAAATATTTACACTTAGAGATAAAGCAAACTATCTACATTCATTTTAAATCACTATATTACATTTATAAACATCTAAAGCTGATATCGCATGCGAGTTTCGAAAACAACAGTGCAGAACGACCCTATCTAAAACGGGCTCTCTGTAAGTTCAAATAATGCAATTAATTGGTCCTAATTTTAAATATTTTATACAAGGGTATTGTTCGCAGAGCAAGTTGTTATTTAGGAGCTTGATTACCAAAAATTCGTAGATTTCCTCAGACAATTTGTTTTCCAGGTATTATCAAACAGATCAACTCTTGGTAAACTTTCGAAAGTACGATGACAAAATTTGCAATATCCTTAATTGTATGCGTGACATTTGCGTAAAGTAAAATTCCTTAACCGCTTATGATTATGTGCAAGCCAATTTTCAAAGGATCTATTAGTGGAAGAAGCAATAAAGACCCCTATTTAATTTAATTATTATGACCGCAATTCTATTTAAAGTTTCAAAGCAGAGCGTGCTTGTGTTCACGAAATGGTTAACGCTGGATGAACTCGTATATATTACCCTACTCCATAAGCGCACCTCGTTTAGAAAAGTTTGTTGTGAAGGAAATGGAGTGACATTTGAAACTAATTTTAATCAGATTCCTTTTCCACAGCACTACCAGAAGTCAACTCCATTCTTTATTCGGTAAATTTCTTGGCCACTAATTTATTTTACACCTTAACGAGGGATAACGTGCTTAAATCTTTCAATTGGTTCAGAGGGAGATTGTGTGACACTCAATTTGCGGTTGTGTTAATCTAACGTTCTTAATACTACGCTTTCCCAGATGACCAGAAAAGGATTAGAGAGTAATGTATAATATTGTAGGACAATCGCGACTACGATTTACTCGCGAGGCGGTACAGTGATTACACTTGTAGGTGTTTATATATTAATGAAATACGCTTAGTTTCTTACAACCAGAAAACAATCTGATGTTTCCTGCACCGACAAATTTCTGCTTACACTGCAGACTTCTTTAAGACGCTTTTCCCAACAGAATCAACCAAAAAGGACTACTAAAATCTAGTTAGTAGATACTCATTGGCTTAATTAATTTTTCTAGCTCACAAACATAAACAAATATTATTATCGCTGTTCTTTACTACTACCAAAGGTGTAAGTATCTTTGTGTTTCTCTATCTCAACGTTGACCTAATCTCTTTAGGCAGAGGACATTGGAACTGAATTTCCATGTATTATTTACTACAACATTTGACTTTCCAAAAACTGCATTGACCTGGAAGCCGGTTTTTTCTTTACGTGGAAAGTTTGTACTTTGCCGAACCTTTGCTATTCAAGGAAGGTAGGGTTCTATTATAAGCATGACAATACTTATACATGGGACCGACATTTTACCTCTCATCCGAACCAGGACGTATTTCTTTGAAAAAATGCTCGCCTAACATTTTTCCAGCGGACCGTGTCGGGAATCGTAATCTGGACCTTAGGATGAACAGTCATATTCAAACCTATCTGATACACGGAACCTCCCAAGCTTAAAAATCAAGATTTTGCGTCCACTGATTCTGAATATTGATCAAACAACGTAATAGCACATTCCTTTATCTCAAATGGACCATTTACAAATAATAAATTTTGCTCTTCCATTATATTCCTGGATTATTCTTAGAACGAATAGTAATTAGAATCATCATTTACGTTGAAAAATACTTCATCTTCCCAAGTAATCCCATTATATATTACCATAATCCTATTTTCATCTCGCTTACTTATGTGATTCATTCCCATAATTCACTCAGTTATACGCTAGTACCTCAACCTCAACATGATCGATCCTGGACTTCTCAGGTCCAACTTACTAATACAGCATTAAACTTATTCGACTTTGGCTGCTTTGTTGATATCTCTCGTTTCCAGCATTATCTTAATTTTATTCAATCATCCAGTATGTTTCTTGGAGTGTGTTTCCTTCTATGTATATTTCTGTCTAGCGTTGGTGCTATGTCTTTCATATGTTGGAGATCAGAATTATCGATGTTTTTGTATATGTTTGCAGCCAGAGCTTTAAAATGTGCTTTAAAGTTTTGTTTCTTACAAACCATGGAGCCACAGTGATTGCTCGCATTGCTATATTTTGGAATGCTTCTATTTTTGTTCTGCCACTCTTGGAAATGAATGTATACCATGCAGCTGTCGCGTAACTTAAGGTTGATCGTAGGTATGTTAGATAAATCTTTAGCCTGATGTCCATGCGATTGTTTCCGTGTGTAAGTATTCTATTGAGGTATCCTTCCGCTATTCTGGCCTTGTTTAGAGTTTTGTTGACGTGTTTATTGAAGGTTAGTTGTTTGATGATGTGAATTCCCATATATTTTATAGTTGGACTCCAAACTAGTTGTTGAACTTCAAATGTTGGTGAATTTTTTGTGTTAGTTTCCGTCTGGTGAAGTTTATGCATTCTGTTTTTGGTATGTTTAGTTGGATTTTCCATTGCTAGAACCAATCTGGTAATATGCTCAGCTGCCGTTACATTTTAGCGGTGTTTTTTTTTTGGGTTGCATCTTCTTGTTAGAAATAATAAGTCGTCAGCATACATAGTACGGAAGGCTTCTGATAGACATGGTATATCTTTGATGTGTGTGTTAAAAAGTGTACGAGAAAGGTATCCTCATTGTGGAACTCCAGCTGTTATTGATGCTGGTATGATAAGACAGCCTCCACTTTGACTTGAATTCTTCTATTGGTTAAATAGCTATGTAGTAGTTGAATGTGCGATAATGGTATACTGTGAATTGTGGAGAGTTTGAATAATAATCCATTAATCCAAACTTTGTCAAAGGCATTCCTAATATCGGGGGCTACGACAACAGTAGTTGTTGTAGTTGTTAGCTATTTTATTTGTTGCTCGTATTGGTTGTAGTGTGGTTAAATGTCGTTCTTTGAAGGCATATTGTTTTATATGGTTTTATTTGGTAAGTAGAAAGCGTTCGAAAATTTTTTATAATGTGCTTAATGGCGAAATCGTCCTGTAGTTTTGACGTCCAAATTTCTTTTTTCTGGTTTTGGAATCTGGAAAGTAACAAAGTTGATTATGCCGTTGAAAATTTTGGTAATGAATGCCAGCGTTTTCTTTGTTATTTGTGTCAACCGCTTCTGAGGTATTTCATGTTTTTCCGGTGCCTTCCTGTTACTCTTCACATTGATGATTTGTTTGATATCGTTTGACGTGGTGTGTTTAATATCGTTTTCTATTATTGTTTGCAGAATGTGGTAAATGGCTCTGTTTACAAAGTTTGTTAAGTTGTTGCCGTTAGTCTGATTCGGTGTTAAAATATTTTGCATAGCTTCTACGAATTTTGCAACTCGGTTATGGGCACCGTATAAATAACATTCCATTTGGTCCTGCTGATGGCGATGGGCCTAGGTTTGTCCGTGCTATGAGTCTGCGGTTGATTGTGTATAGGTTGCCCTCTGGTTCTAAAGTAGTATTAATGTGGTTGAATCAGATTCATTCTTGAATTTGTCTAACATAGGCCTAATTGCCTCTTGTTTGCGATTAGGCTGCGGGTCACGTGTATTCTGTCATCTTCTCAAGAGGATTTTCTTATCCTTGTTGGCATCCTTGATGTATTGTGGAATATTTAGACTTTTGTTTCTTGCTGGAATAACTTCCGTGCTTTATTGTAGCGTTTCTTGTAGTGTGCTGGTTAGGTAATGTAGCGATTCATCAATATCCTCTGTGCTGTTAATGTATGGATTTCCGTCGGTGATTTTTCTCTGCACTGCTTCACTAAATTTTTTCCAGTTGTATTTTGCCCTGAAGCGGGAGTGAATTGTTTGCGGCTGTATTGGTAAATGATATGAGCAGAGATATAGGACCACTTCTATTTCTGTTTGGAAGGGAATGTTCTTAATAATGGAAATATCTGCTTGTTGTTGCCTTTCAGAGGAAATTCTTGTTGGTCCATTAGGTGCTGTTATATCAAAATTTTTGTTGAGTGAGTGCATGTAAAGGATGCGGCCATTCTTGTTAGTTGTACCTGATCCCCAAGCCAGGTGCTTTGCGTTGAAGTTGCCGGCAATGGTTGTTGTTGTTTCTTCATGTTGTAGGTCGTCTATTTCCTCCGGGCGTATGTCTGAGTGATTTGGGCGTCAGTACACTGCTATTGCTTGGAAGTATTTGCCATTAGCTTTGAATCTTTCACCTGCAGTTTTAATACTAATCGGTTTTAGTTCGACTTCTTCGTGGATCAGTTCTTTGCGTATAAGAACTGCTAGCTGATTGGATATCCTGGTCGGGGGTTTCAATCTTTTCTGTAGATATAGTAGTTTGTCACGTTGATTGGTTTATAGGGCGGTATCTTGATTCCTCCGATCATTGCAACGTCTACGTTGTGTTCTTATAGAAAATATCTCAGCTCAATCTTTTTGTTTTGCAGTCCGCTTGCATTCCTGGATAGGAGTACTAAATTTTTTTGTATGCGGTTTATTGTCCATTAAACGATTGTAAAATTTCGCACAGCGCCGTACAGATTGAAACTGGTTTGAAAGTTCCTGAGATGTATGATACTATTAATTTTTGAGTCCATTGTAGAATTTTCTTAAAAATTCTTGTGATTTTGGATGTGGCATCTGTGATCTGTTGTGATTGTTGAGGTATTATGTTAATGTTTGAAGTTGTAATGAATTGTTGTTCGTTGCTTTTATATTGATTGGTATTGGATGCAGTTTAATAATGTTTTTCTTGTTTCTACGCCGCCTTCTCGGTTTCTTGTTGTTACTGGTTTGCTTGTGTGTTTAGTTTTCAGAAATGTTTTGATCTACGTCTTCTGTAGAGGTGTCATTGACGTTGACGATGGTGTGTGGGATAGCAGATACAACCGCTGGAAAAGTTTCATGTCTTCCGTCTATAGTTTTAGTGAAACTTTCTTTTCCGTTTCAGGAGGGGCTGGTGCACTACTTTGTTGTTGTGTTGTTGTACTTCTTACTCTTAGTTATTTCTGATAGGCTGGGCAATTTCTGTAGTTAGCAGGATATGGGCCGCTGAAGTTACCGCAAGCCGGTGGCACTTCTCTTGTTTTACGGCAGTCTGCTGCAAGATGTTGTTTTCCACATTTTATGCATCGTGTCTTGAACCCGCAGTTTAAGTTGGACTGTCCAAACCGTTGACATACAAAACTGATCCAACCACATTAATACTACGTTAGAACCAGAGAGCAACCTATACAGAATCAATCGTAGACTCATAGTACGGAGGAACCTAGGCCCATCGCCATTAGCAGGACCAAATGGAATGTTATACAGCGCCCAAGACCGAGCTGCAAAATTCGCAGAAGCTATACTATATACTTTCTTACCGAATCAGACTATCGACAACTTACAAAACTTCGTAAACAGAGCTATATATCACATTCGGCAAACACCAATAGAATACAACATTAAACACATCACGCCAAAAGAAATCGAACAAATCATCAATATGCAGAGTAACAGGAAGGCACCGGAAAAATATGAAATACCTCAGAGGTTGAAATAAATAACAAAAAAAACACTGGCATTTACTACCAAAATTTTCAACAGTATAATCAACTTTCGTTGCTTTCCAGATTCCACAACCAGGAAAGAGAAAGATGGATGTCGAAAACTATAGGCCGATTTCGCTATTAAGCACATAATCAAAAATTTGCGAACGCCGTCTACTTACCAGAATAAAACCACTACTACAAAATAGAACAGAACAATATGCCTTTAAGGAACGACATTCAACCACACTACAAGCAATACGAGTAACAAATAAAATAGCAATCAACTACAACAATGGACTAACTACTGTCGTCGTAGTCCTCAATATTAAGAATGCTTTTGACAAAGTTTGGATTAATAGATTATTATTTAAACTCGCCACAATTCACAGATTACCAACATCGCACATTCAACTACTACACAGCTATTTAACCAATAGAACAATTAAAGTCAAGGTAGAAGGTGTCTTATCACCACCACCACCAATAACAGCTGGAGTTCCACAATGAGGATGCCTCTCTGGTACACTTTTTAACTCGTACATCAAAGATATACCATGCCTCTCGGAAACCTTCCGTGCTATGTATGCTGACGACACACTATTTCTAACAACAGGACGCAACTCCAAAAAAACCGCCGCTAAAATGCAACGGCAGCTGAGTATATTACCGGATTGGTTCCAGCAATGGAAAATCCAACTAAGCATACAAAAAACAGATTCCTAGTCTTCACCAGACGGAAACTAACACAATTAATTTACCAACACTCGAGGTTCAACAACTAGGTTGGAGCCCAACTATAAAATATATGGGAGATCACATCAACAAACAACTAAACTTCAATAAACACGTCACCGAAACACTAAACAAGGACAGAAGAGCGAAAGGGTACCTCAACAGAATACTTACACACAGAAACAATCTACGCATGGACATCAGACTAAAGACTAAGCAAATATACCTACGACCAATCTTAAGTTACGCGACAGCAGCATGGTACACGTTCATCTCCAAGAGTAACAGAACAAAAATAGAAGCATCCAAAATATAGCAATTCGAGCGATCACGGGAGCCCCATAGTTCATAAGGAACGAAACTTTAAGGCAGGAGCTAAAACTTCCATCGTTCAAGGCACACTTTAAAGCACTGGCTGCAAACATATATGAAAACATCGACAATTCTGATCTCCAACATATTAAGCACCACCGCTAGACAGAAATATAACCCAAGTCTAAGACAGGACGTAAGAAATGAGCAGCAAACGGTACGACACCAGTATAAGGAAGCACAAGCACCCTGCAAATTCATAACACAATTAGATTCGAAACACGATTAAGCAGAACAGTAAAGTACAAAATTACTTACCACCAGATGTGGGAAAAAGGATAATCAGGTGCTCTTCGCACTTTCCATAATTTAATTACATAGTCTAGTTGACAGAAGACAATCAAATCCGCTAAAGCTTAATTACTATTCCATATCAAACACAAAATGGCATCAGTAAATATCAAACCACAATGCTTGCAAAAATCCGCAAATAAGAGCGTTTCAAACAACTGCAACACTCCGAGTTTAACCTTCATCAAACGATAACGGCACCAATAATAATCCATATGAATTCGATGCATATTTAAATATTGAATTGATAACAAATTTCACTCTATCAAACAACTTTTTACACACTATTAATGCAGAAAATATTGGTTCTAACAATCCCAAAATATCAACAAAAGCTAGGTTACAACCAACAAGTTCAATAAAACGAAAGGGACATAAGAATCTTAAGTATATTAAAGCGAGATAACTGTGTACAGCATAGAGCTACAAGAATTAGAATGCGCGAGGGCGAGACGTTACAGAGTACTCAAATCACTTTTAACCTAGTTTTACTCCCAACCAGTTCCCAAAGATGATTAGGTTCTAGGCCGTGGTCAAACTTTTTCCAAATTTTTATTTTTAGAGCTATCTTAGCGATATTACAAGATTTCATTCAGGCTAAATCTTCTCTATAAGTCCAATAATTAAGAATGGGACACTGTTATTCATTCGTCAGTTTTAGCTACCTTTCAAGGCTGTTGGTTTAAGTGTGTCTATATACAAATGACTTTCCTTGATGGAGCATCATAAAGCCAGAAAGTAATTCAGCTTCACAATAATACAACTTCTATTGTACTGTTGAGCCTAAATACCCGATTACATGAATAGCTAAATCTTTTTTGCTCAGTATTGTTAGTATAAAAAAATCTTGGTAGATTTTTTATAGAGTTTTTCTTAACCTATTGAGAATTCTTATATAACAGTAACAAGCCCAGGGTAAGGTTAGGATGGAAAATGGCTTTCACAAAAAGAAAACTCCTAAGACTTTCTAGCTAACTAAGTTTTGACCCACGGTCGCATGAGATTAGGTCAAAGGGTTTATTAAAATTGGAAAATAACATAATGGACGCCACCTAAATTTTTTTAATGCAAGTGACTGAATCAAATTGCGAGAAAAGGAAAATTTTGGAACCTAAATTATCACTAACCACTTTAAATACAAAGTTTGATTACCACAAATATGTTACTTACATCTGGTAGTCTTCTTCACTGAACTAACAAAGTCTAGGGCGAGTCTGAAACATAAATACTACCAACATAGATACCCTTTATATCTTATGATCCTGTATAAGCACGAAATCTTTATTTTAGTTTCAATTAGTTTTCATTGTATCATTATACGCATTGTTAATAAGGTAATAAATAGATAGCATGAAACTAGTATAATAAGTGTGATCACCGTGTAAATTGGGAATAACCATGAAGGTTAGATAACCAATATTCATACATATAACATACATATTTACAATCATTCTAGCATTAACTGTGAGAATTAAATATTCAAGCAATTAAGTTGTGGTAAATATTAATAAAGTCGTCTTGGTCGGTTTTTGAATTGATGACATTTGTGTGTTTGCGTATGTGTAAAGTTTTTATTATGTTTCGTTTATTATCATTCTGCTCTGTTCCTAAAATACTAACATTATTAAAATCAAATTGGTGGAATTTATCTATTGCGGGTGTTGCAAGCGCAGTGCTTTTCTTATTGTTCGTTTTTATTGTGTATTTGTGTTCATAAATTCGCTTGAGGATTTATTGCTTTGTATTGCCAATGTTTACTCCGGGGCATCCAGTGCAATTAATTTTATATATTGTGTGCCTCTTATTTTTATGTTCTATTGGTGGCTGAAGCTTGGTAAACATATAACTTAATGCATTGTTAGGTTTGTGTACAATTTTAATGTTGTATTTATGTAGGATTTTTGTTATTTTTTTAGAAAGTCCAGTGGTATACGTGATTCCTATCTTGTGTTCTGTTACTTGGTTTTTATTATTAGTTCCGTTATTATAGATTTTGTGGATTTTTTCTTTAATAATTGGTTTATAAGAAGATTCAGGATAATCGTTACGTTTAAGCGTAGTTTTAATGAGTTTTATGTTTTCCTTCCTGTGCTTATTATGTGTTAACTTTATGGCTCTATCAGTAAGGTTATCCACAACATTTATTTTATATTGTTTTGGCACATTTGAATTAAAATTTAAATATCTACCACCCCATGAATCTTTTCGGTACCAGTCTGTTGAAATTTTTACCTTCATTGTGAGTGATGAGTGTATCTAGGAACGGGATGGTTTTGTTCACTTCTTTTTCGTAGGTGAATTGTAGACGTTTATGAAAACTGTTAAAGGTTGTTAATGTTTCGTCAATTTTATCTTCGGGTATACAGATGATACAGTCATCAACATACCTTTTATAAAATGCTGGTTTGTATTTTAAATGGTTTATTGCATGGTGTTCAAGTTCTTCTAATACTAAATTTGCAATAGTGGATGAAATAGGAGATCCCATTGCGGTTCCAAAAATTTGTGCGTAGATTTCATTATCAAATTTGAAATACGATTCGTTTAGACAAATCTTAACAGCTTTTATAAATTTGTTCATTGGGATTGTTGTTAGTGAAGCTAATATGTTTCATTTATTTTTAATTATATTAATTGCTAAGTCTGTGGGAATGTTTGTAAATAAAGACTGCACGTCGAGAGAGACAATAATATAATTTATAGGTACTATTTGTTTAATAATAAATTTTTGGAATTCCCAACTGTTTTTTACATGGTACTCTGTTAGACCAATAATCTTTTTAATTATTTCATTTACGAATTTTGCTAGTTTATAAGTAGGCGCGTTTTTTGTATTTACAATCGGACTGAGCGGGGTATTAATTTTATGGATTTTATATTTATAAAATACCAAGCTATTTTTTGTTTGTTGTGTTATAAAGTTTTTTTGTGCCATTGGTTTAGTAGACTGTTAATTGTGGTCTGTAGTTGTAGAGTGGGATCGAGTTTTTTAATTGTATATGTGGTACCATCATTTAAGATTTCTTTCATTTTATTTATGTATGTTTCTTTAAGCATTAGGACCGTCGTTTTACATTTATCTGTTTGTAAAACATAAATATCTTTATTGTTTTGTAAGAATTTTTTGTTATTATTTGTTATTATTAGTTAGTCATTGTCTAGGTTAATGTGGTTTTTAGTGTTGGTATTGTTATTTAAGTTTCGGTGGTTAGTAAGAATATTGCAGATTTTGTTACGTATTTCGGTTTTTTCTTTTGCGGTTTTTATTTTTATTCCACATTCAATGTTAGTAATAATATTTTCATAGTTTGTTTCTATAGTTTTTTTTTGTGTAAAATTTGTTTCCTAGACTCAGACATCGGTAAATTTTATGTTGGATGAATTTAGTTGTTAGGTTAATGATTCATTTGTTGTTAATTACTTGACCGTGGAAATTATTGTTATATTTCTGTTCATCATTAAGCCATCTGAATTTTTTAATGTGTCTTTCTTTTATATTCTGGAATATGTTATTATAGATTATGTTTTGGTGGGTAAAGAATTGTTCTATGAATTCCGGTTGAAAATTTTGTATGATTTTTAATTTAATTTTTTCAAGTCCATGATTAATTTTATTAATTTTTGAATAGCATTGTGCTATACAAATGTTAATGCATTGTAAGTAAAAAAGATTGAGGGATTTTAGGTATTGGTTCTTATAGTTTAATTCGAATAAATGAGTTTTTTGTTTTATTTTTTAAAAAGTAAGTGCAATTGATAAATTTTTACATCGTAACAGAAATATTCGTTGGTTTTTCTCTTTAGCTAGTTGTCTCAAGTATGTATGGAATCCTTAAGCAAGAGTTGCTTGTTACCTGATTGTTGGTAGCTGTTGGTTTGCATAACCGTCAAAATTGGAACAATCAAAATATAAAATTACATTACAGACAATTGTAATTGAAAATGGTCGCTGACCGAAACGGGTCTTAACAAAAAAAAGCTGATGTAATTTATTCCATATTTATGAACTATTTTATTCTACTGACTAAAAAGATACTATACATATAAATTACATATTATTTTAATGACCAAAATTCAGGAACTGCTGATTATTATTATATATATATATATATATATATTTATATATATATATATATATATATTTATATACATACGGGATGAAGCTTTGTAAGCGCATCATTATGTTAAAAAATTAAACAGTCTTACCAAATGGCAGTAATGACCTGTAACTTTCAAATCACATGTTGTTCAACCAACTATTCACAGCATGCGTAGTTGCATACCGGAAATCCAATTTTTTTCCAACAGAACTGCTAGCGCATTTATATTTTAAACGAGTTTCATGAAAATAAAATTTGCTTAAACACAAACCAAATTGAACGTGATCAAGTTAACATAAACCAAGTTGTAATCGGAGTTGCACTGTAATAAATATCATTATACATTTAGATTAATTACGTATTCAAACAAACCGTTGCGAAGATCAGTTTATACACTACATATATAAGTTGTCCTAGAAAACTTTTAACCAACTGTGCCTTCTATTCCGGCGTTTCTGCTAGGAAAACTTAATTATCCGCACCATCTTGAGTGTCTGATAACACACCAAGTGACCTTTCTCTTCAACAAGGAAACGAAAAATGACCATCTGTCACGAGTGAACGAACTAACTTGAAAATCTTAGATATTACAAAGGGGTAGGAGCACGCGGATTGGTTTGTAAATATGTTATCAGTTGGGACGGCGTGATACGTTGTAGATTGTATTTCCAATTGAAATTGTAGTGTGCCTTGAAGTTTCTTGGGTTATTAAATATGCAAGATCGATGAAATCAATAATAGAATAAACGTTGTTGAGTAAATACTAAAATAACAGATTTATAGCGGTAATGTCGACTAATAATTTTGCTGGAAATTTTTAATTTACAGTATTACTAAGAAACTTCTACTACACCTATAGCCTATTCCTTGTCTTCCGTTGTTGACAACTTTTTTATGGAACAATTAAGTCTATGGTTCTAGGATCCTTAGAACTTGACCCAGAGAGAGGTTTCAATACGTAAACGCTTTTGCGGTCTGACCTCGTGGTTAACAAACCTTTCAGAACATCTTAGATTAGTTTAACAATTACTATAAAGGTATAAGATTTACCAAGAAAATTGAAAGGAATGAGACCTTACCGATAATAGAAGGGTTTGTTTTTCTTCAGCCTAGCGGACAGTTAGATCATTCAGTAAACCAAAAACGCACTCATGCGAATAGACACTTCAATGACTATTTCCATCACCATTATTCACAAATCTTGTTCTTTGTTAATTACTTGCAGTAACCTATTTGCAAGTGAGAAATAGTTTTCTTTTTGCTATTTCATATCACTTTCTACAGTTTAAATAGTTGTCATAAGCCTGGAATAGTGCTAAGATAGTGCAAAAGAAATGAAAGATTAGTTGGCACCGCAACAGTGATATCGAAGAAGATATAACTAATTTTTATAAATTTTGTGTTTTAAACTGTTGGTTTTAGAATGAAGATCGCCTAAGATGTTCGCAAATAAAATTTTTAAGTGTCTGGTGTCTTGTGTTTTGTTATTGATCAAGACCACGGAACAGAAACAATATGATAGCTTCGTCAGGTTGCTACATTCATTCTCTTAAAATTTTTGAAATAATTTTAGAACACAATTTGGTCACTTTGTCTTTCGAGGTCGTTAGTACTAGGGTCTACACTAGTTAGTTCCAGAATTAAACTCTAAATTTTTTATTCACACATCTCTGTTCATTTTATTTTTAATTTTAAATTTCAACAAAGTTATGTAAGTGCACAAACCTAACGGTTGTGGTTTTCGGTAACTTTTCTGCTTTAGTCGGCATTTTTGGACATTTATTTTTGTGTTCGCTTTTATTGCAAAATTCGAAATTTATTCCCATAAAAATATAATGCATCGAAGATGAATATACATACCTACATAGACGCTGGCAAATTTTCACCTTCCCCATAACGTGATCTACTTACGACCCTGCGTAATAGCATAATTATGGAAACTACAACACGTTTCTGTTTCCTTTAAACATTGCCGGAATGCAAAAAGGAATTTTTAATTTCGCCAGCATGCTTTTCGTCTATATACTTTTTATGTCTACCTCTATTTAAGTTTCTTTTCTTTAACGTTGCGTAATTTTTCAGAAAGTTGACGATTCTGAAATACGCTCTAGGAAATAATGTCTACCACTGACAATAATTTATTTGGTTTGTGGTATTTTATTTTATTAAAACGCGCTTCGCATGTCTTTATGAGTACAAGAAGAGCAATTTGGTAACTTTATTATTGCGTTGAAATAACTAGTACAACAAAATATTAACTAAATGCTATTAATGAAATAAAGCAAAACGATGTAATTCTGAGCACATAAATATTTGGATTTAGTACTTACCTGAACACAATATGTATTATAAGGTACACAATTACGAAAAGAATTTAATAATGCACCTTCCAAAGGGAGCAAACTTGTTTCAGCAATCCCATAAACTACTAGTGTATTCTGCTTTTTGCGTTTACTATGCCACAGAAGCGCATGTCTTTCAGTTCTGAATGGAGCGTGGTTCATGAATAAATGTAAGAACATGTAGCAAATATTGGCAACAACTGAAAAAAGTCAACATATTATAAACAGAAATTGACTTCAACTTGATTTTCATATAAGATAGATTTATTCACTACAGCTGCGGCAATTTCCGTAAACTAATCGAATAAACGCTACGTTACAGATTTTAACAACATGTATAACGCCACAAGGGAAAGCGCTTTCCGTTCATCTTTGTAAATACTGCCGCGAATAATTTATTACGTAAAATAGTAGTTTTACATTAATTATAATTTGAAATATTGACAATTAAATACACAACAAACTGCCTACATTAATTTAAGTTACTTTATTAGATTAATAATGAAACATCCAAAATATGTATGTAACGTTCCTTTAAAAAGAAAATAGGTAGGAGTGACATCTAAAATGGACACTAACCGCAAATGGTACAATTTTGACGTAACTGTATTTTTCGTCAGTGCGACATAAATACGACGTAAACTTTTTTTTATGCAAAAGGTTTAGGTTACAACTCGAGAATTCTTGTAAGGTCAACAATCTCACGAGATTAGGATGGAAAGCGGCCCTTAGAAAAAGAAAACGTTTGAAGGTTTAGTGATTAATAGCGTTCGATCTGCAGTTGCATGAGCTTGGGTCAATTGATTGATTAAAATTCGAAAATAAAGTAATAGACGCCATTGAAATTTTTATTATAACACGAGCTACGTTTCGGGCCTCGGGAGCGGTGTTTTTAAAAGCTGTTTCCAAGTCTTCGGAACAATTTATTGGTTTTATCTTAAACAGAAGTCAATGGAATTGTGACAAACTGGTTAAAACAACTTTAAATCGAAATAGTTTCATTATTTGAACTAATATTAGGGCGAATGGCCTAGGTAAACAACAATGCAAAAGCTGTAATACTCAAACTGACTACTGTCAACTGGGACTCCCGGGCTTTTTATATAACTCCCTCACATGGCTGTGGGAACTTGCAGATCTTGTTACATTTTTACAATCTTAATTTTTAGGTAATTGCATATCTCAACCGTCTGTGATCTGCCACCTGCAATGTCACTATCGTCTGGAATACATTGTATTGCATCCGTTCTCATGAACTGTTAATAACCTTTTTATGTCGATCCTTGAATTACATGGTTGTAATTGACTTCTGATTTCTTTAACAATTTCTGATAATTTTCTATTGGATTCTATTATTTAATATATATATATATATATATATATATATATATATATATATATATATTGGGGGATACATAAGCCACTTGTGACTGAATCAAGTTGCATAAAAGAAAAGTACAGAAACGTAATACCACCGTTCGTCTGGTATTGAATACAAAATTGGGTAAACACAAACTAACTGTATATATATATATATATATATATATATATATATATATATATATATATATATATATATATATATATATATATATATATATATATTGCTTCTGATCTTCTTTCGATATTGACCGACAAGGGTTGACACTGTTTTGAAACACTATCAACAAAGATACAACTGTACATTATAATATTGTGCAAACACAAAATCTTTTAAAGAGAAGTATTAATTCGCGTTCTATTAATAATGTAGGGATATACCAATTTATATAATTTTGATACCTTTTTACTTTAGACATATGTGAAAAACATTCAATCATCGATTAGAGACAAAATAATTTTATATTCTTTTAAATATATGAGTAATTTACAATCACAAAAATAATCCACTATTCAAAAATAATTAATAGTATACTATATGTTGAATTATTACTTCTAAAATGCATAGTCATGTAATCAGGAGCTCGTTGTATAATTAAATTTCGATAACCACTTGGATTTTTACACTTTAAAGATTACTCTTTGAGTTTAAGCATTAATAGTTATGGACTATCGAAAAACATCACATATTTTATAAGTCAACATTCAATAAATTATTAGTTATTTCAGTATTTGCATAACCAACAAATGTTTTAGGCACCTGAGTATAAATATTTTTAGTATAAAATGATATCAAAACGGCTGCCGAGCTATCGCGCGAGCATACATACTTGCAGACTGAAATCGTAACTGAAAGAATACTAAGGAGAATGTTTTTAGCAAGCATTTACTACGACGAGTTCAAGTTCAAATGACACATTATGTGATCCCTTACCTCATGTTCCGGAGGTCTTCTCGTCGTGCGCGGACTATAGTAGGGCATATCGCTGGTGTATATACACGAAAGGAATCTTGTAGAAACAACAAATATGTTGATACGGAAATTGTAGAAAGTGATTCTGAAGTACAAATATTTAGTTACGAGTTATAAGTGTATAAGAAAATTAAGACAATTTTAGTAGATGTTTTAATAAAAGGTATTAGAACAGAAATTGAAATTGATAGTGGAGCGGCTATAATTCTCATATCAAAAGCGCTGTACGATAAGCAATTTAAATTTTGTAAATTCGAACCGACGTGTTAAAATAATTTACTGGAAGTACTAGCCGACCAGTACGTTATTTTCCAGCTAATGTTGAATGTATAGGCGAAGTGAATGTTTATGTGATCAAAAAGGGCGAGTTAGGTTTTGGGCCTAAACGATTTTTTAAAAAGCTTTTCCAAAAAACTTCTTCTAACAAATTTATTTTGTACTGAATTACATTGATTAATTTTAAATTAAATAAATAAATAAATTAAAATTATGGCGAGTAGCTGAATTGACAACAATGTTAAAGTCGAGAAGCTCTAGACTGACTGGCCATCTTAGGCTCTCGCGGGTATTTATGCTATCCCTGCCCCTCCCATTGCTTGTGGGAACTGCAGAGCTAATGTCTGCTCATTTCAGAATCTAATACAATGTAACAATCTTAATTCTAATAATTGCTGTCTTATAACCTACTGTGACCTGTACCTGCTGTATCACGATACGTGTGGAATACAATGTCTGTTTCCGTTCTCACTGTCTGGCTTGTTGAACTTTCATTAATCTTTTTATTATGTCTTTCAATATTACATTGTTGCATCTATCTTAAGTTTTAATAATTCTTAATTCTTAATGGTTCCATTAATTACATATATATTCTAATTTGGGGGCATTGTCAGGTAGGGACTGATTGCAACGATTTAATTTAGGAATCTCTAAATTAGAGGATCATCAATCAGCAGTAAATGTAAACCAAATAGAGCAAAAATTTGTGGACAGTTTAATGAAGGATTTCACAGTATTGTTTGAAGGTAACTTAGGGCGATATAAATACGATGTCATTAAATTAAAATTAAAATTGAATTGCAAACCTATTTTTTGCAAATCGCGTACTGTACCGTTAGTGCATAAAGAGAAACTAGAAGAGGACTAGAACGATTACAAAATGAAAGTGTTATAACGCCAGTAGACACAAGTGATTAAGGCACACAGCTGGTGCCCGTGATAAAACAAGATGATACAGTCAGACTTTGCGCCGACCATAAAACTACTTTAAATAAATTTTTAGAAGAAGTAAATTACCCCTTACCGCGAATAGAATAAATTTACGCATCACTGCAAGGAGGACAGCAATTTTCCAAGATCGATCTCGGTGTCAGGCCAATAATCAATTTATGTTAGACGAAGAGTCCGCAAAATTAGCGACGTGGAATACACATAAGGGGCTATTTAAAGTTAATTATTTACCGTATGGTATATCGGCGACGGCGACAATTTTTC
Source organism: Platerodrilus igneus (assembly GCA_036346225.1). NCBI lineage: Eukaryota > Metazoa > Arthropoda > Insecta > Coleoptera > Lycidae > Platerodrilus > Platerodrilus igneus. The sequence goes on along the minus strand of JARFIW010000165.1, from coordinate 7,433,615 downwards.
AAAGACATATTGAGCATATGATCCAAGGAATTAACGGTGTATGCAGTTTTTTAGACGACTTTATAATTTGCATTTTTTAGAAGCAGAACGTAGACCATTCGACGCAAATAAGGTAAACGAGCAACTGAATCAGAATCCGATCTAAACCAGAGCCTTTAAAAATAGTTCAGCAAAGATGACCTGGTAGCGTTGACCAGCAACTTAAACCATGCGCAATTAAAAAAAACGAATTATCAATAGAAGAAGGATGCTTAATGTGGGGTTATAGATTAGTGATTTCACAACAGTTAAGAAAATAATTGTTAGAAGCATTGCATGTCGGGCATCAAGAAACGATGAAGATGAAAGCTTTAGCCAGATCGTTTATGTGGTGGCTACAGATGGAAGCGGATATAGAAAAAATAACGAAAGCCCGCATGCCGTGTTTGAAAACACGGAAATCGCCGCATACTGTACTTACAAATAATACGTGGCCTGTTGAAACGTGTGAGTAGCAAAGCATACACAGACTTTCTGGGGCCGATTAGGGCGTGCAATTACTTAATAATTTTCGATGCCTATTCAAAGTGAGTTGAGGTGTCTAAGATAAATAGAACCACTTCAGAGGTAACGATTTCTAAATTACGAGAAACATTCGCGCGTTTGGGATTACCACAGATTTTAGTTAGTGACAACGGGTCGCAATTGATTTCGTCTGAGGTAGAAAACTTGTTAGTGAAAAATGGAATTAATCGCATGACATCACCAACATTTTACCTAGTATCAAACGGGGCAGCAGAAAATGCAGCGGAAACGTTTAAAAAGGCAATGGAAAGAGCTTTGTTATACCTCAACAGTAAAAGTACGCATATTGATACGATGAGGTACAGATTCTTAATGGCTTATAGAAATACGCCATATTGTAATACCAAAGAAAGCCCAGCAACACTGTTATTTGGACGACAACTAAATACAAAATTATGTCTAATAAGACCTAAACCATTCATTATTAATAAACAAGTCGTTACACCATCGGTTAAACTAGATACAAAAAGGGTTTCAAAGTTAATGACACCGTCTTGGTTAGGGATTACACATCGTTAGGTAAGAAGGGTTGGGCTTTAGCAAATATAAAAAAGAGAGTAGGCCGTTGAACATGTTTATGCAAACTTGCAGAAAATTAAAAAACTCTTGCAATGGGATCATCTATTACCAAAAGAATGCTAATTCAAGAACGGTAAGCAATAATGGTATTATTAATCATAGTACAAGTGTTGATTTAGCAGTAGAGGCGGAAAAGACGGCAGCAATGACTACGGGGGATTAAGGACACTAATACTAACAATAGGGTTGTACGTACCAAAGAATCAGTGAGACGTAGTAATAGGATTAAAAATGCGCCTGAACGTTAATTTTTGTAAACTAGGGTGGATGTACTTGACTTTTATATTTTAGATAATTCTGTTATATAAGAGGGTAGTTAAGTTACATGAATTAGTTAAGACATATAATTAAGTAGTGTTGGATAAGTGTAGTGTTTTGGAACCGTTACAAGAAGCTCAAATCAAAACCTGCACCGAGACCGCGACCGTGTAGGAGTTTATCAGGTAAAACCCATTCTTGTGTAGATTCTCGTTCTGTAAACTTGTACAGTTAGGCAGTAGCGAATAAACATAATAAAATTTAAGTGTCGTTTCTTTCATAACGTAAGCAATAACCAAGAACACTTCAGAATGCTAACGTTTCTGTCATGGTGCGATGACACAAATAATGTCTTTAATTTTCTAAAGATTGTATCTCCATGTGGTTTACTTACGCCATTGATCGATTTCTACTCCTTGCGGAAATTGTGTTTCTCCATGAACGCCTCTCAGTTACCCGCAGTTAGGTTGAGGGATATTACCTTTATTAATGAAACGGGCTCCTAAACCATAATGATTAGACTTTGTTTAAAAGGATTATGTATAAACAAGCCAAAAAAGTATCTGAGCTTATTATTATAGATTATATTCACAAAATTTTGCAATTATCCAGCTAATTACCGCAGCTTACAAAAAAAAATACTCACAAATGAATTATTTATCAAACTAGTTCAAATTCACACTTGTAAAAATCAGAAACATCAAACTGTGAAGCTATATCAATATCTGTACAAAAAAACAAGAGAAAAATTATTGCTTTAAAGCAACTGTGTGAAACACTACAATTTGCGATCCACCTTGCAAGCAAAAGCAATACCACCGTGATTCTAAAACACACAAAATAAGAGGAATAGGTTACTTTTTTACTTTGGATAGCTTCTATACTCTAATAGTCAAAGACCCTAGAAGTACATTTCAACGCGATATTTCCAACTCGATTAAATCGATTAAATCAAAGTATGTTCATAACGAATAATATCCAGCGCGTCTGAAAGATCCATGAAGAAGGTGCTATGAATTCACCAGGATACCCTCTTGCAAAATATTTAAGCTGGATATAGCCCATATCATATTTCGAACGACAATAATTATTCAATTATTGGTGGATATCACCCGTTAGTTTGACGTAACAACTGTTTGCCAAGGTCCTAGTCACAAACACTCTTATTGCAACAAAATAACTATTATAGACTGATGAGTGTCAACACCTGATAACACTATTAACTAAGAACTTTGACGCTCACGTATCTGTCTTTGGTGGTTAGTTTTACAATCATATCAGGCTCGTCTGCAAAAAGGAACTAATTTTCGTAGATTTTAAGTTATCGAACATTGGTTTTGGAATGGCAGTCGCTTAAGATGTTTGCAAAGAAGAATTTTTTACTAGCCGCTATCTATTTACTTATTCTTGAGCCAGTCTACGAGAAGGAAAGACTTAGATAGCTTTAGCAGGTTGGTACATTAGTTTTCTTATAATTTTTGAAACGTTTTTAAAATGTATATTGGTATAATTTAGTCACTCTGTCATATTTTATATATTTAAGGACTACGCAGCCTGTGCTATTTTCAGGATTAACCTCTAAATTGTTTGTTCATTTTGTTTTAAATTTCTTCTTAATTGCCATATTGCGTTTAGTAATTGTTCAGAACAAGTATGTACGTAGGTGCAATATTTTGTCTACAACGCGCTCACTTAGTCTACTTCACCTTTACATATTTTACTTCTACATTTGGAATGTAAAGGTACCTTTAGTGCTATGGAGATTTGGCGATTTGGATATTTGGAGAATGATCCTATTGGTTAAAGTGATCACGTAACACCTCCGAGAAACGTCAAAAACACCGAATCTCCAATCTCCTAAAAGTTGGTTCAAGTTCAACTTTTCTGGCTATTTTGAGATCGGATCATGCGCGTTTGTTCAGAAAAGCACGTGATTTGTTTGTTTTGTTACAACCTTAACCTTACTTTTGCGTTCGACGTTATATAGTTTGCATTTTGCATATTAAACATATTGAAATGAATAGGAATTCTGTTATTTCTTTAGATACTCATAGTTTAGTAACAAACATTGAAAACTGAACATTCAGTAACCCAAAATAATAACAAATATCATCTGTCAAACTTCTCCAAATACCCGAAGTAGAAAATACCCTAGATAATTAAAAGCGAAATTATCTAATTCACCAAATATCCAAATCGCTAAATCTCCATTGCACTAAAGGTACCTTTATAGTATATTATATACCGAGTAGGGAAGTAGATCATTACAGCCAAGTGCTGGTTAGATGCCCGAGGCGCGCAGCGCCGAGGGTAGCTATAGGCACGAGGCTGTAATGATCGTTCCCGGGAGGTATGTATACTTTTTTACTCACAATCGATTAGTAAATATAAATAAGTGTCAAATCAGTTTAATTTTTATATAATTTGATAAATCATTTCAACAAAGACATCTGTGAGACCGTTGCTAGGGCACATTATGTTTGTTGATGTTGACATAATATTGTATGAGTTACGTCTATACCGCATTGTTAAAGGTTGTATTTGTACTTTGACACAAAATATATTCGATAGTGACATTGATTGTACTCCACCCGCGCTGCGGGATGCTGCAGAAAAGGCTACTCAAGACATGATTCCAGAAAAAAGTAGGACTAGATACGAAAGCACATACGAAATATATAGTAAATGGTGCGTTACTAAAGGTGTGCAGCATATTTCTGAAACGGCACTCCTTGCGTATTTTTCTGAATTATCTAAACAAAATAAAGTCTTCACGTTATGGTCAAGATACTCGATGTTGCGAGCAGTATTAAATATTAGGTGTAATGTCGATATCAGTAATTGTCAAGTTGCGAGCATACTTAAAAAGGCAGAATGTGGAGTAGAAAGCTAAAAAGTCAAACGTATTATCAGAAGCAGACATCTATAAATTTCTAGATGAAGCTCCGACAGAATATCTTCCTCAAAAGGTATACTTTTTAATTTCTTCAGTGCATATTAATTAGATGTTTAATTCATATTTCTTATAGGCTGCTTTGATTATTGGAATTTCTAGAGCCTGCAGGTGCGATTAATTTCTAAAGATGAAAATAAGTGATCTACATATTTTAAAAAATCGAATTATAATAGTAATTCCTATAACGAAAACTTATTCATCCCGTACATTTGTAATTACTAAACCGGAATGGATAAAAATACTAAAGCAATACTATGATCTTCATAATACCATTAAATCTGAAAGTTTTCTTTTTGCAAATAAGGGTTGACAAAGCAACACGGCAATGTTTTGGGCATAATGCTATCGGAAATTTCCCCAAAAAAATAGCAACCTATATGAATCTAAAAAATGTTATTGGGTTTACTGGCCATTGTTTTAGACGTACGTCAGCAACATTACTAGCAAATACAGGTGGAGATATTCTATAGTTGAAAAAATTAAGGGGTTGGAAATCCAGCACTGTAGCAGAAGGCTATGTAGAGAACTCATTACATGGACAAATAAAAATTGCTAATATGTTGTCGCATGCAGAAAATCTAGGAACGTCGGCTACTTTATCCACTTCTGAAACTCAACAATATAATTTTCAGCATCAGCATGATCTTCTTTAACAGTTAACAATACTCATAATTCTAATGTAACAATTAATATATACAATTCCAAATAGATTTTGCTTTTGTATTAATTAAGTACAGAGTTATTTGTTGTTAATTAACTTTAAAAATTACGATTAAATGCAATAAGAAAGTGACACTTGCTAGCCAGGAAAGTACTTTCCCGGCTAGAAGGGAAAGTGAAGTAAGTAATGAGTCGCTTCCCGCTGTATTGTAGGGTATAAATGCACATATTACTAACCGATTGTGAGTAAATTTATTCTTCTGTATTCGTCTATAAGAAAAAGCAATCAGTTTGTAAAACTAAGATGCCAAATAAGTTATTAATTGTAAGATCGCAAACACGATTTCCCGACGTGGCGAAAATAGATCATTAGGGAAACTATAAACTTTTCTTGGAAATATTTCAGCTCCTAAAAGCTCTAGTAGAAAACTAAAAGAAATTTCATATTTCTGTTTTCTTTAAATAATATTAATATCGGTGGTACGCAAACAGAAATTTTTAATTTCGCCCAAATGCTTTTCGTTTATACATTTTTGTGTCCACTTTTTTAATGTTACTTAGTTTACAGAAAGTTAAAAATTGTCATGTGCAATCTCACAAATAATATATACTACTAATGATAATTTATTTGATTGAAGGTAGTATTGCATTTTTTAAAAGCACGCTTTGCATGTTTTTATGAGTGTACGAATAGAATTTGGCAACTTTACTATCTCGTTGAATATTAACTAGTTGCTTATAATAAAGCAAGCAAGACGCTGCTGTACTGGATACATAAATATACATTAACAATCAGGTATCACTTACCTGAACACAATATCTATTATATGGTAAACAACCACGAAAAATTTTAATAACGCACCTACCGAAGAAAGCAATCGTGTTTCAGGATTCCCGTATACTGCTGTTGTATTCCGCTTTTCGCGCCTTCTATGCGATGGAGGCGCATGTCTTTCGGTTCTGAATGGATCACGTTTCATGAACAAATGTATGTACATTTGGCTAATATTGGCAACTACTGAACCTAAAGTCAAAATATTCTAAACAGGAATTGTCCTTAACTTGTTTTAATACTAAAATAAGCTCTATCAATTCGTTTAGCAATTTCCGTAAATCAACTGTTACTTTACGAGTTTTACATTATGTACTATACTGCAAGGGAAAGTGTTTTCGGTTTATTTGTGTAGCTATTGCCGCGCATTATTTATTGGGTAAAATAGTTGATGTATCACATTAATTATAATTAGAAGCTCTAACAATTAGATACAAAGCAAACTGACATGTTCATTTTCAATCAGTTTACTAGATTAATAAGTTATCACCAAAAGTTAGTATCGTATGTACCTTTTAGAAAAAGCATCTCAGAGAAGTATTATCTATAATGGACACTAACTCCAATTAATGAAATAAAAATCACAATTTTATTTAATTATAAGAGCGCAATTCTGCTCAATGTTTGATTCCAAAGCGTCTTTCCGTTTGCAAAATTAGTTTAAGCATATGGGAACTTTAGTGTTCAATAATCTACCCTACATCGCACATTGTTCTAAAAAAATTGCGTGACAAAAAATGAATGCTGTTTAAAATTAATTCCTATTCAATATCCCTAACAGAAGTAAACTTAATTCCTTAATAACTAAATTTTTTTGCTATTAGTTATAAAGGGATATACGCAAATAAGGGGCCATTACGCGCTCTAAAACTTTCAGATTCTTTGGAGAGAGTATGCGGTTATTTTAGTTTAGCGTTCTTAAGAATAAACTTTTCGAAATGACTAGAAAAGGATTAAAAACAGTAATCCATAATCCGCTTGAGTAATCGTTTTGGTATCTTAAGTGTTGGTTGTTATACAGTGATTGCTGTTGAAGATGATTTTACTTCTACGAAGTAAAACACGGTTTTCTAAGAACGATGTGTAATTTGGTTCTTGAGCTTAAAGCTCATAGCTAGCACGGTCACGTTTATTCTGACATTCCTCAACTCTTTCTAATAGAATCAACCAAAAACAATTACGAAAATCTAATCTTGGAAATACTCATTTACCACGTAATATCTTGCTGAAATACTCTTCATCGTAGGGCAATGAAATTGCGGTTTAGTACGTTGATTGATTAGTTTTCCTCGCATCCTAACATACACAGATACTATTATCACAGTTCTTCACTATAGCTAAGGGATTAAGAAAATGCGTATTTCGCCTCTCCATGATACCTTCCCTAACACGTTCACGATTAGTACGTCGAGTTTATCTGTACGAGTACGCACTAGAATTAGATTTTCGTTGTACTATTATTTATCTCAAACTAGTGCTTAGCAATTTTAGATGTTTCATCTATTAATTTTGATTATTGATCTAACAACAAAATAACACGTTCGACTGGACAATTCGTTCCCTAGATCATTCTTTAAATGATTCAGGTTGAAAGAGAGGGATGGGATCTAGGTAAGCTAAAAGATAGTGAGGTAAAAGAGGAATATAAACAACTTTTACATAATAAGATCAAAGAGATAGCTATAGGAGGGAACGTAGAAAATAGATAGAAAGAAATAAAAAGGGCTGTACATGATACAGCAACATAGACTATAGGTAAGAAAAAGTAGAAGCGAGAAAACCTTGGGTAACAAAGGAAATATTAGATTTAATTGAAAATAGAAGGAAGCTTAATCCTTTCAGAGAATTGGATAGTGAAAGTAAGCAAGAATATAATAGAGCTAGAAAAAAGATAGTTCATGAGTGTAGAAAAGCTAGAAATAAATGGATTGAGGAAAATTGTAACAGAATACAAGATGATATGAGAGTAGGTAAGACAGACAGGGCTTACAGGGCAATTAAAAAGTTTTTCGGGGAAGATAGGAAAATATGTAATGGTATTCAGGATGAGAATAATGAACTTTTAATAAATAAAATTGAGGTAGCAGATAGGTAGAAAAGATATTTAGAAGATTTATATAAGGGAGACGATATGGATAAGTTAGAGAACGATCAAAAAGAGAATGTAGAAATAGGGTTCTCAATATCAAGAGAGGAATTTGATAGAGCTGTTAGAGATCTTAAACTAAATAAAACGCCGGGGATAGACGATATACCTGCAGAATTAATAAAATATGCAAGTAAGAAAACTTTAGACAGATTATATAAACTAGTAAAAGTAATATATGACACAGGTGAGGTCCCAATAGATTTCAAAAAAAAATTATTATCCAAATTCCAAAAAAGTCAGGAGCTGATAGGTGTGAGAATTTTAGAATAGTTAATTTAACTTCTCACGCTTCCAAACTACTAACAATAATAATTAAGAATAGAGTAGAAGCTTTGACTGAGAATTTTTTAGGTCAAGACCAATATGGTGTTCGTAAAGACAGAGGGACTAGAGAACTGATACTGATGATTAGGGTAATTATCGAAAAAAGGTTACAACAAAATAAAAAGACTCATTTTGCATTTGTAGATTTAGAAAAAGTATTTGAAAGGGCTAATTGGATTGTTTTGTTCAGGATTTTGCAAAAAATAGGAATCTCTCATAGGGATAGAAAAATTATTTACAGTCTATATAAAAACCAAAGCGTAGTAATTAGATTCAATGAAATAGTAGGCTAAGATTAAAAACGGTGCTAGACTAGGCTGTATACTATCCCCCTTGATTTTTAATGTTTATATTGAGGAAGCTTTAAACTTAGCTAGAGAGAGAGAGAAAAAAGGAATACATATTAGTTCACAGGGACAGAAAATATACATAATACGTTTTGCAGATGATAAAGCTATTATAGCAGGGTCTAGAAAAGAGTTAAGAGTTTTTAAATATTTTAGATGAGATACTATATAGTAAATATAGTATGAGAATTAATTCAGGAAAAACAAAGATAATGACAAGAGAGTTACAGCCTAGTTCTAAACTAAAATTAACAAGTTGAAAATGCAAGGCATTGTCGCAACGAACTTCCAAATGTAGACTTACTTTAAAACAAATTAAAGAAATTAAAATTATTATGTTGTAATAATTATAAGTATTCAGATAAAAACAAAAATTTATAAACAACAAAAGAGACATTTTAATATATTTTATTTTATTGAATAAATATTTTAAAAGCTATATATTAGTTCTCATCAATAAGATAAGAATTTTTTTTTTTTTATATGAATCTAATTATTTTCGGTAATCAAAATTTAAGTTTAAACAATGTCTTTAATATTGGAATAATTGGCATGAAATGCCATAAATTGTTCAAATATGTGTCGCATATTGATTTTAAACTTATTTAAAGTTTTAATTATCCCTATGGATTTTCCCGGGGGCTCGGCGTCCCCGTGGCCCGATTTTAACTGACATCAAAACTTAAGCTCTGGACACCGAGCTGAATCGATTGATGTACAACACATTGATGTCCGACCATTAAAAAGGCCTCGGACACACAGACAGACAGACACACAGACAAATATATTTCATAAACGAACGAAGTTCGTTGAAAATAGGTAATACCAAGTTAGAGGAGGTAGGTAAGTCTTGCTACTTAGGTAGTATAATTACAAAAGACGGACTTAGCAAAAGAGATATAGTAGCTAGAATAGCTCAAGCTAAAAAATTGTTTTTAAAAAGAAAGACTTACTAATAGCGAATAGTATTAGTTTAGATAATAGAAAAAGTTTCTTAAAGTCGTACGTATGGAGCGTTCTATTATACGGTAGTGAGACTTGGACAATTAAAGAGGTAGATATGAGAAATATAGAAGCTTTTGAAACTTGGTGTTATAGCAGAATGTTAAAAATTACTTAGAAAGATAGAGTAACAAATGAGGAAGTTTATAGAAGTATAGGTGAGGAACCCTGTATGTGGAAACATTTATAGGTCAGGAGAGATAGAATGATAGGACACCAGTTAAGACATGAGGAACTATTTAGTAAGGTCATAGATTATGGACTACCAAATAAAAATAGGAAGACCTAGACAAAGATATATTAGTCAAATTATTAGAGATTAAAGTTGTGAAGGGTATGTAGACCTTTTTAGATTAGCACTGAATAGAAAAGAATTTTACCATAACATATAACTTGATAAACGTCTCCATGACATAACTCACAATTAGTTAGCGGTCTGGCGTGTTGGTAGCGATTCGTTGCTTAAGCCTTACCATATCATATAATTTAGCACTTTTCCTTTTTTTAGAGGAGATAACCAGGTAATACTTCATTTCCTCATAAATGGGAATCATGTAAACATGTTGCAGTTTTTTAACAACCATCAGGTTGCTAATATCTATGTATAGCCAAGTCGATAAGAAAAAGATAGAAGAGTTTAAGAAGGCCTATATCAGTCAAATTATTAGAAATTTAGATTGTGAAGGGTATGTGGAACTTTTTAGATTAGCACAGAATAGAAAAGAAGTTAGAACTGCGTCAAACCGACCTTAAGAAGGTCAAAAACAAAATGATGATGACTTCGTTGAAATATACTTTACCCTTTCAACTAACTATATTTTGTGGAATCGTTCTTATAATAATTTTCAGACACATCTGACTTATAACCTAAGAGGTGGTAAAATTTGTTCAAAGTGTTTTATTCCGTTTGTAACGTAATTTTTCTTTTTACTGAAAGGACCACGTTGTGAACGCCAGTGAAACGTATTTTTTTTACGTAGGTAGGCTGTTTTTTTTTTGTTTTATGGGCGTGGCGTCAGTGTTACTTATTTTTCCAAAAATCTTCCAACAAAACTAGGGGTAGAGCAATGAGAAGTGGGGGGGTAAGTCGAATTCTGTTTGCAAACCAAAGTTAAGCTAAATCAAAGAGGCGCCACCATGTTCTGAGATAATTACGGTAATTGCAAAGCACAGTTCTAAGGGCGGACGTGGAGACCCAAAGAAAAAATGATCGCCTTCGTTAACAAAAACCTGTCTTAATAAAATAAGACGCAGCTCCTGTAAGAAATTGTAATGGTTAAATAAATAAAAAAGTGGAACACCATTTGTGTCCTACAAAAATATATAAAGAAAATAAAAAAAATATTTCCAATATAATATTGGCATCAATTTATTACTCAGAAAGGTTTTAGCTTTATGTAATTAGATTTGATCGCACTTGATCAAAATAAAAAGTCTTCAATTTTGGATTAATTGTTTACTATAGAAACTCTCTTAAAATATTGTAACTTGTAACAAAAAAATTTTCATCTTCAACTACATCAAGATTAAATTTTTAACTTTCCTTTTTTGTCTTTCATTATTATTAATCGAGTAACTTTACTTTAAACATGAACTTGTTGTACAAATTAAAGAAATAATGGTTGGGAAGCATAACACAGTAAATTAAATTCTAATCTGGGCAGATCTTTTCAGGTAGATAACAAATTATTAGCTCCTAACAATATCAGAATTTGAGCTTTCAAAATTACGTATAATAATTTAAGTGTAGATAAAGATGATCACAAAAATAGGCATGTTTATTTAAATTGCTTTACAGCTGCTCAAAGCATTTGCTTTTAAGGCAACATCTGTCAACTGTACAAAGTAGAAAAATATGACGTTGAAAACACCTGTTGAACTTATCGGCGGTTCACATGGAACAAAGTATGTTTTTTTAGAACGCTAATTCAACAAAATTCCGTTTTACAGCCTGTAAAACCAGCTCAACAATTAGATGAAACTTTTACAATTTACGTGTACTAAGCATAAAAGCAAGTTAATGTGTTCTAAGTTTTGAAACACATGCAAAAAAATTGCTTATAGCTAATTACGAACCAAAACTGCAATATTCGCTTCACAACAAGGCAAGACGGGATCCCCGTTCTTCAAGCAAAGATAACAGCGTTTGCAATTTGAAACGACTCCATCTAAATAAACATCTATAATTCCTTCCTAGACAAATTTCTTGTTAGGCAAAGTTTAAATCAATTATTCTTGTCGAGTTATATTTGTGCGTTCCACGTGTCGAATCACATCTTGTCGCATTATATTTTATAGTAGTCGTGTTCTCAAGGTTGAATTCTAATTTGTCCCATCCTAAGTTGTATTCTAAATTGTATTCTAAGTTGTCTTCTAAATTGTCTTCTAAATTGTCTTCTAAATTATCTTCTAAATTGTCTTCTAAATTGTCGCGCTAAATAAATTACCTCAATTTACATAAGTTTGTATAATATATACTTTACCAACCGCTATTCGAAGATATCTTCACCATTGATAATGGATTCGAAGATTGCCGGCCTCTAGCCAGGAGTACATGTTGACAAAGCTATCGCCCGAGGCCGACTATCTCGTAACCAGGGCCGAGCGGTCGCGCCGTCAGGGGCGGGGGACACGAAACAATCAAACAGCGAAGTGCTTGCAAATAGCTTTATGCGACACAGATATCTGAATACAAATAGACTACTAAGGAACGATGCACGCTTAGCGCATTATTTTTGAAATTATATGCATATAATTATTATTAAAAATAAAATTGTTACACGTTACAAATTATTCTCAAATACACGTTATATCTGTTCAAACTATACATGTCAATAACTGGCATAGCTACTCCGGTCCTGAAACAACCATTATATTTTTGAAACTGCAAAAAAGTTACCCAACTAAATTAAAGAACCGGTCGAAATTTTTATACATTATTTTGAACACCTTTAGTAAAGAGAAAAATTATTTGGAAGTAACACGAGAGGCGAGAGAGAGAGCTAAATGTCAGTAAGCGTTCACACTCGCCTTCGTTAACGCTACATTTCTTTGCAGTGGTGATTATATATATATATATATATATATATATATATACATATATATTACTGTGATAAGGGGTTGTTTAAGGGTATATTGTGTAGCAAGGATCGTGCAGTGACCATAAATTGCAATAGGAAGCAGAAAACTGCATTTATTTAGCAGAAAATTAAGTAATTTAAATATTATGTAAATAGTAAGCAATTAATACCCTGTATATAGAGCATAATTAGTTTTAAGCGACGCAAATAAACACATCTTACAATAATAGGACGCATATTTAGCATAGAAATAGACAATTCATACATTAGGTAAATAACAAGTATTTAACACCCGGTATATAGAGTTTTATTAATTTTAAGTAATGCAAGTAACAATATCTTTCAGTAAAAGTACGCGTATTTAGAGGAAAGGATAGTACAGTATTGCCCGAAATAAACAGTACTGAAACTAAGTTGGCGGTGTTTTTATGCGTGCGCTGTCACACTCAAGTTAGCTAGTATAGACCTGTCAAGTAAACCTCAAACAAGTAATTAGTAGGGCCTAATTGTTAAAAATGGTGTTAAGTACAGAGGAGAAAGTGTTTCTGGTAGAGCATTATTTTCGTTCATACGGAATCGGCCGACGTAATGGTGCAAGTTTGCTATACGTGTCTGATCAATTCACACAAAGGTTTAATAAACGTTCTCCAAGTAATGCTGTAATTTTGAAGGTTATTGAAAAGTTTAGAAATACAGGTAGTGTATTGTGCCAACGAAAAGGAAACTCGGGGCGTCCCAGGACAGTTAACAACAACAATAACCATGAACGTGTTTTTGAGCAAATCTTAGAAAATCCGAAAGTCAGCCAGGCAAGGACAGCGTTACAACTTGATTTAAAAAGAACTTCCTTTCAAAGAATCCTGAAGGAGCTGGGTACATTTTCGTATGTGATTCAGGTACATCAACAACTACATCCTCGGGATTATCGCAGTAGAGTGGAATATTGTGTCTGGTGTGCTGTTTCCGGACACGGAATCATTGGTCCGTACTTTATCGAAGAGAATGGTAGGCAAGTCACACTTAATCAACAGAGGTACAGACAAATTTTAACACGATTTATCCCTGATCTACGTCAATTCTGTCGTGCACGTAACTTGGCATTTCGAAACCAATTTTTCAGCAGGACGGGGCAACTTGCCATACTGCTGCCGCAATTCGTCAATTTCTTCAAGAACATTTTCTAAGCAAATTCATATCACGATTTACTGACTTCCCTTATCCTTCACATTCTCCAGACCTCACACCTCCAGACGCATACATTTGGGGCATGGCTAAAAATGCCGTTTTCAAACGGGCACCACAAACCATCGATGAATTAAAGGATGCCGTTAGAGTCTTCTTCGCAGCCCTGAGACAACCCTTATTCAATAACATGACCAGAAACTTAGAACATCGTTATGAAGTCTGTCTCGAACGAGGAGGTGCACATTTAGAACATATAATAAAGTGTCAATAATATGTATTTTTTAAATATACAAAACAATTACAATTTCAGTACTGTTTATTTCGGGCAATACTGTACATGTAATTAAACACGCCTTGAAAAGGCTTCTAATTAGTTATAATATAATACGGTGATAAAAGATAAAACTTAACGAAACCTTGTGTAAGTGCGTAGAAACAATCAACATTTTTGATAAGAAAATGCAGTTCAAAAACGCATAAAATAAACGAAAGTAAATTTGAAATTACGTCGTGTACTTATTTTTTAATAATATTGAAAACGCGATATTTACACAAAACAACGTATAATCTGATAACGAGGTATCTATAAGCAAATAACCATTTACCCGGAGAACCGAATATATTACAACAGAAAACCACTTCCTAGATGCAGGATTTACAAAGACCTTATTGGTTAAGATAGCGACAGACTTGTCGAAAATCCAACCCACATGCAAGTGGGATCAGCCTATATTTAACAGCGAACTAATGATAAGACAGTTTAGTTTTAACTCAAGAGGGGAAAGCTGCGCCACTCTGAATCAAAAAGTCACGCGTAATTTTAAATGTTTAATAAAATAGATAGTGACGAATAAGTGCTACAAATATGAAAATTTCTGTTGCCGTTTAACGTGAGTAGAATAAGATAATAATAGGGCTCCGAGTGAATGGATAATCCTAATTGGGTGATAATAATTCCGAATGTGGTATAATAATTCTGAACAGATGGATAAATCGGCGATAGATATAATAATTTAAATCCTAGTTGGTTGATAATAAATCCTAATGGATGGTATAATAATTTAAATGCATGGAAAATTCTAATTGATGGTATTACATCTCAAATGTGTGGATACATATAATAATTCTAATGTAGGGATACTTTAAATGGATTAATATAATATTTCAAATCAGCGTCAACGATTTTGGTACAATTTTGAGTTGCGAGATTCAATGCAAATAAAACAAAGAAGCAAGAAGCAATTTATGGAAACCAAGGGGTTCAACGCAACAGGTCAGATCTAATTAGTTTTAAGATATTTTTTCTATTTGAATACTGAATTTACGTAATTTATATAAAAGTGTAACGAAGTCTGCATAAACATTGCATACGTTAAAAGTACGTAATATTATAAAGGGATTTAGAACGTTCTAGGTTTCTTTGATAAAAAGGGTAGTTTTTGGTGACTTTAGATTGATTTCAAAGCATATAAATTTTGGGATAAATAAGACTTGTAATATTGATTGATTGAAGGGTGTATTTTAATAATTTTCAAAACTTGTACATAATATTTCTTTTCATTATATGAAATTAATTAACTTTGTTTAATAATTCAAACAGATGGGTAATCAGAAAGGGGTGGAGAAAACAAAATTGATCATCGTAACGTTGTGCACTCTGTGTAGAATAATAAAAGCTAACCGTGGCAGAATAGTAAAATTAGTGAAATTTAAATTTGATTTGGAAAACACAGAGAGGTGGAGTTAAGTAGAAAACGTCCATTGACACCGAGTACGGTGTTATCATATCAATTTTTATTGGACGATCCAACGTTGGGGCTCGATTGTTCCTGAAAATACATAGCTTTTTTATTGGCTGCCTAAGCCTGGGGTTCGAATTAAATCAAAATAAATTTGAGAATACGACCGTGAGATTTAGAATATAATTAAATTAAAGGAGTTTTTAATTGGAGAAAACTACGGAAACCGAAAATTAAAAGAAAATTTGTACATTAATTAAACTTAAACAGATTTATTTAGTATTTAAAAGTTTAGTAGTGGAGTTGTTATTTCTAGACATTTTCATATGCAGCATAAGGTTCAATTTTAGTTTAGGCAGGGCCCAGTAGAGTATGCACCACTTACGGTACATAATGTAACGGACAATTTTAGAAACATAGTTTGCAAAAACAACAACAGGCTAAGCGGATTTGTGTTTAAAAATAATAACAATAAGTTTTGACAGGCGTAAGGGTTCAAAAAATAGATTGTAACGTAGGGTTTCGGTCCAAGATTAATCAAACCGGTACCCACAGAGAAACTCTGTAAAATACCCGACTTAAATTCTGTATTTTGATAAATTATCAAAAACCTCGACTGTACTAACTAGAATGGATGCCGATCTACTCAGTGAGAAAGATGGTGTAAGTGTACGAGGAGGGTCCTGAAATATTATCGTGTGGAAATATCAGCCTTAATCAGGAATTATCTTAAATGCCACCTGATCTCGAAATACAGGAAATTTCTAGGCGAAGGCTCAGGAAGAAGCAAGAAGAGGAGACCAAGGTCGGAAATCAGGAAAGTGATTCTGACCAAAAATTCACACGAGGAAAATCGAGTAAATTACACCAAAACTCAACCTAAAAGATACGTTAACAATGAGAACACTAATTTACCTATTTAAAAACTGCTAGCTGAAAAGGTTTCCCAAAGCAAACGCAATTGCAATATATTTTATTACCTTATGGCTGGAACCATTATTCTTACATTAATTGTAAAAAACGCTGATATAAGACTATTATACAATTCGTTTTCATAATAAATATATATAAACATTTAAAAAAAATCCAAATATATCAAAAATTGCTTAACTTATTGGAAACGTTATCGGCGAAAAAATTACTTTTTAAGTTATTAAAACAACAAGAACGTACGGTGGGTACGTTTATAAATTGATACGGTACACATAATGTTAATTAATATGCGATTATTTTACGTGATGGTTGCAGAAAATTTATTATATATACCTAAAAACTCATGGGCTATAGATAGCTTTCGAAACAACTCGATTCATTTTAACTAGATCTTTTGCAATTTCTAGAAATTCGCTAAATTGTTTAATGTTCTTTATTAACATGACCTTTTCTAAATTTCGATGGTAATAATGAAGCGCTCAAAGAAATATCATTTTTGCATACACGACGAGATTGTGTTCGACGCAATTCAGACAAGTGAATTAAGACTGCAAATTGAAATTACTTATGTCGTTTCCATCTGTCTAGCAAATGTAAAGTTATCTTACTGAAACATTAACTTAAATCAGAAGAAGTGGTTTTTCCATTTTCTACATCAGCATAATTTAGCGTTTGAAACTTTTTTGTTCCAACACGATGAAGTAATAGGCGTCATTATTATACTTTGTTAATCAAAACAAAAGGATTATAAAGCTGTAACAATTTAGAGTATAAAGTGTTCATATCATTTTTAACCTTACAACCGCTATAACGAATACAACAACTTTTGTGTATGAACAATCTAAAATATAAAAGTAATCCTTCCTTAAATCGAGAACGCGAGCAACCTAAAAAATTGTATCTCTTGAGAGAAATAACTCTAACTTTATTAGTTGGAATTTCCAATACAGATACTATTAAAATAAAATATTACTCTAAACATTCAAAAGGAATGTTACAAGAAGCTAGAGAAACAGGGATTGTTATATAAAGTTAGAATTGCTCTCAATCTCTGTGGAAATATAAAACCTAAACTACAAATCGTGCCTTGCAATTGATTCTAAAACAATTATTTAATAGTAAACGTGGAGCTAGGGTTTTTCCGGGTTTTGCAATATCGAGTAGGATACACGTAGACCGATTTACTCAAGATATTAAACAAGCGCGATCAAATAGAAAAGTAGACGAAATAGAGAATGTAATTTGCCACTTGGTAATAAATTTTACTTGAAATAGAAACAATCGAATGATGCGTAAATACGGCATCTGCTGAAAATTCACTTCAAGACAAGAATGAATTTATATTAAAATTGCAATCTTCGGATATGCAATTATTTATTCGACGATTCGAGTAGCTTAATTATCATACGAACAAGAAAATAATTAATGTTTCTCTGACAGGCACATGAAATACTTTATGCTTGCTTTTACAAATGTTTTATACATAACTTCTCGCCGATCTGAATAATTCTGGTTATCAATGTAGACCGTTCTAAACCTGACCTACAGCTTGAAGAAGTTCTGCAATACTGGAACGGATACAATGACTTGCGGGTTTCAGTAAGGTTATGATCGGACCTATAGGTTTAACCAAATTATAGGAGTCTTTAGCTGGAAAGCAGACTAAGATAAGACAGGTCTCCGAAAAAGGGTAGCAGCTCTTTTGGTACTTAGGCCATAGGGGTCAGTAAGGTATTCTAAAATACACTACTGCGATGCGGATGACTACGGGAAACCACGTAATCAGTGTACCAAAATTGCTATTTGAAATGATGGCATTCTCTGAGGTAAAAGTTTTCGGAGTTACATCCATTCGGATCCCTGAAAGGGAACTACCTTGGATGATGTAGATAGCAAATTTAGAAGAAGAACCGGGTATATTTTTCTAGTCGGAGCGTGGAACGTTAGCGACATAAAGCAAGTAGGTAAGCTAGAAAATTGAAAGTTGAAATGTATAGGTTGGCATTGTACATAGTTGAGATTAGCGAAATTCGGAGGCCAGATGCGCATATTTTTGGAGTTGAAACTTTGGGGTAATTCATACAATATCAAAGAAATGCAATTTGTATGTAGGAATGGGTGTACGAAAAAAGTAGGTTATTGTGAAAAAAACTACTTGCAAAAAAACAAAAGGGTACCATGGTTAGATTAGAATTAAAATGGTAAATTCGGTACCCATACAAGTTTACATACCCATTTCTAGTTACAGTGATGAATAGGTAGAAGCAATCTAGAAAGAAATCAGACACATACTAATATTTGTAGAAGGTTATGATAATTTAATAATTACATGCGATTTAGTGCAGCGGTGAGTAGGGTAGGGAAGGAGTGGTAGTAGGTTTATTTGGTTTAGGAGCGATAAACGGTAGGAGAAATAGACTGGGAGAATTATACTACAAAAACAATTTACCCATCTCAATACAATATTTCGACAACATGCTAGAAGACGATATACGTGGTGGATGCCAGGAGACATAAAAAGATATCAAATTAATTCCGTTCCTCTTCAACAACGTTTTAGGAATTAAGTAAGAGACTGCAGAAGCTACCCAGAATCAAACATAGACACTGACTACAACATAGTAATTAAGAAAACCCCACCTAAATTTTAATATTGGAAAAAGAACGGAAAAAGCACTTTAACTTTGAAAACTAAAAGATTAAAATATCCACAAAAGATTTGAGAAAAATCAAAGTAAGTACTGATAGACATCGGGAAAATTTCTGATACTAAGAAAGTGGAATCAGAAAGAATAACATTAAACCCAGCTTAGACATGGCGGCCAGAGATATTCTGGGCTATACACAAAAAGAAAATAAGGAACCATGGGTGACAATGGATAGTCTGAATTTAACAGGAGAATGACGAAAATACTAAAACATACCAGACTAAGCAGGAACCCAGAGATACAAACTCATAACGTGGGAAATTTTTCACAAATGCAGGAAAACTAAAAAACAATGGATGCTTTAAAAGTACAAACAGAGTATGATAATTTAATAATTACAGGAGATTTTAGTACAGTCGTGGGTGAGATAGGGAAAGAGTGGTAGTAGGTTTATTTAGTTTAGGAACGAGAAACGACAGAAGAAATAGTCTGGTAGAATTATGACACAAAAACAATTTAATTTTCACAAATACATTATTTCAATATTATTCAGAAAAATAACGTTGCAAGTGCCAAATAAGGAAAAATCAAAAGAAAGCAAATTTTAAAATTAAAAATAAATTTTAAAAGCCCAAAAAATTTTATTTGGTAAATTTAAAACCTAAACCCACCCCCCCTTTTTATAAATTTTCAAACGGGATTACACATTTTAAAAATTTTTTTTTAACCGGGAAAAATTTTTAAAAACCCCGGAGATCCCCCTTTTTTTAATTTCCTAAAAATTAAATTTACTTTAAAATTTTTTTGGGAAAATTTCCAAATTGAAAAAAAATTTTAGAAGGAAAATTTAAAATTTTTAAAACACTTTTTAAAAAAAGTACGAAAAAAACATTTTAATTTGGGGTTTTTTTTAACCCAAAACAAAATTAAAAAAAACCCTTTGTTTGGGCCCAAAAATTTTTTTTTTTAAAAAAATTTTTGGCCAAACCTAAAAAATTAAATTTCCCCAAAAAATTTAATTTACCAAAAATTGATGAAACCCCAATTTTTAAAATTTTTCCCTTAAGAAAGAATTAAAAAACCCAAAACAACCTTTAAAAAAGGGTTTAGGAAATTTAAAAATTAAAACAGGGTTTTGGGCAAATTTCTTTCCCTTAACCAAAAAAACCCAAAAAAAAGGGAAAAATTGGGAATCAGAAAAAAAATTTTAACCCACGGAAATTTAAAGGTTTGGGACCATAACCCAAAAATTTTTAAACAAATTTGGGAAATTTTAACAATTTTTTCAAAAACCGTTTTAAAAAATTTCAAACCCAAAATCCTTTTGAAAGGGAAACAAAATTTTACCAAATGTTTTAAAAACCGGAAAACCCTTAAAAATTTAACGGTTTAAAAACACTTTAAAATTTTTAAAAAAACACTTTTAAAACCCAATTTTAAATTTAAAATTTAAAAAAATTTCCCAACCCAAATTTAAAAAACATTTTTTTTTTAAAAAAAAAAAAGGGAAAGCCTTAAACTTTTGGAAATTTTTCCCGGGCCCCAAAAAAGTCCAAAACCCAAAAAAATTTTAAACCGGGATATTAAATATTTTCCCGTTAAAAAAATTTCAACACCCAATTTAAACATTTTAAAAGGGAATATTAAAAATTTAAAATTTAAAAATTTTAAAAGAATTTAAAAAATTTAATTTTTTTTCCTTTAAATTTTAAAAAAAGATAATCTTTTATTAACCGGGAAAACCCTAAAAAGAATCCAAAAGGCAAATTTTAAAAAACCCAGTAAAAGTTTTAAATTTGAAATTTGGGAAAATTACACAAATTTTTCAACCCAAAATTCCAATTTTAATGAAACCAAAAAATTTAAAAAAAAATTTTTTTTAAAACCAAAAAGAATAAAAAAAACATTAGGATTTGAAAATTAAAAAAAATGTTTAATTTTAAACTTTTACAAAAATTTAATAACTTTCCAAAATTTTGTTTAACAATTTTAATTTAAACCCTTTTAAATTTCCCAAAACCATTTAAATTTTAACCCGCACAAACCCTTTTTCCCCAAACACTTTTTTACTCCCAACCGCCCAAAAATTTATAAACCCCAAACCCAAACCCAATCCAAATGGGAAAATTTTTAAATTTTTAAACCCGGAAATTTAAAACTTAAAAACAAATTTTTAAAAAACTTTTAAAAAAATTTTAACTCCAATTAAAAAATTTTTTTTCAAACCTTTTGGAAACAAACACAACCCAACCCAAACTTTTTGGAAATCCCAATAAAGAATTGTTTTTACCCAAACCCAATTAAATTTGGCAAAGGAAAACCCACGGTTAGAAAACCCTTTGAAAAATTAAGCCCAAATTAATTTCCTAAAAATTTTTTTTTAAAAAATTTCAAAAAAATTTTTTTATGTTATGGCAAAATAAATTTTTCAATTTGGGTAAAGCATTAAAAAGCAAAATTTAAATAGAAATTGAATCCCAGTTTAGCCCTTTGCAAAAATTTTTTTTAAAAATAATTTTTAAAATTTTATGTAAAATTTCATTCTTTCAAAAATTTTGGCCATTGGTCTTTTCATGGTCAGGATTGGGGGGGTTTTTATTCTGGAAATTTATGGTATGTTAAAAGGGAAAGGAAATTAAAAATTTTTTTTTAAAAGGGGAAAATTTAGTTAAAACTTCTTTGTTTAAAAAAGGTTTCTTCAAAACCAAATTCCAAACCGGTTTTTCACCGGGAAAAAGGCCCCCGCGGCCCCGGCCCAATTTAATTTTCCTTTTTTAACCTGGCCACATTTTTTAATAAAATCATTAAAAGCAATTAGTTTAATGGGTTTTAATTGAGAAACTCATTAAAAAGCAATTAGTCATATGGTCAATGGCATGTGGTCAAATATGGTCAAATGTGGTCAATATGGTCATGTGGCATGTGGCATATGGTCATAATGCTCATGTTCCATATGGTCATATCATGTTGTTCAGTTGGTCAATGTGTTCATAATGGTCATGGTCAAGTGGTCATATGGTCAATTGGTCATGGGTCATGTGGTCATATGGTCATGTGGTCATGTGGTCATATGGTCATATGGTCATGTGTCATATGGTCATATGGTCATGTGGTCATGTGGTCATTGGTCATTGGTCATGTGGTCATGTGGTCATTGGTCATATGGTCATGTGGTTATGTGAGCAGGGAGATTAAATTTGGTATATAAGGAAGTAGTTTTGGGTTGAGCTTAGTTATAGTAAGACATTTTTCGAAAGATGTCGCATTCAAGCAATCAGTGGTGCTCCAAACAATCTATTACAAAAGCAGCAGAGGATATCCTGGATGGCTCGAGTTTCTACGCTGCTAGTAAAAATATAATATACCTAGAACAACGTTATGCAGATATGTTAAAAGGTTGCAGAACGTGAAGAAATTACATAATTCCAACGATGCATCCAGAGATGTTATACCAGAAGTTAAAATACCTATACAGAATTATGATAACTTTGCTATTGCTAATGAAAAGAGGATGGTAAACATGGTCCTTGTTCCCATCTAACATACGAGCTATATTCGTGGGACCATCGAGTTGTGGAAGACCAACGCTTTAATATCTCTGATCTTGCACGAGAACGGTCTTAGATTTCAAAATGTCTATGTATTTTCGAAGAGTTTGTATCAACCGAAATACGAATTGTTAAGAAACGTTTTTACACCATTAAAAGAAGAAATTGGTTACCATGAGTTTGAAAATTCGATGATTTGATCGAACCCGAGATACCAAAGAAGATTCAATTATGGTTTTCGATGATATACCTGCAAACGAGCAAAGTAAAATCACTCAGTTTTTCTCGTTCGGTCGACATAAAGCAATAGATTCGTTCTATCTATGTCAAACTTACGCTAGTGCCTTAAAACATAGACTCAGAGATAACGCCAATGTAATCGCATTATGGAAACAGGATGAAACCAATCTGACATATCTTTTCGGATCATATAAGTGGTGACATGAATATCCGAAATTTAAAGAAATGTGTTTACAGTGTTGGGTGACTCAAAAATAATTTTATAACTGTTGTTAAAGATTTTGATTTGGATAATGGTCGATATAGGAAGAATTTCGACGAGTATATAAATATTTGAATTATTCAAAAAGTTAGTTCCATCCAAAGTTTCATTATGATGGACGTTAACAATTTTATTGAATAAACGCAGTTTCATCTTATGCAGGATGCTGTACGAAAAAGTTTAGTACAAAAAGGAGATGTACATCTCAGCAAAAATTCAAAGAAGTCACAAACAATTGATTGATCCACTGCAATAACCGCTTCCCAGTTGCAATCGATCACCGAAAAATCCAACCTACAACAAAGGTTAAAGTCGAAAACATGGACGTATATAAAGAAAATTAAGCAACCGTTCCAGAAGAACCGTTCCATCTTTACTATGGGATGTGTTAGCTAGAGACGAACGAAAATATATACAAGTCGGTTATGGAGTAAAGTATAACCGTCAATTGATACGCATAGTTTAGGAAAAGTATGTAGGAAATTGATTTAGAAAACAGTGACACAACCTAAAATAATAACGTTTATCTAGAGACTAGAGGTCTAACAAGAGTTATAATTATTTTTAAAGTCTTAGCATTTTTCTTAAGAAATGTAATGATTTTGTTCATAGAATACATTCCATACCGGTTGCTTCGTGCACACAAATCGGGTGCAATCGGTACATATCCGAATAGGAGTAGCTCATATAAAAGGACTGTTCGCGTAGAAGTTATTATTTGTTGATTGTACGGTTTAAAGAGACAATATAAAAATATGTATAAAAACTTGGAGAGGTTATTCGAAGATTTCGCAATGCTCTACGAGAAAAAGCAGAATGTGGGCAACGCTTTTCGATAGAAGGAGAAAATGTCTTATGTGTCAGTCATACGAGGAAGCAATACAGCACTGTCTGCAGTGTTATCAATGCCGAGGATCTGGATGATTTTATGGAAATAATCGAGGAGATGGGGTTTATAAAACTGTTGGCAGATATTCAAATGGAATATATACTAAATTGTAAGTTTTAAAATAAAATTTAACCACCACAACTGTTATCATAAGAAATGAATTTGTGAATTTAGAAATTATTTTGTATATATTAGCTTGTTTATGTTTTAAAATATAAAGCATACATTGGTATTGTTTAATTTTTCAAATGTCCACGTAACTGAAATGGTATCTAATAATTATGAAAAGAATTATAACAAAGATGTGTATTATTTTTTAAAAGGGTGTTATAAACGTTTTACAAAATTATTAATCAGAATTGTTTTATTTAAAACTATAACATAATTTTATTGACATCTATTAATATCTGTAGTTGAAATACAACAATTTAGAAACTATAAGAAAACAAAAGTGTATTAATAGTGTTACAAAATTTTCAGTCTTGGGTTAAAATTTAAACATCGCTCGTAAATGCGTGGGAATGGAAACCTGTTGTATTCTTCCATATACTCAACTTGTTTACAAATACTGTTTTCAAACAATCTTGTAGGTTCTTATAAATTCATAATATGTCCAATATCACTATTACTGTATTTGTTTTAATTACATCATGTGCGAGATTCTGTGGAACATCATTCTATTATATCTTTCCCATTGCAACATCTAACAGAAACAGATCTATATTAGAGTATTTTCCGTTAGTTCTTTAAAGTATTAGCATGTTGAGAACGATCTGAGATATAAAAGTGCTCTAAAGTTCCTTTGGTAAATATCATATAATTCCCATCAAATGTCAACATCTTCACTAAAAATTTTATTTAAATAAAACGCAAGTTTCGAATTTGCATATCTGATTTTGCATGCAACTTCCATAGTGGTATAATGTGGGAAGATTTGATATAAACTTCCTAAATACGTTGAGGGAAAATAAGTATAAATTTGTCCTTAATTTTAACCCAATTTAAATCAAATTATAGAATGTGTATTCCGTATATTAACTAGAATTGTGGAAAGTGCTTTTATTAAATTAATAGTCAGACGTCATCAACAAACAATGCAAGGCTAATGATCATACATTTCTAAATTTATTTAGAATATACGTCTTATGTTGAACTACATTTAAAATAGATTATCGAACCACTTTCTAGGTCACCGAAGAATTAATATATGTATTATACCTTTTGGTTTAATCATTTGTATGTGGATTCACTAATTGAAAATTTTAACAATTCTAGCCACTAATAAATATTTTTGAGTTTAACTCTATTATCGAGCTAAATCTAAATAAAATGCAAAGGTGTTTTGTTGATAGGTTTTTGAATATTAATACAATATATACAGGTCTTTGTTGGAACTAATTTTAAAAGACGTGATAATTAATTTCAATTCCCCAGGAAAATTTATACTAATTTATGGTTACACCAGGGGTTTATCTCAAAAGACAGAGCGATACGGTTTAGAAATAGATTAAAGATGAATTATATACGGTGATTGCAAAAGGTTATTCTGCAAATCAGTAAGGGGTCATTCGATTTGAAAAAATTCGAGGGATTTGAGAACCTGAGGAAAAACACAATAATAATTGAAATCTTACACGATGGTATATTAAAAATACTGCTAAGAGTAATTTTGTTTAATAATTCTAAAATGGCGTTGGTGGTTAAATACATACAGGTAAAACCCACTATAAAACAATTATAGACCCACTTTTCCAGTCAAGACTTGCATATAACGCCAACTAATATAATAAGGAGCTGCCACGCTCGACCATCGGCATAAAAGGCGAGAGCCATGTTCCAGTGCATTAGTCGTCAAAGTATCGTCGAGTTTGATTAAAATTATAAATTAAAGATGGATTTTTCTTGTGTTAACGTTACAAGTGATGTGCGAGTACCCAATTAAATATCAACCAACTAGTTGGTAAGTCAACCCATAGGTTAGGCGAATTTCTCCAAATTATCCCCACCATATATTAGAAGTTGGTTTTGATTTATATGGTGGTCTTCAACCTGCCATCCAAGTTATTTGCTGTAGTGGTATGTGTGCTGATTCTACGATAACATTCTCTTACTTCGATTGGAAGAAATTGTGTACTTTTCAAGTGGAATTTCAAATTCCCAATTTGCTCGACTCAAAACAATCGATTAAATGGTCTGACTACTGGAAACGATGTTGTTGACATACAATTGATCAAGATTTCAAATTGCGGCTGAGCACAGCCTTTAATAGAAGTATATGGTTGTTGAACAATTTTGAAAAGAGAATTTATATAATATGGAGATTACGAAAGATGGGAATGTTATTGTGCTACCTGCGTACGAGTGCATCAAGCTATTAAATTTATGGAGAATTGATCTGTTATAAATGAGCGAGTTAAGGTGTAGAAACTTTCCAGAATTTTACGAAAAATTTGTTGGTGATATAAAAAGTATGTGGAAATACGACGGAGGAAGAAGGGTTCAAACGTTATTAGAGGGAGAGGCAGTGCCAGTATTTCTCTGTCAAATGATTGCAGCAATTTAAATTACTTGACAGTGTTGGAACTTATTAAATGTTTCCCCATTCAGTACTTAAAAGATGCAACTGCAAGGCAATCGGTTGCGCAAATGTTTAGAGATTTGGATATCTCAGATTCGCCAGACTCTGGTTACCACAGCGGTTTATAGATGTTATCAATACATGTATGTATTCTATTAAAAACATATTTCTTGATAAAGTTTGTTTTTACATATTTGTATCGTCAACATTACCATAAATTATTAATAGACGTATTAAACTATCCTGTTTTTATTTTTAAGTTTAAAGTGGTGTACCCCGCAAATAATAAACACAATTTACCGCATGTTAACAAAAAGTTGTGGGGAAATTTAAAGACGAGTTCAACGGTGACTTGGTGTTAGAATTTGTAGGTAGTAAGGCTAAGTCCTACTGTATTGTGCGCGAGAAGGACACGATTAAAAAAGATTAAAGGGATCTCACGAAGTGTAGTTAAGTAAAACCGCGGGTGCTACAACCTATAACGAGCATATATCCCCAAAAGGGGTGGGCATCCAGCTACGCAACAGTGCGTGGGAGAATAAGGATTCTCTCCAATAAGAAATTAAAATCATTGGTAATGGTAGAAATGTTAAACCTATAAAGGCGATTATTAATTGTGGTTTAGTGACCGCGTTTGTGCACTTTTCGAGTGTCTTCGGCAATCTTCGATTGTTTCCAAAAAAAATATTCAAGCCTGCCATTTAATGTCGTGGTGTAACATCGTCCACGGTTGCTTTATACATCCGTCGGCAGCAAAGTACTTAAACTCTGGGTCTTGCAGTATCGCTTTTACAAGAATAGCTTACAGCAACACAAGGAAAACAGCACGGTATGTCATTAACAGTAAACGTTCAACTCCAACAGTTGTTAAAGGGTTTTGTACGAAACAACCAACATCTGTGTAAAGCGTGCGAGATGGAGGTGTTAAAGTCTGCATACCCTAGTCCTAATAGTACAGCAAGCTACACATGGGGCATAAATAAATAAGGTAGTTACTATATTTGAATATATTTTATTGTGTTTTGTACAAACAATTAAGGTAGGTCAGTAAACACTATTAAATTGTTGTTAATTGACTTGCATTTAACGTACTTTCCTATTAGCATCGAGCATATCTATTGTATTTCTCAAATCATATACCCGCTAATTAATAAAAAAGAAAGGCTACTTTCATTTTACGTAACATAATTGTAAAGCAATTAGTTTGTCCTCTATACTACTTTCACTATACGTCACATAATTGTAAAGCGATTAGTTTGTTCTTGTCTATGTATTTTCCAACAATTTAGCATTGTACATGTAATTATGTTAAAACCAGAAAAAATTTTAAGTCATGGGTTTTTGCGACATTCTGAGAGAAGCACATTACTGTTTGAAAAAATGATTTTAAATACTAAGCACTTATGGCTTATAAAGGACTCGTTTCTAAAATCCTTGCGGTTTTAGATTTCTAGGGAAATAGTTGGTTAAAGCATATGTCATAGACGAGCAAAACAATTTAAAGTGGTTTGGGAGCTTTAAAGTATAACTTTGTAAGGATGGTCCGATTTCAAATCTGTTTGCAGATTCAAATTCTGTGTAAAATTTTAGACTAACAAGATGTATCGCATGACTAAGAAAATTTATAAGAACGCTCAAAAGTCGCTACAGGTAAGAAATCTTAAAATTGGGGTAGCTCCCTTGGGGGTGATGATATCTGAAAAATTCTTAGAGATTCGGGTAGCTGAGAAAATTCTAATATTGATTGATACCAAACAAGATAGGTTTATCTCGTGGATGGAAATGTGGAGAAAGATTTATCTCGCAGAGGGTATATGTGTAACTTTGCAGGGCGTGGTCCGATTTCAAGTCTGTTTGCAGATTCGGGATGTGCATAAAATTCTAAGCTAATTTAATGTATCGCATGACTAAAAAAGTTTATAAGAACGGTCAAAAGTCGCTACAGGTAAGAAATCTTAAAATTGGGGTAGCTCCCTTGGGGGTGATGATAGCTGAAAAATTCCTAGAGATTCGGGTAGCTGAGAAAAATCTAGTGTTAATTGATACCAAACAAGATAGGTTTATCTCGAAAGATGCATTGGCTAGACGAAGAAAACTATTTGGTTCAGATGAAAGATAAAAAAATGGTTAGTCGAAGAAAACTTTTTGGTTTAGATGTGAGAGGAAATGAGGATGCTCATTTATCTCGAAAGATAAAAAATTAAGATATATTTATCTCGAAAGATGAAAATGGTTAGTCGAAGAAAACTTTTTGGTCCAGATGTGTGTGGAAATGTGGATGCTGGTGGAAATGTGGCGGCAGGATCCTTGATTTTACTCTACTGACAACGGTTTAAGAATCAAGTAGAAAACTGTAGACCCTACTCTGAAGCAGATATACATTATCCACGTGATAGTAATTATGGAACCCGCGCTTAAATAACAAGTTGTAGGGAACGGCTAAAGTGTAAGCAGAAACCCTAAAAGCCGCTGGACAAGCGGTATCAGCACATTTGCTCCTACTGGTCAGCTACATGTATGAAATAGGTGAAATACTCAAAGATTTCAAACGTAGCACCATAGTCATTACACCAAAAAAGATAGGTTCGGAGAGATCTGAAAATTTTCGAATAATACGTTTAAAGGCACGCGTGTCAAAAATATTAACTAGAATGGATGGAAAAGCGGACTGAAGAAGTAGTAGGTGAAAATTGATTTGGGCCTAGGAGAAACAGAGGAACAGGAAAGTCCATTTTAGCTTTATGGGTGATAATTGAGAAACAACAAAAGTACTTAGCCTCCCCGCCCGATGGCGAAATTATCGCAAGAGAAATTTACTATCGTGTAGTACATTCTTGTAGACGGCTACTGTCAAAATTTCATCCAAATCGGACTCGTAATTTTGTTTTGATCGCGTGTGGAAGCGAGCGTGTCCGTAATTTTATAAAAATGGAAAAGAGAGCAATATCGGTCGGTAATTCGATTCTTGTTTTTGGAAAGAAAATCGCGCGGCCAAATCAAGGAGCGCTTGAATACTGTGTATGGTGACTGTTCTCCTTCGATGGCGACCGGCAAAAATTGATTTAACGAGTTTCAACGTAGTCGCACGTCGTTTTTTATGAGCCACGCTCAGGTGTCCCGAAAACGGCTACCACGGATGTAAAATATTAACTCAATATAACAACAAAATCGAATTATAAAAAAAAACTACACCACGATACGCACACGTACCAAATTACAACTGAATTTATTCAGTATACCCTTCTCCCTACATGTGACTTTCCAATACTCCACTTGAAGGTACTACATTGGCCAGGAAGCGAATTTTTTTTTACCCGGAACATTTGGAATTTTGTCGAACCCTCGCTGTTCCAAACAAGGTAGGGATTTTTAACGTGCGCAACAACACTCGCACACGACACCTACATTTTATCTCTCATTCGAACGAGGGTGTATTTTTGTGAAAAATTCTCGCCTAACATTTTTCAAGCGGACTGTGTTGGGATTCGAACCCGGGACCTTGGACGTAGTAGTCACACACATACCAACTACACCACGAAGCCGCAGCGTATTGGCAGACCGCCGATTGAAGGTGCGCAAGATAGCTGAGACAGTAGACATCTCAAAAGACCGCGTGGGTCAAATCTTGCACAAAATTTTGGGCATAAGAAAGTTGTCGACGCGATGGGTGCCCTGTTTGCTCACTCCGTACAATAAGCGCAACCGCCCTCGCCATGGCCAAATTGGTCAAATTGGGTTACGAACTGCTACTGCTTCACAGTATTTTCAAGATTTAGGCTCGTCCGGCTTCCTTTTGTTCCCAAACTTGAGATAGTCACTCTCCGGGCAGAAATCTAAGTCGAATGAAGAGTTTGTTGCTGCCACGGAGGCATAGTTTGAGACCTCAAGAAAACGTGTTTTTTTTTTCAGACGGGTTAAAGAAGTTGGATCATCGCTGGGTCAAGTATATCGAGCTAAAAGGAGACTGTGTTGAGAAATAAATCGCCACTTTTCCAAAATTTTCATTTTTGTTTTGTAGGCTAATTACTTATCGGACCACCCTCTATATATATATATATATATATATATATATATATATGTATATATTATAAGTAGTTTTTTACACAAGGTAAGTTGATAAATACTAACGTATTGCAATTAATAAGATGAAATAATAACCTAGACTTTTTAAGTAAAGCCCAAATGATCATTTCAAATCGAGCTAGTGATTGAAAGAAGGAAAATATAAGGCCTTGGACAGGATTTGAACCTGCATTTCAGTATTGCCGGAACTGTGCGTTAACCAATTACGCTACCGAGGCCGATGGCTATAATTGGAAAATTTACAAATCCAAATCGTGTACAGTATATATTATATTATATATTATATATATATATATATATATATATATATTGCTGTGTTACCCTGTATAAAATCGAGCCTCACGAATTGGGCGCCAAATTATGCTGTGAAACCTCCTCATTCATGTGAACTACGCTTTTCGCCTCGGCTGCTCACCTAATTTTATAAACCTCCTCATTCATAAAAATTAAACAACACATTCCTACCACAAACATCAACGTTAACTCTATTTACATCAATATTCAGAATACATTAAATTTTCAAATTAAATTTCAGCATAAATTTTTAATATCGGAAAATTTCAAAATTAAATTTATTCTCATTTTAATGTGCATCCAGAATTAAAGTCCTTGTTGGATGCCTACTAATTAATATAACAATATAAGCAGACCGGAGTCTGAGTATAAAGGGAGCATCTACCACCCCTTTACGTTAATTAACCAGGTTCGTCTAATTGAGCTCAAAGACATACCCAAATTTTCATCATATTCCCGAACATCAAAACAAAATACCCTTTTACTTAAACAAGCAAATTTCATCTTAAAATTAAACTTTTATGGTTAGAACAATTTCACTAATGTCCATTTAAAGTAAATCAATTATAAAGTCATTCAATACACACAAAAATGTCAAACAAAATAGTATAATTTACCTGAAGGTTACTGTCCTCGTAGCTTCAAAGTATCGTTTCTTTTGTTAATCACACCATTCAACAGGACTATATTTACGGCTTCTGATTCTCTACGCTTTTAAAATTTTCTCCATCACCATCCATTCAAAGTCGTTTCTGGGCTTTTCCGGAACTCATCTGTGTTTATCTGACCCTTGTTTCATGGATCCAGACACGTATTTGAACCATTTAATTATTAACACCCCCAAAAATAGCAAAGAAATTCATGCTTCTGAGCTTCTGTCACCAATATACACCAAAACTGCCTACTTTTGTGTATACATTCGTCGTTGTAAATTTTGCTAATTGGTACAGTGAAACTAAATTTTATTACCTTGTATCTAAGTGCACTGAAGTACATTCATGTTTAGCACGTAAATAACAAGCTATGTTGAATCACTAAAATATACTAGCAAACTTTAAATTATTTAATCAAACTAAACTGCACGGTTTACCATCTTTAATCAAGTCGCGTATGTACGAGCTTTTAACGCATCGAATCGTCAAAAGTCTAAGAGGCTTCGTTTATATTCATCTCGGTATATATAGCAAAAAGCCTGTCTGTCGGTCGAGTCTCTAAAACGGGTAATTCTAAAGAATTTCTCATGCCATGTGCCCAGTCTGCCGCTCGCACGTCGATTTTTACGAATTTTCACTCGCCCCATTTAAATCTCAGAAAATTTCCACAGCACGCAAACCTGTCCGAGAAAAACTAATTAATTTTGTACCGAAATTGTTGTTTCTACCTCTGATATTTGCATTCTATTTTCAACCAATTGTGACCCTCGTGACGTTGTTTAAATCACGCCTTTTACTATATGTGTCTTAGCTTGACGCATTTTCTCTTTCCTTTTCTAACCTGTTCGTATTGGTGCAACTTGACACTCTTCATTATCGATTATTTCAGTCCACGCGGACTGTTATCTGGGTTTAATAAACCCGTATCGCACATTCTCGTGAATACTAAGCCCCGGTTTCTCCAAGATTCTTTGTAACTATTATGCGACGTTTTCCCAAGATTCTTTGAAACATTAATTATCTGCAAAATTTACGCCGAATGTGTTATTTAAACTACGCAGGTGTTCACAATATAATATTAATTCTCAGAGCTTTATTCCGTGGTATTTTAATCTTGGGTTTTTACAAGTTTCTATAGGTATTATATGTTATTAACGGTTTAATTAACTCCAATTAAAATTGATTTCTATCCTTTTCATTTTTAGCGAATACAACTTAAATATTAATTATTATATGTACACTTTGTTTTACTACCGGTTACTTAAATAGAGTT
The DNA here is from genome assembly GCA_036346225.1 of Platerodrilus igneus. NCBI lineage: Eukaryota > Metazoa > Arthropoda > Insecta > Coleoptera > Lycidae > Platerodrilus > Platerodrilus igneus. The sequence goes on along the minus strand of JARFIW010000165.1, from coordinate 7,400,539 downwards.
AATTAAGATAAATTTTGCACGTAATTTCTCTTTGTTTAGGAATAATTACATTACACGCAGAGCTTTTCAATACTGCTTCTTTTGATATAAAGCGTCTTATAAATAATTTAAATTTCTTATTTTTACTGAAACAACCGAGTTTATTTATGTTTTATGGTTTTAATAAAGCGTATTATTTACTGAAATTCCTTATACACGGTGATTAAAATTATTTGATGTGATTATTTAATTTTCTACCCTGGTCTAAATATGAGTAATATATATATATATATATATATATATATATATATATATATTATATTATATATTATAGCCATCGGTCTCGGTAGCGTAATTGGTTAACGCACAGTTCCGGCAAAACTGAGATGCAGGTTCAAATCCTGTCCAAGGCCTTATATTTTCCTTCTTTCAATTACTACCTCGATTTGAAATGATCATTTGGGCTTTACTTAAAAAGTCTAGGTTATTATTTCATCTTATTAATTGCAATACGTTAGTATTTATCAACTTACCTTGTGTAAAAAACTACTTATAATATTTATATATTAATACTTGGCTTATAGCCGTGATTTTGAGCGTTGCTTCCTGTCTATATCTGACATAAGTCAAAAACTTGACAATTTCAGATATGATTGACAAAAATGCTAAACGTAATCGAAAGTTAGGTTTATATATGGTACTGTACACGATTTGGATTTGTAAATTTTCCAATTATAGCCATCGGCCTCGGTAGCGTAATTGGTTAACGCACAGTTCCGGCAAAACTGAGATGCAGGTTGAAATCCTGTACAAGGCCTTATATTTTCCTTCTTTCAATTACTAGCTCGATTTGAAATGATCATTTGGGCTTTACTTAAAAAGTCTAGGTTATTATGTCATCTTATTAATTGCAATATATATATATATATATATATATATATATATATATAAAATATGATCTGAAAAATTGACAAATTAAATTAAACAGCCTATAGTTTATATATATATATATATATATATATATATATATATATATATATATATTTATAAAACTGATTACGGTTACTGAGGACTGAAGTATAAAAATTAAAAATTAAAAAACTTGGATTGTATGCTAACGTGTCGTGAAATTTATTCACATTATCACAGCTATAAAAAGAACAACTAAGTATAAATTAAAATTTGTTAAAAATACGTACCTTAATACTTAAATAATTAAAAATAAATGACTAGACCTACACGTTACAATTTAATTAAAAGGTGTGTTATTGGTATCAACATAAAGATATAAGCGACCGGTTGAGTTAGTATGAATTGTTGTTAGTGTAGAAAGGATATATAATATAAAATTTTCTAAATGTTAGTTAGCAGAGAATACACTTATGGTTATAGTTAGTATTATAAAGTTAATGGTAGGTTGGTTATGCTAAGTTAAAAATATTAATATATATTGCAGACAGATTTTGGGTATCCGTTTTTTGATTAATTGAATTTTTTTCTTTATATATAAAAAACATTTCTTTAAACAAACGACGTGTAAGATCTTCTTCTACGGCTAAAACAGAGATATTTTCGTAGTCAAATTCATGTTTTTTTTATTTATAATGTGCGACTAAAGCTATTGTGTCTTTATTATTGCGAGATGAATTTTTGCAGTCGGATTTGTGGCCTCTGTTTTTATAAAAATAAATATGCAGGACATGATATTATTTAATATCAATTTATATATATATATATATATATATATATATATATATTATTGTGATAAAGGACATTATGTTTTTTGCGTTTTACTTCGTGATTCGGCAGGTTAAAATATAAATAAAAATTTTGAAACGTTTTTCAAATCGTTAATGTAGAAATTAATGTTCTACTGTAATATTATAGGAAGCTAAATGTCAATTTTCATAATCCTACAGATGTAAATATTCATAGGGTATAGTGTACATAAGATAGCAGTTCAAATTTGATAGTTATAAACAGTCGTATTTAAGTATAAGAATATTTTCCAATAGCTTTTAGAATGTGAAAGGGGAAGCAACAAACATCTAAATTTCATATTACAAACCAATTTAACCTTTGTATTTAAATTATTGCAAAGGAGAATGTATATTTTCAAAAGTTATTCTAAGATTTCAAAGCGTTTAGTTTAGAAGCAAGGTTGGCCGTTAGATTACTTACCAGAAGTTGTAAAAGTGTCTTATAACAATTTTCCTAGTATTAAATTAAATAAACAACAGGCAACGTCGCAAATTCTAAGTAGTGTTGGTTACCGCTATCACTTAGGTATAGATTTATAGCCTCGTTAAAAAGATATAAAGCTTGAATTTAAGTGGGTGATTTCCTCCAGTACAACAAAACTTGCAAACATGGAAACAAGAAGAGATTATTGGAGGTAATGTGTACAAGTGGGATTGGCGTAGATTGAACGCTTAACGTTCGCTAATAATGGGGAAAGCAGACGAAGTAACCGTTAGTTGCTTTAGCGTGTATGTTAGAACGAAATAAGCATACCACGTGTTATAAATATAAGGTAGAGAAATGAGAACAAATGGATGGTTATACAAAGTGGAGTGAGTACAATGCAAAAGAGAGGTGATTTTAGGGCGTAGGTTGGAGTGAAATAGATACTACACAAGTTGCATTAGGGGCGTATTTTAAACGTTTACTTTGTCACTTTTGGTAAATATACAAGGGTGGGATAGGGATTATTAATATTTGACGAAAATCGGTTCATTAGGCGTGCGTGTTTGTGATGGTCAAATGATTTTTCGAAAAGTGAGTTGCGATTGGAAAAGAAATACGAAGAACTGCCTACGTAAACTTGTTGGTGTGGCGGCAATTTCTAAAATTTTGGTGGCAGTTGAAGTTGTTTGTGTGCATTAATGAGAGTATTTTAAAAATTAAATGGTTCTATTGTAAAGTTTGAAGAATTCTAACATGCTTTGAAGGGGGAAGAAGGATATGTAAACACCAAGACATAGTTGTGGGGCTCTCTTAGTCTTCGAGTTCGAATAACTTAAAGCTTTCTCGTAGTCTACAACCAGCTGATGGCTACAAGAGGAAAATACTTCAACGAGTTGAATACAAGGGTACTCTACGTAAGTAAAGATTGTTTTAATTTTAATTTGTACTAAGTGTGCAAAAGTATACAAATGGAAATGTAGTAGATGCCAGTGGTTGGCCAATTTAGTTGTGTATCAACAGTCAGTGGTACTAGTAGCACAGCATAAGGAATTTGGATGCACCTTTAAACTGATAGATGAGATGATTTCGTGGTCTAATGGTTGCAGCTAGCAGTTATGGCTATTACAAGCCAAGTTACTGTTGCTTTTTATTGACCTTGCGCATAAACTGGTGTTTAATGTCTTTTGTGTATTGTGGGTATAATTATGAACAAAAGGGACACACTTGGAATGAGTTACGGATTGGACTTCTTCTGTTATATTATTTTACTGTATTTTTATGTTGGAATTTATGTTAAGGAAGGGTTTATGATATTAGTAATATTTGTTTCCTTTTGTACAAGGTAAAAGGAACTTTTTGCTTATTGATGTGCAAATATTAGCACGAGAGATTAAGGTTTACTATGAGCTTTTATTAAACTGAAGTTAATGTAAAACAATTGGCAAAGCTCTGTTAACTTCTCTGATAATCAATTGGAAGTAATTAATCTAGGAATATTATTGTTCTCAAAATGTATTATTTTTAAAGTGGATGCATATAATGTATCAAGAATGTATGAACAAGAAGCTTACTTGTGATTTGGCGTGTATTTTTCTCTAAGTATGTAATAAATGTTTGTGATTTACCGTAGCAGCTATTTTTTTTGTAGTTTGTTGAATTAAAGAGAGCAGGTGAGCAGCCGCGGCAAAACTTCATTGCAAAGCAGAAATTTTTAAGCTTTTTAGGTATATAAGTAATACCGAAGGTTGGTAGCATTTTGGCGCCCATGAACGAGGGTCATCATCAAAACCAGAGTTAGAATCAGAGTAGCTTTTACAGCATTTTTGGTGCCCAAATCGTGAGGCCGTAAAAGTAATATTTTAAGGTTTCTTCTGTAAGCAGTCTTTAACAGACCGCATATTGTTGCAATTAAATGGCGTCCAACGCAGAGCATTTTGTATTATTGAGTGCTTCCCCAGAGATCGCATATATATATATATATATATATATATATATATATATATATATATATATATCGTCGTTTAAGATGCAATATCTCGTAAGCCACAAAACGACTTTTTTACAGGAGAACAAAAATAGTTTTTGTATTCAAATTAACAATGTATTTTGTGAACAAAGCATGAACATAATATTGATAGTAGAAAGTGTGAATCCTTGAGATAAAAAATAATCATAAATTCACAATTATTGTTAAATTAGGTGGGTTACAAGCTATTACACCCAAGAAATGAGTATAAAAGTGTGGGTTACTTAATCTCCACCTTAATAATTATACTATAAAACTAAGTAATAATGTAAGTTGATACATTTTATGTGTGCTTTAAATTGTCATAAAACAGGTGACAATCCTGAGGAATAACAAGTTTAAGTTCTTGTAGGTGTTGATATTTTTTGGATTTTATTTTTCTTTTTTCTAAATTTAATTGCGGCCAAACACGACAAATTTTTTCCCGAAATCGTCGGTGAGGTAATGCGGCCCATTGTTCATCAAACCCACATTTGTATACTATTGTTCCCTCAGGATCGTATTTAAGGGTTCGAATGCCCGTCACTACCTCTTGACCAGGTCTAATGCTTCTATACATCAAATTTGGTTGTGCAGAAAAATCTCGAAATTGGTCATAATTAACCCATTCCGCACAGTATGGAAAAGGATTTTTGCGAGCCTCTCGAGTAATAGACAAATATGTTGACGGAAGATAGATTTCCTGGGTTTCTTTGATTTTAGATTCTATTCTGCTATGGACTGAGTCACACGGCATCTGGGTATGGCCAGGTTCTAGAAACTTCTGTATAATAGTTTGATTGTTGGTAACCGCTGTAGAAAGAAGAGCATTTGGCATGATGCTGTTCCTATTTTGGTATGTACATCCGTCGCTATAAATTATAACTGGCAATTTGTGATCGGTAAATCTTAATAGGTAGTCAACAATAAGGGATGCAAATGTAGAAGCAGAAAGATCGCTATCGACTTCACTGAACCAGAAACACATTACGTGTTCTGTTTTGATATTCATAACTGTAAAGTTATGGCAGCATAACTTCGTCTTGTATTGCAGAACATTTGCGTTTAAACTGGGAGCAACTTTACAGCTTCCAAGTCCATCATTAGCACAGTAGCCTGCTCTTTTCAGCTAACTCCGTATCTGTTTCTTTTTCTAGTCTAGCCCTGTCTTTGTTAGCAATATGCAGAGTATAATATTCTTCTTCTAAATTTCCAACTTGGTACTGACAACAGAAGTCGCATTTATCTTTTTTAGGCTGATACAGTGCTAAATTTTTTCTGCAAACAGATCATCAAAAGTCCATCGACTCAAAACTTTTTGATTTTCGATCTTACATTTTGAAGTATACTCTTGATACAGTGCAGCTTTTGAAGAGACTGTTTGATCCAAATATCGTTTCGAAGAGGTACTACGGCAGTAATGAGATGGCAGGGTAACTAATTCATTGAAGAATTTTATTAAGAATTCCTTATATTTACCATTTCACGATCCTCGTAGGTTAGCTGATCTCGTTTCAGTTTTGGTAACTGTTGATACATGCATATTATGTTTAGCAGTATTGACCCAGGACCTAACTTGAAATTCCCCTAGACTTAGTGTAGATAAAAATAGTTTCCGACACACACTTATCTTTTTTCCATCAACTGATAACGAGTAAAACATTGAAATATTACGTGATGATTCTTCATTCGTTGTATATCTCCTTTTGACACTAGAAACTTGCACGTGATTAACAATATAAAGTTTTCGCTGATCCCACGCCATCTTCCAAAACATTTCAAAAAGTTCTTTTCGTTTCTCTTCTGATAAAGATGAGCAAGAGCGCAACTTCGTCTTTTTACAAAGATTAGAATCGCAAGGGGGGCCCATTTTCCTTTCGGACCTAGAAGCAGTTTGTTTATATTTTTTTGTTTTACTGTCTTTTTCAAATCCAATGTATTTCTGTCCTTGTTCTCGCAGTCTTTTATTTTGCTCTCTTTTCCAAAGTCTGGGGTCAGGTTTTGATTTTCGTTTTTTGGTTGGCCTAATTTCTTCAATAGGCATTGTTGCACTGTCAATATTTTGCGAAACGGTTACTTTGTCAGTAACATATCAATCCAGGTTCATAGCAGTATTGTCTTGTGTAAGTGTACCTACTTCGTCAACTTCGTTCATGTGAACCAGAAGTCTGTCACTAAGATTAACAAATCCATCTTGTATCGATTTGTTCAAACTATTTTTACTTGCCCTAGTTTCTTCATTGTTAAGTTTGGTTGCACTGGCAACATTTTGTAGAACTGTGGCTTTGTCAGCAACATAACAATCCAAGTTTCTCGCAGTGTTGTCTTGCGAAATTGTGTCTACTTCGTTCAAGTGAACTAGCAGTTCGTCACTAAGATTAACAAAATAAACATCTTGAATTGTTTCGTCCAAACTATTTGCATCAATTATGGTACTTTGAATGGTATTATCTATTTCGTTTACCTTATTGATTGTAAAGTGTTCAGCTGGAGGTACGGTTATTAATATGATGGGTTTATTTATTTATTTATTTATTTATTTATAGAAAAAAATACATCCGACAGACAAGCCAATTACAGGATGTATACCAAAAAAAAATAACAAAATAAGGTACATTTCATATGCAGCAACACAAATTATAATAAGTCCCTATATCTATAGCATACCAGCTTTTAATTGTGGCAAAGAGTCACAAAATAAATCAAAATTGTCCCGAATATCAAAATAATTTAGAACCATAACATTAACAGGAGAAAATTTCAATATATTTGTTCTAGGAGTTTTTACATAAAATAAAGACGCTAAGCGAGTTTTAACGTTGGGTGCATGAAAGTAAAGTTGACCTAATAAATTGGGACAGTTAATCAGATTATTAAGTAACTTATACAACATACTGACTGAGTAGAATTTTCTGCGTGTACGTAGATCGTTTAATCCAAACCTATTTAAAAGAACATCCTGAGGAAGGCCACGCTGAGGATAAGTACCATCAGACTTAAACCACAGAAACTTAGCGTATCGTCTCTGAATTTTCTCTAACACCCAACTGTGTACTTCATATCCTGGGCTCCAAACAACAGAGGCATATTCCATCTTACTGCGCACAAATGCATTATACAGGGCAGAGATAGTTATAGATTGAGAAAGATGATAACCATTTCTGAGTACAAATCCCAAATTTTTGTACGCTTCTTTTTGAATGGTTGTAATGTGTTCAATAAAGGTAAGCTTTGAGTCAAATTTGACACCGAGGTCTTTTAAAACACTACACTTACTAATTGAAACATTCTCAATGGTGTATGTGTAAGAAATAGGATTAATCTTACGTGTATAGCTAACGGTAAAGCACTTCGAGATATTTAAAGGTAGATTGTTGTTACTACACCAATAATACAAGCTAGCTAGATCATTTTGAAGTTTCCTGCAGTCATCTGTTGATAATATAGATGTAAACAATTTTAAATCAATTTTAAATCATCAGCATAGAGAAGAGAACAACAAGACAAATGACGAACGATGTCATTAATGAAGATTATAAATAACAAAGGCCCAAGAACGGAGCCTTGAGGTACACCGGATGAAGCTACAAAGTCAAACGACTGATGACCATGATATTCCACGCACAGCTTACGATTACTTAAGTATGATTCAAAAAATCTTAGGAAAGATAACGTGAGTCCACCTTTAGAAAGTTTAGTGATTAAAATTCCGTGATCAATTCTATCAAAGGCTTTTGAAAAGTCAGTATACAATACATCAACTTGTCCTCCATTATCAAGTTGTTCTGCAACATATTGAGTGAAGCAAACAAGGTTAGTAACTGTAGATCTACCTGGTACAAATCCATGCTGCTCAGGGCATATTAGAGACTTAACATGAGATGCAAGTATATTATAAATAACAATTTCAAAGACTTTTCCAAAATTACACATAATTGTAATAGGCCTATAATTTTCAATTTGTAACTTTGAGCCTTTCTTATAAACCGGGCAAATTTTAGAGACCCTCCAACATTGCGGAAATTATTTCATATTAAAAGCTAAATTAAAGAGTAAGGTAAGTGGTTTAACAAAAATCATTGCATAATCCTTTACTAAGAAGGCAGGTATATCATCCACTCCCCTAGTGTCCTTAGGTTTTAGTTTCATTAGCGCCTTTAAAACATCAGCTTCATTAAGAAATGGAATTCCGCAGCTAAGAACATTAGTGGTATCGTCCAGTGAATTAGATTCAAAGTATGTGGACTTGATATAAGAAGCATGAAAAAGCGAACCAAATGCATCAACTATGTGTTGCGGATTACTAAGAGATCTATTGCCATAGCTCATGGTATTAGGTATTCTGCTGGTTTTTTTTTGAGCATTTATATAGCTCCAGAAGCGATTGGGGTTACCTGGTATGCTGCTTTCTATTTTATTAAATAGTTTTGATAGCACACGGAAATGTCATGTTTAATTTTACTTCTCAAACAACTAAACTGATCATAAGCATTCCTGTCAAGAGTTCTTTTGTACAAACGTAAAAAACGATTTTTAATTTTGATATTCGAGACAATTTGTCGATTAAACCAGGGTGGTAGGTTAGCATTACCACGGTAACCTAATTTTGGTACATATGCAGCAATCACCGAATCTAAGAGTAAATAGAACATATTACAAGCTTCATCAATATCACTAAATTCAGATAAACTATCCCAATTTATGTTGCAAAGATCACTGTACAATTGAACTAAATTTGCCTTCTTATAGTTATATACAAGTTTATATAACACAGGAAAATGTTTTGCCCCTGAGACAGGGACAGCACTATGTCCAATGGTGGATGGTGACCATCTTCAGGAAGAAATGGGTCTAGCGACCGTGTGACAACAGTATCCAATTCACTGAGCACCAGGTCAAGCAGCCTACCGTTAGCATTGAGAATAGAATTAACTTGGTGTAGACCTAAATACGCACAAAAGTTGTCTAATGCAGTAATGTTGTAAGTACTCATTGATTTGTTTAAACGACTAGAGTAGAAAGTAGGTAAATTGAAATCACCTAATATTAATAATTTGTTTTCACAGTGAGTCCATTCAGAGTTATTAATAAAGCTATAGAATACATCGCGAGTTTCATAATTAGTAGCAGGAGGAAAATATACGACGAATATATATAAGTTACATGTTTGAATTAATAGTTTCAGACCAATTATGTCAACTGTAGGTATTAGAGAAGATAATTCAGATACCTCCAATTGCGTAATAATATAATCCTTTTTTAGTGCTAATAATACACCTCCTCCAGTTGCACGGTTAGTGAGCGCAAGCTTACGGTCGGAGCGAAACACCACCCAGTTTTCATGAAACATTTCAGCATCGTAAACAGATGAATTCAACCAGGTTTCAGAGAGTACTAAGACATCATAGTCAGTTTCAACCGAAAAATTAAAAAGTGCTTGAAGCTTAGTATTTAAACCTCTAACGTTCTGATAAAGCACTCTAAACGATTTGTTTGGATCATAAGGATTACTTATTAATTGCTACTTACCCAACATAGAATTTCTGTGATAGGTAACCTTTTTTTGATAAACAGTGCAGTTAGTATGATCCCACGCACAGTGATCAGTATTTGCAATTCTAGCGTTAACACAGTTAATGCAACGTGTTTTGGAATTTGGGGGACAATCTTTAATTTGATGAGATAATGCGCATTTTGGACAAGCAATATTTCTCGTACATAGCTTTTGATGGTGATTGTAACCACAGCATTTATAGCATAGATCAAGATCAACTGCATCGAAGACAGAGCATACATCATAGCCAACAAAAAGATGCTGTAATACAATGACTCTGTTATAAGTCTCAGAATCAAGTTCCAATACAGCCTGAAAGATTTTCTCATTCTTCTTAGTAGCCCAAATTCTCTCAATCTTACAATTAGAGGACAAATGAAAAACATCATTTTGTGACCTAAGTAATGACAATAGTTCATCTGCTTCATATTTTCAATCATCCGACTACTCTAATTTTAGGAATATTAGCGCGTACACGTTTCACATCGTAGGATTCGGAAAGCCTAGCATTTGCAGCAGTTAGAAATTTGGCCGCATCATCAGCATTACTACAGCCAATAAGAATTCCCCCATCTCTAGTGTTTTTAACCCTAGATACGTGTATATTCAGTTGACTAGGCTTTATATTGGTCATAAGATCAGTCTTAGTTTGCAAATTGTTCTGAGTAGAGTCCTTTGGTTTAACAATCACCAAGGAATGAGGAACATTGTTAACTATTTGAGTGTATGATGGTTTCTCAGAACTAAGTGGAATCATTGTTTTTAATTTATCATTAGCTAAAACCATGATTTCTTCTTTAACAACAGAAAACAGTGATTCAATGTTTTTAACAACATCATTTAATTTCCCATCAATAGATTCTGAGAGATATTTGTTAAAATTAGAAGCAGCAGAATAACAATCATTGCAGTACCATAAGAGTCCATACGATTTCAAATTTTTGAAAACATCAGGTGGAATACCAACACAGCTGATATGATAACTATTCTGACCACAAAAGCCGGCACAAATAACACCTGGTTTTGAGCGGCTAATCTGGGAATCACACGTTAAACAAACCATGGTATTAAATCCCGTTCATCATTTAAATAAATTCCTATTAACGATAACGTTAGGCTAACAAATAAATGTTTGTTTAAGTTAAAGTTTACGAACACTACTAAATACAGTAAATACGCACGTTGCAGCAACCCTAAAACATTTACGTGACAAACCTTACTATAGGATTCACAAATAGTTCAAAGATAAATATCAATACTTCACTGAATATTTAATTTAATTTAATTACTTTCACTGCACTTAAACACGTCCGTACTCCAACACGTTCTTGATTACATCTCTATGGGTTGATCATTATTATCGGTCAGTTTTTGTTCTGAAAGAAAAACAAAACCTGTCAACTTAATTTTATTTTCCACATTCGGTGAATCAAATTAAAATATTAGCAAGGTTAGCTAAACTGAATCATTGTCAAAGGTTGAATGATTATTGTGATTATTGAAATCTATTCACTTCAAGTGTTTTCAAGAAAAGATGCTAGCATATCAACGTTTCTGTGTGCAGACATTTTAACAAGTGTATTTAATAACCGTAAACAAACGTTAAATAGAATAAGAATGCCACTTACCTGTTGGTTTTCTGCACATTTCGACAATGTGTTTACACCGTTGTGAAAAGGAGTTTTTCATTCTATGTAAACAATTATAATAATATTAAGTATAGGGACAAAATACTAGCTATACTTTTTAACGATGCTCAATAACAACTGACTCAAAATCTCGTAAACCACATGCGCAATCGCTTTATATTTGTGTGCCCGTCGCAACAATACCTCCTAACCCACAAAAGTAGCGGGAACATGAGGTTTACGTGATATTAAATTTACATTTGTGGGATACGAGATTTCTATTTAATGAAATGCTGGTTGTATTACCATTTTGATGTGTTTAAATTCGCAGATTCATAACATCGTATCCCACAAATGTATTTATGTCGAAATCTGATTTTTGTCAATTATGTGGGTTACGAGTTATTGCATCTTAAGCGACGATATATATATATATATATATATATATATATATATATATATATATAGAGAGAGAGAGAGAGAGAGAGAGAGAGAGAGAGAGAGAGAGAGAGAGAGAGAGAGAGAGAGAGATAGACGGATAGTGTTTGAAGAGTAGCATGGAAAAACGAGAAAGCCATTGAAAGCATATGTGTGGAGCACAGCACTGTACGACTGTAAAACGTGTAGGACAAGCACAGTCATGAAAATAGATTGAAGCCCTTGTAGTGTGTGGTGTCACAGACATATGATGGACGTATCACCGGCGGACAAAGTTATGAACAAATAAGTACAAAGAATGGTAGAGGAAGGAAGTAATGTGTAGAAAACAATAAAAAATAGGAGAGATAGGATTATAGGACACGTTCTAAATAAGAGTGTTGTGCGAGATATACTAAATAGAGAGAAAGCAGTAAATGAAGGTAGAGGTAGACTATGTTCAGAATATTGCACACAGATAGTGGTAGATGTAGGCTGTGGGAGTTTCAGAGGTATGTGTAGTTTAGCGCAAAATATGAAACATCGGAGGTGCGCATTCAACCAGTTCTTGGACCGAAAACCTAATGTTGATGACGATCAATGTACATCTTTTAATTCCACTACAAAAAGACGAACGCAGTTATTAATTTTTTTATTTCATATCCCAACTTCGATTTAAAATTTCTACATTAGAAACTACCTTAGAATTTCATACACTGTATATAGTCCTTCTTACACACAGCTGCTAAATTGTTAGCAAATATATGGAATATAATGTCAGCGTAAAACGTTATGTAAAAAACAATGATAATTGAGCAGACAATTTTTTATTTAAACCTAAATAACTTGAAAGTTTCGTGATGATTGTGCACAGAAAGTAGTGAACTGCTTTCTAGATAAGGATAGAATATTCATTAATAAGCATCAGGAGGAATATTTGGATATGAAAGTATCTATAGTGCGAATTTTAAGGCCAAGGAGTGGCATTAGTGTTGTTATTGTCGTATCGAGGGAGGTACTATTCATGAACCTACACTCTCCAAGCCGGAATATTTTTTGATGGCTGAAGAAGATTCTTGACAGCATATTTATAACTCATCTAAGAAAATTGTAAATAAAATAGTTGATTTATTTTTTCTGCACATATTTCGGGTTATAAACAATTTATAGTATGAGATCCATACCCCTAACTTGCTACCGTTTTTGCAGGTGATTCTGAAATCAACAATTTAGACTGTTTCAGTAAAGATCACGCCATTACTTCCTCGAAGTACTTGGGCGATTTGCCTGGCAAACTTTGCAGATACAACATAAGAAGAACGGGCTTTGAAAGGGTAAATTCCAAAGACACTTTTGCGAAAAAGCTCTGACAAATATATAAAGCCTGAAAGAAAATTTTAGCATCCACCAATCTTTATATCTAAGGGTTTTTCTACTTTATTTTAGTGCCCTGCAAACATGCGTAAAGCTTAATGTTGTAGAAAAAACCAAAAACTCGAACAACTAGTCAACAGATATTTTGTTTACTTGAATATAAAATAGTGCGCTAAATTACTGAAAGTGCTGAATACGCGAATACATCCAATGCCAATTACTAAACATCATTTGAAGCGAAATAGTTACAAAAACTTGCCGTTCTTATATCTTTGAATAAAAAAGTAGGTCAGCCTTTTACTCTAGCATATGCTTGTGAAATGTCGAGCTTGAATTGGACTATTTCTGGAACATTACCCTTATGCTTAATAAAACCGTTGAAATTTGTAAGCGCCCTCTAAGTTTGCATTTTCCCTCGTAAGACATGCCCTTAACTCTTAAACTTGCTGAAACTGCGTTTTTAGGTACTAAAAATTAGATGTCGTACGTCATTAAAATTGTTGTCAATGTTCTTGCGCATAACGCGGTAGAAGCTTACCATAAAGCTACGGAATTTACATGAAGGTTTATCCTCGTTTGTTAATACATAGCAACTCAATCAAAAACAGTCGTTTATGCTTAACTGCGTCGCTTATTATTATAAGTACATTTATTCAGTAGGTTTTGAAAAAGTTTGCTAAAACTTTCAAATTAGTAATGTGAAAATAGTTAATGAAATTGTGTGGCGGTATGTCGCTTTTAGAAAAACTCAACGCCATTATGCACACACAACAAAAGTCGATTTAGAAGCGGTCATTATGCAAGAAGATTAAGAAATATGGAATCAAACTTCTAAGGTTACTGAAAGCAACAATAAAAAACATAAGAACCCATGGTCGAAAATGTATCCATAAGGTGAGTTATGTATCCCCCAATTTATGTATGTATTAAGAAATAGAAACAATTAGGAATTATTAGAAATTGTGAAAGGAATTATAAAGTACAATGCAACATTGCAATACAAGGATAAACCAGACAGGTTATTAACAGTTCATGAGAACGGATGCAATACAATGTATTCCAGGCGATAGTGATACTGCAGGTGGCAGGTCACAGACGGTTAAGATATCGCAATTACCTAGAAAATAAGATTATAATAATGTAACAAAGTATAGAATTAAGAATAAGCAGACATGAGCTCTGCAAGTTCCTACAGAATTGTGAGGGGCAGAGACATCATAAATAGACCGGGAGCCCCAAGACCCGGCAGTCCGTCAAAGTATTCAGTTTTAGCATTGCACTTTGCTTAGGCGACTCATAATAATTCATTTAAATCAATTTCGACTTAGAATAATTAATGCCAGTTTGTCAAAATTCTACATTAATTTCTGTTTAATTAAATAAATTTGTTAAAGAGTTTGCAAGTGTTTTTAAAACGTAGCTCCCAAGGCCCGAACCTTAACTGGCGCAGTCGATACGATGTTAAAAAAGCACTACGAATCCAAAAATCGGAAGATTGCTGACCAATAATTTTAATTCGCAATTTTGGCAGAACCCAAACAGAAGTTGGACAAGATACAAGAATCGATCAAATCCAACAAACCAAACCAACGTGGACAACGTACAAGCATCGACCGAGTCCATGAAGCCGACGAAGAAACTAATGTAAGTTCATTTCCTAAAAAACGAAATCAATGATTTTGATAAACTATAATTGATATTCGCTAGTATTAGAAATTTTTTGTTATTTTTATTTTATGAATGTACAGATTTTTAACTATTGTTACAGCAATTTTAAAACCAACGAAGAAACTAATGTAAGTTCATTTCCTTAAAAAACCAGTTGATTCTGACATACTATATTCCATATTTGCTAGTATAAGAAAAATTTTTATTATTGTTTTACGTATGTACAGATTTATTATTATTATTTTATTACCACATTTTAATGCCAATTGATGAAAATAATCCACTTATGTATTAAGAGAATTATTTTCAGGATTTATTTTGAGAAAATTTATTTATAAAGTAAAAGAGGGTTGATTTTTAAAGAAACTTTTAACGAAAAAGAGAATTTGTTTTGAAACGAAAGAATTTTAGAGAACAAAATAGTACAAACAATTAATACCAATTATTAAAGTTAATATAAAAGGTAACTGACGTACGAATAATTATTAATACAAAAACGCAACGGTTTAATTCAGCAGCGACATCATAAATAGCCCGGGAGCTCCAAGACACGGCAGTCAGTCAAAGTATTCAGCTTTAGCATTGCAGTTTGCTTAGGCGACTCATAATAATTCATTTAAATCAATTTTGCTTTAGAATAATTAATACCAGTTTGTCAAAATTCTACATTAATTTCTGTTTCATTAAATAAATTTTTTAAGAAGTTTGGAAGTGGTTTTGAAAACGCAGCTCCCAAGGCCTGAACCTTAACTGGCGTCACGGATTTATGATGCTTTAAGGCAAAAATGTCTTTTACTGAGTTGTATTGCATTTTATTTTCATTTTTATGTACATAAGAACCCTATAGTAATTGTTAAAATGTCGTTATGAACTTGCACGCACCTGTTTAAACAAGGTACGTGGTTATTATATTCACTCTCAAAGCGACCTGACATCGCTTGTCACTTTTCCATTAAAAAGCGCATCTAAAATGGCAAGCGATGTCGCTTTAACAATGAACATAATACGTCTTCAAGATTAATTACAAGAATTAAACACAGCACATGAAGTCATTCAAATCGTTATCAAATTTTTGGACAAGTTTGCAGATACCATGCACGTCGTTTAAGAAGGTGCATTTAAGATATAGGACGACTTTCTGAACAATTAATGTGGTGTTACTATGTATAAAATATTATAAGAAAATGCAATAAACTCGATGAGACACACTTTTGGCACAGAACTTTCTTAAAGCGTAATAGGGCCGTAGTACCTTATGGAGACATTTTAGGACATGGGTTCGCATACTCCAATGTCTTTTGTTGTTGCATTGAATAATTGGTTGAAGTTTGATTCCACAGTTCTGAATCACACTGTATATTGTAACATGTTATTTTGTTTAAAGCTAAGTGCCATGTTTCAGTTAAGTAGACCTTTCGGTTTTACTTTAGCTGTTTCTCTCTTAGCTAAGTTAATGTTACACAACAAAAAAGAATATACTATAAAATAAATAAATGTATGTCCTCCAAATTAACTACTATAATATTTAACTGCTGTGCATAGTTAAAATACCTTCTTCATTAACATAAATCAATTGTAAAGTTAGTAAATATATTTGGCTAAGGCGAAAGTTGCTTCAAATTCATTAGCAGAAATGTTATCCATACATAATGTGTGTCGATTCGTATTCTATCAATTCAGTTTATTACGCCAGGTTTCTTATAAACTTCCGTATCTTGGTTTTATCTATCTGTTAACCGGATGGTTGGTTGCGTCCATTTTGTGTTCTAATTTAGAATAATCTGTCAGTAACTTGACTGATCTTGATCGTGGTGGTGCTGAGTCTGAAATTCTTGGTTTCTAGAACGGCATGAGAAAATCAACCCAGGCAGGTAAATGACCAAATGTCATCATAGAAGTCAAAGTGTCAACTGTTGTTATTGGTGCAGCTAACATTCCTCTAGCTGCTTTCTGAATCTGAATAGTATATTTAGATATAATTTATTGCAATTTTAAGTCTCAAACTATGCGTTTATTTTGTTACGTTCGGCGTGTATTGTTGTTTCTCGTCTAGAAAGGCACTCACTAAAAAGTTTGGGTACTCGAGAGAGTACATGAAGTATTTTTATAAAGGGGTGCTGGATCAAATTGCTTTTGTACTTGAAGGCGAAACTTTCAGTATACAACTCTATTTATTTGCCTACTATTGATTATGGGCTATATAATAAATGTGTCAAAAGCAAAACTTATCTTGCGGTTAGAAAGTAGCTATATTAGGGTTGTGTAGAACCCCGGATGGTCAATTCTGAACGTTGCCTTGCGTTTTGGAAGAACTATTACGGACTTATTTGGAAGAAATGCATACTATTATTCGCCTCGCTTCTATGATTTCGCAAAATACATTGATAGTTTGGTGCATAACTGATTGGGTACACCATTGGTCTCTGACATGTTACCAAGGAAGAGGATAGTGACCTACATAAAATAGCTTAATTTAAGGCAGGTTCAAACTAGTGGAGTTATCGCAGTCATTTACAATAATGCGTGTTTTAGCTAAAAGCGTCGGGAATTGAAGAAACGCCGATAAATAAAGAGATTATCAAATATCTTCCTATTTAATCGGAAGAAATTAATCGTTTACCTAAAAGACACTATTCATTAGGCGAAGAGAAAAAACTTGGACGACGTTTTTCCATATGACTGACATAAATTAGACTTTTACTCAATCAGCGGGTTTCTTTAGGTGTTTAGCAAAAGCTATTATACTAGATGTCACTGAAAAGGCGGAATATAGGAGTTTACTAATGTTACAGAAAGAAGAATAGCGAGAATTTATGATTGAATAAAAAGTTAGCCAAGAGCTATTCGAGCTCGCACTATTAGGGTTCCGTACCAATTCTACAGTGAGCAATCAATTAACCAAATTAAGCTGCTTTTATTATTTATGTGTATTTAAATCTTATCCAAATTTGACTGTTATAATTGAAAAATGAATATATTGTCCCACATTGTACTGGTACATTATTAGTAAATACGTTGTTTATTACTGTGTTTAAACAAAATTTCCCAGCAGCTATTACACTGTCAAAAAAACTGCAGTTTTCCGATATTCTATGACTCAATAGCAACTATCCCTATTAAAATCAAAATTATAGTTTTGGAAATGTAGGAGAACAGAGGGTGGAGGGAATAGTCATTTTTGGCACATTTTGAGCTATATCATAACGACTACTGGACCGAAAATTATATATTATATTTTTATAAGCCTTTTAGAATTCACTTTCAAACGATACCTCACACGATATATTTATTAAAACTATTTTCTTTTGACCGAATTAACTCGCGGTATCTTAACTTAAAAATATTTTTTTTCTTCTTACTGAATGCCAATATATGTGCGCGCCATAAAGACCTAGCATGGTGACAAATTTCAAATTCCTACATTACATAGTTTTCGAGAAAAACCTTTGTGACAGACGGACAGACGGACACGAGAGTGATCTTATAAAGTTTCCGTTATACCTTATAAGGTACGGAACCCTAAAAAGAGCTAGAATTACTTTTAGGTTAGCGTGTTTACCGATGATCCTTGCTTACTTATGTGCTAGTATGCAACAAACATCTGTAACCACGTTTACTTAATATAATTATAACTCTATTTGATTTGCAGATATTCAGAATTCCTCTACTTTCAACAATAGAAAATTCCTATTTTCCTAGTTTTTAACGACACATGGAATACTGTTGTATATAGAAAAGCCATTATTTTAGTTTACTTTTAGAAATGCAACATTGTAACAATCAATACATTTCGCATCCTGTATTTTAGGAAACTTTGTCATTATCTTGTTCAAACCAAACCGTAATGTTTCATGTTATTTCCTCTTAATCTATACCACATTAGTTAGTTACTTTGTATTTTTCATAATCAGTTTCCTGTAAAATTGTTACAAACTAGGAAGTTTTGGCTAACCTCTGTACTGATTATCACATGCCAAAACCTTCCGTAGAAACCAGTATCCTTGGGTCAGCATGTATAAAAGGCCAAGACACCCTTCCACTCATCGGTAGTTTGTGGGCAGCTAAGTAGCTAGCCAAGTCATTGGTCATCTGCTGTAGAGCAAGTTGGCTCTCATCAAAATGGTGACTTAACCCTTTATAAATGCTGAAGAAACTATAACCAAGATGGTCACTTAGAATTCTAACCGTAAGTTAACTTTTTATTATTATAACTGTTTAACTCTTTTACTGCTTCGTATTTTATTAACATGTTGTTTAGTTTTAAGTTTATTCATTATTAAACACTGTTGTTTGATTTCATCGTTTCATTACTTCTATTCAGGTAGTTGTTATTTTCACTAACACTTCTTAAAAGATCCCTAGGTCCCTAGGACCTGAGTTAAGTACCACCTCTCGTAACTAAAGACTCTACCATCACATTACCATTGCTACGCCAATATCCCAAAATATATTTAACAATCATTCAAAGTGTACTTAACAATACGCACGCACATACATACTCGCGCGCGTGCGCCCACCCGCAGGCCAACCAGCACGCACGTATGCCGACACGTACGCACAAACACGCGTTCATGCACAAAACACGCGCATCCGCACGCGTATGCGTCCACGCACCCATACATACACGCTAGCACGCACCCTTGCACACGCGCGCGCACACACATGCAGCACACACACATACATACATATACATTATACATATATATATATATATATATATATATATATAAATAATATTCAAGTAACATATTTATTATAATAATGTTGGTATTTACTATAACGGTCTTTTGAAAAGGTACACCTAATATCATTATTTTTAAACTAATGTAACTACTATGTGAAATCAGTATTTAAAAATATATATTTGTACCTCTATAGTTATTTAATTGCAACTGAAAAATGTCTACGTACTAGTGTATAGGGATTGGTCATATAATATTTACTAATTTGAACAGGATGATGGGTGTCATTTAGAATTACATTTTCGATCATTTTCCTTAAAGCAACATTACTTTAAACACTGTAATTTTAGTGCTTTCTACTGACAACGATTAAAACCCTGTTCTTTAAATTTAGAGTGTTTGGTTCACACATTCCCTTAGTGTAATAGTAACTTCACAAATTTAAGCAGTGATCAAGTTTCAATATAATTTTTTATCATTATCATTTTGTTTTCCACCTTACTAAAGTTTGGTTTTACGCAGGTCTAAGTTCTTTTCCATTTTGTGCTAATCTAAGTTTTAAAAACCCCTCACAACCTAAATTTCTAACAATCTATAGGAACACTGTGGAACGATTTAAATAAAATTAAATAAAAACCCTTAACCACAGAAATATTTAAATTACTAAATACGTATTTCGACCACTATGTGGTCATCATCAGTAGGAAACCTCTTAAAAAAAACAATAATAATAATTAGCTGTTGTTCTGGAACACTTTAGAGGATATTCTCCTCACCACTTAGGCTGAAGTGAACCTTCCCAACCTATAATTTACTTTATTGTTGCTTTAAACACTATCGAGGATATTCTCCTCACCCGCAGGCTGGTGTTCTCAACAACAAACAAGTGAATTGTGACATTATAACTTAAAACTACTTAATTTATACTAATTCTAAATCTACTGAAGCGGAACCAATTTAATCTTGCTTTCTCATTGGTTGTTGACCAATAGGGAAAGCAAAGCAGATGGCGCTATTGGCCCTTTATCGGTGTTTAAGAGGGGTCTTTTATGTTTAACAATTTTAATTGATTCATAGGCATTTAAGGAGGAAAACGTTGTTTCCGCTTTTAACAATTTAACATTTTCTAGTTTAACGGGGTGGCTGGTTTCAAATATATGTTTGGCGACCTGAGACCTTTCATATTTACCATATTTGAAGTGAGCAATGTGTTCTTTAAATCTTGTTGTTATATTCCTCTTGGTCTGACCAATATATTTTGAAAACACCCTGGCCTGCACAACTAATTTCATAAATCCCCGACTTTTGCAATTTTCCACCTTGTCTTTTGGATTACCTAGCAAATCTTTAATTTTATTAGTATTAGTGAAAGCAATTTTGAAATTACACTGTTTGAATATTTTATCAAGACCCTTTGTGGTTTTGTGAAACGGAAGTTTAACATATTTAACATTATCGTTAGAGGTGGTTGATTGCAAAGTCGTTGATTTACGGATGTTGATCCTATTTTACACTTTCTAAACATATTATCTATAATATCAGAGAGAAACCATTGTAATTCGCTATTTGTTTAATAAGAGAAATTCCTTATTAAATCTGTTTTTATTTAAAGGGAAATTCAATAATCTATTAATTAAAAAGTTAAATGAAGCCAACTTATGTTGTATGCTATGATTAGAGGAAGACAAAATAAAGCGATTTACATTGGTTTCTTTTCTATAAATGTCAAATTCTAATTTATTACCATTTCTAATTACCAATGTATCTAAAAGGGTATAATGGACAATTACCCTTTTAGATACATTATATTAGAAATGGTAATAAATTAGAATTTGACATTTATAGAAAAGAAACCAATGTAAATCGCTTTATTTTGTCTTCCTCTAATCATACATACACATAAGTTGGTTCATTTAACTTTTAATTAATAGATTATTGAATTTCCTAAATAAAAACCGATTTAATAAGGAATTTCTCTTATTAAACAAATAGCGAATTACAATGGTTTCTCTTCGATATTATAGATAATATTTTAGAAAGTGTAAAAATAGGATCAACATCCGTAAATCAACGACTTTGCAATCAACCACCTCTAACGATAATGTTAAATATGTTAAACTTCCGTTTCACAAAACCACAAAGGGTCTTGATAAAATATTCAAACAGTGTAATTTCAAATTGCTTTAATACTAATAAAATTAAAGATTTGCTAGGTAATCCAAAAGACAAGGTGGACAAATTGCAAAGTCGGGGATTTATGAAATTGTTGTGCAGGGCCAGGGTGTTTTCAAAATATATTGGTCAGACCAAGAGGAATATAACAACAAGATTTAAAGAACACATTGCTCACTTCAAATATGGTAAATATGAAAGGTCTCAGGTCGCCAAATATATATTTGAAACCAGCCACCCCGTTAAACTAGAAAATGTTAAATTGTTAAAAGCGGTAACAACGTTTTCCTCCTTAAATGCCTATGAATCAATTAAAATTGTTAAACATAAAAGACCCCTCTTAAACACCGATAAAGGGCCAATAGCGCCATCTGCTTTGCTTTCCCTATTGATCAACAACCAATGAGAAAGCAAGATTAAATTGGTTCCGCTTCAGTAGATTTAGAATTAGTATAAATTAAGTAGTTTTAAGTTATAATGTCACAATTCACTTGTTTGTTGTTGAGAACACCAGCCTGCGGGTGAGGAGAATATCCTCGATAGTGTTTAAAGCAACAATAAAGTAAATTATAGGTTGGGAAGGTTCACTTCAGCCTAAGTGGTCAGGAGAATATCCTTTAAAGTGTTCCAGAACAACAGCTAATTATTATTATTGTTTTTTTTTAAGAGGTTTCCTACTGATGATGACCACATAGTGGTCGAAATACGTATTTAGTAATTTAAATATTTCTGTGGTTAAGGGTTTTTATTTAATTTTATTTAAATTTCTAATAATTTGACTATATAGCTTGGTCTAGGTCTTCTTTTACTTTTCTTTTGCCTGTCTATCTGGCTCTATATAGATATTAACAACCTCATGGTTGTTAAAGAACTCCAACATGTGTACATGATTCCCATTTAAAACAATATGAAATATTACTTGGTTATCCCCTCAAAAAAAGAAAAAGTGTTAAATTATATGTTAGTTAAAGCTTAAGTAACAAATCGCTACCAACATGCCAGACCGCTAACTAATTGTGAGTTATGTCATGGTGATATTTAGTTAACTGATTTTTATTAATCTTTTTTGTCTTGTTGTCGGTGTGACGCAGCTCTAAATTCTTTTCTATCCTGAGATAGTCTAAAAAGGTCTACATACCCTTCTCAACCTAAATTTCTAATAATTTGAGTAATATAGCTTGGTCTAGGTATTCCTATACTCTTCTATCTTTTTTTTTATCTACATGGCTCTACATAGATATTAGCAACCTGATGGTTGTTAAAGAACTCTAACGTGTTTACATGATTCCCATTTAAAAGGAAATGAAATATTACTTGGTTATCCCCTCCAAAAAAGGAATAGTGTTTAATTATATGTTATGGTAAGGCATAAGCAACGAATCGCTACCAACATGCCAACCCGCTAACTAAATGTGAGTTATGTCATGGTGACATTTAGTTAACTGATTTTTTTGTTTTTGGATTTTTGTCTTGTTTTCGAACTTACTTAAGGTCGGTGTGACGCAGCTTTAAATTCTATTCCATCCTGAGCTAGTCTAAAAAGGTCTACATACTCTGCACACCCTAAATCTTTGATAATTTAACTAATATATCATTGTCTAGGTCTTTCTACTCTATTATTATTTGGTAGTCTATAATCTAAGACCCTACTAAATAGTCCCTCATGTCTTAACTGGTGCCCTATCAATTTATCTCTTCTGACCTTTAATTGTTTCCACATACAGGATTCCTCACCTACCCTTCTATAAACTTGCTCATTTGTTACTCTATCTGTCTAACTCATCTTTAACATTCTCCCATAACACCAAGTTTTAAAAGCTCCTATATTTTTCTTATCTACATCTTTAATTGTCTAAGTCTCACTACCGTATAATAAAACGCTCCATACGTACGACTTTAAGAAACTTTTTCTATTATCTAAACTAATACTATTAGCTATTAGTAGGTCTTTCTTATTTAAAAACATTTTTCTAGCTTGAGCTATTCTAGCTGCTATATCTAATTTGCTACACCCGTCTTTTGTAATTATACTACCTAAATAGCAAAATTTATCTACCTCCTCTAACTCCGTATTATTTATTTTTAATTTTGGTTTAGAACTAGGCGGTAACTCACTTGTCATTATCTTTGTCTTTTCCGAGTAAATTCTCATGCTATAGTTACTCTGTAGTAACTCATCTAAAATATTTAGAAACTCTTTTCTAGGCTCTGCTATAATGGCTATATCATCTGCAAAACGTAACATGTCTAAATCTACATTTTCTATTTCATCAAATCTAATTACTAAGCTTTGGTTTCTATATAGATTGTAAATAATTTTTTTATCTCTATGAGAAATTCCTATTTTTCGCAAACCCTGAACACAACAATCCAATTAACCCTATCAAATGCTTTTTTTAAATCTACAAACGCGAAATGAGTCTTTTTATTCTTTTGTAACCTTTTTTTGATAATTACCCTAATCATTAGTATCGGTTCTCTAGCCCCTCAGTCTTTACGAAAACCATATTGGTCTTCGATTAAATAATTCTCAGTCAAAGCTTCTACTTTATTTTTAATGATTATTGTTAGTATTTTAGAAGCGTGTGAAGTTAAACTAACCGTGCTAAAATTCTTACACCTATCAGCTCCTGACTTTTTTGAGATTGGGATAATAATATTTGTTTCGAAATCTATTGCGACCTCACCTGTGTTATTTATTACCTTTACTAGTTCATATTATCAGTCTAAAGTTTTCTGACTTACATATTTTATTAATTCTGCGGGTATATCGTCTACCCTCGGCGATTTATTTAATTTAAAATCCCTAACAGCTCTATCAAATTCCTCTCTTAATATTGAGAACCGTATGTCTACATCCTCTTCTTGGTCGTTTTCTATCTCATCCATTTCGCCTTTCTTATATAAATCTTCTAAATATTTTTTCCGTCTATCTACTATTTCAACTTTATTTATTAGATGCTCATTATTCTCATCTTTATTACCATTATATTTTTTCCTACCGTCCCCGAAAAACTCTTTAACTTTTCTGTAAACCCTGTCTGTCTTACCTCCTCTCAAATCATCTTGTATTCCCTTACAAAACTCCTCCATCCATTTATTTTTAACTTTTCTACACTCATGTACTATCTTATTTCTAACTCTATCATATTTTTGTGTACTTTCACTATCTAATTCTCTGAATGGTTTAAGCTTTCTTCTATTCTCTATTAACTCTAATATCTCCTATGTTACCATGGGTTTTCTCGCTTCTACTTTCTCCTTACCTATAGTCTGTGTTGCTGTATCATGTACAGCCTTTTTTATTTCTTTCCATCTATTTTCTACGTTCCCTCCTATAGCTATCTCTTTGATCTTATTATCCAATACTTGTTTATATTCCTCTTTTACCTCACTATCAATAAGCTTTTAGGGTACCCATTTTTTAGAATACCGTGAGCTGTGCATATTTTATACGACTCGTTTTTAATGTCTAACACTCATCCTATGATAGTTTTGTGATCTAGTGGCTCGCGATCAACCTTTGCTACTTCTATTAACACATCGGAGCCCACATCAATCTTATTAAAATTTATTTGTTGAAGTCTTCAACATTTTTTCGGCAGCTACATTTTAACCCTGTTCTTTACCTATAGTGGTTTTGTGCTGACATAAGTTACATAGATCATGATAGTTGTTTACAGACTTCACTTTATGTTTCACGCAAGATGTAGAAGTACCTGGGCTCTCATTTAAATTGTTAAGTGATGTCTCGTTGGTAGTATTTATAACAGCTTGCAAGTTTCCTTCAAAATTTACGGTAGCCATAATTTCAGTCGGGATGTTACACGATTTTAAACCTATCTTTGGATTTGAATGAAGAAGAGATCGATATGATGACCTCTTAATAGTACAGTGATACGATGAATTTTTCTGCCACTGTGCAAAATAGCAACCGATTGCACACGTGGTACAATTATCATACTTCATCCATGCCTTCAACGTGTTTTCTACAACCCGACTACCCTAGGTAGCTAAATGAAGTGGGCGTTTATTAATAACCTTACACTGTGGCCCCATAGTAATTAGTTTATTAATAACTGATGCGGTAAATTAGCGTCCACTGTCGGTTTGCAGGGTCAAGGGACATTCCAATTCTAAAAAAAATTTTAACAATTCTATTGCAACTTCCTCTGCTTTTACACTTCAAAAGTCCTAGGTTGCAAACCTTCATTGCATGATCCTGGTAATTGAGTAGCCCCTTCAAATTTCGGTCTGAGGCTGACTGAAAATCAGTAAGAACGATTTGACCTGTTATCAAAATCACCACTTTGTAAAGGGCAACCGCGACAGTTTTTGCTAGCGGTTTTTCTTAATTGCAAATTGTACACTATTTTAAAAGAATTTCCATTACCTAGCTAGCTATTAGTACCTTGTTTTTAGAGCATAAATTATTTTGTCTTCTCTCCGTGCCCAGGAGCTTTGTATCACTCGCTCAATATATCGATTAGTCGGAATCACTTGAATATTCGGGCTGCTTGCAGTCTTTCGTTTCAATATTAAAAGTTTATTATCATCTGTCTCCGTCTTACCCTGTTATGATGAATATTCAATTGCTTCATACTTGAAGAAGGTGCTGATTATTATTCTTCAACTGTTTGTATTACGTCCAATATTGAGCACGGTTAGATGTATTATGTTTATTATAACTAGCAACGGCCGAGTCAAAACTTTCTCTTGAAACACTTTTATTAGATTTTTCTTATTTTGT
The DNA here is from genome assembly GCA_036346225.1 of Platerodrilus igneus. Taxonomy (NCBI): domain Eukaryota; kingdom Metazoa; phylum Arthropoda; class Insecta; order Coleoptera; family Lycidae; genus Platerodrilus; species Platerodrilus igneus. Next base: position 7,374,123 of record JARFIW010000165.1, on the reverse strand, counting down.
AATATTCATATCTACATTTACTTTATGTATGTTCGATATTTGATTTATTGCAACAGCTTTTAATAATGATGGTACTAAATAAAACCTTTATTTAGGTATATAAATCACCGACCCTACCAATTACTGAGAGCATGCAAGCGTGTTGTCACTAGTCCTGCAATCTGAAACGCGACATCTCCTCTCAACACTCCGTTGAGGTCAAAGGGAACAGTCAAGCTATAGTATAACCCTTTAACGTTTTCTGGTTGATTTATCAACCACTTTTAGAACAGGTAGTAATTGTGCATATTGAATTATAGAACCGGTTGTTGCGCAGTCAGACAACGTCTGCAGTTGCTCATTGGTTCATTCAAAAACATAAATCTAGTATTCAGCTGTAGTAACCTCCCACATAACTAAAAGTGGTTCATATATCGACTTATGTTCATTTCCATATTTCCTTTTAACCAGAAAAAATGATCTGTTACTTTCTGATCAAATTACTATTATACATTTGATAAAGTAAGGAAATGTGTTTGCATATTAACATTTGTATGTGTTTGGTGTATTATGTGGATTACATAATTTCAGAAAATTGGTGAACAGTTTTTAAAAAACGAGTTGAAGAAATTATTTCAACTACTAAAGATTTATTTATGCCATTTTGGTAACGGGTTTTCTGCGGTATGCATTATGTTTTTACTATATTTTTGTTTCTATACTTTTGCTTTATATATTCCAGTTAATTGCAAATAGTTAAACCCGCAACTTGGCTTTCGACAAGGATAATATTCAGTTATTCAATTTGATCCTACGCCTACAACCACACATAAATTTAACATGAGTTTTTCTGTACTTTTGTTTAGCGACACATTACTCTGAAATTAACTCGAATAACTTGAGTGCACTGTCAAAGTATGACTTTTGGACATGGTTTGATGGTATTCCGACAGAAAAAGCTGAAAATTCGGAATATGGAGGCGACAGTGATGCAAATCATGAAATACGAAAAACATACTCATTGTCAAAACAAAAACCTTGTTTGTGAACATCAGGTAAAATTGCATTTATCAAAGTTACAATGTATTCAAACTGTAAATTTTGTAGGAAGTACAACACCTATATCTGCATCATTATCACCGTCTTCATCAAGTATGCATATTGCAGATTTTCAGGATGTACCATCCAGTTCGTCTAGTAAAATTAGTAGGCTGCGACGAGCCACCGTAAAGAAATATTCAGAAGATGACGGTGATTCTGATCACTTCAGCTCTGATGATTCCATCGCCGATCCAACTTATGTGGGTGGAAATACTGTTGCAGGTAGATTTGTAGTTACCGAAGACATGAGTTTAGATGAAGAATGCAAAATAGAGGAAGAATCCAATAATATTCAACAAACATTATTTACTCTTTCAAAAAACTGCATCTACTCAAAAGTTTATCAAAATCAGGTTTTTCTGAAAACTTTGGCCCTACCATTAACGTAAACACCAAATCACCAACCGAAATTTTTGATGCCGTTATTACCAAGGAACAATTGGACATTATTGTATAAGAATCTAATAGATATGCAAATGAAAAGGGCGTAAATTTGGAACTGTCTATGGTTGAACTAAAAGCATTCTTTGAAATCCTAATAGTTATGGGATTTCATTCTTTGCCAAGTTTCCGTCTATACTGGTCAACCGATCCAAATATGAAAGTTGAAAGAATAAGGAATAATATGCCCCTAAAGCGATTTTTAAATATTCTGCGACATTTGCATCTAAATGATAGTTCCAAAATGCCCAGGAAAAAAGCTTCCAATTTTGATAAACTTTACAAAATTCAACGTATGATAAACATTCTCGATGATAACTTCAAAAAATTATACACACCAGACAGACGACTTGCAGTCGACGAAAGTATGGTGGCTTTGAAAGGAAGAAACAGTTTTGAGCAGTATATGCCATTGAAGCCTGTGAAGCGCGGATAGGTTTGGGATATAGCGTTTTCAAAGATGGGCTATTTATTGGAATTTGATGTCTGCCCAGGAAAATTAAAAGAAGAAATAGAGGAACAGGAAACACTAGGAGAAAGGGTAGTTTTGCAATTAATTTTTGCAATTATCAAAACCATACTGGAACAAAGGTTATTGTTTATATTTCGATAATTATTTTAGTACTTTTGAATTGCTGCAATCGCTGCTCGAAAAAAAAACGTTTGCTCGCGGAATATTACGCTCTAATCGAAAGCGTTTTCCCAAAGAACTCTTAGCAATAAACAAAACTTTAAAAATGGGTGACTTTGATTTTGCAATGTTTTTCGACATTTTAGTTGTAAAATGGAAAGACCGAGGTAAAAAGCCAGTTTTGATAATTAGCAATATGGACAACCCAAGTGAAATTACATACGTTCAACGTGTGAAAAAAAACTGAGGAAAAAGAAGCAGTAAAACGCCTTCTTCCCATTTATACCTACAATCGTTTTATGGGAGGAGTTGATCAATTTGATCAACTCCATTCCTACTACAACATTTCTTGGAAGTCGAGAAGATGGTGGCTAAAACTATTTTACTATTTTATAGATGCAGTCATTGTAAATTCTTTTATTTTATATAAAGTTCAAATGAAACACGATAGCCAAAAGCCACTAGCTCAACTAAAATTTAGAAATATATTAGCAACTTAATTGATAGGCAATTACAATTTCAGAAAACGTAAAGGTCCTCCGCCATTAGCATATACAACTTTTAAAAAAGTTAGTGGTCGACTTGTCGCAATAGACAATTCCAAAAGGCTCTCTAATGTAGGCGAGCATATGCCAATACAGGGTACATCAAGATGTTGCGCATATTACAGAACCAAGGAAAAGTGTGTACGTTCACACATGTTATGCAAGGCTTGTGATGTTGCATTATGTCTACATTGTTTTTTACCTTTCCATAATGTATAAGCATTTTTTGCATTTATTATAATCAATAGATTATGTGGACATTTTTATTAGTATAATTATCATGTGGTCGAATTATCAACCATTGATTACATATTCTAAAGCACATTATCAAATGTTCATTGGTTGATATTTCGACTACCTATTTTTTTCAAAAATAAACAAAATTTCGTACAAAATGTAAATTGACTGTACTACTTAGGTTATTTTCAATTTGTTGCAATAAAAAGAGTTTTATTTTTTATTAAAAAAGTAGTGCTGTCCACCTTTCCCTTATCCCATGCATCATTCTTTTTCTAGAAGTCTAAGGGGATCTGCCGTTTCAGTGAAAGTCAATTTATTTCAATCACGTCGAAAAATAATTTTTATTTTTTTTATTTCCCAAATAACGTGTCTTTTAGGTAAAAGACAAATTTCGTTTAGTCAAATAGTAAAATATTTGATTATTCTTTATTTCCAGCGTTTCATCAATTGCATGGCCTTTTTTTGAAACCACATTATTCTAAATGACTGCGACAGAGTCATTTCTTCAATTAACTTCAAATGAGAGGATTATCAAGTTCTATTTTTAAAGATCGTTTCCGATCAGTTCAAATAAATTGTTAACCTTATTATACTTTAAATAACTGCAATAAGTAATAGACAAGTGGGTAATTCTATTCCCAATGCTATGGTAAACTTGTTTATTTCTGAAGTCTTGCTGCTGGTTGTTGAGTTGGTTTTAGAGGTCACGTCTGGAATCGTCACTTTTTCAAATGCGTTCGCATTGATTGTAATAATGCCACACTAAAACCAACGAATTCCATTGGTATGCTCAAAAGTACATAATGTTTATATAATATTCCTAATTCACGTCTGCTTTCTACAATTTGTAGCTACCAAAGTTAACCGCAACATATACAATCTTATTCAATAATCTCTAATGGAAATCAAACCCGTTGAACATTTATCTAGAATTTGTGTTGCAAAGTTTTAGTACAGCAGTTGACGTGCAAAACTCAAATCACCCGACGACTTTCGCAATTTATACTATTAATTTTGATAATGAACCAGGCTTTTCTTTAAGAAATCAGTAGACATGAGCAGATTGAATACCCATAGCGTTCCCTAAAGAATACATCTGCGCCACCTTCCACAAGATAGAGCTATTTTGAGATGAGAAAATTCCATTAAAGCTATTGTTTTTCAGGATGATCGGTTTTTGTCGTGTACTTTTCATGAGAGCTTTTCTTTCGACATATATAAGAACGTTGAATTTAAGAATTGTTTTGTGACGGTAAGGCGACCGTAAAACACGAAATAAAATTGAGCGACCGCTATAAGTATTTTCAACTTAGGCAGAAAAGAACGCATATATTGCTACTAAAATATAACATATTAATTCATATTAGTCGATATAAATCAAATATTGTTCATCTATGCCCTTGAGGTGTATGAACTGCTAAATAAAAATAATACCCTCAAGTACTCGCTACTACATGGGGATCTGTTTGCTGGAGTAAAAATAGGATCACATTGAATATCACACTGCTTATTTTGAATCCGTTAATTGAACCTGAAAATACAAAGCTGCATTTTAGAAAACTTTAGGAATAGTTGCATGATATTATGCAGGCGCGCTCACATTCTTTTTTTATATAGGCGCATTCAACTACCTTCTTACAGACACAAGGTATAAACCGCCCAAAGAGATTTTTAAAATAAATATTATGCGTGTTTATCATTTGTTTCATAGTAATGTAGTTGTTACGTGCAGCATAAAATGTAGTAAACTTAAAGACTAGCTGGCTGTGTTCAAATTTATTTAATGAAATATAGGTAGCCAGTAAAAGAACGGATAAAAACAATTTTTAATTTATGTCACACGACATGTAGAAAAGTTTGTAAACGAGAAAGAAACTGATGTTATAGTTCAACTAATTGTATGTTTTTTTTCTTTATAGTGATTGAAAGCCAGTTTAAATAAAAACGCTTTGCTGCAACTTGTATTTACTCTTGAGTTAATGTAAAGGTTAGTGTATATGTAGATTTAGCTTTAGATTGCCAATGAACTTAGCACACACACACAGAAGTTCAGAAAGTGGTTTTAAAGTTTTTATTTATATAACTCAATAAAAATCAGTTTATACCTTTCATTTTTGACAACTCTATATCTATTGTTTCTACAACCCACTTCAGTTACTTGATATGTGAAATTGCAAATCAATAACTCCCCCTCAATTTAACATTACCTAAAACATTATATAAGCTAAAAGTTAAAAATAGAGATACATTCTGTTAAGCCTCAACAACATTAAGTTTTTGTCTAAAGTATAAAAACTTGTTCTTCTTTAAGGGTTTTGTGAACAAGTCAGCCACTTGTTCTTCAGTAGACACATACAATAAGGATACCTTTTTGCTGGTCACTAAATCTCTCAAAAAGTGATGTCGTACATCTATATGTTTTGTCCGTTTAGATTCTCATGTTGTAGCCATCTTAATGCAGGCTTGATTATCTTCATATACCTCTATAGGGTAAAAATTTAAATTCAAGGTTTCATTTACTATTTGTGAGATAAAAATGCATTCACTGATGCAGGTTATAATGCATAATATTCGGCTTCTGCACTTGATAAGCTGACAACTGCTTGTTTATTAGTTTTCCAAAACACTAAGTTTTTGTAGAAGTTTATGGTAAAACCACTGACACTTTTCCTATCATGTAAGTTATTTGCAAAGTCAGAATCAACATTAGCTGACAGAATAGGCTCCTTTTCATTTTAACATTTTGAAAACTTTAACCCATAATTTTCAGTTGTCTTTAGATACCTAAGAATGTCCTTTAAAAATGTCCAATGTTCACTACTATAGTTGTTTTGAAACATGCTAAAATATGTTACTGCAAAACTTATATCTGGTCTACTGCCTAGCATGATCTACATTAAAGAACTTATTACCTGCTTATAAGGTATATTATCGAGTTTGTGTTCTGAAAGTTTTAAATTCAAATTCGGTTGAATAGGAATACTTCTAGGTTTTGAATCTTGCATATTAAAAGTTTGTATGACCTTTTGAATTAATTCCTTTTGGTCAATAAAAATACATTCATTGAATCTAGATATGTTTCAACCTAAAAATTTTATGTGATCTTCAAGTTCTTCTCTAATTGCATCCTTTCAACCTTTACCAATTTTCATAGCTTCAGAGTAATTTTGTGGAATACTTGTGGCTGTTAGAGCTGCCATAAGTTCCATGTCATCATTTATCTGTAACTCATAATCTTTAAATCTTTTTGGCATTTGTCTCAGCCTACGTGGTTTATCTGTGTTCTGTATATGTGGTGATCCTGATGCCTCTTTATCGCTAGTTGTACCATTACTTACTGGTGTACTACGTGTAGTGTCAGATCGGTTCATATTGTTATTTGTATCATGTAGTGCCTCATGTTCATCAAAAACTATTCTAGGTATATCTACTTCTTCTTTCTTCTGTTCATCAAATACAACATTTCTAGCAATAACACTTTTCTGTTTTTCACTATCCCACAAACGATAACCATTGTTAGCATACCCCATCATTAACATTTTCTTAGATCTACTATCTAATTTGCCGTGTCTTTCTTCTTTAGGAATATGTACAAACGCATCACAACCAAATACTCGTATCTTACTTAAATTAGGTTTCTTCTTATACCAAATTTCAGCTGGTGTCATTCCTCTTGGAAGACATGACGTTTCAGTTCTATTGTATAAATAAACTGATGTGTAAAGTGCTTCCTCCCAAAATTGTTTTGGTATATTTGCATCAAAAATAAGACATCTGGACTTGTCTAAAATGGTGCGATTAAAACGTTCAGCAACTCCATTTTGTTCGGGAGTATGTTTAACCGTATACTGCACTTGTATGCCTTTTCTCATACAATATTCTTTAAAATCTCTCCAGATATACTCTCCCCCGCCATCACAACGAAGTCTTTCCACTTTCAGATTAAATTTTGCATTCACCATTGCCAAGTAATTTTTAAATTTATCAAAAACCTCAGATTTTGCCTGAATAGCAAAGCAGACAGCAAAATGTGAGTAGTGATTAATATAGGAAGCAAAGTATTTCTTATTAGTATGACTTTCTGGTGTTATGGGTCCACATACATCTGTCAATATTACCTCTAGAATTCTTTTAACCTTTGTCTCTGAGCTAATAATTTTAAAAGGAATCTTTGTCTGTTTACTCTGTAAGCATGTTCTACATAGTTGATCCCCAGAGGAATGCCCCATACGTCTATGCCACAAATTCTTTTCATTAACTGTCAAATTGACACTACAGTTTCTTTTCATAAGTTCAAGAAAGTACAACTTGCTTTTAACCGCTCCTTGTGCAACAGTGTTACTATTCTTTTTTATATTTACTTGCTCTTTCTCAAAGCTTACTTTTAATCCTTTTTCTTCTAGTTTCTTTACTGACAGCAAGTTATGTGATAAGTTTTTGGATAGTAACACATTCTTCATCAAAACTAGTTTGCCATCGGCTGTTTCTAATCTTAGTGTTCCTGTTTTTGTAGCAACAATAGCCTCACCTAGTTTGGCGACACTAATTTTGTAATTTATGGATTCAGTTTCTTCTAAAATATGTTCCAGTGAATCCTTAATTAAATGATTAGTTGCCCCACTGTCTACAACAAAATCACCTTTTCAACATTTTCTCTAGCCACAAGAATTTCTGAATCTATAGAATCATTAGTCATAAATGCAATTTCGCTTTCTTCTTCCTGAGTCACATGGCATTTTCCAGAGCACTTTGTACTTTTGTTCTTAGGACAGTCTTTCCTTTTATGCCCACGTTGCCCACAACCATAGCACTTATACTTAAATTTTCTCGCATTTAATTGACTTCTATTTCCACTTTAATTCCAGTTCCCACCTGAGTTTCCTTGTCTCCAATTCTTACGTGAAACAAATACCTGAGATTTAGTTTCACCTTGCTCTTTACCTTGTCGTGCTTCTTCTGATAAAAGCTTACTTTTTATAAAGTCAAACGTAACTTTTGTTTGATCAATGCAGTACAAAATGTCTATTGCTGTTGTTACTGACTGGTAGTCATCAGGCATTGCAGACAATAACTGGGTAATCACTTCTCCTTAAGACACTGTACCCCCGCAGCCTTTTAACTCTGATACTGTTTTCTCGTAATTCACCAAAAAGTCATTCAAAAATGAACCTTTTGTAAATTTCATATTCCTCAACTTCTTCTGTAGCTGAAATTGGTTAGCTATACCACTTTTTGCATATGTGCCTTTCAATTCACATAATATTTCTTTAGCTGTACCTTTATCCTTGATCATAATAAAGACATTATCCGAAAGGCAGTTTACAATTAAATTTCTGGCCTTAAGATCATTCTTTTTAAATGCCGGTAACATTGCCGGGTCATTCGGTGGGTTCTCTATCAACATATCAAGAGCCTCATGATGTTCCAACAGGAGTTTTAGTCTGAATTCCCAGTTCTCATAGTTAGTTCCATTAAATGCTTTAATGGTATGTGTAACTGTTGACATTTCCTTGAACTTTTCCAAAACACTACTTTCACAACTTTTCAGTGACATTCCGTGCTTTCTATATTATTTATCTTTTCAAGTCTTCCTATCTACATACATGCACTAACATCTGGGCCCATAACCTCTTTAGTTAATGTAAAGGTTAGTGTATATGTAGATTTGGCTTTAGATTGCCAATGAACTTAGCACACACACACAGAAGTTCAGAAAATGGTTTTAAAGTTTTTATTTATACTGTAACGATTTTATTTTCTGTCAATATGTTCACAGATATCTAACTTATTTAAATTAATAATAACCAACTTAAGCATAATGATGCTACACAATCTACGAAATACATATTACATATTGTCGAAAACAATATTAGCTTTCAATTCGAAAGCGTAAAATTCTAAATTATGCGGTAACAAAAGATGCCTTTTGTTAGTGTCATCATAAGAGTTCCCTCTGTTAGACGATTGTAATATTAAGCTTGTTGTCAGGCGGCAACCCGCGTCATATTATCACTTCCAACTCAGCTGTCGTTAGAAGAGGCCAATTGTTCCTTGAACTCAAGGATCATGACGTTTATTCAGTCCACGTGTTGGAAGCACACGAAAATTAAAATATTGTTTTCTTGTAATGATATCGTCTCAGCGATGCGCATTTTTATGTCCACACTTGCTGGAATTAGCTCGCAATTGACGAGACGTTAATTTGTTTAAATGGCCTTTTAGTTAACAGTAAGTATTACTGAATTTATAGCCTTACTAAATTGATATTTTTAGTGCAACTTTGGTTAACATACAATTTAGGATAAGTTGTACATCTTAGTTTTGAAATTTAAGAAATGTAACTAATTTATTTGGATAAGAAATGAAAATTTGGTAGTATCTATGTGAAGTTTAACCTTGTACAAAAGTCGAAATGGCAAGCTTCAATTATTTAATGTGGACGCCGTGATGTTGTGTTTGGATTTTCAGTATGCAGCTAATTTGGTTGTATGCAATTGGAGATTCCTGTATTCTAGTTGCGGAAACAAGCGAATTATAAATCATCAATTATAATTCCGGGTATGGCCCATATACCTAGCAGGTATTTTTCTATCGGATGAACATCTGGTATGTAGATTACTTTCATATACGTCAGCTGTAGCATTGGGTATAGCAGACAAATAATTTTTTATTTGATCACGTGGTAAAGTTTAAGTTCATTGGGTGAAAATAAGACTAGTTGTTTTTCAAATTATGCAACAGGAACCTATAAAGTTTCACATTAAATCTTTTTATTTATACTATTAATGCACGGCAGATGTCATTATGAAAATAAGACAAGTTGAATTCTATATTTAAAGAAAATTAAATTGATTATTTGAAACTAATTTATTCAAATCTTCGAGAATTGAATTCTTACATTTTACATTTCACTAATTGCTAAGTGGAATATTTAATCATAGAATGTGAGGTTAAGTATTGCTACTAAAACCAACCAATGCTGTAATTTAAAGTTAAACATTTAGAAAAGAAATTCATACTCATTCATTCGACAATAAATTTTTGCTAGACATTGCTAATATAAAGTTATCATGTTTTATCTGTGAAAAGTACTGATACTATCAAGTACATATGTACATATCTTTCAATAATTTAATTTATTCAAATTTATTTAAAGAAGATGTCTTGTAAATAACTACTTAATGTTGAGGGAATAGATTTTTATTTGTTCAAGACTAGGATTATTGATTGGAATAAATGAGGGTTGATTCAAATTAATCATTAATTTTGGATATTAAGACACAAACAGTGCTATCTTTATTTTAATCTGTTCACAGGTGTAGCAGTGCATTTATAGAGGTCAATATAGAGCCATAAGGTAAGAAAACTTTAGGGATTGTATTTCAGTAATATATTGTATAGCGGTAATTGAGTAAAGGTTTCCGCATTCGCCTTATACAAGGGACTTAAATAAGGTCTTCTTCGTATACAAAAATTTGGTGGCGCCATATTCTTTACATTTTTGGTCGCAGTCCAACCCCGACCCACAGCTCATGTTCTACCCGCTTAGTCTTTTGAGGTTTTCCTCATCTACGAGCCATTTTCCACCGAAACTTGCCGTGGGCTCTTTACACTTACTGGAAATCCTCGTCAAACTTCCTTGTGCCTTACAGCTGGTCACATAGGAGTAAAAACCAAATAATAAACCCCTTTTAATAATTGAAAAGGTTATAATACAACTCAATAAAAATCAGTTTATACCTTTCATTTTTCGACAACTCTATATCTATTGTTTTTACAACCCACTTCAGTTACTTGATATGTGAAATTGCAAATCAATAACTCAACATTTACTGCGTTACAAAATCTTGGTTACTTTTTTTATTTATTTATTATTATATATATTTATTTTTATTTTACTTTGTACAAAACTCAGAAAGATGTCGCGATGTAAAGGAGCACCAGCAGAGAAAGAGGGCAAGATAACAGGTCAAGTTTGTCCGCTATGCTCAAACTCTGAAAGCTTCAGCAATATGGTTCAAAGGGATAGGTACTTGTGATACTTGATTTCACTACGCATGTGTAAATGTAACTGTAGAGGTGCAGAATCACAGTTGGTACAATAATTCCTGTTTAAAAACTGAACAGCATAACACGAGAAAACAATGATCTATTTAAAGACAAAGTATAGTAGCCGAGTCTACCGTATCTTCACGAAAGCAAAAGAAAGTTAAACCTAAAACTCCAACGTTTAACTGAAGACCGCGAAACGGAGCTAAAATATATTGTTGCGAGCTACTATTAGGCAACCCGTCAAACATACCAGCGCTGTAGGCTCTGCATAGTCTCCAGGATTAGAGAATTCTTCTAGCAATCAAACACACAAAACGCCGCCAGCACTGTTTATTCTCAATGGCCCGGGAAGCTTCTTGTAATTACTAGAGAATGAGTCATATCTTTAACTCAAAGTATATATAAGACCGCTAATAAATGCAAAGGTCAGTCGATACTAGAATGTCTAATATAAATTATATCGTTGTAAAGTAATAGTAGTTGAGCTTTTGGAAGTTCAAGTGTATACATAAATGTTATATGCTGTGTCTAATGTACATGCAGCTTGTAGTATACATAAATAGATAAAGTGTAAAATAAATAAATAGTTGTGTTAGTGTTGTTAATGGACCAATCCTAAATAAGTTAGTTTAAGAAGATATTAGTGCTTGTAAATTCATTAGTGTAATGGTGCTTCATTGTTAAGTGGACTGAAAACATCTATAAATAAGGCATATACTGTTAATTAGACTTGTGAACAGTGAGTAATAAAGACTCTGGTTATTACTTGTTTTAAATTAAAGAAACGCGGTAATAGTAGCCCGCTACAATATTAAGCAAGAGTATCAACTGCTTATGACCTCTAGAAGTGACGACGAGGGCACGTAAGTCGTTAACAGAGTTAAAACTGAAAAGAGTTACAAACTGGGTCAATTCTACTCCTAAAGTAAACGCCACTGGAAAAGACTCAACACATAATAGAAGTCATTCAAAGATGTCTCACTGTCAAAGGAGAAGACGTCTAATTCGTCTTCAAATGGACACCTGGCAGGTTATGTTCAAGCTATCCACGAAGCAATAGTGCCAAATCATACGCAATTGGCAGCCCGGCAAGTTATGTCTAAAGTTCTACCTGTGTTTAGTGGTAACGCAGAAGGTTGTCCATTATTTATCAGCAGCTACCAGAATAGCACTAGTATTTGCGGTTACACTGAGGCTGAAAATTTAGGCAGACTACAGAAATGCCTGAAAGCAAAAGCATTAGAATCCGTAAAGTGCAGATTATTAATGCCATCAACCGTTTCGGAAGTTATAAAGACGCTTCAGATGCTCTGTGGGGGCCCCCAAAGTATTATTAGGTCCCTAATGGCAAAAATTAGAAACGAGATTCCTCCAAAAGCAGATAAGTTGGAAACGTCAGTGAATTATGCCATGTCTGTGTGTAATCTTTGTTTCACAATAAAAAATGCCCTACTTATGAATCATTTACGAAATTCTGTGCTATTGCATGACCTGGTAGAAAAGTTGCCGGCGTCAGTGAAGTTAAATTGGGCACTGTTTTTACTGGACCAGCTCAAACAGACAGGGAACCTGTTGACGTTTAGCGACTGGCTATTTAAAGTAGCAAATGCGACTAATTTAGTAACTTCCAATGGGGCTAGCGCACGTCCTGCGGAAGAAAGTAAGTAGCGCTCGGCAAGCTCAAAACAACGTTCCCTTTTTCATTCGCAGGCAGTGAGCGACAAGTCAGAATCTATAGTCTGTTATTTATACTCAAACGCACATAGAGTTGCAGACTGTGACTGATTTAAAAGCGTAAGCCGTCAAGATAGATGGGGAATTGTGATAGAAAAGCGTCTTTACCGATGTTGCCTTGGCAAACATTCGCTTTTCAAATGTAAAAATGTAAAGGCATGCCAAGAATCTGGTTGTATATCAAAGCATCACCCACTTCTACATAATGCCAAACGTCAGTTACAATTACAAGTTCAATGAAGAAGGTGTAAGTTCAAGTCAAGGGGATCTAATCACAGCAGTCTCTAAGCATTTAGGTTGCAGTCCACATCAAACCAATGTCTCGAGTCATGAAATTTTCTTTAAAATCTTGCCAGTGGTATTGTATGACTACAATAATATCAGTGTGAGGATTTTTACTCTATTAGGTGAAGGTTCATCCGTAAAATTGATAGAAGACGAAGTGGCTATAAAACAGTTTAGTGGAACACCAGAAAGTTTATGTCAAAAAATTCTAATAGGGTTGGACATCGTGATTATTTATTCTTTCTTGATATTTGATTCTCGATGATTCGTAACGTGCATCTTACTGTGAACTAATTTGTAGTTTCGCACTTATTATTTTAATTGGGGAATTGATGATCCGTTGTTTTAGAGCGAATTACTATTTGCTCTGCTCTTTTGAGAATTTGTTCCAGGACACACATTTGAAAACTCGTTTATTACATCGAGTTTTGTTATTAAGATTTAAGCCCGTTTTGTAAAGGAACCGCAAAACGGGTTGCAGTTTTGCAGTTTTTCAGTCTTGCGGTGTAATGCCGTTGTGTGTTGAAAATACCGTTAGTATTAAATTTAAGGTGCTTGTTATTCAGTCTGGTACATTATGTGCGTATTTTATCGAAGCAAAACTCAGGCGTACCTGCAATATACGATATCCGCGCTCAGGACCTGTTCAGGTAAGATCTTTCCATATTATATTTTGATTGTACGTGCCGCTAATTTGATACCTATGCTAGCATTTCCACCTGCAAGATAATATTATAGAGCCATCTCACAATATATCCTATATTGTAATCAACCAAACTTCGTTTGGTTAATGAGATGGTCTAGTCTGTCGGTCGGTCTGTCTGTCCGTTGCACGGTTCCCGTGATGTTACAAGACATATAATATATGATTCTTATCCAGTTTTTTACGCTGAATACGAATACGCTATTCACTTTTCGATATTTCAATTATTAATCAAGATATTCGACTTTAAATAAGAATTTTTACACATTACTATTTATTATTTAATTTTTTTATATATCGCGTACAATTAAATTTCAAATATTTAACACAAAGGTAAGTAATATTTGTTGAACTTAATGTCGAAGTTTGGTTGTGAGCCGTACATGCGGCTTAGATTTTTTTTATTTTACTATCGTTTTTGTGATAGTTTTTGCGTCGGAATTAATTTAACCAACGAATTATTGTACATATTCGTTTGGTAGACGGTTTTATCTGCATAATCGTGCGCACAAGCGTTGGTACCACCGCGAGTAGCGTTCGACTGATTTTAAATTTATACATAGTGAACATAATTAAAATATTCTGCAGCTATTTAATTTCTTATAAGTGTAAGTTACATATTGAAAACTACGTTGGTTTCATTAACTCAAGCGCTTGAATTTAAGCCTAGTTATGTTATAAAATTGATGTCTATGTTAAACCCTATGAATATTAGGAACCATTACTATGTCAGTAAACGACTATATGTTATTTGTATTTCCTTGTTGTCGAGTTTCATGTCCGTTAGGCATCTACAGAGTACGTGAGAAATTTCCTAGATTGATTTCGCCGGAGGCGTGCAGTTCCGATTTCGGTTGCGCTCTCCAAGACTCTTTTTAACCTGGCCACCTTAGGTTATTTGTACCTTGGTGCAAATTTCCACTCCCCCTCACCGACAAGAGTCTAGTCGTGGTAAAATGGGGTTACTCCTGCGGCTAACTGTGCGTATGGTCTTTTTGTGTTAAGAAACCGTGTTAACAGGTACACGATTAGTATTAGCAGTAACATCGGAAGTTACAACAGAAATCACGGACGTTTTCAACAATTTTAATAAAAGCATAAAATTCACGGTAGAAAACGAGGATGAAAATTATTCAATACCCTTTCTCTATACAAAAGCTGGTAACACAGGTATAATTATTTTGTTAGATTGTAACAGATGAGTTGAAAAGATGGTTTCTGTAGTGGGCGATACCATAAAGGTTACCCAAATATATGTAATTTTCGTTACAAAAAATCAGTGTATAGTTGGATCTCTACGAAACCTCTACGGAATTCCAACACCACAGGGGCCAATATATATGGCCGATGTAGATTCACTTAATAGAATTAGTCAAACTCATGTTTTAAACTTTCAAGTTAGCTAGAGCACTCCGTTCTGTACTAGATATAAATTAAAGCTTATATCATCCTTTAAACTTGTTAAATTATAAATTCAAGAGAGTATTGTGTTAATTACCGTAGTGAAGCTCATCCTTTATGCGAATCTGCTTAAGCTGTAGAGATATATGACGGACGCTTAGTTGTAATTTACTTTAAAGTACATAAATCTCTAACTGTTTCTACCTCATTAGTGTAATGCACTTGACAGTTGCGAAAGGACCGGTCCCTTAACAATACTTTAATGTAGCAAATGCTGAATAATGTTCAAATGAGAGAATGTTAGTAAAGCCGACATTCTCATCCATCTTTCTCGATAATCGTTTTATGCAATTTTTTAACACCCACGTAGAATTATTTTAAATCACTTGCGTTGGTCCATTCGTATTGAGATTATAGTGCAATTGTAGCTTAAATCTAGCAATAAATTAAGGGACAAGCTCAAATATTTTGTGTACAAATATTTTTCCCTAACTGAAGAGTTGTTCGCATATTTTTTATCGTCTGTTAAATTCCTGTCGGTTTTAAAACTTCACCTAACAACCATAGCTGCAAAAGCACTCATCAACTGCTAGATCGTTTAGTGGATTCGATACCATTGGCACCTTAAGGAACACAATTACAGATATTTATTATGGTTTATTTAACGAAATTTTGATAATGATACAAAGAGTATTGCTGCATCATCATCATCATCATCATTAGCATTTTAGCCTTGCTACAGGTTGGACGCGTACATCCCATTCTGAGTTAACCTACACTTTTCCTTGAAATTCTCACAGCCTACATGTTTCACTATCTGTGTGCAATAGTCTAATTTAGGTCTACCTCCACCTCTCTTTATTTTTTTCTGCTTATAATATATTGCACCTCTCTCATTCCTTAGAACGTGCCCTTTCATCCTATCGCTTTTATTCTTTTACAGTTTTCCACATATTCCTTTCTTCTCCTTTCTAGAACTTCTACGTTTTTAACTTTGCCTCTCCACGATATTTTTACCATACGTTTGTATCACCAGATGTATTGCTTCTGTGTTTTTCCCATCCGCATCTCCTGCTGTCCACGTTTTACAGCCGTTCAGTGCTGTGCTCCACACATATGCTTTCAGCAGTCTTTTCCTTGTTTCAACGTTTGTTGTCTTTAAACACAGTAGTTGCTTTTTATTGTTAAATGCAGCACGACCTTCTGCTGATCTTTATTTTATATCTTTTGCAATTATTCCGCATTGCGTTATTTAGCTTCCTAGGTAGCAGAAATTCTTAACCTCCAGTAGATTCTGGGTTCCTATTTGTATTCTGGTTTTGGTCTATTTTCCGTTCTTTTACATAGTACCTTAGCTTTACTTTTACTCATTTTCATACAGTAACTCTCTGTTAGTACGGTTTCCATTTCATTAAGTGCTGCAGTTAATTCTTCCTTACTAGATGCTAACACCGCCTTATCATCTTCAAGTCTTAGTATGTTAATCGTTTTCCCTGCTTAACAGTTCTAAATATTTTTTGCGTTTGACAGTCATTACATTTTTGATAAACAAGTTAACAATTAATTGGGATATAGCATTACCCTGTCTCACCCACATCTAAGTATTTACTTTTCTACGCTATTGCTGTAATTCTATTATCGGTGTTTGCTCTTTGTATAAGCTGAATACTGCCCATCTATCACTTTAATTCATTTCTATCATTTTTAGTATTTCAAACATTTCTTCTCGTTCTATTTTATCGAATGCTTTTTCCAGATCTACAAACCCTACATACATGCTTTCTCCTTCTTCTATTATTTTCTCCGTTATCACTTTTAAGGCTAAGACGCCCCACCTCGTGTTCCCTCGTTTCTGCCAAACCCAAATTGATCTGCCCCTAGTATTTCTTCAGCTCGTTTTTCCATTCGTGTTAGTATAATTCTGGTTAGTATTTATGACACGTGTGCTGCTAAGCTTATTATTCGAAAATTTTCACATCTATCGGCAGTTCCCAGTGTAGGTATTGAAATCTTTGAGTATCTCGCCTCTTTCATACATATAGCTGAAAAGTTGAAACAGATCCTCTGTTACTGCTTATTCGGCGGTTTTTAGAGGTTTTACCTCCACTTTATCTGTACCCGGTGCTGTATTTTTTCCTGCTCTTTAGTGCTAGTTCCAACTCATATCTAAGTGTAGGATATGCCGTTATCCATTTCGATATCAGTATTCTGTGCTAGTGCTTCTAGTTCAGGTCCTGCATATAAGTTCCATATATATATCCTTGCCATCTAACCACTGTTTCTACATTTCCTTTAATAACGTTTCCTCCGCACCTTTTATACATTTACTACACAACATTACATTCTTAAAATTTATTTTAATTAGTTTGTATGTCTTGTCTGTCTTTCCTATATTTATTTTCCTCAAGCCATTGTTCTTTAGCTTTCCCGCAATTGCAAATAATTTCCCATTTTATGGCTTTGCATCCGTTTCTCAACTTCGTCTGATCTTCATTGTATTTTCACTATTCTTCTAATAAATCTAGAATATCCTTTGTCACCCGTGACATATAATTTTTTTTTATACTACAGATATATCTGACCGCAATGCCAAAGCTGACTTTAATCTTATTCCATTCTGCTTGTACTTTTTAAAACCAAAAATATATTAGACGTTTTTCAAAAATTTCTTTAACTTTTATTCAATTTGTGTTTTAGATTTCAAGGTCAAAGTGCCTTCATACGTTCCATTATTTTCAAATTCAAATTCCTTCTTTGTAGTCAGTGTCTATATATGTTGCTAGAACGTTCTATGGTTTTTTACTCAATATCTAAGCCGCTATCTAACAAGAACGTAATCTAATCAATATCTGTTATGTCTCCAGACATCCTTCATGTGTACTGTCTTCTAGTATGATTTTGAAATATTGTATATGTAATGGTAAAACTGTTTTTGTCGTAAAATTCTACCACCATATTTCCAATATCGTTTCTCACACCTAAACCAAAAAACCTACTACTGTTCCTTCCCTGCCCTGGCCTACCCCAACATTAAAATCTCCTGTTTAGGAATCTTAGTATGTTTCAATATCTTTAAAGAGAGCGGCTGCGGGCTTAGTTGTATCGCGTGTAACTGGACTCGGGTTTGAATCCCGATATGGACGGCTTGTAAAATGTTAGACGAGCACTTTTAACAAAAATACACGCTCGGTCGAATAAAAGGAAAAATGTAGGTCCCATGTGTGTGATACAGTGCACGTTAAAGATCGCAACCTTGTTAAGAATAGCAAATGTTGGACAAAATTCAAAATTCTCTGATAAAAGAAACTCGCTTCCTGGCCAATGTAACACTTTCGGAAGGAGCATTAGAAAATCAAATGTAGGGGATATCCTTGTAGATAGCTTCTATCTCTTCAGTTACAGGTGGGCATATAAGCTCGTATTATTACAGTATTTACCGGTTTAGATCCTAATCTAACCATAAGTACTCATTCATTTTTTTATAAGTAGTTTTCTACACAATGTCCTACTTTTTTCCACATAAATGTACCAACATCGCATTACATTTCCCCGACTTAGTATGAATTACGCTATCTTTTTTCTCATAACTATCCCCACATCCGAATTTCTTTCCTCTGATCCTGAGGGAATACCCTACAGTCTTCGCTCCAAAAATCTTGCGCCTCTGGCAATCTAACTTCACTAATTATTTCAAATTATCAAGCTTGCTTCATTTTTTTAACATTCCACGCACCGACTTGCAAAATGCTCCCGGTTTTTCTTTTAAACTTGCCGGTCACATCCTCTGAAATGGTCCACTTCTGGAGATCTGAATGTGGGATTATTTTAATTCCGGAATCTATTACCCCAAAGAATACCATCACTTTAAAAATTATTTTTGGCACACTGTGTACTTGGGAGGTATGTGGTGGTTTTTCGTCGAGTATCACATGGCAGCAATTTGTCTCAGTACGCCATACCGACCCTACGGTCTTTGCCACTCTAAGTACCGAAAGAACTGCTGCACTCTTTCCTAAATACCCTACTAATTTGGTTAAACCAATGGTTTGACTCTTTAACTTTCTGAAACACACAAACCATTCTACGCGTTCTAGTATTCTAGAACTTCTTTAAGGTGCAGGTCCGTTTAGAACGGATTGCCGCATCATTATCCATATAATTAGAGAATTGTTAGTTCATTTGTGTTCTTATACTTTGGTATAATATTTTAACCAATAGTAATATCTACATAAAATTTAATTACGTTTTATAGAATCGTATATTTTTAAGAAATTTGAGTAAAATTTTGAGAACTTGTAGTGATAATAGATTTGATGATTTAGTAATTACTTGCAAAAAATAGCAACTAGTTTAGACCTTGAAGACAAATTCAAAAAACCAAGGAGGTTAAAAGCACGCAGAGTGAGGAACAATTTTATGACAAGATGAAACTAAGAAACTCAAGATTGGTAGTTTTTTAATATTTTGAAAGGTTTGGAATATACAAATATCCTGTTCAAATAGTTTTAAATTTTTGTGAGGCCTTGATATATTAAAAAATTATTCCTAAAATAAGCTACTGGTAGTATGCTATAAATCTGAAATTCAGTTCATCCATATAATATTGTTAATGGAATTGATGTAATGCACTAGAATTCTGAAAGGAATCGCAGTTCTTCTAAGATAATGAAACAAAGAAACATTTTTACATCGCCTATAAAAATTTTTGGATTACGTAAGTTACATATTCCCAAATTAATATATATGTATATTCTAATGATACTATTAAGTTGTAATGAATACATTGTTACATTGTATAATGGAAGGACACATTATAAAAGGTTAATGAAAGTTTACAAACCAGACATGAGGACGGAAACAGTTACTTTGTATTCTAGACGTAATATGATACTGCAAATGCAGGTCACATTAGACAATAAGAAACCAATTGTAACTAAGATTATTAGAATGTAATACGTTGTATTGTATCAAGAAATAGCAGACATGAGATCGATTTGCATTTCCCACATGTGCTGTAAGAGCAGGGATAGCATAAATACCCCCAAGAGCACAAGATGGCAAATCAGTCTGAGAACTTTATAGCTTTAGCATTGTTAGTGGTTCAAAGCTACTCAGTTGTAAATATTAGTTATCGATTTTAATTATTAATTAGTAATATTAACTTTGAATATTTTGAAACTGAGTCGTTAATGAATATAATGTACAAGTTGTAAAAATCATCATTGTAATTTTTATAAAAATACACTTGATAGGAGTGTTTTGGAAATAAAGTTTTTTTTAAAAAAAAAGCTCCCAGCGGCCCAAAACCTATACCGTGATAATGAAAACTTTTATTGATTCTTTCCCAATTCTTGAATAGTTCTAGTTATTTTATTAACAATACCGGTTTATGCTCGAATTCTCAAACTTTTGTTTTGTATTTTGAATATAATCAAAAATTATTTAAGATAGATTATGAAATAAAATCAATTTAATAATCTTCTCGAGATGTCTATAGAATTTCATCTAATAAAAAAATTCGATATTTATTATTTAGAGAACAAGCTTTAACTCCGTTTTATAAATACTTATGGTTCCGGGTTAGGACCATGTCATTTTATAAACTAAGGTCGACGTTTCGCCCAGTTTTGTAAGGGACTTCATCAGAACAAGTAAAGAAGCAATAAAATTTATAAAAAGATTACAGAAGTGTCATATACATAACGGAGCCAAGTTTTTGGTTTATGTGGATTCTACAGCCATAGATTCCAAAGAGTCCATGAATATATTGACCACAATAGGGGATAGACGTGAGCCGATTGGTGTGCCCGAAGTTTGTAAAATTGTCCTTCAAAGACAAAATAGGTATAAGTTAAGCATTTTTCAATGAACGTGGCCAGGTACTCAAATTCGTATTCTTGAGGTAGGAGGGGGAAAAACAAGCCTATGTTCATTGCTCCGCTACGACATTCCTCTCTATTCATGATCACTCATGCATCAAGTTCTCGCCCTATGTAAGCTACGACTTTCGCTACTTTCACCAGTTACTTTGCCACAAGATACCTCTTGGTTTTGAATGGGTCGGTGAGTCTACTACTTCAGGAGTAACTCTACTCTTTACACTTTAACTTGTCTACTAATATTATCATTCTTATCTTTATTATTATTTTTTATTTCTTTTATATTTTTTAATTTTATTACTTATTTTCTTTTTTTGTCCTGATGAAGCCCCTTACAAAAGTCGACTTTAGTTTATAAAATGACACGGTCCCAACCCGGAACCATAAATATTTATAACGACTCCGGTTGTGAAAGCCTCCGTTTTGTTTACGTTAATTACATAAACGAATTTATATAGTTTTCATTTAGGTGAACGTTCGGTTGATTTAGTTTGGTATTATATTTTTCATAATAATCTAGGTGGTTATGAAGTCTTAATAACTATATGTCACATTATCTATTTTTTAGTTAAACAAGTTGCTTTTTATAATGCCTTATCTGGCCTTTGCGGTTTCTGCTTCGATGGAAATATTTTAGCGTGATGCGGGAAGTGGTATGTTGTTTTTAGAAATATTTAGAATTTATTAAAGAATAATGTTTTTGGGAAATAATAAAAAAGTTTTACCGTACTCCCTTCTACATAAAACTGTCACATAAATAACTGATAGTAAAGGTTATTAGGATGCGATTATTTTCTACGACCACCCTCAAAGACCTTTATAAATTAACACGTATACATGTATTCTGTTTCACAAACTTTTTTAATTTAAGTCTGGTCTTCACGCTAGCTGGAATGGTAGGTTCTGTGGTGTTACTGCCTGGCAAAATATTTATGTTCGCTAATTTAATCACGCAATAAAGCAACGAATTTGCTAAACTTTACTGTTTTCGTTATTGTTGGAGATGTTCTGTATTTATAAAACTGTTGAAGAAGGAGAGGAAATTTAATAGGAAATTCTACGTTAACCTGTATAGTTTCCTGGTTATTATAGGGTCATGTATGCTAGCTTTTAATTTTTATTAAGCCGAACTCGTGCACTCTATATACAGTATTGCAACAAAAACTCTATTTTGTACTTAAAAAAAACAATTTTTATTTCTTTCCCCTACCTATCAACCTGTAATCTATACAATTATACTACAGCTCGTTGTGTGCGCAATTAACTTAGAACTAGCATGAAAGATGTTGGCATTTGATACCTTACATTCCTAACCTAACTTACGTCTAAACTAAAGTACGTCGACTAACTTAACTGTTTCTTCCAGAGTCCCCAACCATCGGCAGCTGGAAATCGGTTTCCTTGGTCGAAACCTAAAACTAACTGTAGACACTTCCCCGGCCGCCGGCAGCCGGAAACGAGGATACATGCGACAGGACTTAACCTAAGTTACTACACTACCCCAACTTAACATGCTTATTCCCCTTAATCCTAACTTAACTTTACCCTTTCCCTAACTGCGTCCAGGGACTCCGACCATCGGCAACCGGAAATCGGAGTCCTAGGCGCAGTTTCCGTTCCTGAGGCGTGCCCCGGCCATCGGCAGCCGGAAACCGGGAAACAACGCCCCAGGTCCAAACGAGTCAGTTTGCGCGCCGGTGTTGTTGTGTTTATGTATGTTTACGTTGGTTATGTACGTTTGTGTGTGTGTTTTCTGGGCGAGTCTGTGGTTGTGATATGATTGTGTAGTATATTTCCTACGGTCGTCGAACGCCGCTCCTACTTTTGCTTCATTATTGTTGTTTGCGCCTATTCCTTTTATGTAGCAATCTATTCTATTTGCTTTACTCTCTTAAATCTATGGTCTTAATCTTCTAACTTACTTGCTAATTAACTTAACTTAAACTATTTTTACCCGCCACCTAGTTTCTTAGTAATCTATTTTTTCTCGTTTTTGGTTGGTTTCTTGTTTGGTTATCAGGGATGATCCCTGGTATTCCACGAATTTATTTAAAATCTTTGTGCCAATTGGCGGTGTTTCTCGGTAGTTTACTGTTATTTGTTCCTCAAGAGGCAATAATAGCTGTTTAGTATACAAGGGAAAAGTAGTAGATTTTAGCTCGAGGTGTATTTGTCTCCCGACGCGAAGCAGAGGGAGATAAAACACGGAGAGTTAAAATCTTACATTTTTACCTGTATATAATACACTATTTCTTTCTGTGACAGGCAAAACGATGATTTAATATTGAAAAAAATATTAAAGGCAAAAAATCAATCGATGTCAAATTTGAAGTTTCATACAAGTAGGCTGTTGTACTTCTAGGGACAGTTAGACTTGCGTTGCTAAGGAAACCTTTAAAGTTTTCAAATATCTGTCAATTTAATTCTGCGAGTGGTTTCAAAAATTGCTAACTTAGGTTGTTTATATCGGTTGTTTTGAACGCGACGAAGTTAAAATATGATGTTATGTTTCACCTATATGTCCGCATTCACATGTATTTGTGTCTTTGATTTTAAATTTGGTCCTTTACGTATCGTATGGGCCGTGCTCTGTTAGAAAATGTATTAATTCGTTGATTGGTTGGATGTGGTTTAGTTCTAGTCTCTCTATTATGTTTGGTAGGAAACGGAATGTTCTTCTTCCCGTCTCGGAGGTATTTCAGCGTTCTTGCCATAGTTCAGCCATTCTTGTTGTTATTTCCTTTATATTATTGTATGTTTGTCCGAATAGTTTGTGCATTTTGGATTGGTTGTTGATCCGTAGCAGTAGCTGACTGCCCTGTACATGACTTGGAGATCTAGTGGAATTATGCCCAAGATTACCAGTAAGGCGTCCTGTAGTGTAGTTCTGTAGGCTCCTGTTAGTCTGATTAAGATGTTCCTTTGTGTTTGGTTTAGTTTTGTTTTTGGTCTTATTAGTTTTACTCTATGTACCCATATGTTCGCCGCGTACGATACTATTCATATAAATTTTTATATGCCGCAGGGGGAGCCTGTAGTCCCTCTGAGCAATTATGGCTAATGTATACATGGTTGTTGTCCCCTTATCGCATTTCTCATCAATATGTTTCCAAAAGTTTAATTTTTCGTCTAAAAGCACTCCTAAGTATTTGTTTGCGGTTGTTCTTTTAACTAATGTGTCTTCTATGTGAATTCTTGGTCCGGTTTTCAACTGCCCTTTGAATATAGTATGCGAGGTTTTGGTTGTGGAGATTTTCAACTTGTTGTTGTTACTCCAGTTGTTCAGAATTTCTAATGCTCTGTTAGATTTGGTTTGCAATTGTATTAGTGTCTCTCCCAGCACGACAACGACGATATCGTCCGCGTATGCAGCGACTGATCATACCTCCGGTGTCCCGCAGAAAGAGTTTAGCACTTTGTCCACAATTATGTCCCAGAAGATTGGTCCGCAGACCGAACCTTGTGGACATCCTTTAGTAATTCTTTTAGTAATAGTTTCGTTTTCGCACTTTATTTTAATGTGTCTATCTTGGCAGTAATTCCTTATTGTTTGATACAGCGCTACAAAAACTCTATTTGCATAGCAACAGTTCTTTGTTGTAACACTGATTATACAAACCTTATCAACAACTCGTAGTTACAATGGAATTTGCTAAAAGCTTTTACAACAAATTACTCTCAGCTAATCGCTAACAGTACTATTACTAGCACCTTAAACTACGATGATATCTTCTTAATTAACTTAATATCAAAGCACTACAAATAACCATCCAAGTACTAATTATTAATTGATATACAAAACATTATAATTAATTTATATCGACGGACGATTTATATCGACAGTAATTTATGTCACTTCTTTCAAAGCTTTAAACTAAAACATACTGTAATCAAAGCTTTAATCGTAATTTATATCGCAATCAAAGCTGCGATAAGAACTGAATTCCCGTATCCACGACGGCAATTACATACATATTCAAAAACTCTAGAGTATACTAAAACGTATCAGATAGTATGAACACAACATTCTCGAATGTATTTATTGTAATTCTGTAGCTATTGTACTTGATAATCAAGTCCATCTACTGCATGAGCATTCCAATCATCTTCTGTACACCAACGCGTTGCCTGCATCACAATGTAGTTATTCTAGCCAGAGGTAGACAATACGACGCTACAGTATTTATGATGAAGATGCGGTAAGAAAAGCTGTCTAAATTTGATATAATTTGTCTGTAGGCGTTAAGATGCTGTAGCAATACTGATTATTCAAATATTTCTTTTGAATAATTAGTACATGCAAGTGTACTTTGTTAATGTAAAACCAGTAAGTTTAATTAATTTTGTGGATAAAGTAATTACTCACAGATTAATTTTACTCATATGTTACCGCCTGTGTCTTATTTAATTTGAAGTACTATCTTTTATATGTATATACGCTTTCTAAGATGTAAGTAATAAGGGTCCTGTATTTAAAAATATTAAATAGAATTTTATTTCTCTTAGATGTGTTATAAAAATAAAGTTTAGATCAGGATGTCGTTTAGTTAACAATATTTTTTTTCCTTTAGGTACACTTTTACGTGTAAAAATGACTCAAAATATTTAGCTTAAAGGTGTAGTTCGATAATTCTTTTTAAATACCACTTAAACGTTTCGTTACCACAAGTCCGGTAATATATATTCTGATTGTCTCATTTGACTTTCGCCTTAGCATTTACAAATTGTGTCTTTTTTCTTTTTATTTTGCTTTTTCAGGTATCTCTCCTGAGATTTAGGTTTTGAGTTGTTTCCACAACCGGAAAGGGTGAGACTAGCTGTAATGGAGTATACCTTACACTCCGTTATGTAGCTATCTTTTTATCATACCTCAAAGAGGGTAGTTTGCAATTTGTTAACAAATTTTGCGTTAGCTTTATTAGGTTGTAAATCTAAATTAAACAAAAGAATCATAATAGCAGGTTCAAATAATTTAATTATTTTATTTTATAGAAACATTGGGCTTACAATTGCACTTTTTTTATCAAGTAGATACTGTTTAATCCTTTTTTTAAACTGTTCTATTCTATAAGATGATTTTATATCAACAGGTATAAAGTTATAGAAACGAGGTCTTAAGTAAGTGTAGCTTGTTGACTAGCTGTCAAATAAAGAACAGTAGTCCGATAATTTTGTTATAGCTGATGCCTATCACTAGAATAGTTCATATGCCTAATTAGCATAATTCCTATAATTTTTTTAATAATTTCAACTTTTTTTCGAGTTTAAAAGTTGTGCTGTACCATACAATTATTCCTTGGCAAATGTGAAATTCAACAAGAGTATAATGTATTTTTTTAAACAACTCTATGTTAAACGCCTTCTTTAAAACTTTGAATTCAAAGAGTAAACATTGCATTGTATGATTATCCGACCTTTCCGTTTTACTTGTGAATCCATAACTACACCCACATATTTTACATTTTGGCGTTGTTTAAAGTTTCTAAATTTGTTTAAACCTTCAACGAACTATACGTTGGCAGTTTGTTAACATGCCAACAAAAATGCAATTTTTTGGTTTTCAAAGTTAATTGTTAACGTTTTGGAATTAAAATAATTTATAAAACTTTTAATATCAGGAGTAACATTTATTTTCAGGCACTGCATGTTCTGTGCTTGGTAGAAAACAACGACATCGTTTGCAAAGCTTGTAACTAATCTACGATTAGTGCATTTAATTGTATCGTTGATATACCTAATAAAAAGCAACGGTCTTCTTCTAACACCATATTTACTAATAAGTAGAGAAGTTATTTCTCTTTATTTCAACATTCATAGTGGGTTTTTTAAAGTGCTACACAGGGATACCGTAAAACGACACAATACGTGTTTGTGAAATTTTTCTAAAGTAATTGGGGAGATGGCGGGTCGTATTTAAATGTATTTCTGATATTACTCCTTCTACCATATTTTAAGAGGCGGGAGTATAATTTTAAATTTTAAAATGAATGTTAGAACTTTTCTTACACAATTCAAATCTAAGTAAGAAACTAAGTATATGTGCAAAAGAAACATTAATTTGCTCCTGGTTACAGGATTATGATCCATTATGCCCAAATACTAAAAAAAAATTAAATTTTAACGTATATATCGTTTGTTATGGTCCAGAAATTGTTCGAAACGTCTCTCTTCAACGCTCAAACACCGTTTTACTGCAACATTTCAGATATCATTAATGAGCATGCAAAGCAGATTCTGTTTTTCATGCCATCTAAGGTTGTAGGTGCAAACGCAATCACTTTGTCTTTTATAAAACTCCAAAAGAAATAATCAAGGGACTTAGCAGCCCAGTTGATTTGAGCAAACTCTCAACTGACTTAAGTACAGATAACGTGTTTGCAGAGAAACAAATAATGAACAACTGTTTCGGTAAAACCCTTGACACAACAAAAGGGGTGAGCTGGCTCGGTACAGCTGGAGATTGGGGTGGGGAGTAGTAGAAAAACCATATCATAAACTAACTAGCCGACATGAAAGAATATTAGAGTTCCTGAAAAAAAAACAAATACATAACGACAGAAGATTATTCTGTTACGTAAAATGTATTATACTCCCGTAAATGCGGCACATGCGACACAAAAGACAGTTGGTGACGATATTACATGATGTGGAAATTAGCGCCCCAATTGTCAATGACGTCACACAATATGCAAATTATGGCACGTAATTTACGAAGCATACCAATTTTACACCGCCCCTAGGGGGTACTTACGTGAATAGGTGAAGCTTCCTTCGGAATTACTTTATGATGGTTCTCGGGTCGTGGACTGCTGTTAGGCCAGGTTGCGTCCAAATTCGTTGGTCTTCTTTCTATATGTAGGGAACGACAGGAACGGGTTTATAGGAAACAATAATCAAAAAAGGCAAAAAAAAAGGACCTACATAACCCAAAAAGAGAAGATAAGATAAGACACAACCACTTTTGCTCGCGTTTCAAAAGCCAGTCCCTAAGCGTCTTCCGGAAATACCCCACTTTTTTCTGCCGCCACACGCGTCGGCGCGAAGTCTCGCGCAACGCACTTCTGAAGTGACGGAAATACGCGCAACAAGTCTTTTAAATTTATGGCGCGAAATTCCCGCACTTATTTATTTTAACACTTGTTTAAAAATGTCTAGTGCCAAAATTTTTGGCACGTAACAAAGGAACATGAAGAAGTAAACCAAAATATATAATGGTTCTAGCAGTTTATTTTATTTAGAAAATTTCCTTAACAGTATAACATCCAGTAACCGCAATTTGTAAATAGTAGTGCTATAAGGCAAGCTCACAATAATATGGAGCACACTTTAATGCAAAGGTTTTTGGTGCGTCTGCTATAACACAAAATACTACAAGCATTAGAAACGCAACACCTACACAATAGGCTACTTGCACAAAAAAATCTTATATGCTAAAAGGTTTCAATATATGTTCCTTATTGATGTTTATTAAATTGATTTATCAATCTCGGCCATATTTGTAAATAGAAAAATGTTTAAAAACTGGTCATTCGTATTGCCGCCAAAACTATCATTTGGTTACGTAATGACATGTGACGTCATTAATTTGTAAATGAAGAATTGTTCCATATGTAAACCCACGTTTCTCTAAACAACGCTGAATATTTTAAATAAGTTATCGTACATAGTTTTATTATAGAATGTCAAATACTTACCACTTGTGTATTGTACCTCATAGTACAAACACCAGTATACGAAATAAGGAGAAAGTGTTTCTTCAAGTTCCTCTGAATATTCAGTTATGAAAAAAGTGGTTTTACGTTATAAGGCGAGATTTTCAATCAATGAAATCATAAAACTGGAGTATTTTTTGTCTGTGAAGACCTTTTTGTTGAAAGTATTATAATGCAAGTTCTAATCTATGTATAGGAACTTGAGGTTATATTTTTAATACGTTTTGTAGGTAAATTTCAATAGCTTTGATTTATATATTAATTTGAATTCTGTAAAATAATTGTTGTAGGGAAAAATATTTTTATAGAGTATAAACATTTAAAGAATAAAGAATAAGTAAATAAATTTTGTTTCCGATAAATAAAGTACTGTTTACGAACATGTTATTATATTATTTATCGTTTCATTGACTATTATAGGTTCATTTTGTTAAGTTTTTATAGATAATTATGAGTATCATAATACGTTAGATACGTCATAATGCATTAGTTACGAAACCATAATACGTTAGTTACAAAGCCATATACTACCTTTGACACAAAATTAAAAAAAAAACAATGACTTATTAACATATAAACTTCAAAATCTTGACAGTTTTCAAATATAAACGTCAAAGTTTAACAACTTTCAAATTTGAAAGTTGTCAATGATATGATAAAGCTTTGAATGTAACTCGATTATTAGCAAATTAAATCCATCTCGGACGTTGGCAGGCGACGAGGCGACAGCCGAGTTGCTTGGCAACGTCCTGGATTATTATAATTCGCATAATAATCTTGTTACATTAATAGCTATAATATGAACGAATTAGAATACACATATATCGGTGATCAAATTCAATTTATTGAAAATATTTCTGGTCACTGATAAACAGCTTTGAAAATTTATAATTCCCCAATATATTTGCAGCTAGAAAACGACATGGACGACTACGTTATGTGGAAGCATATGAAATGCAGAAAAATTCTTAAGGCAAATGTGGTATCACATAAATTTGACTGCCAAGTGGACAGAAAACGTGCTTTCACTATTTCTTCGAGAAGTGTTGCTGTGATGCGATAAAAAATACGAACAGCAGCGGAAGCATTATCTGAACAGTCAGTGTTTACTTCAACAATGCCTGTGGCGAAAATTGAAACATCAAGGTTGGATAAACCAAATTTTTTGCAGTAGAAGTACCAGATGTAGTTGTTCATTCTACCAATCGCAAAACACGAGACGTTGGATGCATTGCAATATCATATCGTCGCTGCAAGGAAACGCAAACGAGGATTTCAATGCTGTGTAAAAGTTGTTTACCAAATAAAATTGAACAGATAGCAGTAGCTACATCTCCATTGAAATCTACATCGAGTAGCATACCCCGTCGTATTCCTAAGCCCAAAAAAGATTGGCTTGCTTCCAATGAAAGTGAAACTGCGAGCGTTTACGTTCAAAGTAGTCCCACATCAGCATCTACAAATGAATCTTCAACAAATAGCATGATTGAAGAATTTTCAAGAATGGCTGTTCGACATACAACAAGACTTGTGGTTGCAAAACCAAGATTGTACTTAGAAATTAGTAGATAATGTCTATTTATCATTGACCGTATTAAACAGTATACCAAACTGGATGCTAAAAGTATATATCTGACATTACAGAAAGTGCGTTTGGTACAAACTTTTAATGAGCGTGGCGATGCATATTGAATGTCAGAAAACAATGCAAGCAGGAAATTTACCAAATCTATATCACTCATAAGTCAGTTGATGAAAGAATTTATAATTACACCACCAAATGAAAAAATTTTAGAATTACTCCCGTTGCCTTTTAGAGCAAGATATAGTAAAGTGCAGACAACTATAGATTGCTTTGAAATAGAAACCCAAATACCAAATGATGCAGTTATACAAGCTCTAATTTGGTCGGGCTACCAAAAGACCAATTCGTTGAAGTATTTAATTGCATCAACTCCGGATGGCATAATCACTTTTGTATCAACAGCATTTGGGGTAACAACATCAGATACAATAATCGTAGAAAAAAGTGGATCCTTGGATTTGTTAGAACCTTCTTCAGTAAATATGTCGGATAGAGACTTTAAGCACATACATAATCTTTTAATGCAGAAAAAGTGTATTTTACTCCGTCCACCAAGTGTAACTGCACAACAAAAACTTAACAAAAAGGAAGTTATGGAAACAAAAAGAATTGCCAGTCTTCGCATACATATTGAGCTGAAGCCTCATTCGTGCGTACATTTTAAATTATGTCCCGTTATAGATGATGTTGTTGTAATAGCTTGTGGATTGGTAATTTCCGAAGGGCCCCTTATAAAATAATGGGATATAATTATTCACAGACCACATCATACACACAAACACACTCACACACGCACGCACGCACGTACGCAAGCACGCGCACACGCACGCACACACACACACACAACATTATTAGACAAGGAAATTCCTATAAAACGGTTTATTATACTAGTTATATTCTATGTTACAAGATTATTTAATTATTAATTGTAGCAATTACATTTGTGCTTCTTACACACCTATTTCATTATTTTCAAAACGATTGAAATAAACTAGTTTGTTAGTATGTTAAATTAAATGTTCGCACACTAAAATTTAATAGTAAAATAATAAAATAGTATAATACAAAAGTGTTTATACAAGTGTTTACACAATTCAATCCTTATTCTATGCCTTCTATGAACTGCTTAGTAATAAAGGAAAAACAATTTCTTTCCAATACATTTCTGCACATTCTATTATAGTTTTTATAAAATTTACATCTAGACTTATATAATAAATGTGAATTTCACCATTTACTTCAAAACTGGGATCTGCGATACAAAAAATTCACACTTTCTTTTAAACAAATACATTTGCAACATTATTTGAGCTTTATATTTCTTAGTAATTTCATTATCCCTAATATATAACGCCATCGTCTTCATGCTTGTGGGACATTTAATCTCCACAACAAATTCTTCTGTAACCGCATCTGGTGAAGCACCTAAAAATGGTTTTTCAGATGACAGCAAGATACCCACGGGATTGAGTTTTATATTTAATTGTCTTTCAATTACAGGAACAGCCATTTTTTCTAAGATTTTTCCCTGAGTATTGCTTTTGTTTCTGATACCTTTAAGCTACCAACTATCTGTTTGACCAATACACCACTACTGGTTTTACATCTTGCTGCTGCATACAGACGTGTAGCAGTTATTCTTCTATATCACAATTGATGCCACAATTTATTCTCGATCAGCCCACTTGTTGCATTGCAAGCATTTTGCAATCATCTACTTTCATTGTCCCACTAGCAAATTTTAAGAGTTCATCAGCTGTTGTTGCATCAGTTTTAACAAATTCCGATTACAGCTGGTGTAAGCCTACTTTATTTAAGGATTCCTCCTGCATATAATATTCAACTATTTAACTAGTAATTTTTTTCTTAATCCCTTTCTCTATAAACTGCTTAAAAAACTGCCCATTTGATGATTTTGGTAACTGGTGTGGTGACATTTTCCCCAAATCATCCAGCGTCAAAAACTTCAGAGACGTTCCAACACCTGATATTTTTGGTTTCTTGTTCTATAACACTGTCTACTTTTTCTTCTAGCTGATCAATCAATAGTGAAACATTGTAATTAGTGCTCCTTACTTTATGTTCAGGACAAACTTTGGCTTTCACAGTGTAAAGTGACCCATCTCGTTTGATTTGCACGTAACCTATCGAAGCATCACCATAACTACTTTGTACAGCCATGTAATTAATAGTATCTTATAACACACATAAAGCTGAGAATTTTTTATTAGTTAATCTTCAACAGTTAAACTTAAAGTGAGTATTTTAGGTATTCTAACAAAATAAATCAGTTAAAAATACTGTTTGAGATTAGGTTACTTTATAAATCAGTTCTTACTTATAAATTTGCTTTAACGCCGCGTACTTCTGCAGAAATACACAAAGGATTGTTTCCAAAAAATCCTGCTACCATAAAAGAATCTAATTTTGGAAGATTATCAGATTGGCTTTACACAAAACCAGCTTCAGCCATGTTGAAAATTGGTGTACATGGTCAAGTAATTAGCAATTTTATTTATAAAAACTACTCAAATAATATCATTAAATATAATGCACTACAGATGTTTTTTACGAAAAGGTAAAAAGCACACAATAAAGGTAACAAAAACGCGTCTCTAACACGGAATAGTAAAGAATACCACCATATTTATAAATTATCTACGTTATATACAATCAACCAATAGAATGGCGTTTTTAGACATATGATTATTTTGAATTAGTTTCAGATTTATAATATTTAATTAATTACTCCTCTAAATGTTATTTTTTGCGTAAATGTATGAATTTATGTAAAGCAACAAGTAAATATATTTGTAAAAATAATACAGTTGTGGTATTCACGATGTACTGCAAGTACCCTATTAGCACAAAAGTTTAATTTAAATCATACTGGTCTATCAACTCTCGTTACTATCAGAAAACTACAAATCTGAGAAAATTAGAACTATTATAAAATCTAAACCTCAATTGTTATAAGTAAAAGTAACATTAACATTTTCTAAAAAGGTGGGTTAGTTTCCTCTTTGAAAACATCGAAATATACGTTACTCATTGAGGTCGCCATAGGATTTATTGCTCTACAACCGAGTAAAATGATTAAACAAAAATAAATTTTAACAAATTCCGGTTAAACTTGTGTTAATTATTATACTGTTACTGCATTATCTTAAAAACGTTGGCACGGAGTAGGTACGATATTTTTCATAAGTAAATTTCACAGAAAATAGTCTTTTATTAATTTTATTCCAAATACTTACAGAAATTTGTTTTGTAAACTGGAGATAATTAAAGGTTATTTAAGATAGATAATGGAACAAAATCAACCGAGTATTTTTGTCGTAATATCTATAGAATCTGTTCTACTAATAGAATTAGAAATTTATTATTTAATTCAAAAGTTTGCAAAGATAAGTGGAAAACGTTCTACTCATGTAACCTAAGATCTAATTTTTTTTTATTTCTTTGAGTTATACTGTAAATATTTTATTCAATACAATGTTAAATGTAATTCCGTTTCCACAAGTTCTATTTTGTAAGACAACCTATAATTTTTAATAATTGTGTTTATTAAACATAAAGAAATATTCTGTATTTGTTTACTAAACGTGTACCGTTGCATCCGTCGCAAGCAGTATGCCCAAGGGCGTCATAAGTAAATTTAGTAGTAGGAAATGGAGATCCAAGTTTATAGGAAATTGGTAATGAATAGCTACTGAATTTCATTGCCTAATAGTTGATAAAGTGTATAGGAAGTTACTTTTTGAAAATAATACAAACTTAGATTGTGTGATACATCTGTTTTTGATAAATTTCGTGCTGAATGTGGGAGCTTGCTACTTATCAAGTTAAAAGCTTCCCTATACATTTTGAAGTATATTGTACTTGTACGGCAGGGAATTTCCATTTGGTAGTTAACAGTTTAGTATACGACCCTCTCGAGGTTTAAGTAGAAGGATAAATTTTATGAACTGCATCGAGGTTGGCCGCGCTTGGAAACGCATGCTTAAAGCTTACATCTTCCTATTTTGTAATAAAGTCAGATAAAGGTTAAGGATTTCTGGTCTAGCTAGAAAACTATATATTTTTTTTAATAGATGAATAATTAATAGGTAAGCTAAATATTCAGATCATCAGTAAATTTACCCAATTTGGTTTTAACCTTCATTCTAACACAGCGCTGAATGGTTAAGTCTATGAAACATATCATGCAAAAAAACCTGTAAACGAATTATCAGCAAGGATATTTTGGTCAATTGGAAATAATAATGTGACAGGTTGAGGTCAAGGTTCCAGAACCATTACTCCAAGGCAACGCACTGAAATATTTATACAAGTTTCAAGGGATTGTAATTGGCTTTACAGCTGACTTTATTACTAACTTAATGTCGATACGTTCTAGACTCACTCTAATTCAATCTAAAATTAAACAATTATTAACAAAACTGTAATAAAGATATTTATTTAGTTGATTGTCATTTTTTGTTCAACTTTAGGCTAATTTTTAATTTTGCTGCACTGTAACTGTGTTTCAAATACCTTAAGATTCACACACCCCATATCAAAGTCAATAGTAAGTAAATATTTTATGTGGTGGGTTCACCTTCATTCAGTTCCAATCTAATAGAAAAGTTTTACGATTCTTCAACATACTTTTTTGTGCGACCGACATACAAAACGCGTGTTTCCGATCACATTATAGCTCGGAAAGTACGTTGTTGTCGAGTTAGATCGGTAAAGTTACATAAGGGATCGGAAAAGCTAAACAAGAGTTCGGGAAAACGATTGCAGGGTTCATATGTGAACAAATATATTAATAACAAAGTATGCATGATGCGTCAATGTCCATGACAGTACTGCTCTTATCTGTCAGTAAGTTCTTGTGAACTAATTGTTACAGGTTTCTAATTATTTAACAACTTTAAAATATTTTTATAGTTCTATGATTTCCAAGTATTTGTGGCTGCACAAAACATTTTGTACGAGCCACACTCGAAAAGTGTCTTTACAGGGCCCGCATGCTGAAAACCGCATGCTTGTCCTGTAAAGTAACACTTTTCGAACTTGGCGCGTAAATAACTATTTCGCAGATTTGAAGTTCACGATACGTTAATCATATTAGGAGCTGACAATAAAATGATCTGCAGTAAAAACAAACTTGGCACAAAATTTAACCTAATGTGTATTTTTTTGATACCTTAAGACCTTCTAACGACGGTGTACAAGGGCAAGGAGGAGAAAAATATTAACATGTCGAGTTTAAACTCGACATGTCGTGTTTAACCTCGGCATGTCGAGTTTAATCTCAACATGTCGAGTTTAAACTCGACGTGTCGAGTTTAATTTCGACATGTCGAGTTTAAACTCGACGTGTCGAATTTAAACTCGACGTGTCGAGTTCAAACTCGACATGTTAATATTTTTCTCCTCCTGGCCCTTGTACGCCATCGTACTATGGAAAGAAACGTCATGTCATTTATGTTGTCAACTTTTACAAAAAATATTATTGTATCCGAATATTTTCTCAACTTTACCTACGATTATGTCTCTTAGTAGTGAAAATGATGAAATTATGAACACTCCGTCGGAGATTTTAGAAAAAGCTCAATGTGACACACATAATTTGTTACCGCTATTTCCAAAGAAAGGTACGAAATTACCTATCAAAAATTTATGGATTGGCGCACAAGCATAACGTTAAAGTTTAAATACTTGCGATTTCCTTTATTTAATAGAAGAAAATGACTGGGCGTAAAAAAAGTTTAGTACGTTACGTTTAGTACGCACTCGTGAAATTTACGTACTCGCCGCTACGCGGCTTGGTGCGTAAACTTTTTCGCTTCGTACGTAATGGGTTACTTACAACTCTTGTTACCTAATATACTATTACTATGCTGGCGATTGCAATAAAACGGAAGTAAAAAATGTTCAATTAAAGCTAGTAATAAAATGAAAACAAAAATGAAACCAAATTAAAATTGAATTTCTTTGACCTGACACCTTAGCAGTGCTAGTTATTACACACATGTGTTGTACTTTTTAGAGATAAAAACAGGCATTATTGGATAACATTGTATGAATTGTTACGGTTTTATGGTTAATTATATGGAATTTTTTTAACTGTACAAAAATGGAAAAGTAGGTTTCACATTTACCTTGCACTGGAACTAGATCCACCTGCAACTTTATTTTCAGGTTGGTCTTCAGTCTACGGATAGAAATCTCGATATTCTTTTAACTGTTTTGTTTTTAAATGCATTTTAAGATTGGACGTAGTTGAATTTTTCACTTTAAATTCTTGATCGTACTTTTTCTTTTGGCATATGTTACATTTTGCAGTTTTGACAATTTTTGAAATTGGGGTAAACTCAGAAACTTGCTAAATTTGCTCCGCGTTTTAGAATTGTCTAACACTAAATGTATATTTCGCGAATTTTCATATATGTCTCCAAATTGTGTGTTGTCAGTTACCAAGTCACTTCGTCGAGGTTGATAATCTGGATCCCCCACGCTATCATCACTATTGAAATCCGACAATGTAGTTGAAAACGGAAAGCTCAAAATTTAGAATCTTGGTTGTAGTATAGCCTTTCGTATTTTTTGATTTTGTTTAACGAGAATTTCCTATAATTGAAAAGAGCCCACGGCAAGTTCTGATGGAAGATGGCTCAAAGTTGAGGAAATCTCAAAGGCAAAGCGGCTAGTCGAACTATATGCTCTGGGTGGAACATGAGCTGTGGGTCGGGGTGGAATTGCTACCACTAATATAAAGAATAAGGCGCCACCGTATTTTTCTATACAGAGAAGACCTGACTCAAGTCCCTTGTACAAGGCTAATGCGGAAACCTTTCTCCTATAGCCGCTATACAATTTTTTAAAGACCACATAATCTCTGAAGTTTCTTACTTTATGGCTCGACCTTGACCTTAGTAATCCTCTGCAGCACCTGTGAACAGATTAAACAAAGAATAGCACTGTTTGTACCTTCATACTCAAAAATATTTAAATTCAATTGGAATCATCTTTCATTCATCCTAAAAAAGAATAGTCTTTTGTTCGAAAATAAAATCTATTCCTCTAGTATTCAATAATGTGTTTTATACAAAATATCTTTCTTTCTTTATATCTTGATTAATTTAAATTGTGAAAAATTAATTACAAAGGCACTGGATAAAATCAGTACCAATACCATTAAATGTGGTTTCATTTAACAAATTGACAAAGCATAAAGTTGCTTTCTAAATTGTTGCTTATTTATAACAAAAGTTAATTAGGGTAGATCTACCTTAATTTTACAATGGATAATTTCAAATAAGTATTCATGAAATATCAAATATAGAAATTTAATTTTTAAGTGCTCATAATTATAAAAATTCACTTTCTCTAACATGTAATGACATCTTCTGATGTTTCATTGAATTAATAAAAGAATGAGGTAAGTAAAAGTTACAGATTCCTATTGCTTGATATTGAAAATATAATTGTGGTCTGTCCTTGACCTATTTAGAAGTTTACACAACTTGATTAAACCAAAATTTATCTCGTTACTACGTCCATAGTTCAAATAACATACGAAAACAATTTTTTGTACATACCAGAGCTCCGATTTGTCTCAAAATACCTGCTTGGGAGCTTACGTCAGCATTGAAATACGGAATCCTCCAATTTAGAACGAATTATAGTACTGCGTCCTATTTTCCACACCATGAACAAAGCGTAAAAACCAATCTGCATGTTAATTTAAAGATGCTTGTATTTAAACTGAATACTTTATATATGAATTTCCATGTTAATTTATAAGTACAGTTGCTTTATGTAATTTAAATTGAATACCATTTATAAAATTTCATATTATATATATAACTAAAGTTGCTTGTATTTTAAACTGAATACCATATATAAAAATTGCATTATAATTTAAGTTGCACTAAAAATTTTTAATTAATATCGTTACAGAAACAAATTTACTTACTGTTCCCAACGGCCCTTTGACCAAAAAAATTTCACGTCATCTGCGAGTTGTTTTAACAAGTGGACAAATCAAAAATGCCCTTCGGAGATGACATTTTCCTCTCAGGACAACTTGAAACGAATGTGCTTCCAACACAAAGAACAGCAAAAAACCACTGTTTCTAAGAACAAAACGACCTGCTTTCACCACAGCTGTGTTAGAAGTGTCGGGTCAAGCGAGTTGCTGCCCGGTAACACAATCACTTCTCAATTTCTCAAGTAGATGGAGCTATAGCAAGGATACTAAATGGAAACTTTTATTTTGTCACCGTGGAAATTAATTTTTAATTTGAACTGAATGCTAGTACTTTATTGGGCAATAGGTAATATTTAATTAAATGGATTGAATAGCATTATTATGCATTATATTATTTATTATTAAATAAAGGGATTAGTTATACGGACATATTTAGGTAGAAAATAAAATTGCTACACTGCCTCTTTCTAAGAAAAAAAAATTCGAGAAAATATTCTGGAATAAATGCAAAGAATTTTTTTTTTTTTAATTTACTGTTATATATTTACAACTTATTATTAATTTTTACAAGCCAAAACAAAAATTATCACTTAAGATGCTGCATACTTGAAAATGAGTGACGAGTAACTACGCGTACTATACGCCACAAAGGGACAAATTCGGGAAGTCTTAATCGGTAGGGTTTCATTATCATTTAATACATATTCGGGGTTATTATATCACTCATTTTATACTAGAAACTTAAGCAACAAAACATATAATACTGCCGTATTATGATTCCTTAATAAAAATATAAATTATCATGACAAACATAATCTTACTTTACTAACCATAATTTACATACTTACAAAAAAGAAGGACTCCCACTACCATTGGGATCCACGACAAACATATCTTCAAAACAGCAAACATGTCTTGAAATCACGAACGTTCAACAATCTACCGCATGTATATGCAAACAAAATGTAGACATCTCTCTACCCATGAAGAGACAAGTAAAACGTCACCACGTCTTACTCCTCAAAACTCTCACTCACGCATGAATGAACAAAATAGAACATTGCTAACTCACACAATATTCATACTAAAATAGAACCTTGCTACCTTACACAATATTCATACTAAAATAGAACATTGTCAGCTTACACAATATTCATAACAACATAGAACATTGCTACCTTACACAATATTCATACTAAACATAACTATTATAGTTACTAACAATATTGGCCTCCTACCAATATCTAATATGGACTCAAGCTACTTGATTCCCAATATAATTCCAAGAACTACCATTATTCTCGGTTGTCCTCTCGACTACAGAATTACCTTCAAACACTATAATCATAAATCCAAAAGAAAATAATAACCAAATATATACAACTTTAATAAAATTCATCACCAAAAGTATAAATAAACATTCCTTACTAACATTTGACCTAGGGAATTATTTGACCAATGGAATCACTTGACAAATGGAATCATTTGACCAATGGAACATGCAACTTTTGACCTATGGAAACATGCAACTCTTCATCTCAACTCAAATAAATAATTTGCAACTAACAATATCAGCGCAGACTAATATCAACCTTACTGCACTACAAAAAAATTTTTCCTTTTGTACTTTATATACAACATCTAAATTTTTAGACTACCAAACAGTATTCCAATACAATAAATAAATTCTTTACCAAAAAGATAAGACAGAAATAATTCCTACTATCAACCATTAAACATTTCAACAATATTAATTAATATTCAGAAACATCACCTTTCTCAATATCACCACTGAACTCTGAATAAGGTTTTAAGTCCTTAACATGCCATCTGCCTGCTTTTGAACCATTTTCATTATTCAATTCATAAATTAAATTCGAAACCTTCTTTCTAACAATACTCAAAACATATTTTGGCGCAAGCTTAGCAGTAAACTTATCACTTGCTTTCGAAAGAACTTTATTTGACCTCCAAACTTTGTCACCTACTTCGAAAGAAATGTTACGTCTCCTTAAATTATATGAATTACTAGACTGCGTGTAAGCTAAATGTAACCTTTTCTGTACGTCTATAAAAATATCAAATAGTCCTTGATGATCTAATACATACGAAGGTCTATTACCAGAAATAATATCTATATCAACTGAGGGTTCCACATCAAGACCATAAAATCTTCCAGACACAGGAACATGTCTACCAAAAACTAAGAAATTTGGCGAATAACCAGTGGCATGATGTTTTGCAGAATTAATCGCATACTGAATTTGGGGTAACTCTATGTCCCAAGTATCATGTTCTTTAATATACGAACGTATAGCTGTTCCGACTGTTCTATTTATCCTTTCCACAAAATTACATTGGGGAGAGTAAACTGCATTAAACCAAATTTTTTGAACGTCATATTTTTTACATACTGCTTTGAAATTTCTACCACTAAATTGTGAGCCATTATCACAAATAATAAATTTGGGAACACCATAAACTAGAAAAACTTTTTCCTCCAATACACGTTCTATTAAATGCGCTTTTGCACTACGTAACGGAAACATTAACGTAAATTTCGAGAACCAATCACCAATAACTAATAACCATTTGTGTCCAACCTTGGACCGTGGAAATGGGCCCATGAGGTCTATAGCAATAATCTGAAAGGGGAACTTCACTTCTTTTTCCTTTCCCATTAAACCAAGGGGTCCTCTATTCGATGCCTTCTGTGCACCACACGTTAAACAATTTTACAAAATTTCAACACATCAATACGCATTTTGGCCAATAAAAATTCTCTTGTATGCGTGCCAATGTTTTAAAAAAACCAAAATGTCCGGCCACTGAAGGGTCATGATTTATCCGAATAACCTCTTCCTTTTGTGATCTAGGAACTAAATATTTTCATTCCCTTACATTCGATGAGAGTGGTAAATTTGATGAAAGAAATTTAAATACATAATTATCTTCTACCTTCCATTGTGGGTAATCATCAGGTGAAGCTAAAATTTTTTCTCGAAGAGACACATACCAAGGATCCACATTATCTAACTTGATCTCAACTAAATTATCAACATGATTTCAAACACTAAACCAATGAACGTCAGCTTTAAGAACATCTTCTCTTTTAAATTCGCAGACAATGACAATTTTAAACATAATAAATTTATAATTTAGATTACCTTCAACCTTCCATTGAGGATAACATTAAATCAATGTTCTAGTACACTCTTACACTACTCATAACCAAACTGTCAAGATAGAAAAAAGTACTTCACAACGCATAAACTTGCTAGAGTGACAAACTCCTCTATGAGTCTCACCTAGACTTATAAACAAAAAAATTTCAACCTCATCACCAACCTCAAAAATAGTGATGCCAAAATTGCTAGAGCGACAACTTGCCTCGAGTCTCGTTTAGACTAATGTAATGCTGAGCGACCGACTTTTCCTAAGTCTCGTCTAGACTGATATACTGCTATCCGACCAACCACGACGACAAGTTTTGCTTAGACTTACAACCAAATAAACATACTGCGTTGCAATGCAGATGTAATTAAATCAAAAATTGCTATCAAAATAAATCATATCAAAACAAAACGTGCCTATGCACAAGAGCAATCCTGAAACGGTTTACCGACAGTAAAAACCAGTGTACCAAATTATAAACATCTATCATCTCTACTATAAAAAAATTTATCAAACAACTATTGTAACTAATACAAATGGAAGATGAACCTAAATACAAATCACTATTATCAACTACACTGTGAATTACTATTCACTGAAATACTACAAGCTGCGACTAAAAGAACAATAATATTCCTATCGAACAATTTTTCCGTGTAAGAAAGCTTCTTCCAATTTCTTACACAACTTTATCAATGTTGACGTACTATCAATTTCCGTTAGAGCTAATTGACAAATAAAATCAGGTAATAGATTCTTTTTTACCATTCTAACTTTTGTACATTCAGCAGGTGATTGTGGTA
The DNA here is from genome assembly GCA_036346225.1 of Platerodrilus igneus. Classification (NCBI taxonomy): domain Eukaryota; kingdom Metazoa; phylum Arthropoda; class Insecta; order Coleoptera; family Lycidae; genus Platerodrilus; species Platerodrilus igneus. The sequence goes on along the minus strand of JARFIW010000165.1, from coordinate 7,331,874 downwards.
ACCTACTAAACAAATTCTCCATATGAGCTATATATATAACTACAGATTCTCCTTTATGCAAATAAACTACTTGATACGTCTCAGCCATCATGGAATAGACTAACTAACTAATTACAAATTAAACTCAATTAAACAACAACATCAATAGACTAAATTAATCTGAGGGTAAATGATTTACGAATCACAAGTGTAAACAACCAAAGCCAATCGAAGCCTGCACGCCATGTGCTTATACAATTGGCACAGCAATCGAGGCCTACACGCTGGGCGCTATTTATAGCCTTTCGTATTTTTTGATTTTGTTTAACGAGAATTTCCAATAATTGAAAAGAGCCCACGGCAAGTTCTGATGGAAGATGGCTCAAAGTTGAGGAAATCTCAAAGGCAAAGCGGCTAGTCGAACTATATGCTCTGGGTGGAACATGAGCTGTGGGTCGGGGTGGAATTGCTACCACTAATATAAAGAATAAGGCGCCACCGTATTTTTCTATACAGAGAAGACCTGACTCAAGTCCCTTGTACAAGGCTAATGCGGAAACCTTTCTCCTATAGCCGCTGTACAATTTTTTAAAGACCACATAATCTCTGAAGTTTCTTACCTTATGGCTCGACCTTGACCTTAGTAATCCTCTGCAGCACCTGTGAACAGATTAAACAAAGAATAGCACTGTTTGTGCCTTCATACTCAAAAATATTTAAATTCAATTGGAATCATCTTTCATTCATCCTAAATAAAAAGAATAGTCTTTTGTTCGAAAATAAAAATCTATTCCTCTAGTATTCAATAATGTGCTTTTATACAAAATATCTTTCTTTCTTTATATCTTGATTAATTTAAATTGTGAAAAATTAATTACAAAGGCACTGGATAAAATCAGTACCAATACCATTAAATGTGGTTTCATTTAACAAATTGACAAAGCATAAAGTTGCTTTCTAAATTGTTGCTTATTTATAACAAAAAGTTAATTAGGGTAGTGTTTGTGACGATAACCAATTATATCCTCACAACGATCGCGTACATTTACGATGTAATCATAATGAATAAACGAGAAGATACATTAATATCTTTATTGAAAATACAAGCGTGCATACATCGTCGACCGATACTCGAATAATACTCTACCCTCTTACGTACAATTACTAAGGGTGAACGAAGTTCATGCGCCGTAGCGCTTTATAATGTGTTTTAATAGCTTAGGTAACTATCCTAACTTACAGTTTTAAAACTAACGTACAGAGGACGTAACATATGCCGCCGCCCTTGAAATAACTAACTTCAACGAGAAAAACAAGAAGAATGAGCTAAAGTAATTAATGGACTGTATATAAACATGAGCAAATACTTAATTGTTACTGAGAAAAAATGAATGTAGTAGTGGCATTTGTTGCACTGGTTAACACCTTTTGGAAAAGAGTGTTACAAAACATGTTCGATATAAAGAATTCACAATATTAATTTGTGTCTACAGGTAACACACACAACTTCACGGCAGGTCTCTTAAATAATCCACTCGAAGTGCGAACAAGAGCTGCCCTTACTGCTCCGTCTTTTCCTGGATAAATTTCCACAATGCGCCCAGGTTTCCAGGCACGAGATGGTACGTTGTCTTCCATAAGAATAACTAACTGGCCAACAGTAAGCGACTGACCATGAGCTACTTGCCATTTACGGCGTTTCTGCAACTCCTGAAGATATTCACGACTCCATTTAGACAAAATGTTTGTTGGAGTCTTTGAACATATTGCCATTTCGAAAGCTTATTTGTTGCTTCCATGGATAAATCTAATTCGGGTATGGACATTAAATTGTCACCAATCAAAAAATAACCTGGTGTCAAATAGTTTAGATCATCAATATCCTGTGATAGAGCAATCAAAGGACGCGAGTTTAGAATACACTCCACTTCCGTCATTAAAGTATATAGTTCGACAAATGTTAGATTAGCACTCGAGGCAATTTTAAAAATGTGTCTCTTAAACGACTTGACAGCCGCCTCCCACAACCCACCTAAATGTGGACCTTTAGGTACATTAAAGTAAAATTGAATATTACGAGAACTAGATTCCCTAAGGAGAGACTTCTGAGTGCCATCGTCTTTTAAAAAATCACTTATTGCGCGCAATTCATTAGCTGCGCCCACATAGTTCGTTCCGTTGTCACAGTATATTTCTGCAGGTAAGCCACGTCTAGCAATGAACCTTTTAAGTGCGGCTATGAAAGCTTTTGTTGTTAAATTTTCAACCAGTTCGCAGTGAACTGCCTTGGTTAACATGCATATAAATACACAACCGTATGTCTTAACTATTTTTCGTGACCTTCGTGAACCTTCCTTAATGTGAAAAGGACCAAAAAAGTCTGTTCCGACCTTAGCAAAAGGACGACAGGACCGTAATCGAGATATTGGCAAATCTGCCATTTTAGGCTGGAGTTTTGTAGGATTGTGCCTAAAACATAGAACACAATTTCGAACAATTTTTCTTACGGCACTTCTACCAGATAAAGGCCAGTATTTTAATCGGGTGGTTGCCAGTGTACCTTGTACACCACTGTGCATGCTAGTTTCGTGAGCCTTACGAATAATTAAATCGCGAAGCAACCCTTTTGCAAGCAATATGGGGTGTTTGTTGTTGAATTCTAAATCAGAATTCCGCAGACGTCCTCCTACGCGGAGGATTCTATCCTCATCCAAAAAGGGATTGAGCGATAGTAATTTAGAATCGCGATTAATTTGAGTAGCGTTTATTAATTGCCCTATTTCGGCCTGGAAATTAACGCTCTGATCTAGTTTTATTACGGCATTTTCTGCCTCATTTATTTTGTTAACGGAAAATTCTGTTAACCTTTTATTTGTTTTATTTTTACAATTAAAAATAAATCGTTTGCATGTTGCTACTACTCTTATTAATTTGTTAAAATTCGAGTATTTCGCAAATATATGATGAGCAAAATTTGTGTAGTCCTTAAAGGACCTATCTGAAATTATCGCTTCTAAAATACGCGCTTCGGGAATAGAATTGACTAAACTAGATTCGAATATTTTTGGTTTAAATGTTAATTCCTGCAAAAATCTTGGACCATACCACCATAAGTTATTATTGGCTAAAAGTATAGGATATGCACCCCTAGATATGATATCCGCAGGATTATTTTCCGTACTAACGTCATACCAGGATTCAATCGCAGATTTGCCTTGAATGTCAGTAACCCGGTTGGCGATAAATGTTTTCCAACGGCTCGGGCATGATTTAATCCAGGACAACGCGATAGTTGAATCCGTGTAATAATTAACAGACGCAAATTTAATAAATGAAATATCGAGCACCTTTTCTATCAACTCTGCTAGTAAAAGACAGGCGCACAATTCTAAACGTGGTATGCTAATTGTTTTTAACGGTGCCACTCTAGATTTGGCACACAAAATGGCACAGTTGATTTCACCTTTAACTGTAATTTCTCGCAAAAATACGCAACCGCCATATGCCCGTTCGCTAGCATCGGCAAATCCATGAATTTCTAAACGTGAATCACTTTCAAAACCAAGCGCCCTTGCAATGAAAGCTGAGAGGAAAATTCTCGCCACCTATTATAAAGTTCCATTGTTACCGCCTCGTCCCAACCTGTCTTTATTTTCCAAAGATCTTGCATTATTAATTTAGCAATGGTTATAACAGGGCTGAGAAGTCCCAAAGGATCGAAAATTTTAGAAAAACTACTTAATATAGTTCGTTTTGTAACAAGAGTTTCGTTTATATTTAATTGAGAGTTATAAACTATCTTATCCGATAGGGGAGACCAACAAATCCCTAAAGTTTTTAAAATATCGAAGTCCTTACCATGAATAACCAAGTTTTCCGGGCTTTGTGAACCTAACTGGAGATCCTTTAAAAGATTTATATTATTAGAGTTTCATTTTTGTAACTGAAACCCAGCGGAAGCAAGAACTTGTTTAATTTCATCGCGCAATTGTAATAATGTTATTTCATCATTACCCCCTGTAATTAAATCATCCATATAAAAATCCCTGGTGATAGTTTCATAAAGTTTCGGTTTAGAATCTTTATACGGAGTGGCTAATTCGGACAAACATTTAGTTGCAATAAATGATGCCGGGCGAGTACCGTAAGTGAGGGTTTGCAACTCGAACACCTTAATTTCCTCTTGCGGTGAAAATCTATATAATATTTTCTGGTAAGAGGTGTCTTGAGGACTTATCAAAATCTGCCTGTACATTTTTGTAATGTCGGCACATAATACAAATTTGTAAAATCTGAATCGTATTAAAATACTGAAAAGATCGTCTTGCAAAACCGGACCCAACATTAAGACATCATTAAGTGATATACCGGTGGATGATTTACAAGAAGCGTCGAATACGACACGAGTTTTTGTCGTTAAACTGTCGGTTTTGTAAACCGCGTGATGAGGTAAAAAATAACCTTTATCTAAGCTGCCACCAATACTACTTAATTCTTTCATGTGACCCAGCTCTAAATATTCAAGTATAAAATTGTCATAGTCGCGTTTGACTTCAGAGTTTTTAGATAATTTGCGCTCTAAATTTAGAAAACGCCTTTTCGCAATTTCTAAAGAGCTTCCTAAGCTGTTCGGATCAGCCTTCCAAAGTAATGACGCAATAAACCGACCATCGTAGTCGCGTTTAATGGTTTTTTCGAAATGTTGAACGCATAGAGTTTGCTCTGGAGAAATCGAAGACTCGCGTGTGACATTTTCAATTTCCCAAAACTTGACCAAATTTTTATCTAACTGTTGTAATATATTTAAATTACATAATGCGGTCGAGTTGTCTTGGGCGTGTTTTTCAGTTAACAAACCAGATAAAATCCAGCCAAAAACTGATTTTTGAAGCGTAATATTTTTGTTATTTGTGCGTATTTGACCAATGCATAACAATTGGTAAAACACTTGGGCACCGATTAGTATATCTATATCCCTGGAATTATAAAACTCAGGATCTGCAAGTTGTAGATGCGAAGGAAAATTTACCTTGCTTGGGTCAAAGGATTTACTTGGCAGATTAGATGAAATATTTTCCAGAATATAAAAGTCCAGATCTAGCGAAAAGCTACTGATTTTAGATTTGATTTTAGTCTTTGTGACTAATGACGAATTAGTCATTTTGTCACTGATGCCCTTAATAGGCAGCTCAATTCGATTAGTTTTCAGTTCGAGTTTTTTCAACAATTTTGACGTCATTAAATTGATTTGTGACCCTGAATCAAGGAGAGCCCTGGCGGTACGATAGCCACCAGAATTATCCCTAACTTCAACCACGCAAGTTGATAATATTACATTGCACGGGTTTTGCCGTACGTAGAAGGCATTACTGGTTGCATGTGAAACTGCACCAGTTTGTTGAGATGTGTTTACATTTATGTTAGCCATTTCAATAGTTTGACTGTTATCATGACCACCTGGGTCATCAGAGCGGTCATTTCCGCTCGCACTTGTAGCGTCCAAATGCAATATCGTATTGTGTGGCTTGGAGCATTTTCTACAACGTGATGATCTGCAACTTGAGGTTGCATGTCCACGCCTCAAACAGTTAAGACATAAACCTTTAGAACGTGCATTTTTTATACGTGTTTCCACGGCGAGTTTTAGAAAGGTAGGGCATTGATTTGTAAAATGATTATTTTCCGAGCAATAATTACAATTACCTGGCTTATTCACTGTCAAGCTGCAGGACGCGGATTTATAATTATGCTTTTGTTTGTTAGAGGAAACATTTCCTTCACGAGCGCTAATAGCATTTAGAGCATGACATTTTTGAATTAAAAATTCGCTAAGCATTTTATACGTTGGTAGATTAGAAGATGTTAATTTATGTTCCCATTCGCTTCTGGTAGAAATCGGGAGCTTTGAGGTAATCAAATAAACCAAAAGGTCATCCCATTGTTCGACGGGCCTACCCATAGCTGAAAGAGAACGTACGTGCTGTGCAACGCTATCTAAAATAGTTCTAAACCCTTGGTATGACTCTTTATTTAACGCGCTTAATTCAAAAAGTGACCGTACGTGATTAGTTACAATTACTCGTTCGTTTTCATACCTTTCCCGCAAAATTTGCCTTGCGTGTTCGTAATTTTGAGAAGTTATTTCCAAGCATTTAATGGCATTCGCAGCCTCTCCAATCAGACTGCTTTTTAAGTACCTCATTTTATCTATAGCCGTTAATGATTCATCAGAGTCAATCAATGAATTAAAGGTCTCTCGATAAGAAATGTAGTCGTGAAAGTTACCACTAAAATTTGGTAATACAATTGAAGGCAATTTAGTTACCCGATTAGGCGGACTGTGAGGTGGCATTGAACCTTGAGCTCGAGACTGTGGTTGCGTACCACTAATAGCACTATATTTAGCTTTCAAATTCGCGAATTGAGCATCGATAATCGATTTCCCGCTAAAAATGTCATCAAATTCTTTATCAAATTCCACATCGTATATTTCTTCAAGAAATTCTTCTAAAGCATCAAATAATTTAACGCAAGTTTCAAATTGTCGGGAGATTTTATTAAAACCTTCAGAGCTTAATGCTGTTTGAGGTTCATCGCAATAATTATTTAAAATACACAATGTGCGTTTCAAATACGTACATTTGCTGTGATACTTTTTAATTTGCCCCGAAGTTGAAACACCTGTTTTAGGAGGCATGATAATAAAAATTCAGTGAAAGAAAATAAAGAACGATCTAACCTTGATTGACGTTTGTTGTGATATTCCTCGGATTTAAACTGACAGGAACCAGTAATCAACGACATACATCCAAAGCTTCGAATTTCCGTGTGTTGCAGCTTGCAGTTGAGTGCGTGAAACAGCGGTTAAAATGCTTGATGCACAAACGTAAATATCCGTTGGCAACAGGTGTGTAGACGAGATAAGATAGCGAAACAGGTGCCGCGCAGAAAGCAATCGCACTATAGCACTGTTCACAATAACGAGCGAGACGAGCTTACAATATCGATCTGTATAGACACGCTTGGCTTGTATATTTGGCGCGCAATATTGACCGTGTTATTGATTAAGAACCATTGTAATTAATGATAATCCGGCGCTCATATGAACCAGTATGTTTAAGGACCAGTATGTTTGTGACGATAACCAATTATATCCTCACAACGATCGCGTACATTTACGATGTAATCATAATGAATAAACGAGAAGATACATTAATATCTTTATTGAAAATACAAGCGTGCATACATCGTCGACCGATACTCGAATAATACTCTACCCTCTTACGTACAATTACTAAGGGTGAACGAAGTTCATGCGCCGTAGCGCTTTATAATGTGTTTTAATAGCTTAGGTAACTATCCTAACTTACAGTTTTAAAACTAACGTACAGAGGACGTAACAGGTAGATCTACCTTAATTTTACAATGGATAATTTCAAATAAGTATTCATGAAATATCAAATATAGAAATTTAATTTTTAAGTGCTCATAATTATAAGAATTCACTTTCTCTAACATGTAATGGCATCTTCTGATGTTTCATTGAATTAATAAAAGAATGAGGTAAGTAAAAGTTACAGATTCCTATTGCTTGATATTGAAAATATAATTGTGGTCTGTCCTTGACCTATTTAGAAGTTTACACAACTTGATTAAACCAAAATTTATCTCGTTACTACGTCCATAGTTCAAATAACATACGAAAACAATTTTTTTGTACATACCAGAGCTCCGATTTGTCTCAAAATACCTGCTTGGGAGCTTACGTCAGCATTGAAATACGGAATCCTCTAATTTAGAACGAATTATAGTACTGCGTCCTATTTTCCACACCATGAACAAAGCGTAAAAACCAATCTGCATGTTAATTTAAAGATGCTTGTATTTAAACTGAATACTTTATATATGAATTTCCATGTTAATTTATAAGTACAGTTGCTTTATGTAATTTAAATTGAATACCATTTATAAAATTTCATATTATATATATAACTAAAGTTGCTTGTATTTTAAACTGAATACCATATATAAAAATTTGCATTATAATTTAAGTTGCACTGAAAATTTTTAATTAATATCGTTACAGAAACAAATTTACTTACTGTTCCCAACGGCCCTTTGACCAAAAAAATTTCACGTCATCTGCGAGTTGTTTTAACAAGTGGACAAATCAAAAATGCCCTTCGTAGATGACATTTTCCTCTCAGGACAACTTGAAACGAATGTGCTTCCAACACAAAGAACAGCAAAAAACCACTGTTTCTAAGAACAAAACGACCTGCTTTCACCACAGCTGTGTTAGAAGTGTCGGGTCAAGCGAGTTGCTGCCCGGTAACACAATCACTTCTCAATTTCTCAAGTAGATGGAGCTATAGGAAGGATACTAAATGGAAACTTTTATTTTGTCACCGTGGAAATTAATTTTTAATTTGAACTGAATGCTAGTACTTTATTGGGCAATAGGTAATATTTAATTAAATGCATTGAATAGCATCATTATGCATTATATTATTTATTATTAAATAAAGGGATTAGTTATACGGACATATTTAGGTAGAAAATAAAATTGCTACAGTAGTATACTTAAAACAGTGCACTAAATAAAGAAATCTTTATGATTTAAATCAGAGTGCAGAAAAGGAATTCAGCTTATTTATATTTATCAAGAAAGAAGCCGAAATAGTCGCACCTGTAATAAATATCTGTCTCATGGGTTAAGCAACTCTAAATGCAAAGAAAGTAAAAAATTGCCAAGCTATACCAAAATAAAAATAAATTCCAGCATGAAACACAAGCACATGCCGCCTAATGCGTAAAAGGGATAATAAAATCGTTTGAAATGACAAATCCAAATGTACACCGCTTTTGCTGAAGAATGCTGTAATCAGGTACATTCTTTGTTAGTTCGTAAAACTTGTTGAAAATAAGTCCTAATAAGATTAAGTTTGATGGAGCAAAACCTCTAAACTTAAACTACTACCGCATGTGCCAACTACTACAGCTGTTTAAAATATGCGACCTAAAATACAAATTATAAAATTTATGGGTACCCATTACTAGCCTAAGCTCTGCAGATAGCAGCAGCTAGAGACGCCTCTGTTAAAATAATATTTACTCTATTTAGTTATTTTTGTATATACCCTTTACAATGTCATGATTTTTCTTTATACGTTTATAGGAGCTGCAATATAGAATATTATTTAGTATTTACATTTTAATTTTCTATATCCATCTGATATTTAAAGATATTAAAAACTAATCGCATTGTATTCGGTATGTTTTTCAACAAAGGATACGTTCAAATAATTTAATATAATTGAGCTGGTTTTTTGTAATCGTACAGTTTACATATACAGAGTGGTTTCGATTTATACATAAATAATCTTCAGTGCGGGGCCACAGTATTAAGTTAATTAATAAGTATAATAAAATAAAGCAGCTCAATTAACATACGTTGCAATACAATTTCTATTTCAAATTTCTTAAAAAAGTGGAAAGAAGTGAATATTACTTATCGAAAAATAATAGAAATTCACAAATCGATGTAAATCAACACATTTTCGTTTTCGATTTACTTCCATTATCACACACCTACCAATATGTGTGTAATTGTACCTGGGTGATATATTAAAAGGAGCGGTAATTATAATTTTGCTCAAGAGACAACTAAGGAAATCTTTAAATGAAATCTTTTACTAAATCAATAAATTTTATATTTCGTTACATAAACTTCGGGCTGGCCCGAAAAGCCCGAAAAGCTTCAGGAGTTTGGCCCGACCCGATCCGAGCTTGGCCCGGCTTGGGCCCGAAAAAAATTTTGCCGGTCCCGTCCGAAGCTTGGCTTAATATTCGGGCCGGGCTTTGGGCCGGGCTGCTCCATAGCCCGGGCCCGTGGTCATGTCTATAATTGGTAAAGCTATTCTATGTGAAGTTACCTCTGGCGATGTAAGCATTGCATACAAATCCAATGATAATAAATCGCCCAGAAATGATTTTAACTTCTTGTCGCGTCAAAAAAAGGACGGTTTTCTTGCAACTTCAAAAACTCAAACGTTCGTCCATTTACTCTGGAAGTCTGGGTTTATAAACTGACAAATTCTATTTTTATTAACGAACATCTATGCAACGAAGATAAAATGCTACCACGACGTACAGATGAACTAGGAAAAAAGAAAAATTATAAATTCGTGTGGGTTAGGAACTGTCCTAGACGTGTCTGTGTGATAAAAAGTGAAACATCCTCCGCAAAATCCATCGCACATAAAAGCGATTTAAACAAACTAGAATTATAAAACAATTTAGAATTCAGAAGAAACCAAATTAATAGCTTTAGTAAAAATGACGATAGACATACCGTACTAAAATTTTCGCAGATTAAGAACTAAAACCCACAAATTGATAACAATGTTTTAAATTGTGAGTTTGACATTTTATGTTTAACCAACAGTAATTTAGTTTTCGGAACATACGATGTTGCGCTTTTTAAATCTTTGAACTATTAAAATATATCGTACAGATTGTGAATCTTGTGGTTCTTCTAAGAAAGTGGTGGTGACGTATTAATACCGGTAAACAATAATATTCAGACCCAACACAAATCAAAATTGTCGTCCTCCGCAGAAGATGTTTGGATTAACAAGGACTTGATAGGTTGCACCTTTGTGTTATCTATCTAACTCTGAACGATAAACAAGCGTTCGATATATTTTTAGAAAAGTGAAGAGATGTACTGACCGAGGTCGCAGATGACAAGTTCGTCATTTGCGGGGATTTGAATCAAACATATTGTGGCAGAAATGCAATAATTCATTATACTTGGACGCGTCTAAGTACGTTGATACTATAAATCGATTTATTTTTTTGACACTATGCCGTTGTGTGGCCGCCGTCAGTACAATCCATATGTTATAGATCAGGTTTTGGGAAATGTTTGTAATGGTATAGAGGTCAGAAGGACGCATACGATTTTAATAATTTTATATCAATAGATATTTTTCATAATGACATACCTGCTACTCGAGATCACGCAAAAATAAATTTTTTATTGAATATGTATAGTCGACGCGTTGCAGTCGCAACCTGTCTAGTGTCTTTCTTCGTTTATTTATTATTGTCTTTTCTATTAGGATTAACGAACAGGCTTGATGTTGCTCTAAGGTATTATTTATCAGACACTTTGTGACGTTTTTTTAAAAATACATATAATCACATTTCATTTTAATAGTTCCTATTTTAGTAAATTTTACTAATAGGATTTAGTTACTCTCTTTAAGAAATATAATTTTATGTTACTATACATTTTAATTTAAGGTAAAATTTTGTATCACATATGATCCATATTCAAAGGCTGTCAAATTCATATGTATGTTTTTAAATGTGAGAGGTGATGTTATCATTGTAACTAGTGCAGACATGATTAAGTTGCTTTGATTACGAAAGAATAATGTTGGTGCCGGATGATCTGATCGTCTCAGCGCAAAGACAGATAATATACTGCTGACTAAAATAAATGTAAAATTCCGGTTTCTGTTTCCAGGTCTACATACGTAAAGTCCTTCAAAATAGAAAGAATTTTACTATGGACTACAAACTATGACTACAAACTTTTGGTATGCTAATAGAAATCGTTCAAATGTATTTAATTTACTACAGTTCCACTATTTGACATCAATGTAGCAAAAACTTTATTTGCACCAGCAACAGTTATTTATTTTCAAACTGATTGTACAGCTGCTATGGAACTCTAAAAGCCCGCACTACAATTTACTTTGAGCTAATTGTTAACAGTGCAAATAATAACTACTTAAACTAAGATGCTATTTTCTTAATTTACTTAATATCAAAGCACTTCAGTTAGTTATCCAAGTACTAGTTATTAAATTATATACGTAGCATTATACTTCATGTATATTGTATAGGGCGATTTATATCAACAGTATTCTTTATCACATCTTTCAAAGCTTTAAACTAGAATAAATTTTAATCAAGCTTTAATCAGAACTGAACTTCAATATTTACAACTACAATCTATATACATATTTAAAACCTATACACTATTCTAAAAAGTACCAGAAATTATGCAAATAACATCTCAAATGTTCTTATTGTAATCTAAATAACCTTCTGAAAGATGAGCTACTTCCGGGACCTATCGATCAAATTTTGTGTACAAACGCTTCGCTTACATTGGAATGTAATTATTTTGGTTAGCTGTAAACTATCCGACGCTACAATCCTGCTTATTGACTATTTATTTAACGTGCGCCATCAAATTTCATATAAAAACCGATAGTAAACGAAATTGGCATCGTAGTGTAAATGAAAACAAAGCAACTGTAATAACAGCAGTTGCTTACGTGAAAACGAAATCTTGATTAGGTTAGCATCCTCTTTAAATGGTAGATGAGTGGTAAAACAAATCATCATTATAATTTCATAAAAGATTTTTATCATTAATACTGTACCAACTATCATAGAACTGGAATTTCTTAAAAATGTAGAAATTGAACAGGATATATTGTCAAATTCGAATATCATCCTCAACTCAAAAATCAACATAGTGGACATTTCCATCCTTTACAAAAACGCATTAGTTAAATACTGCATTACTAGTTTCTCAGCCTACATAGATTATTTTAACCCACGATTCAAGTTATATTCTACTTGAATATTAATTAATTCTTTATTAAGTTTTATTCTATTAACAGTGCCGTTCGCCTGTCTCATATCTTGGTTTGTGAAAAATTTAATATACTAGGAAATTACATGAAAAATTGTAAATTATTGTATTTGTCTCTGGGCAAAAACCTGCCTTCTTAAGGAACAATTTTAATTTAAGAATTTAAACTACTAACATAATTACGATTTAGTCGAAAGCTCTATGGCAATTTCATTTAAAATTAAATTAAATACTTGCTCGTTCAGTACTTGTTCCTTTTATTATTGAATCCTTATCACGTACACTCGGCAGTATTTTTTTTCACTTGTTATACACACACGTACAAGTATAATAATCACGTATCTAAGCGCTGGTTATATACAGAATGCTAAAGTGTAAGTAATCCAATTTTATATGTATGTTTAGCCTCAAATCTAATGAAATTTTTTCTACGCTTCGCAAATGTGCCTTTTATAGATTTTACTAAAAACTAGAACCCTTTTTTATTGTAGTCTAAGTACTACATGTTTTTAATATAAATTAAAACTTTATTAGTGGTGATAAGATACGACTCTTTAACCCAACTCTGGTTGTTTTCAAAAGAATTCTAAATTTTCAAGAAATATTTAAGGTACTTACGCAAGATCAAATATTTCAGGCGCGAATCTTATTTTTACATTTTTCGAGTGTATCGCTTTTCGGTAGCAAATTCAGTGTTTTACGCTTATGGAAAGCTTTGTAATTTACTAATTGACTTAAATACCAAGCGATATTAATTTTTAGAGAACGGTGTTAATGGGTGCATGCAAAATTTCACTTGTCTCAAGTTTGCCTGGAACCCGTGTTAATCGTATTTCATTAAATGTTAATAAATTAATAACACAATAGTATCAAATCATCGTTAATAAACTAATAAACTATCACCACCTTTAGGTCTAATCCCAAAATAAAGGAAATACATGTTTTATTAAATGAAAACACGCAATGCGAGATCGAACACCTTCTAACGTTCCCCAAGGTCCAAATTCGCATTATTATTTAGAAAGTAGAAGTATTTTGTGATGAGAAAATTCCATTAAAGTTATTGTATTTCGGGGTGATCAGTTTCTGTCGTGCACCTTTCAAGGGAGCTTTCCTTACAAAATACGCTAGAGGGTTTAATTTAAGAATTTAGGATTCTATCGTAAAAAATAAGAATAAAATGGAAGGGCACTCAGAAGCGTTTTCAACTTACGTGTTAGCTTCGCATTTCATATTATTGTTGATAATTAAAAAGTGGCCTAAAAGCAGAACCGTAATTATATTGTCCTGGTGAAAATAATTTTTGATCCCTCGATGAAATAAGAATGCGCTTCGTCATCTAGTAGTAATCATTAGCAGGACGAATACAGGACTATCACCATCAAAATCGACTCCTTATGAACAAATGCATGTGTGTTAGAAATACTACTTGTATTATCATTAGTTAAAGTAAGCTGAGAACAGCCTATCAGTTTTGTTATATTTTGACAATTATTAATTACATTTCATGAAAGAAGCAGCAATTGAACAATGCTCTTTTTATATCATATTTAATATACATTTTTGAATAGTACAAGTAATTCATTTCAAGTAATTACACAAACTGCTCTGGTTCTTCCAAAAGCTACAACCAACAACCATCTCAACTAAAAATCTGATTCTTCGAACACATATGAAATCCAGATTAATCAATACAATGCAATGCTTTCACACAATTGAATAGCTTTAGTTTCAGGCAACAAATTCACATAAACATTTTCATTTTCAGGAAAGTTGTTTTTTTTTTAAAGTAATGTGTATTTCTTTTTGTGTTCTAGTAGCCAAAACTTATTTCTTTCGATGTACAGCTGAACTAAATTTTGGGTAAGGCATGATTTATATTCCATTTCGAATGGACCTGCACCTTGCCGAAGTTCTAGATTACTAGAACAGGTGAAATGGCTTGTGTGTTCTAATGAGCTAAAGCGCCAAACTACAGGTCCAACCAAAGTAGTAGGGTCATTAGTGAGGAACCAGACTAAGACAGGTCACCGAAAGAGGGCAGCGGCTCTTTCGGTACTTAGTTTGGCAGAGACCGTAGGGGTCGGTATGGCAGTCTAAGACACCCTACCGCGATGTGGAAGGCAACGGGAAACCACCACATTACCTCCCAAGTACACAGTGTACCAAAATTATAATTATATAAAAAAATTATAATAAAGTGATGGCATTCTCTGGGGTAAAAGATTCCGGAGTTAAAATAGTCCCCCAATCGGATCTCCGAAAAGGGACTACTTCGGGGGATGCGATCGGAAAGTTAAAAATAAGAGTCGGGAACATTTTGCGACCCGGAGCGTGGAATGTTAGAAGTATGAAGCAAGTGGGCAAGCTAGAGAACATAAAAATCGAAAGGGATAGGTTATCACTAGACATAGTAGAAATCAGCAAAGTTCGGAAGCCAGAGGCGGGGGATTTTTGGAGTGGAAACATCAGGGTAATTCATACAGAAGCAGAGGAAAATATTTGGGCGTGGGGATAGTTATGCGGAAAAAAATTAGGATACTGTGTAGAAAATTACTTACAAAAGAACGAAAGAGTACTTATAGTTAGATTAGAATCTAAACCGGTAAACACAGTAATAATACAAGTATACATGCCCACCTCTAGCTACAGTGACGAAAAGGTAGAAGCGATCTACAAAGATATCGAAGACATACTAAGATACGTAAAAGGACACGAAAATTTACTAATTACGGGGGATTTTAATGCAGTGGTAGGTAAAGGTAAGGAAGGAGCGGTGGTAAGTTTATTTGGTTTAGGCACGAGAAACGACAGGGGAAATAGGTTGGTAGAATTTTGCGACATAAACAATGTAATCATCACAAACCCATTATTTCAACATCATGCTAGAAGACGATATACGTGGAAGATGCCAGGAGATATAGGAAGATATCGCATAGATTACATTCTTGTTAGACAGCGGTTTAGGAATATAGTAAAAGACTGTAGAAGCTACCCAGAAGCAGATATAGATACTGACCACAACATCGTAATTATGAAGACCGCACTTAAATTTAAGAATGTGAAAAAAAGAAACGGAAAAATGCACTTGGACTTAGAGAAACTAAAAATAAAGATATTCAAGAAAAATTCAAAAAAAAGTCAAATGAATTGCTCAAAAATATCGGGAAAATTTTTGATACTAAGGAAGTAGAAACAGAATGGAATAACATTGATTCCAGCCTAGACATGGCGGCCAGAGATATTCTGGGGTATACACAAAAAGAAAATAAGGAACCATGGATAACAAAGGATATCCTGAATTTAATAGAAGAAAGACAAAAATTCAAAAATAAATCAGACGAAACAGGAAAACAGAGATACAAAGCCATAAAATGGGAAATTATTCGTAAATGCAGGAAAGCTAAAGAACAAGGGATTGATGAAAAGTGCAAAGAGGTACAAACGATGATGGAAATAGGAAAAACAGACGAAGCATACAAATTAATTAGAATGAATTTTAGGAATATAAACGGTATAGCAAAAATATAAGCGACGCACAAGGAAACGTCATCATAGAAAACGTAGAGAAAGTGGGTAGATGGCAAGAATATATAGGGAATTTATATGCAGGAGAGAAACTAACTGCATTAGAACAGAAATCAGACATTGAAAATGATGACCTGGGATGTCCTATACTTAGAGATGAGTTTGAATTAGCATTAAAGGGTATGATAAATGGCAAGGCGCCGGGTACAGATAAGGTGCAAACGGAAACTCTAAAAGCCGCTGGACATGCAGTAACAGAACGTCCCTTCAAACTTGTAAGCAATATGTATGAGACAGGCGAGATACCCAAAGGTTTCAAACGTAACATCATAGTAACTATACCAAAAAAGAAAGGCGCTGATAAATGTGATAATTTTCGAACAATAAGTTTAACAGCACACGTGTCAAAAATATTAACTAGAATTGTACAAAAAAGAATTGAAAAACGGGCTGAAAAAATACTAGGAGAAGACCAATTTGGGTTTAGGCGAAACAAGGGAACACGGGAGGCTATTTTAACTCTAAGAGTGATAATGGAAAAAGCAATAGAAAAAGGGGAAAGCGTGTATATAGGGTTTGTAGATCTGGAAAAAGCATTCAACAATGTAAAATGGAAAAAAATGTTTGAAATACTCAAAAATATTGGAATTAGTTATAGAGATAGACGAATAGTACATAACTTATAGAAAGAGAAAACAGCAGTAATAGAATTAAAGCAGGAACGTAGAGAAGTAAACATTAGGAAAGGGGTAAGACAGGAATGTGCCCTATCCCCAATAATTTTCAAGTTGTACATTCAAGGGGCAATGAATACTGTCAAATGCAGAAAAACATTTGGAATTAATATGCAGGGACAAAGATCGAAATGCTCAGATTTGCAGAAGATATAGCAGTATTAGCATATAGCAAGGAAGAGTTAGAAGCTGCTCTTAATGAAATGGAAACAGTTCTAACGGAGGGATATAAACTAAAAAAAAATAAAACTAAAGTTCTAGTATGCAAAAGAGGGGATAATAAATCAAAAACGAGAATACAAATAGGTAACGAGAACTTACAAGATGTTAAGGATTTCTGCTACCTAGGAAGTCAAATAACGCAAGATGGGAAAAGCACAAAAAGATATAAAACAAAGATTAGCACAAGGTCGTGCTACATTTAACAAGAAAAAGCAACTACTGTGTTCCAACACAACAAACATAGAAACAAGGAGAAGATTGCTTAAAACATATGCGTGGAGCACAGCACTGTACGGCCGTGAAGCCTGGACAGTAGGAGAAGCGGACAAGAAAAAGGTAGAAGCTCTTGAAATGTGGTGCTATAGACGTATGATGAAGATATCATGGACGGACAAAGTTAAGAACGAAGAGGTACTAAAAGTGGTAGCGGAAGTAAGAAATATGTGGAAAACAGTAAGAAATAGGAGAGATAGGATGATAGGCCACAGACTACGGCATGAGGGAATAGTGCGGAGTATATTAGAAGCAGAGATAGGAAAAAGAGAAGAAGAGGTAGACCTAGGTTAGACTACTGCACACACATAGTGAAAGATGTAGGCTGTAAGTGTTTCAGGGAGATGTGTAGGCTAGCTCAGAATAGAAATCAATGGAGGTACGCATTCAGCCAGTCCCAAGATGGATATATTAATGACAAAGAAGGTAACTGTACTTAAACATGATGATTATTACAAGCAGCTACAAGAATTGGTTGGTCAATATTCTTGAATAATGTTAATTGTGTGAAAGGATTTACTGGAAAATATTATTTTGGCAAATGTCTAAGTGTTGGGGTATCTTGGCAGCCACAGGCTGCTTATCCCCTGTCACTGAATCCCGGTGAAATAGGACATAAAATTGGAAAGCAAGAAAAGGGAAACCGGGCTGTATACATGCTGTGTGAGAATTTCAGGAAACTGTGTAGGCTAGTTGTTAAAACTTCATACCGTTGGAGGTCAGCGATTGACAGTATAGATGGCCTTATCGTATATTGTTGTTGTGCTACACATATGGCGGAACGATAAAGCCTTTTCGCTTCACCAACATGACACTCTCTCGTATCGTTTCACCGACTCAACACCTAATAACTATAACCGCGAGTGCATAAGTGCTGCTGCCCGACCAGGTTGCGTCGACCGGTAAACAACACCTATCTTCGCGGGAGTAAATTGGTGAACAACATTGCAAGGTAAGCAAAGCATTAATTACGGTTTGACCTATGTTACTGTTTTTTGCGCCTTACCTCCAATTCCATATAATTGCAGTCCATTTGCTAAGCTTTACGCTTTGGGAAACGTTCTGGAGCTGTCCCGATTTTTTATACACTCCAACGTGTACCACACAAAAAGTGGTCCTTCTGAGCCCCATATCACAAAAAGTGGTCCTTCTGAGCAAATAAGCTTTGAATTATAGTCAAAATTAATATAATTCATTAGCGGGATCATTAAAATTTAAATTATTACATTAATTCATTTTCAAAACTATTTTTTCTAAAAGTGGGATTGAATTTAATATGCATGAGTAGAGTATTTAGTGACGAATGAACTCCACATTTGCACCAGCATCCACATTTGCACCCACATCTGGACCAAAAAGTTTTCTTCGACTAACCATTTTTCATCTTTCGAGATAAACCAATCATGTTTGGTATCAATTAATATTTTTCTCAGCTACCCGAATTTCTAAGAATTTTTTAGATAGCATCATCCCCAAGGAAACTACCCCAATTTTAAGATTTTTTACCTGTTGCGACTTTTGAGCGTTCTTATAAAATTTTTTTATACATGCGATACATCTTGTTAGCTTAGAATTTTATGCAGAATCCGAATCTGCAAACAGATTTAAAATCGAACCACACCCTGCAAAGTTACACTTTAAGCTCTCAAACCTCTTTAAAATTTTTGCTCGTATATATTTAACTCCATTTTTTTTTAAAACCTTTTTCGCTACCTATGACATATGCTTTAACCAATACAAAGAAATAAGTACACAAAAGTTTAATAATTTATTTTATCCAATTTACAGTTTAATAAACTTATAGAATACAATTTTTACAAAGTATAACATTATTTTCCTGTGTGTAGCCGAATCCAAGTAGTTTAACCTGTAACAAAAAATAGAAATTAATGTGTTGTTTAAAATAGACCTGTAACAAAAAGAGATTAATGTACAAAAGAGGAGACGTGTTTTCAGTCAATAAAACATATTGTTGTTATTCCAACAATATGTTTTACCGTCCGGCGAGACCACCTGGAGGTAAACACATATCGCCGGGAACGAAGGAAATTTTAAGGATGGGGATGGTAGGTATGTCTTATAACTAACTTACATACTATATATACACAATAAAATATATACAAATATAAACAACTATCTTATATCTTTATGCCCCCATGCGTAGGTTGATATGCTTCCGGGGATGACGTAACGCTTGTCATCTGCGCCCGATAGACTGATTTTATTAATAAGCTGTGTATAAAGTTGGTGTTTCTTACTCCGGATTGATACCATCGTATTCATGAGGGCATCATCATTGTTAACCACCACCCCCCTAAAACTATCTACACTAATCCCCGCCACCACACTACGACTAACACCCTTAATTTTTTTAACAATGTCTTTCTCACTCACTATGCAGTAGGACTTAGCCCTACTACCTACAAATTCCAACTCCAAATCGCCACAAAACTCGTCTTTAAATTTCCCCAACACCTTTTTGTTTATAAGTGGTATATTATATTTGATAGTAGGAGAGTAATCGCTAGTATCAAGGTGTTGTACATGATTACGAATGTCACTGTACAAGTCTGGCGTCTCAACACTATAAACCAAAGAGTCTGTATCTGTATAAAGCAGGGACAATCTGGGACCATACAGAGGAACCATGGTACTGTAGTGAAAGTCGTACATTAGCGTTTTGGACAGATCTAAAATTGACAATCCTGCATAGATTGGTTTATCGTACTTCGCTTTTACACGATTCATCTGTATAATCGCCAGATTTTCCCCCAACACTAAGCAACTGTTAAAGTTAGGTTTAGCTATTAATCCACTCGCGCACAACTTTTTCCCGTCGTGTTCCCATCGCGTGACTATTTTGACATCAACCCTTTTGTCCACGTTCTCCATTGTTTTACCAAAAACCGCATTGTTCATAAGTTTGAAAAAATCTTTTTCAAACGCGTTAGCGGCAGACGTACGGAGATTCGTGTTGAGATCAATGTAGGGTTTTAACCACGTCGACTGATCAAACTCCAACACGCGATGCACAACAGTTAATTGCAGACCGTTACGCAGAAGTGAACAATGTATTTTGTTTTGTCCAGAAGAGTGGCGAGTAGCTTAGGTGTCTTCGAAAACGGTGTTGGAGGTACCGTCGATTCAGGGCAGAAAGGTAAATCGTTATGCGGATCATTGAGTTCCTCTGGATACTGTATATCAACTTCCAAAATATACCCTTTTTCGTGCGTGCTTGGTATATTTAATATTTCTTGTTTTATACGATGTAACTGGTCCGTGTTTAACCATCTAAAGCCGCTAATGGGTAAATGTTGGGACATTGACCAGCCGTATAAATTGTTAGCATCCAGATATGCGATGTACTTGGATGGCTCGTCAGGGTTGTAGTCTTCCATATACTAATTGTTGGCTTTGGCATACCGACCGCTGCACTGGGTTAACCCACCACGTATCCCTTTCTTGATAAAATGTTGCATGCTGACATCGGTCAACAACTCGAGCTTCACCCCAGTGCGCTTCAACATGGCGTCCCAACTCAAACTAGGAGCAGTCACGTACTGGCATGGGTCTAGATCATAGGTTTTTGTGCAGACGTCTCTGAAGTTCTCGAAAATGTCTGCTAGTAACAAAACGTCTGTTTTCAAATAAAGATCGCTGTATTCCCCAAGAGTTCGGATTTTGAATGTTCTCCATACATTCTGTGCGTGTTCATAATCTGCATACGACACCGCTGTGGCGGTTAGACCGTTGTAGGAAGCATTTTGTGGTGGTAGAACCTTCTCTTCCAATACGGTAATATCTTTCACGTAGTCGTACGGGAACACACCCTTCCGATGTAATAGAGCAAACTCTTCGGTATTGGGGAAACAGCTCTTTAGTTCAACAAACTGTTCAGCATTCAAGTTGAAGGCTAGTTTATTTAAGCTAGATGCCATGAAGCGTAAGGAGTCTACAAATCTCAGTGTGATAAAAGATTCATCAGTTTCATCGTCGTTTTCCTTAGACAATCTAACGTTTTTTGTAAACGATATAAACCTCTCCTTATTATTCGGGATTACAGTAACCCTTTCTTTGTCGTATCCCAATTCCTTAATTATAAAATGGCTATCGTATCCACTTAAATTATGGAATATAACAGGGATAAACTTTGGAACCGTGTATTTAATGTTGCATTGGGAGTGTGCGGCAAAGCGAAGTCTCCCTGAGAGGTGGCAGTGATCCCTTACCCTCTCATTTCCCAAAGGTTGCTTACATATTCCACAGTCCACAGCCATATGGAACAACAACTCATCTAGGGGTTCCATTGGAAGCATGGGGGTGTTTGTTTTTAAAATTTTTTCCAATCGTTGGGCTTCCTCTTTCATTTTCTCCATAAAAAACTTTGGCTGCATTAACACCTCTGTACAGCTCAAACTTGTTTAAGTTATCATCATAACAACACTTAACATAATATGCAAAAACTGAAGGGTTCGTGGTGTTGTGTGCTGTTGGTGAAGGAAGAGGTAGGATCCGGAACTGCTGAACTAATAGGCTTCAACACACTTTCGAAGTCTGCATAAATCACGAACGGTACCCGCATTTGCTTGTGAACGTTTTTAAACTCGAGGATGTTGTTGAAATGGTTCGACATGGTGGTAGCGACATGGTTGCAGTCTTGTTCGGTATGTTTAACAAGTTGCTCCTCGCTGCGAAAAAAACACAAGACATCCATCGCACAAGAATTTATGTCCATAGTGGGACAACTGCTTACGCACTAGCTTCCCCAAATCCTTGATCCAGCAGTAGTGGGACTTGCCCCCATTCTGAATGTACAGTAGGTTCACATGTCGATCCCTTTTATTAGCGGTGAAATGTAGCGGTCCAACGATGGACTTGTCTTCCACCCCAAACACGTTGACGCTGATGTCGTTTAAATCCTCGAATCTGGGGATATCCTTTATGGGCATTGGGAACTGTACTCCTGTTACGTCGAGTACAGTCGAGTAGTGCGGGTAGCTACTAACCCGTTCAGGATTAACATGTCCGGGATTCAGCGCCGCCATCACACACCAGGCAAAACATGCATCATCGTTATTTTGGATGTTAACCACCGCACACTTGTCCTGAATCCATTTGGGGAGCTCGATGTACGAAGACCCACGCAAAGGTTGGTACTTGTTAACATTTACTTGTAGGTACAACGCCTGTTTCAGAGTCCATCCTAAAATTTAAAAATTAGAAAAAAAATAAATAATTGTAGAAACTAACCAGAATCACGTTCTTGGAACTCATCAGACTTTGCAGACATCGTCTCCACAAAGGCGTTGTAGATCTCTCCCAGGTCACTGGAGGAGGTGGTAATCATGTTTTTGGTGTTAAAGGATTTCACGTCCTCTACACCCTCTGACACACCTATCTTGGTGTAACCACCAAACAGGCGGCTCCGTGGCGTAGTGGTATGTGTGTGACTACTACGCCCAAGGTCCCGGGTTCGAATCCCGACACGGTCCGCTTGAAAAATGTTAGGCGAGCATTTTTCACAAAAATACACCCTCGTTCGGATGAGAGGTAAAATGGAGGTCCCGTGTGTGAGTGTTGTCACGCACGTTAAAGATCCCTACCTTGCTTGGAACAGCAAGGGTTCGGCAAAATTCCAAATTTTCCAGGTAAAAAAAACTCGCTTCCTGGCCAATGTAGTACCTTCGGGTGGAGCATTGGAAAAATCAAATGTAATGTAACCACCAAACAACTCGCAATTAACCTTGAGGGAGGTGTGTATAGCCAACTGTTCCCCGACTAAGCTTACAAATCGTTCCCGTTGATTTTGCAAGAATTCCAACAGACCTAAAAATACAAACTAAGCAAACAAAATACTTATAAAATACATACTTGTAGAGTCGATATTATTGATGCGGAAAGTTGCAATTCGACTTTTGAATGCGGTAGCTACAACCTCTACGCCTCCATCCAGGACGCGACTAGCATTAGCTTTGTGCACGTTGGATCGCTGGTGGGCTACCATGTTGGCCACATCCACATCACACTCCACACATCTCCGCAATCTCTTAGGAGCAGGCCCCTCAACTGTCGGTGCAACAGCTCGTTTGATCCCGGATGGTCCGGCAACTGGTACCACTACACCATGTTTGGCGTCGCGATGCCGTTTTAAGCTATCCTTCCGCGAGAAGGATGCCGGGCATGCATCGCAGGCGAACAACCCCTTTTTCGTTTCAGGCACCGATCCATGTTGTTGGAGCTGGTGCCTCTTCAAGCTATTGGTTCTCGAGAAGACAACCGCACACACATCACAAGTAAAGGAAGCCATTTTCTATAAAGAAATTAAAACTGGTCAAAGATTTTAACAGTTGTAACTAGTCAAAGACTAAACAGAAACTGAATCATATTGCATTCCACGGTGCTTTTATACCCTGTTGGTATAATTAGCTAGTTTACTTTTAAATTAGGTGAAACCCAGCGTCGTTTAACCTTGAGTAACATTCCAAACTAGTCTATTCACGTCGGTAAAACCTAATATTCTTAACTAACCTTGAATCGGATTACAAACTAGTTCATGCCTGTCTGTAAAATACTGCAAATGATAATGACGAGCATGCGCAACAACAACCCTGAAACATTTAAAAGGATGAGCTGTATAGGATTCCTTCTCAGTCATCTCAGTGAAATCAGTGCAAAGCAATGGAGCCTGTAGATGTTAATGATGCACAAGTTTCGTATACCGAAAATCTGATTAATAAGTTTACGTATAGTTTAAGTGAATTGGGTGAACACCCACATAATGTGGAAATTGGGTTTGTTATAAACCAGAGAATAAAACCCGTATTACGATTAGTGTGTAGCAAGAAATATTGTGGCAACCATGTTCTGGAATTGACATACGAAAATTGGTTAGCATTTACAAATTTTCAAGTGGAATTTCTAATAAACGTATTTTCTCGTGACGTGCTAAACACTCGATTAAATGGTGCACCCGAAATGGAAGATCTACACATACAACTAGGAGCTCCGTTCTTTATCACTCTGTCACCAGTGTCTGGATCAACTGAGGACGAAACGTTCCAGTTAAAAATAATAATGGGTGATAGCTCGATAGTTATAAACGAATTGGAGTGCCGTAAACTATTCCATATGCGAGAGTTGTTTGAGTATCAACTTAAACAGCTGAAAAGTCGTGACTTCCCAGCATTATACAGCGAATTAGTAGGGTTTGTTGCTAATTCTAATTTAAATGATTGCGATCGGTTTAATACTCTGACTGAAGGGGAGAAACGAATTAAAATCTTGATTGAAGGCGAAGTTCGAATTGGTGATATTTTATTCTACAACGAATTGAATCAGAGCGCCCTAAATGCATTGGAGCTGGTTATATGTTTTCCAGATATATTTGTGCAAGACGTGATGCGTACAAGAACATTAGTGGAAATGTTTAGACGTTTAAATTTGTCGGAATCTGAAGATTCTGGTTATGGTGATAACTAGAAAGAGTATTTTATAAAAGACAGTCCAAGAGACGTGGATGTAAATGTATTGTTATTATAAATATATTGTAAATTTTTTGAAAAAAGTATAAATAGACTCGTTGTTGTTTATTTATTTAGTATAGTTTGAGATTTTTTTGAGTAAACACATGATTATCTGTTCTGGAGAGGGTTTAATCAACAGCGCTATAAACGGGTTACCGTTTGAGCTGCATATTCCAGGTTATCAGTACTGCGGGCCTGGTACAAAGTTGAATGAGCGCTTAGCAAAAGGTGATCCTGGAATAAACGAATTGGATAAATTGTGTAAAGATCACGACATTGCATACTCCAAGTACCCCGACGATCTTCCAGCCAGACACCGAGCAGATAAAATTTTAGAAGAAGAAGCCTGGGGAGAGTTAAGTCTAAAACGCAAAGTTTGGGGAAAAGCCGCAGCTTGGTTTGTGACAAACGCTATGAAAGCGAAGAGAAAATGGGTATGGGCTTAAAGAAGAAAATAAGTTTCAAAGGCGGATTTTGAAGAAAATACGATCCGCAGTAGACCGAGTTGGTTCCGACAACTTGAAAAAGCTGTTATACAAATCTGAAACATGTGAAACGTGATCTTATCCAATCGGACTTGTGCGAAATGCAGCCTTACTCGCGTGTGAACAATGGGTACAGATATATTATAATAGCAGTGGACTGTTTCACAAAATATGCTTTAGCTGAACCCTTAAAAAATAAAACCGGATCAGAAGTCACAAATGCTATGAAAAAAATATTGGACAAAATGCTGCAAGGAGAAAATAACTTAAAAATCAATCTACAAACGGATTTTGGGAAAGAGTACTACAACCGCTGGTTTAAAAATCTTATGCAAAAATATATGATAAACCATTACTCTACGTATTCCGCAATCAAAGCTAGCATGGTTGAGCGGTTGATTAGAACAATCTAAAACAAATTGTACAGAAGATTTTACTTGCAAGGCAGTCATAGATGGGTGAATATTTTGCCTAAGGTTATGGAAGAATACAATAATACACCGCATCGGGCTATTACCATGACACATATGGAGGCAGAAGAACATCCGGAAAGAATAAAACTTTACACTGCTAACAGCGCTGCTAAAAGTTACAAGAAGTTGTATAAGGTTGGAGACATTGTGCGTATATCAAAATATAAAGCAGTATTTGATCGAGGATTTCACCCAAACTGGAGTACAGAACTATTCAAAGTTGTTAAAGCACAACAAACGAGACCGATAACCTATGTGCTACAAGATTTGGAAGGTTGGCCAATTCTAGGTGCTTTTTACGGTGATGAAATTCAGCTCACAGCAGCACCCGACACGTACTTAGTGGAAAAAGTTTTACGGAAACGGAAGCACGGGCGCGAATTATTAGTGTCGTGGTTGGGGGATGGTAAAAGTTGGATTAAGAAAACAGACTTGCTTTAGTATCATCCAGATAATTACCCAGTTGAAAAAATCATAAAAGGAGGGAGTAAAGTCCCTTAACTGGATATATAGGAGAGATTTGCTTAGAACCCCATTCCCATCTGTGATTTGAAGCAGGAAGCATGTGTTTCATAATCGATTTACAAGGATATCAATGCAAAACTAGTGATTTCTATTGCAAGGAGATTGCCATTTTGGATGTAGCGAATAATGTAATATGGAATGAGATACTGGACATGGCTGTGAGTATAACACCCTAAGTGATGATTTCAAAAGCAAGTTCTGTGGTTAAAGCAAAGAATCCATGGGCTTAGCTGGGATGAGCAGTCCATAAGTGGATATACAAATGTAGGCGATTTGCTGAAAGAAGTCATACCACCCGATGCTACTATCTATGTTAAAGGCGAACAGAAAAGACAGTTACTATCAAAATATTTATCAAACAACATTTTAAACATGGAAAGTGTATTCTCACTTCCAAGGCTCAAAGAATTAAGAAGATTCGGTAATAGGTACAATCACTGTTTAAACCATTGTTTGAATAATTTAAGCTGTTCTAAAGAAAACGTATTGCTATTGAGGTCTTTTGTTAATGTATTAAATTTTTAATAAAATATTTTGTGAGAATTGTTTTTTTTTATTTATCTTAGCTAAAAAGCATACCTTTAAAATTTGAAAAAAAATATATCTGTAAAACAGCGAATTACTTTGGAAAAATTAATGTTTTAAAATACAAATAAGAACCAATAACAGAATACATAATAATTGGTGTTTGCAAATAAATTCAGTTCTACTTTAATAAAAAAATGTAAACTTACCTTAAATCTTCCTTCAAAACTTTCCACAAAATAACTACGCGAAACAACGGTTTAAAATTTCGACGGGCTTTAACACAAAAGCGTGCGAAACTAATGGAATTTTTTCTAATAACACCGCGTTATATACGTTTTGAATCCGTTAATTATACTACTAAATGAGGTTTGTATTTTCCCTAAATACGCACTTTTCAGCGCTTCGTGTTATTAGTAATCTACAAACAATTATTCATCAATTTCTAATGCACAAACATAATTAATAGAAAGTCCAAAAAAAAATTATAAACAGCTTTTCACATGTTCGTTAAGAATCTAAAATATTTGCTGGATTACAAATAATTACAAATGAATTAATACTACATTGGAAGTTTCCGGAATTTGCGATATAATGCTTCTACAGCGTCACGTAAGGTAATTTAGGTAATTGATGTAGAATATCAATATGTGATAAGACCCATTTACTTTTACTCTAATATTGTTTTATGATTATTGAACAGTACTTAATGTGGTTTATTACATTTTGATAATTCTGAAATTTAGGTAGTTAATGATGTCATACACAAAATTTCTAATTAACATGGTTGGTATCTAGCGAAGGTAAGTGACACGTATTTTCAATTACGAATGCATTTTTCTTTCATTACAGGAGAAATTCCATAGATTTCATACAAGCAAAATGCGCTTTCTTTTAAGATATTTATAACACATTACATTGGAATGATTAGTTAATAAACTGTAAAAATAAATTATTAAAATTTTGCGTGCTTATTTCTTTGTATTGGTTAAAGCATATGTCATAGGTAGCGAAAAAGGTTTTAAAAAAAATGGAGTTAAATATATACGAGCAAAAATTTTAAAGAGGTTTGAGAGCTTAAAGTGTAACTTTGCAGGGTGTGGTTCGATTTTAAATCTGTTTGCAGATTCGGATTCTGCATAAAATTCTAAGCTAACAAGATGTATCGCATGTATAAAAAAATTTTATAAGAACGCTCAAAAGTCGCAACAGGTAAAAAATCTTAAAATTGGGGTAGTTTCCTTGGGGATGATGCTATCTAAAAAATTCTTAGAAATTCGGGTAGCTGAGAAAAATATTAATTGATACCAAACATGATTGGTTTATCTCGAAAGATGAAAAAATGGTTAGTCGAAGAAAACTATTTGGTTCAGAATGTTAGCGGTAAAACAATCTTAAAAATAGGTTTATCTCGTGTGTGGAAATGTGGATGCTCATTTATCTCGAAAGATGAAAAATTTAAGATATATTTATCTCGAAAGATGAAAAATGGTTAGTCGAAGAAAACTTTTTGGTCCAGATGTGGGTGCAAATGTGGATGCTGGTGCAAATGTGGAGTTCATTCGTCACTAAATACTCTACTTGCATGATTTCTATTAAAGATTTCACACTTCAGTTATTATCAACAAAAAGAGTACTTTGCATTTAGCATCACAGGTGTTCAAAAACTTGTTCCAATTTATTTAAAGTTTTAGTTCATTAACATCTTGTTACTACGCTTATCAATCAGCTGTGTAGATAACAAAATAAGTCAAAGGACTTTAACGAAACTGTTTGTTTACATTTTTGTTTGTAAATATTACTTACCTAATGCACTTTATTTCTTAGAGTTCTGAATTCACTTATATTAGTTTAAGTCTGTACCAACATTAACATTGCTTCTCCACGAGTACTGTGTTTACCTTTAATGCTTTGCAACTGCGTTACATTTTCTATTAGTTATTTGTGATTTCAATTTGTTACGAGTATACCTGGTACAATATGGAACCAGAACGTGAAGTTATTGTTGAATTTAAACGATTAACAAATCGCAAAGAAAGGTACTGGCGACGTTTGCAAGATTGTTACCATTTAATTTCTACGTTACCAACTAATCTTGATCAATTTAAAGCTCGTGTTAGTCAGCTAGATCACGTAAGAACAAAATTTTTAGATGTCTTAGATGAATTATCGTCACTCTCTGACGTTTATAAAACCTTATTTACGGATACCGTTAATCTAGGATCTACGTTCAATACTATGTACTATGATATTTTAGCTAATGCGGCGCGCTATGTCGCTCGCGACACAATGTCCAATGTAAATACTATTGATATTTCTGGAAATACCAGATCTAATGTTCATTTACGAGAAATAAAAATAGATATATTTCAAGCTGACCCCGAAAAATTAGGTGCCTTTAAATCTCTATATGACAACATTATTCACAACAATAACGCACATAATGATTGCGAAAAATTCACATATTTGCTTTCTTATTTGGATGCGACGGCATTAAAGCTAGCACAATATGTTCGATTTGCTCCAGAAAATTATATGGTTGTTTATACTCTCTTAGTTCAACGCTACACTAATAAACGGCTAATTGCTAATCATTATTCATCCAAAATATTTTCACTAACTCAACTAAAGACGGATTCCCCAAAAGTTCTTAGTGATTTATGTGAAACCCTGCAAGCCAACGTCACAACTCTTATCGACATGCAGCTACCCGAGTTGGCCGATTACATATTTTTATATTTTTCCCTCGGTTTATTAGACCCGAAGTCGAAACAAGAATTCGAAAAGGAACATTTAAATCAAACATTTCCGCAATTTAACGATTTTATAAAATATTTACGCAACAAATGTTCTATCTTAGCACTGGTGAGCGGTAACAATAACACACCACCATCAAAAAATGTGTCTAGTCCACCACAAAGGGCTAACCCTCAACCATATTATACAAATTTTGTAAACAATAAGCGTGTAACAATGTCCGCACAGGAAGTTACTTCACGACGATTTAATGCAAAGCAGGCCGTTTCCAAGCCCTGTCCTGCCTGCGACGATCAGTTCCACAAATTTTACAGATGTCCAAAATTATTAGCTTTATCCACTCTAGAAAGGCAATACATGGTAAAGCAATATCATAGATGTTTTGCGTGTTTATCACCACATCCTCTTTCGACTTGTAAGTCAAAATATCAGTGCAAACGGTGCGGTAGTAAAATGCACTATACGCTACTGTGTATCGAGGCACCAATTTCATGCAGTACTCCGACTCTTCCACAAAGCGCAGTAGGACACTTTTCAGGTGTCGCTAATTCGGCTGAACATTTTCCTGCTCCAGTCTCTCTTGTTCATTCCTGTGCAAATGAACAGGGAACCGTTGCGCTTTTAGCCACGGCGCAGGTACGAATTTTAGCCTGTGACGGTAGTTGGCATCGCTGTCGCTTGGTTTTAGATCAAGGGTCGCATTCTAATTTCATCACATTATCTTTAGCTAACAAGTTAGGTCTTAAACGCAAGAAATGTCCTTTTGAAATACGTGGAGTAGGCCAATCTCCGCTAGAAAATGTTTATGGAATTGCTACCTGTAACGTTACATCAATATATGAACGAAACGTTTCTTTAAATTTACAGTCTGTTGTTTTATCTCGTATTACCGCAGATCTTCCGATAGCAAATTTATATAAGCATTTAATAGACAAATTTTCGTCCCTACAATTGGCGGATCCTGAGTTTCACATATCCGCTCCTGTCGATATGCTGTTAGGTGTGCAAGCTGTCTTAGATGCCACACCCAACGATTCGTTGCGTTTAACAGGCAAGCCATCGGCGCTTCTTACCTCGTTTGGTTGGGTTATTATGGGTGATGTACCAGCTTTAAGTCAACCGTATTCAGGGGTTGCGTTGTACACTAGCATATCGGAATAACCGTCCATTAGCGACACCATTCGTGCCTTCTGAGAAGCTGAAGAAATACTATTTACGCCGCCAATGTCGCCTGAATACGTGGCTTGTGAAAATTATTTCAAGTCCGCTACTATACGAAACGAGTTAAGCCAGTATGTGGTTTGACTACCGTTCATAGAAAACACCACCCGAACATTAGGTTCAACACGAAAATTAGCTACCAATCGCTTTCTAAAACTAGAAGCTCGATTTGCACGCGACAAAAGCTTTTATAAATTATATTCAGAAAATATTGCTAATTATATATCGCAGGGACAACTCACTTCCGCTGTGAAACAGTCCTTATATATCATGACTCACCACGGCGTGTTTAAAAATAAGCCCTCTAGTACTCAAGTTCGAGTCGTGTTTAGTCCTGCCGATAGGGATATTAATGGTACAAGTCTCAATGATATTCTTTTACCGGGCCCCAAATTACAATCTGATATTGGTCTTGTAATAACAAGACTTCGAATACCTCAAGTCGCACTACTCACTTGCGATATTCGACAAATGTTTAGATCTATAGTCGTTCACCCAGAAGATAGAAAATTTTTACATATTTTTTGGAGGTTTCACCCTTGTGAACCTTTAACGGAATATGAACATACCCGCGTTATTTTTGGCGCTACCTGTAGCCCTTTCCTTGCCCTTCGTGTTCTATAGCAGTTGGTAGAAGACGAGGGTCACTCGTACCCCCGGGCTTCCCGAGCCCTTAGATCATCAACTTACATTGATGATATTTTGACTGGATCCGATTCTGTAGAAGTAACCCTCCTTCTAAAAAATGAATTGATTAATTTACTAAAACTAGGTAACTTCGACTTAGGAAAATGGTGAAGTTCATACACTTCAGTTATTGATAAGTCGGAGACGGACGTTCTAAATCTACCGAACTCTAATCCCACTTTGACAACACGTGATGTTCTGGGTCTCTGTTGGGATATGGGTTCCGATACATTTAGATGTAAAGTTCCAAATATTGCAGACATCCCTACTAAGCGAGGAATTTTGTCACGCATAGCACGCATATTCGATATTAATGGTTATTTAAGTCCATTTACGGTTCTTCTCAAATGCCTTATGCAACGCCTATGGCTACAAAAGGTGGATTGGGATGAACAATTGCCCGCAGAAATTCTTCAAGAATGGCAGCAGATTCAAATTGAACTGCCACTTCTCGAATACATAACAATACCACGATCTATTTGGAAAATCGGCAATAGTCAAGCCCGTTTAATCGGATTCTCCGACGCCAGTTCCGTAGCGATGGCCGCTGTTGTGTATCTGCGATTAGAAGTTGATGAAAAAATATATGTACATTTGATAGCTTCCAAAACCCGTGTAGCCCCTTTGAAAACGTGGACCATTCCTCGTCTTGAATTAGGAGCGGCATGTCTTTTGGCAAAACTAATGAAACATTCGGCATTAGCATTTAACACCATCAATTTACTAGATCCAGTATACTTTAGTGACTCTACAAACACACTGACGTGGATTTGTACGCCACCTTATCAGTTAAAATTATTTTTTGCGAACCGAGTGGTGCAAATTCATGAAAATCAACCCACAGCCATATGGAGATACGTTCCCAGTTCTGCGAATGCTTCCGATCCTGCAAGTCGAGGATTGAGGCCATCCGAACTACTGAATTGTACACTCTGGTGGCAGGGTCCTGATTTTTTATACCGCGATTATTGTGATTGGCTAAGTGATAAATACACACACAATATTGCAGACGGGTTTAAAGCCGTACAATACGCACTCGTCTCTACTGTTGATGTGAAACAATACTTGGTAGTACTACAAAGGTCCTCGAACTTGCTAAAAGTTCAACGAATTTTTGCGTATGTTAAAAGGTTCACGTTTAACTGCCTTGCACGCAAACGTAATCTTGCAAGGACTACTGGTCCGTTAAATGCCTCTGAGTATCGTAGCGCTCTCACATTTGCCATTAGAATTACTCAGTACGAGCACATCTACGACGATATCATCTTACTAGAAAAGGGCAACCTAGCACAAAATGTACCGTCCGTTGTCACCTTTTCTCTCTCCACGGATTAGTCATGGTGGGGGCCGTTTGCGCCATTCCAGCCTTTCCATAACTAGCAAACATCCCTACCTTATCCCAAAAATAGCAGGTTAGCTGTATTAATATGTGATTACTATCACGTATATTCAGGTCATGGGGGTCCGCGGCTAACTCAATCATTAGTTACCCGTACATTTTGGATTCCTTGTATCCGTCAATTAATTCGAAGTAGAATATTTCGCTGCCTGACTTACTATCGCTTCCAAGGGAAGCCTATTCAGCCTCGAACCCGGAAGATGCTTTACGCATACCGGTTTGGATTTTGCCGGTCCTTTTACAATCAAGATATCCTCGTTGCGATCGACAAAATTTCAAAAGGCATATATTGCCCTCTTTATTTGTATGGTGTCACGTGCCATTCATATGGAGGTTGTCACAGCTTTAAAAACGGAAGCCTGTCTTGCTGCATTAGATAAATTTATTGCCAGACGCGGGTTACCCACGAACATATACTCCGATCAGGGTCGAAATTTTCGTGGTGCGGCTAGAGAAATGTTAGAAATATATAAACATTTTGATCAAGCAAACCCCGTCGTTGCGCACCACTTATCCTCTAGGGGTATAGATTGGTGTTTCAACCCTCCCTATGCACCCCATTTTGGGGGGCTTTGGGAAGCCGGCGTCAAGAGTGCTAAATTTCACTTGAAACGAATAGTGGGTAGAACGACACTTTCTCTGGAGGAATTTAGCACAGTTGTGACCCGCATAGAAGGAATCTTAAATTCCCGTCCATTTTGCGCACTTACAACGTCACCTGACAAAAACACGGATGCCTTGACTCCGGGCCATTTTCTAACTGGTGGACCTTTAATTACGCGGTGTGAAGTGGACCTACAAAAAGTTCCTGCGAATCGGCTTAGTCGTTGACAAATGTCCCAACAACTTGTACAGAGCTTTTGGAAGTGCTGGTCCATAGGGTACTTCAATAATATACTAGAAAAACCCACGATAACATAATTTAAATTGATTTTACCTTTAATGAGACTTTTTTTTTTATTTCCTCCAGACTCAACTGCGTATGCGCTGTACTTAATATAAATACAAAAGATGTAAATCTAAAAACTCAGTTTACGAATATCATCGAGTTAATCTCAAGTAAAAGTTTAAAATAATGGCTGATCTCAGTGCAGTCGCCACAGATGATTTGCCGCAATTAAGCCTAAACAAGACAATAGGTAAGAATGTATAACCTTAAGTAGATTCCAATTCCAATCTCACAATCACTATATGGAAGTAGGATTTGATTAACATGGAAGTGTGAGGCCTGCACTTCCAATTGTTTGTTGTACTGGTATGTGTACAAATTTTACTGTAAAAATCGACTACGGTGATTGAAAAAATTTCAGGAACTTTTAAGTCTAGTTTAGAATTAGAGATTTTGCAGAAAAAGCAGATCAAGTTAAACTAAATGAAATAACTGATGGAGCGGATGATGTGCTATTACAACTCGAACGCGAATTTAAGTTGCAACTGTTAACGCATACATCCCGTTAGAAGTATATGGGTGGGAAATGACTTTTAAGAAAATAATTCAAAATTTTCTATTTAAAACTAAATATTTTTTGTGAAAAAGGTCGTTATTCTGAATGTTGAGACAGACCAGTTAGGACACGAAAGTTTAGATTTACGCTTGACTAATTCGAACTTGGGCGAGGACTTTCAGGGACATAACGCGTGGGTGACCAAGTATTTGCGTAAAATTTATTTAGTGTAGCGTATTATAAATAGCATCTACAAAATTTCTCCATACTTCTACTTAATCTGTTCTGACGTCAGCTTAACTTGTCCAGAGGTCCCTAAAATATTATTTGAATATATGCAAAATGAATTTGCCTTGAGGTAATGAAATAAGAACAAATGAAATCCGTTTCAATCCTTTCCATCATTATGTAAATTGACGGGAAAATTATTCTGAAGATGTAACAGACATGCATGACAACAATTCTAGAAAATTATTCCTAATAAAGCTTGTAATTGAACACAAATGAAAATACATACCATTCGAGAAACATACATTTTTAAGGAATGATTAGACCAAAACCAAATTCGAAACAGAATCTGCTAGGCGCATATAAGCAAAGATATAACGGCCGGTAGTAAATGGTAGATTCAAAACTACAGCACTTGTGTCAATGGAAAATAACCATCATTGGAATAGCGACTACAATTTATTAAGTTTTATATTTGACGAAAATCCAAATAACTTGTTATTTAATAAAATTATATTTATGCCAACAGAAAAAAAATTCTAATGTGAATTAAAAAGTAATCTGTAAATTTGTGTAATGCAAAACACAACATAAAAATAATCCGTACTATCAACTATAAAATAATCTACTTTGAAAGTTACAGTTTGTAAAAGTAAACTGCATAAAGATAAGTTAAAAAGAAACATTCTCTAGATATATAAAGAAAAACAAGGCGGAAGGCATAGAGTGGGAATTTATTAGCTGGAACATGATCAGTAGGAAAACTGGCCCGTGACGAATTTGAAAAGAAAATATATAAGACATTAGGAATATATATATATATATATATATATATATATATGTATATATATATATATATATATATTTATATATATATATATTGCTATGCATTAACTGGATTTATCGAGCTCCGACGTTGGGCGGTCATATAAATATTGCTATGAACTTCCTCTAGGAACTTAACTGGATTTTATCTTGTAAAGGCCTTGTATCGACCAATGACAAAACTTGATAAGTTACCGCCTTACTCGTTATCAATGGCGTATTCAACTTATAGCTCCTCCTTTATTGTTTAAATTATCAAATCACACTCCCATTAACTTTATCTTTTGACTTCGACTAGCGTTTATTTAGAATTATAAAATGAAGTTAATTCAATTCCATATAATAAAACAAATATTATGTACAGGTTTTTGAAATTATTTAAAATACACTTTTCAATTAATTAATGTTGTAAATCTCATTTATCAAAAATCACATACTATTCAATCTATCTAAAGTCATCAAAAAATTTATTGTTTTTTTAAAAAAGAATAAGCGTGGAACGTTCAAAACCTTTTATCATATAACGCACTTTATACGTATGCAAGTCCTTTGTTTTGTTGACTTTGTCACATTCATTTATATTAAGCAAATTCAATATTCAATATTTAAATTCAAATAGAAAAATAATGTCTTATAACTAAAAATCTAACCTGGTCTACTTTCTTCGCTATTTCCTTTCTGCAATCGACGCATCCATTATCAGCTAATATTTTCCATGCATTATGCCATACATTTGGATTAAAATTATTTTCCACCAATTCAGAATTATTATATGCCCATTAGAAATATTGTCTATACACACGCTTGAACCATTGCATTTAAATTATTGCCATCACCCTCTGGACTACTATTATTAAACTTAGACTTATGCACCCCAAATTATTGTCGTCTTATTTAGACTTATTCTCACCAGACTCAGAATTTATTCTCTTCAATTTCCCCAAACTTAGAATTGGATCATCATCCTCCCCAAACTTAGACTTTGGCTTTTATGCTCACCGGCCTCGAACTTGTATTATTATTCTCCCCAGACTCGTAATTCTTATTATCACACTTGGACTATTATTCTCCACGGACTCGAATTTGTAGTTTATACTACCCGGACTTAGATTTGGATCATCATTCTCTCCAGACTCGAATTTGTATTATCATTCTCCCAAGACTTAGAGCCCTATTATTATTATGTTTTAGTTTAAATAAATTCCCCAAAATCTACTTACGTTTAATCGGCAATCGTAATTTTTATCTTCGTCGCACTTATACAATTTTCACTTTAAATTATTCTTACGTATTACACTTTGTTTCAAAGTGGCGCACCTCGGCCTTTGTTGAGTTGAAAACTGAGTTCGTTATCACTGTCCTTGTTAATATATGATTGATCTCCTACTCCGTCAGTGGGTATGGCTTACAAGCTCGTCGCTAATTTTAACCAATCAAGTCTTTGCATTTAAAGTAGTTTCTGATGTAATTTCCTCTGCCTTCAAATAATTGTGGCTTGCTCGCAGGTGCCTCGTTAATCAGACATGCGGTGTTTTGACGAATCAAATCGCTTTTCCATGTTGTATACAAACAACTGATGCAATTCGACTTTTAATTTTCCTATATGCTTGTTATTTACGCAATTTTTAATCACCTTTCTTTATCAAAATTGTTAACTATTTGTACGCGTTTACACTATGCTTCTCGAAACTCTATTTCTTATCTCCGTATTAACCTAACTGTCTGGAATTCTTTTGAATGCGTGTTTAATTACACTTTAATATGTTTACTTATAAATACGCGTGCTTCCACTAAAAATTATCGTTATTTGCATTGCCTAAATTAACTCAAACTCTATCTACAAGGTGATAAATATTTACTATTTACCCAATGCATGTATTCCTTATTTCTACGCTAGCTATACGTCTTCCTGTGTCTATTTGCGTCGCTTAAAACTATTTATACTTTATATACAGGGTGTTGACTGCTTACTATTTACAAACTATCTCAATTTCTCAATTTTCTATTAAATAACTGCAGTTTTCTGCCTCCTATTATAATTTCTAATTCCTGCACGACCTTTGCTATAAAATACACCCTTAAACAACCCCTTATCACATTATAATTTGAATTAGGGCCGCTATACTTGCGGCCACGTCCCCAATGCTCCACCCGGAGGTACTACATTGGGTTTAAACGCGAAAAATAGTCGTGCTCCTAATTTATTCTTACTTCATAGTTGATTCACCCTAAATAAAAACTAAATAAAAATCTAACAAACCTAAAATCTAACAAACCTAACAAACTCTAACAATCTAACAAACCTAAAAATCTGACAAAAACTGGAACAAAACAAAACAAAACTAAAAACAGGGTTGTAAATAATGGTATCCCTAGCGCTGACTTTCGAGTGTACCCGATCAACAAGCAAAAATGAGAGGGAGGGATCCGTAATACCGGATAGCAGACGCCGGTTCTGCTTACCAGTGCGACCTGAAGGGTCGTCTTAAAACTATCCAAATCTAGCTAACTAATTTAAATCCATCCCTAGCTTTCCTATCGTTCCTAACTGATTTACATTATGATTACAATCTTCGCAATTCTGCTCGTCCTTCCCAAATATATACTGCAACCAAAATGGCGACAGAACGTCAAACAAAACAAATAAGCCACATAATACATGCTATATATAAATAAATATAAAGTGTAAATATAAAATATAAATAAATATAATTATGTAAATATATAAATAAATGTTTAATAAGCGTTAAGCAAATAGCAGTGCACAAAATAGCGAAAGCATCACCCTATTTATCAGGTGCGCTCGCACAAGCATTATGTCGGCTAGCGCTTTTACACACCAAACGTGCTTCTTAAATTATTTCAAAAACTACTAATTAATGTAAATCAATGCTTGTGCGAGTACAGCCGCCACAATTTAAGTCTTACCTCGATAATCAAATTCTCCAGCATCCGAAGATCTGGTCGTCTGTAACTTACTTCTAAAGGTGGGACGGGGTGCACTGCTAAAGTCCTGGTGGGTATGCACTAAATGTTCTTGGGGGATCACAATCACTATCACTATCACTTCACTTTCTAGTCCTGGGGGGATGCGCGGTTGCGCTCTATTTTATTATCCTTGTTTACTTTATTGATTTAATTTAATGAGGGTTCATGATTTATTTGTTATTGTTTATTTGGTATTATCTATTCCCGATTTTACGCACATAATTATGAAGATAGGCAGTGATTGTATTAATGGAGTGGGGGTTTCTCGTGCATATTGGACATTTTGGTATAATTATTTTTTTTTTTTTTTTTAATATCAGGTTTTGGTTATGCTCGTATCCTTACTCACGCCAAGTCAATCTAAAATTTTTCAATCCTCCCACCAACCCCACCGAATTTTTACACGCGCTCGTCATTGATTGTCTAATCTCGCGACCCTTACCGCGAATTCTTTTAAGGCTGTCCAGAACGCCTTCTGGTTAACCACTTCCCCGACTTCCTCTAGGCTCTTTGGCCATGTCAGTCCTAGGATAGCAAGTTTGCTATCAGCCAACCTTCGATTTCCCGCCTCAAGCGGGCAGTCGAAGAGCACGTGCTCTGCGCTTTCCGCGCCCTCACCGCATTCGCAGCGGTCGCTGTTGGTTAGACCGAACCTTTGTAAATACGCCTTCAGGGCGCCGTGCCCTGTTATCAACTGCACCATTTTGTGATCGAGCTTAACCTCGATCTTACCTCTGGCTTCTATGCTCGGTATGAATTTGTGGGTCAACCTGCCCGTGGCAGCGTTGTTCCACCTCTCTTCCCATTGTCGAATTGATTTTTCGCGCAGCTTTCTTTTGATTAAAGACCTCGGTATCGACGAATGTGATATTCGAAAGTCGCCCGTCGCGGCCTCTTTAGCTAATTCGTCAGCCCTATCGTTTCCTACGTTACCATTGTGCGACCTGACCCAACAGAACTTTAAACGTCGAAACTCTAGCGCCGTACGCGCTATCCTCCAGACGTCCGCTTGGAGATCTGTCGAGGTGTTCATGTTTGTTAAAGCCGTTAGCGCCGATTTACTATCACTGATTATATAATACTCGTCTCTGCCCGTATGGTTTATTACGTAATCGATAACCTCTCGTATGGCTACCAATTCGCACTGGAAGATAGAACCCCTTATCACAGCATAATATATATATATATATATATATATATATATATATATTCTTAAAAAATGCGCAAAGGAAAACTAACAACCCATGTTTTTGAAGTATACAAAAATTTATTCGAAACCGTAAATATTACTAACGAGTGGTGGGATAACTACGCGTATCAGACGTCCATGAAGGAAACACAAATACAGAAAGTCGATGTGGGTAAGAATAAAATCTGGAAAGTTATAATCAAGACAAATATGATAGACCACTCGCTAGTTGTGAAATTTACAAACATATATTTTTTGCTGATAATGAGATAAAAAATTATTATTAATTGAATTAGCAGATTTTTCATTGAAAAGTAAAATTTTGCAAATTCGAGGAAATACATCGATTAAGTAAAAAATTTAAATTTTTAATTTTAAGATTAGGTAGGTTAGGAATATAACTGAAATTAATTTAACTAAACTCCAGTGTAGGGTTTTAAATCTTTGATTTGTTTTGGAACCATCAGTATTTATTTAATTGTAAACTAAATTTATTAATTTATTGTTTACAGTATGTACCGTGACATTTGTTTCTACAGGAATGTCAAGTTATAGCTTCGTATATCTCATGAATTTTTGATTTTGGCTTAAAGTTTTCAACATTTCAGTTTATTAGCTTTAATTATGACTGGTACACGTTCAGGGCGCTCCTTAAAATTTTATAGGGCTAAAACAACATTATTAATGTAACGAAGACCTAAAAAGCTTTCAGTGGCTTTAAAAGTATGGAAATATACGGAAAGAGAGAAAACAATAATTCATCTGAGTCATTAAAAATAGTACCGTAATCAACGAACTCTGTTGATTAAAAACACAATTATAATTTGTTTGTTCCGCATCCCTGTTTCAATAATTCTTTAGCACGGTTATAGCTTCTACAACTAAAACAAGGTTAGATTATTAAGAGCATATCTAATTCGATGCTGCTGAACCCCAAGGGTATCAACTTCAGAAGTAGGTTTATTAATAGTTGGGCTGCTGTAGCAAGGCTTTGTAACTTAAGTTTTGGTATAATAAATTAGGAATGTATGAAGTGTTGGGAAATTTAATCTTACAAGTGTACAATAGTTTTCAATAACGTAGGATTATTGTATATCAGTGAAATATGCCAATGCCTCAACATATATATAGCAATACGCAAAACAGCCGTCATTTTTTTACATTCATACAGTGCATGTAAAAGGAATTTTGCTATTGTTCTAGTAAAATGGTTGTATGCTAAAAAGGCTCGCCTTCGTAAGGTGAATTGAAAATGTACGTTTACGAGAAATCGAAAAATTGTTATAAATTTTCATTCGCTTAAGTAACATAAAACCGTTGGTAGAGTTCAATAAAGTCCAGAAAAGTTATAATCTAAGAAAGCACTTATTTTCAAATATGTTTAAAGGTTATGTTTAATTCTCTTCAATTAAACGACTTGGAAGTAACAGATATTTCTATTCCATGCTCTGATGGAGAAGCGATGTATTTGTATTCGATTTATGTTCCTCTGTATTCAAACTTTCAGCAATAGGAATGGAAAAAGTCTTTTGACTATTTTCAGAGAGAGTTTTTAGTAGTAGCATTATTAAGCCCAAAGTCCTTTTTCTGACAGCCGTTCAATATGTCAATTTCTAAATGCAAAAGAAGGCAACATCATTATTTAATAAACAGTCGATGTACTACTCGGATCATTTCTCCAACTGGAAACAAATCTGCAGAAGGAATAACAATCCTTTCAAATTCTCTGACTCCCTTTTTAAGTAACTTGGTGGTATAAAACACTATATTCCGACACGGTCCGCTTGAAAAATGTTAGACGAGCAATTTTTATAAAAATACGCCCTCGTTCGGATGAGAGGTAAAATGGAGGTCCCGTGTGTAACTGATGTCACGCACGTTAAAGATCCCTACCTTGCTTGGAACAGCAAGTGTTCGGCAAAATTCAAAATTTTTCAGGTAAAAAAATCACATGTAAGGTATAAAACACTAGGTGGGTCCGTGGCCTAACTGGTTCGAGTGGACTACTAAGGTCAATATCCTGGGATCGATTCCCGACACGGACAGCTTGAAAAATGTGAAGCGAGCTTTTTTCACAAAAAATATACCTTCGCTTGGATGAGAGGTAAAACATAGGTTCCACGTGTGTGTTTTCACGCATGTTACAGATCGCTAATATGTTTGAAATAGCAAGGGTCTAGCAAAATTCGAAATCTCATGTAAAAGAAACTTGCTTTCGGGCCAACGTAGTACTCTCGTGTATGGTATTGTAAAGTCAAACGTAAGGGTATAAGACACACTTTAGATTCGGATTACCTTTCCATCTCCTTATTCGTATTATAGCAGAAATCGAAAATTTATTAGTAGAAAAGCAGACTGAAACGCTTTTTCGAAATTTTTCAACACTTTCCGGAACAAGTACGATTATAGCCATGAAATTTTTACTAGTAATGTTGAAACGGTTGGTTTTGTAAATTTCTACATTTGCCATTATTTATGTAATTTAATATTATTTCCGTGCTCTGATCTTCATAGTCTGTAATACCTTTTATGTTGGCTAAATTGATAACTTCAATTGGAGGTGGTTGATAAGAACCTGTCGACGAAGCCATTGTTCTTCTTTCAACGAACGCCGCTTTGACAAGCAGTCTTTTGATGCATCCATCTCCATCTCGCCTTATAGCAGTTTTGGATGTATTAAATGTCATATTTGTGGAGTAGATTTTGGTATTTCATTGGTTTAAACGTTTATTTTTCTAATCACAATACAGCCTTGAGGATATTTCCTGCTTTTACTTATATTAGGTGAGCTACGTTTTTCCTGTTTTGTGTTTTCTGATATTAATTATTTATCTTTTTCGAATCTTGTATTGTACGAATATCAAAGTTGCTCTTTGTTAGCTACTAATTCATTGAAACCCACTTCTATGGTAAACTATATCTTCCCAAATTTTCAGCACTAACATTACTTATTTCAGGGTCCTTAATCTTGGTTATAATCTTGGTGTTAATCTTGTTTTATGTAAACAAATCCTTATATCAGCCCTCGGATGCTCCTCGTGAG
This sequence comes from Platerodrilus igneus, assembly GCA_036346225.1. Classification (NCBI taxonomy): domain Eukaryota; kingdom Metazoa; phylum Arthropoda; class Insecta; order Coleoptera; family Lycidae; genus Platerodrilus; species Platerodrilus igneus. Next base: position 7,289,146 of record JARFIW010000165.1, on the reverse strand, counting down.
CTCACTTTAATTCTGTACTAATCATCCGTTTGGATTTAGATACTTAGAGATTTTAGATACTTAGAAGTTAGTGATATCTATTGCTGTATTTATTGTGTGTTACGTTACGCAAGTATTGGCGTAATTATTGTTTATTGTTGATTGAATCCGTGTAATTAGCCGTATGCTGGTTATATTATTGCATTGTTATTGGTAAACTATACCAAACTCTCGGTATCCTACCACAAGCTGTACGTGTGTTTACTCGTGTTACAGGTCAGCACTGGAGCACATCGATTCACTAGCTAGTGATTGCATCGTTCAGGTATGCTCAATTTATGCCGCTTTCTGGTGAGTAATCATTTACATCAATTAATATTTATTGCTAAGCTGTAGGTGAAAAGCCATTTGTGTGTATTATTGTAAGGCCTTTCTCCTCTGTGTTTTTGAAATTTACTTACTGGCGAGAAACATTTTGCGGCTAGTTTAATGTCAATTTGTACTCGCCAACAGGCGAAAGATACCTTAAATTTATTGCTTTTAGTGGGATACCAATTTATATTACCCTTTGAGTGTTTTAAAATACGTTAATATTTACATTGCCACTGTGGTGTGTATTTATTTTCAGATAAATTGCTTGTGCTTGTAATTCAGTTATTTTGAAATATAGTTATATGATTGTAGTGGCTACCGTTGTTATACTTATTTTGCTCTTTAGGTGTGATATTATCCGAACCCATTGGGACTTGAGGTTTCGTAATTCTTTCGGCATTTTAATCAAGTCTCTGGCGCCTTTTATACTGTATTTACTTGTAGATCTGTTCGGGTTCTTAACGACCTACTTGCAGGTATCAAGATCTACCCCTGCAGAAGAGTCTTTATTAGCCGAGGTGCAAAAAGCAACCGTATCTACCCTAAAGAACCCACTTTTGTAGCTTTCATCAAATTACCGTGACATTTTTATTGGCGCCCAACGTGTGCCCCAATTCGAGGCATTATTATTGACGCCCAATGTGATAGGCCCCGATTCGAGACATTTTTATTGACGTCCAATGTGATAGGCTCCGATTCAAGGCATTATTTTTGACAACCAACGTGGTAAACCCGTAATGTTGCTTTTCTCCGCTTTGTTTCCTATTTGTGAATTCTGCTAAATTATTGAAATTTTGGCAGTTAATTGTTGGAGCGTGTATGTTTCTATATATGAATATCATAATTTACTCCTTTCATTTGGTATTCTTTGTAACTTAGAGAATATTTATCTTACATGTGCTAACGTTCTTATCACCTTGTTTAGTGTTTTGGTTTTGGTCATTCACTTATTGGCGAGTGGCAGTGCAAATATTCTTTATGGTATTTGTAATGCGTTTAGTAAAGTGTTAAGAATACTTCAATGGTTATTGCTGTTAGTTTATATTACCTTGTCGCTATATTATTTTTATTGAAGTGGTAAAAGCCGACTTCAAAGGTTTTTGTAATAATTGTGTTTAAGATTTTGCCGGTTTTATTCGTCTATAAATTTATATTGTTTGGTGTTGTTCTGTGGTGCGATGTCCGAGTTTAAAATGGATATTAATAGATCGCGTAAAGATGAATTGAATTTTGAATTGTTGATTCGTGGAGTGGTTACATCCCATTCTGAAACTATCGAAAATTTAAGAGCATGTTTGCGTCCCTTAATGAAATTAGAATCTTCAGTGACACATTTGACTTCTGATTCCAAATGTGATGAGGAACTTAATGTTATTGGTTCTAAAATTAAAGAATTGGAAAGTAATTATGATAAATTAGATTCCCCGTCACAAAGTATTCGTTCTCGTTGTGTTCATTTATTGAAAAGAGTTAATCTTATTGTGCCTTCTAGTTTATCAGTAGAACAAAACCAAGTTCGTACTACCTTGTTGACCAATATTTTGATGCTGTTAGATAAAGTAGATGTGCGATTGTCCTCCGAAGTGACCGATATTAGTAAGGTTTTGTCACCTTTAATTATTAACGAGTGTATACCCATTCCTGAAGTGCCATCTGCTAGTTCTTTAGCGAATAATTGCAAAATTCCTTCACAACCTGTATTGAAGTGGAATTTGAAATTTTCCGGGGATTCTCATGGACCTAGTGTTCACAATTTCCTAGAACGAGTGGAAGAAGTTCGAATTGCCCGTATGGTTTCTGAAATTCAGCAATATGAATCACCTGTCGATCTTTTCGACTCAAGAGCTTTATTATGGTACCGTAGTAACCGCAACAGGTTTTCTGATTAGAAAAGTTTGGCTAAATTATTACTACAACATTTTGAACCTCCTGACTATAAGATGAGATTGTTTAAAGACATTTTGTCCAGGACTCAAGACCGTTCTGAAAGTATTATTGAATATTTATTATGTATGTCTGCTATGTTTAGGCGTTATGGTGAAGTAGCAGAAGATATTCAGCTAAATATTATTTCTAGAAATCTTTCTCCTTTTTACAGTACACAACTTCCGGTTGTACAATCGTTACAAGAATTAAAAGATGAATGTTTAAAACTTGAAGTTAAGAAATATCGTTCCGAAACTTATGTTCCACCTCAACGTAAAAAACGTGACTATGTCGAACCAGACTTTGCCTTTATTTCTGCCCCTGGTGCCATGCCAGACCCCGAAGTTTTGTCAACTCCATCAGTCGTTAATGAAATTCAAACCATGTCTAAGCAAATCGTTTGCTACAATTGTTTTCGTTTGGGTCATTGTTATAGAGAATGTAAGGAACCTAGTAAGTTACTATGCTATCGTTGTGGGAAATTTGATTTTACCTCGCGTAATTGTCCCGGCTGTAATAAGCATTTAAACTTAATGCGGAGGAACAAATAAGTCGAGTGGCTGCCTCCTGCACTTCCAATGTTCAAATCTCGACTAATTCAGAGTCGTGTAATTTTTTTAATAAAATTTTACTTGACTTCGTTTTATCCCATGCACACGGTGATCAGCGCCCTTATCTGCAAATAAAAGTTTTAGATCATCCTATGTTATCTCTTCTCGATAGTGGTGCTACCCAGTCTGTAGTTGGTTTACCTGGGTATGAACTTTTTCAAAAATTAGGTTTAACTTTGGTCAAAAATCCTATTGATTGTACCGTAGCCAATGGTCAGACTTGTAAAAGCGTAGGTTACATTTCGGCTCCTATTCAACTCATGGTAAAACTTCACCTCATTAAAGTTTTAGTAGTTCCTGAATTTAGTCACACCCTCATTCTAGGTGTTGACTTCTGAAAAATAATGAATATCATTCCTAATTTAAAGGAAGATGTGTGGTATTTTTCTAACCAACCCCAACATATTCAGATATCTAGTATTTGTAATAAAGATAGTTTAACTTCCGAACAAAGTTCAGCTTTGGATAAAGTTATTAGTGATAAATTAGCAATAATGGGTACTGGTTTAGGTTTGTGTAATAGTACTGAACATGTTATTAAGCTACTGCCTAATACCAAACCTATTAAACAAAGGTAGTATAGAGTGAGTCCTGCTAAACAAGCAATTATTGATGATGAGTTAACTAAGATGTTGAATGTTAAAGTTATTGAACCCTGTAAAAGCGCATGGTCTTCTCCTGTATGTTTGGTTCCCAAAAAGGACGGAACTTATAGATTTTGCATCGATTATCGTCAGTTAAATTCTGTCACTATTAAAGATGCTTACCCTTTGTCTTATATGTCTAGAATATTAAATCAACTTCGTGATGCTCGCTATTTAAGTGCGCTCGATATTAAGAGTGCTTACTTTCAAGTCCCGTTGAGTGAGTCATCCAAAGATTGTACTGCTTTCACGGTGCCCGGTCGTGGTCTTTATCGTTTTAATCGCATGGCTTTTGGCTTAACGAATGCCCCCGCTACCTTTCAGCGGTTGATCGATAATACTTTAGGTGCCGATCTTCAGCCCTACGTATTCCAATATTTAGATGACGTGGTCGTCATATCGCAAAATTTTAACACACATTTAAATATTTTAGGTAAAGTTTTCGATCGCTTAATAGAAGCTGGCTTAGTCCTTAGTTTAGGAAAGTGCAAATTTTGCTTGCCCGAACTACGTTATCTTGGCTATATGGTTGACCAACATGGTTTAAGGCCAGATCCGGAAAAAGTTAGTGCCATATTAGAAATTCCATCCCCTAAATCTGTGCCAGAACTTTGTAGATTCCTGGGAATATCATCATGGTATCGCCGTTTTGTTAAAAATTTCGCCAGTATTGTCCAACCTCTCACCGATCTTATTAAAAAGAACTCAATTTGGAAGTGGTCCGAAAAATGTGAACCAGCTTTCAATCACATTAAAGATCTATTAGTGTCTGCTCCTATTTTGACCTGCCCTGATCCATCTAAGACTTTCGTTTTGCACACCGATGCGGGTGCGTATGGTATTGGATCCGTATTGGCCTAATCAACCGACATTGGTGATAATGTCATCTGTTATTTATCCCGCTTGTTAACTTCGCAAGAGCATAAATACTCAACCACCGAACGCGAATGCCTTAGTGTAATTTGGTCGGTGGAAAAACTTGGCATTATTTGGAAGGATCGTATTTCACTGTGGTTACGGACCATCACTCTTTGCTATGGCTTCATAATTTACGTGACCCGCAAAGTCGTCTTGCACGATGGGCCTTACGCCTACAGCCTTATAATTTCACCATTATTCACCGCAAAGGCAAGGATAATGTTATACCTGATTTAGTTTCTCGTTCCGTGCCAGTCTCCGTTGATGCTGTTGACATCCCCGTTAATTATTCTCAGACTACCGACCGCTGGTACAAACAAATGCTGAATAACATCATTAATAATCCGTCTAAATATCCTTAATGGCGTATTGAATCTGATAAGCTTTACAAACATGTCAAGTCTAATTTACCTGAATTGTCTTCTGAAACTGATAATTGGAAATTAGTTATCCCTAAAGATCATCGTAAAGAAATTTTGTTACATTGTCATGACCACCCGACTTCTGGTCACACTGGTATTTTCAAAATCTATTCAAGAATCCGCACACGTCACTATTGGCCTCAGATGAAATGTGATGTTGCCAGGTATGTTAATCGCTGCATTGTTTGTCAACAGCAAATACCTGAGCAAAAGCCTCCTGCTGGTTTAGTGGGTGATCGTCCAATTCCCGAAAGACCATGACAAGTAATTAGTGTAGATTTCATGGGTCCTTTGGTACGTTCAAGTCGAGGTTATAATTATTTATTAGTTGTAACCGATTATTTCAGCAAGTATGTCGCTCTGTTTCCTACTCGTTCTGCTACTGCTTCAAGCATCTGTAAGAATCTTGAAAACGAAATATTTCTTGTTTATGGTGTGCCTCAATACATCGTTTGCGATAACGGTACTCAGCTGAAAAGCAGAGAATTTCAAAACTTATGCGGCAAATACAATTTTCAAATCTCGTTTACTCCTTTGTATTATCCTCGCGCTAATCCTAAGGAGAGGTCGAACAGAACGATTAAAACTATGATTCGTTCCTACATCAACAAATTACAGCATTCGTGGGATTCTCATATAGCTGCTATAGCTTGTGCTATCCGAACATCTACTAGCAAAACTACTGGTTATACCCCTTTCTTCATAAATTTTGGTCGAGAACATGTGGTTGTCGGCAAAGACTATTCTCTTAGGGTCGTTTCAAATGCGTTTAATTTAAATGATAAAATTGAATAACGTAAAAGCGGTTTTCAGAAGTTGTTTGAAAATGTAAAAGAACGCTTACGCTTAGCTCACGAACGTTGCCGTAAATATTATAATCTTAGACGAAGAGAAGTTGTTTATCAACCTGGACAACTAGTATGGCGTCGTAACAAAGTTCTCAGCGATTCCACAAAATTCTTCTCTGCTAAACTCACTCCTAGGTTTATAGGTCCATATAAAGTAAAGAAAAAACTAGGTTCGTGTACTTACCAATTGGAATCTGTTGATGGCGAACCTATGGGCAATTGGCACATTCAAGACTTGAAACCTCCAATTGTCGATATTGGTTGAATGTTGTTTTTGTATTTGTTTTGGGTTTTGTTATAAGTTCACAGAGGTGAACTTGGTCGTCAGTAAACTTCTTTCGGGAGTTTCCTTCCTTTCGGAGGAGTGGGGGAGTGAAACGGTTGGTTTTGCAAATTTCTACATTTGCCATTATTTATGTAATTTAATATTATTTCCGTGCTCAGATCTTCATGGTCTGTAATACCTTTTATGTTTGCTAAATTGATAACTTCAATTTGGAGGTGGTTGATAAGAACCTGTCGACGAAGACATTGTTCTTCTTTCAACGAACGCCGCTTTGACAAGCAGTCCTTTGATGCATCCATCTTCATCTCGCCTTATAGCTGTTTTGGATGTATTAAATGATATATTTGTGGAGTAGATTTTGGTATTCCATTGGTTTATACGTTCATTTTTCTAATCACAATACCGCCTTGCGGATATTTCCTCCTTTTACTTATATTAGGTGAGCCTCGTTTTTTCTGTTTTGTGTTTTCTGATATTAATTATTTATCTTTCAGAATCTTGTATTGTACAAATATCAAAGTTGCTCTTTGTTTGCTATTAATTCATTAAAATCCACTTCTGTGGTAAAGTATATCTTCCTGAATTTTCAGCACCAACATTACTTATTTCAGGGTCCTTAATCTTGGTTATAATCTTGGTATTAATCTTGTTTCATGTAAACAGATCATTATATCAGCCCTCGGATGCTCCTCGTGAGCTCACTTTAATTCTGTACTAATCATCCGTTTGGATTTCCGTTTAAATTCAATATCAAATATTACTTCATTCTGAGGTTTATGTACTGAAAACTCGTTGGAAGCGGAAAGCATTGATTTATGATTCAGACTCCAGGTTGTATACTTAGAAGTTAGTGATACCTATTGTTGTATTTATTGTGTGTTGCGTTATGCAAGTATTGGCGTAATTATTGTTTATTGTTGATTGAATCCGTGTAATTAGCCGTATGCTGGTTATATTATTGCATTGTTATTGGTAAACTATATCAAACTCTTGGTATCCTACCACAAGCTGTTCGTGTGTTTACTCATGTTACAGGTCATCACTGGAGCACAGCGATTCATTAGCTAGTGATTGCATCGTCCAGGTATGCTCAATTTATGCCGCTCTCTGGTGAGTAATCATTTACATCAATTAATATTTATTGCTAACCTACAGGTGAAAAGCCATTTGTGTGTATTATTGTAAGGCCTTTCTCCTCTGTGTTTTTGAAATTTACTTACTAGCGAGAAACATTTCGCGGCTAGTTTAATGTCAATTTGTACTCGCCAACAGGCGAAAGATACCTTAAATTCATTGCTTTTAGTGGGATACCAATTTATATATTACCCTTTATGTGTGTTATTAAAATACGTTTATATTTGCATTGTCACTGTGGTGTATTTAATTCCAGATGAATTGCTTGTGCTTGTAATTCATTTATTTTAAAATATGGTTATATGATTGTAGTGGCTACCGTTGTTATACTTATTTTGCTTTTTAAGTGTGATATTATCCGAAACCATTGGGACTTGGGGTTTCGTAGTTCTTTCGGAATTTTAATCAAGTCTCTGGCGCCTTTTATACTGTATTTACTTGTAGACCTGTACTGGTTCTTAACGACCTACTTGCAGGAATCAAGATCCACCCCAGTAGAAGAGTCTTTATTAGCTTAAAGCCTTTCGTTATTTTTTGATTTTTGTTTAACGAGAATTTCCAATAATTGAAAAGAGCCCACGGCAAGTTCGGATGGAAGATGGCTCAAAGTTGAGGAAATCTCAAAGGCAAAGCGGCTAGTCGAACTATATGCTCTGGGTGGAACATGAGCTGTGGGTCGGGGTGGAATTGCGACCACTAATATAAAGAATAAGGCGCCACCGTATTTTTCTATACAGGGAAGACCTGACTCAAGTCCCTTGTACAAGGCTAATGCGGAAACCTTTCTCCTATAGCCGCTATACAATTTTTTAAAGACCACATAATCTCTGAAGTTTCTTACCTTATGGCTCGACCTTGACCTTAGTAATCCTCTGCAACAGATTAAGCACAGAATAGCACTGTTTGTGCATTCATACTCAAAAATATTTAAATTCAATTGGAATCATCTTTCATTCATCCTCAATAAAAGAATAGTCTTTTGTTCGAAAATAAAAATCTATTCCTCTAGTATTCAATAATGTGCTTTTATACAAAATATCTTTCTTTCTTTATATCTTGATTAATTTAAATTGTGAAAAATTATTTACAGAAGGCACTGGATAAAATCAGTACCAATACCATTAAATGTGGTTTTATTTAACAAATTGACAAAGCATAAAGTTGCTTATTTATAACAAAAAGTTAATTAGGGTAGATCTACCTTAATTTCACAATGGATAATTTCAAATAAGTATTCATGAAATATCAAATATAGAAATTTAATTTTTAAGTGCTCATAATTACAAGAATTCACTTTCTATAACACGTAATGACATCTTCTGATGTTTCATTGAATTAATAAAAGAATGAGGTAAGTAAAAGTTACAGGTTCCTATTGCTTAATATTGAAAAATATAATTGTGGTCTGTCCTTGACCTATTTAGAAGTTTACACAACTTGATTAAACAAAAATTATCTCGTTACTACGTCCATAGTTCAAATAACATACAAAAACAGTTTTGTTTTTACATACCAGAACTCCGATTTGTCTCAAAAATACCTGCTTGGGAGCTTACGTCAACATTGAAATACGGAATCCTCCAATTTAAACGAATAATTGTACTGCACACTGAAAATCACATTACTCGGCCTCCATTTTGAGTAATTACATTCCGCATGGACCACACCATGAACCAAGCGTAGAAACCAATCTGCGTGTTAATTTAAAGATGCTCCAGGTGTAATTCAAACCACGAGAATTATCAAATGTTGTTTGTAATTAAACTGAATACTTTATATATGAAATTCCATGTTATATATAAATAAAATTGCTTTATGTAATTTAGATTGAATACCATTCATAAAAATTTCATTATACTTTAAGTTGCACTGAAAATTTTTAATTAATATCGTTACAGAAACAAATTTACTTACTGTTCCCAACGGCCCTCTGACCAACAAAATTTCACGTCATCTACGAGCTGTTCCAACAAAATGGAATATCAAAATGCCTCTCGGAGATGACATTCTCTTATTAAACCTGATTCGCACGTGCTTCCAACACGAAAACAGCAAAGAAACATTGTTTCTAAGAACAATCCGACCTGCTTTCACCACAGCTGTGTTAGAAGTGTCGGGTCAAGCGAGTTGCTGCCCGGTAACAACGTTACTTCGTAATTTCCGAATAGATGGAACTCTAGGAATGATACTAAATAGAAGCTTTTATCTTGTCACCGTGGAAATTAATTTTTAATTTGAACTGAATGCTAGTACTTTATTGGGCAATAGGTAATATTTAATTAAATGGATTGGATAGCATTATAATGCATTATATTATTTATTATTAAATAAAGGGATTAGTTATACGGACATATTTAGGTAGAAAATAAAATTGCTACAAGTTGAGGTGCAAAAAGTCACCGTATCTACCCTAAAGAACCCACCTTTGTAGCTTTCATCAAATTACGTGACAGTGTGTTAAGCGCATGCGTGTTTGTTATTCCAACTTGTAATAATACTTGCAACAAAAAGCTTGGTAAAATATAGTATAAGAAGTGTGGAGCCGTTGTCAAATAAAAAAACTACACTAGGTCAATTTAGGAGAGTGGCTGGTATGGTAAACTTTATTTATTATAATAAATATAATGCAGTAGCACGTCGAATTATTAACTTTAAAAGAACAACGTCATAGAAAAAATTTGCTGTTCTCTTAACACATTTTATTTTTTTATGCTCCACCCGAAGGTACTACATTGGCCAGGTAACGCGTTTTTCTACCTGGAAATTTTGAATTTTGCCGAACTCTTCCTATTCCAAACAAGGTAGGAATCTTTGACGTTGGTACAACATATGCACATAAGAGACCTACATTTTAGCTCTCATCTGAACAGAGGCGTATTTTTGTGAAAAATGCTCACCTAACGTTTTTCTAGCGGACAGTGTCGGAATTCGAACCCGGCACCTTGAACATAGTAGTCACGCGCATACCAACGACGCTACGTAGCCACCTATCTCTCTTAACATCAGTTACCCCAGTAGATGGTTTTTACAGTTTCTACCGCCACATTTCCACCAGCATACACATTTCCACACACATCTGGACCAACAAGTTTTCTTCGACTTCAAGATAAATATATCTTGTTTGGTATCAATTAACATAGATTTTTCTCAGCTATCCAAATCTCTTTAAATTTTTCAGATAGCATCACCCCCCAGGGAGCTACCCTCACTTTAAGATTTTTTACCGGAAGCGATTTCTGACAATCCTTAAACATTTTTTTTACATGCGATACATCAAATTAGTCTAAAATTTTACGCAAAATGTGAATCTGCAAACAGATTTAAAATCGGACCACGCACTGCAAAGTTATACCCCTTTAAAGTCCTGATCCTCTAAATTTTGCTCTTTGCTCTATAAGCAAACCTAACAAATAGTTTTCTTTGACTAGCCATTGCACCTTTCGAAATAAACCTATCTTGTTTAGTGTCAATTAATATTAGATTTTTCTCAGCTGCCCAAATCTCTTTAAATTTTTCAGATAGTAGCATCCCCCAGGGAGCTACCCTCACTTTAAGATTTTTAACTTGTTGCGATTTCTGGCCATCCCTAAACATTTTTAGCCATGCGATACATCAAGTTAGTCTAGAAATTTACGCAAAATCCGAATCTGCAAACAGACTTAAAATCAGACCACTCCCTGCAAAGTTATACCCCTTTAAAGTTCTGAACCACTACATTTTTTTGCTCATCTATGGTGTATACTTTAACCAAATACTTACAGGTATTAACACAAAGAAATTAAGCACACAAAAGTTTAATAATTTATTTTATCCGATTTACAGTTTAATAAACTAGTTACAATTTTTACAAAGTATAACATTATTTTCTTCGTTTAACCAAATCCAAGCAGGTTAAAGTAACCTGTAACAAAACTAGAAATTAATGTGTTGTTTAAAAAAGACCTATAACAAAAAGAGATTAATGTACTGTTTAATAAGAGCGGAAAAGTGTTTTAGGTCAATAAGACATATTGTCGTTAATCTAACCATATGAGAATAATGTAAAAACATTCCAATGTAATGTGTTTTTAATATGTAAATGGGAAGGTCGACTTTAACGTCATCATTGCACCGAATTTCATGTGAAAACTGTATATAATTTCTTTTCAATGAACTTTCTATTAATTATGTTTGAATACAGTGCATCAGAAATTGACGTATAATTGCTGGGGATTCACACAAGGTACTTTCTAGTAACCAGCATCGACTACGTATTTAGGCAAATACAAATTTTAAATAAACACTTTAAACCTTTACTAAAGGAATACCAACTTGTTGTCTACAGGATACTTACTAATAAAGCAATTTAATTTTAAATAACTTCTATGTCATATTTTCGGAAATGGTAGGCTTGAATATTTTCTTTGGAAACAATCGAAGATTGCCGAACACACTCGAAGAGTGCACAAACGCGGTCACTAAACCAATTAGCATTAATATATATTATAATATATAATATAATAATAGCGTAAAATTCTTGATGTATTGCATGGCTAAAAAAATGTTTAAGGATGGTCAGAAATCGCAACAGGTAAAAAATTTTAAAGTGAGGGTAGTTCCCTGGGGGATGATGCTATCTGAAAAATTTAAAGAGATTTGGGTAGCTGAGAAAAATCTAATATTAATTGATACCAAACAAGATAGGTTTATTTCGAAAGATGCAATGGCTAGTCAAAGAAAACTATTTGTTAGGTTTGCTTATAGAGCAAAGAGCAAAATTTAGAGGATCAAGACTTTAAAGGGGTATAACTTTGCAGGGAGTGTTCTGATTTTAAATCTGTTTGCAGATTCGGATTCTGTGTAAAATTCTAGACTAACTTTATGTATTGCATGGCTAAAAAAATGTTTAAGGATGGTCAAAAATCGCAACAGGTAAAAAATCTTAAAGTGAGGGTAGCTCCCTGGGGGATGATGCTATATAAAAGATTTAAAGAGATTTGGATAACTGTGAAAAATCTAATATTGATTGATACCAAACAAGATAGGTTTGTCTCGAAAGATGCAATGGTTACTCAAAGAAAGCTATTTGTTAGGTTTGTTTATAGAGCAAAGAGCAAAATTTAGAGGATCAGGATTTTAAAGGGGTAAAACTTTGCAGGACGTGGTCCGATTTTAAATCTGTTTGCAGATTCACATTGTGCGTAAAATTTTAGACCAATTTGATGTATCGCATGTATAAAAAAATGTTTAAGGATTGTCAGAAATCGCTTCCGGTAAAAAATCTTAAAGTGAGGGTAGCTCCCTGGGGGGAAATGCTATCTGAAAAATTTAAAGAGATTTGGATAGCTGAGAAAAATCTATTGTTAATTGATACCAAACAAGATATATTTATCTCGAAAGATGAAAATGGCTAGTCGAAGAAAACTTTTTGGTCCAGATGTGTGTGGAAATGTGGATGCTGGTGGAAATGTGGCGGTAGAAACTGTAAAAACCATCTACTTCCCCCATATCTTTAATTAGGAAAAGCATTAAGCAGATTAACAATATCCTTTTGTCACTTATTCATTGGACAGTTTTAGGACAAGACTGTTCCACTGTAAAACACAGTAAGTGAAAAAAGTACGTTGTTCAGGAAAGTCAAGTTAGTGTTCATGCTTGCCCCTTTGATAACGTGTGAAATATATAGGTAATACAGTAACTATAACCATAAGTATAAAGTAGGTTTCTATGAATACAAAAATAGTTTAGTACTTTTTGGTAACTAAATAAATTTAACAGATACTCTGTTTAGAAATAATTGTTATGCACAAGACAAGTACATTGTGAAACTAAGTAAGTACAAATACTAAGGGAGCCAACTGGCCAAACTAAACGTAAAATGTTAAACTCAAGTGTGATAAACATACGATTACTCTACACAAAATATTAAAGTTTATACAACACCTTTCCTGATTCGAACGGACCTGAACCTTGAAGAAGTTCTTGAACACTAGAACGGGCAGAATGACTTGCGTGTTCCAATGAGTCGAAGAGCCGAACTATAGGTTAAACCAAATTAGTAGGGTTTTAAGTGAGAAACCAGACTGATAGGTCTCACAAAGAGAGCAGCAACTGTTTCAGTACGTAGAGCGACAGAGGCCCCAGAGGTGGATGTGACATTCTAAGACACACTTCTATGGTGTAAAAGACAACTGAAACCCACCATATTAGCTCCCAAGTACACAGCGTACCAATGTTTCCAAAAAGATGGTATTCTCTGAGATACAAAATTTCGGATTTGAAATAATACCCCATTCACATCTCTGAGAGGGGACTATTTAGGAGGATTTGATCGGCAAACTCAATAAGAAAACAATAACTGCGAACATCTTGTGAGTCGGAACGTGCAACGTAAGAAACATGAACCAAATAGGCAAGCTAGATAATCTGAAAATTGAAATTGATAGGTTAGCATTAGGTATCGTAAAAATTAGTGAAGGTACCACAGGCAGGTTATATTGGAAACTCAGACTTTAGGGTAATTCATACCGAATCATAGGAAAGAAATTTAAGTGTGGGTATTGTTATGGGGAAAACTACTTACTAACAACGAAAGAGTACTCATGGTCAGATTAAAATCTAAGCCGGTAAATACAGTAATAGTACGAATATACATGTCCACCTCTAACTACAGTGAGGAAAAAGTACGAGTAATCTTCAAGGATATCAAAGATATACTAAGATTCGTTACGGGAGATTTTCAAGCAGTCGTAGGTAAGAGTAGAGAAGAAGCGGTAGCAAGTGAGTTTGGTTTAGGCACGAGAAACCACAGGAGAAAAGGGTTGGTAGAATTTTGTGACAAAAACAATTTAGGCATCACCTACACATAGCTTCAACAACATGCTAGAAAACACGTGGAAGATGCCAGGAAAATATGAAATAGATTACATCTTTTTTAAATAGCGGTTTAGTAATAAAGTAAAAGGCAGTCGATACTACCCAGAAGCAGATATAGCCACTGACCAAAACATTAATATATAAAAGCTGTTCTTAAATTTAAGAAATTTTGAAGTTGGCTAGCGGTAGTATGAAAAAAAAGCTCTTTTTTTATTATTTGAGTTGAGAATATAATTACAAAGATTTTCAAATATGACTCTTTATTATATTCGAAAAGCGGAAGTTGCAGTGGTAATAAGTAAAAGCACTGTAACTACTGGTAAAAGTTGTGCGGTGCGCTCTGCTCTAACTCCCAAAACGTAGTAGTCGAAGAAAAATTTTCCGGGTAGGGAGAGGAAATTTTTGCTCATTGATCCAGAGCGCGGTTCTTGGAGGGTTTTTGAAGATCTATAATAGGCACCTAATCCAGAATTTCTCGAGCAATCCAGATCTGTTTGAATTTTTAAAATCGGACTACCAATTGCGAAGTTACACCCTGTTAATGCCTCGTACCCCAAGTCTTTGCTCATTGCATTCATATCTAACCCAGATAAAAGTTTTATTCGACTAGCCATATTACCCTGATACAAATTGTCCCGGGTATTCCAAATCCGTCGAAATTTTTGAAATCGGATCACCCCTTACAAATTACACCCCTATAAACCCACAAAACTTTAAATTCTTTGTTTCATTAATTTTAACTCTATCTTTAAATCCGCTTTGGTTACCCGGTATATACGCTTTAATCCCGATTTTCCCGGGTAAATTAAAACCGTCGGATTTGTTTAAATCAAACTATCCTTACAAAGTTATACCCCTGATTTTAGGAAGCTACCCAAAATCGTCGCGCAGTTCCAAGAGGGTTTTTGAAGTTCTAAAATACGTACCTAATCCAGAATTTCTCGAGCAATTCAAATCTGTTTGAATTTTTAAAATCGGAGTACCGCTTGCGAAGTTACATCTTGTTAAAACCTCGGACCCCAAGTTTTTGCTCATTGCATTCATATCTAACGCAGATAAAAGTTTTCTTCGACTAATATTAACATGACACGAAATCTTCCGGGCAATCCAAATACGTCGAAATTTTTCAAATCGGACTATCCCTTGCAAAGTTACACCCCTGTAGAGCCCCGAAAGAGAAACAACAAGCACATCTTTCAGCAATTTTTGGAGCCAGTTTTAAAACATAAAGTGTCTGCAGAAAGAGTAAATTATACAGTCAAATATTGACGGACGCATTCTCTATATTGCAAAAGTTGTCTTTGAGACCGATTAATTACGAGACTTTCGGTATTCTTCGTATTTAGATCTACTATGCACGCAAACAAAATTTCAAAGTTCTAGGAGTCTTAACCAAAAAAGCATTTCTATTTAATTTAAGCTAACATGTTAAATTAAATAAAGAATGTGTATCATTTGGAATGTGTAAAACTGCTAGGGTAATTATATCACATGCGAATTCCCATTTATTTATTAGCGCTTCAACAGGATGGAATTTATAAAAAGTTAAAAGTGTCGTGTATTTATAGAACAGAAACTTGACTTTCCCAAAATTATATTAAAAGAGATTATATTAGGAATTATATTTACAATATTTTTTTAAAAATTGGTGTAGACTAAGAAGATTGAGACAACTTTTAGAATTCTAAATCAGTAATTTTTAGCTACGCCTGAAACATAAATAAGAGAAACTATAAGCACAACCTTTAGCAATGTTTTCCACATCATTAGAATGTAACATAATTGGTAACTGGAAATTTTGTTGCTAGAAAAACAAACTCTTTCACCTAATTAGTTAGAAATCTACATACTGTCCTCACCATAAGTACCAATACGAGGTCAGTTTTGTAAATTCTTCGAAAGTGAAAGTTCCCTCCCCTAATGCTAGTAATGTATAATTGTATTTACCGGAATTAAAAATTGCTTCAACATTACTAATTATTTTGAAAAATTCCCGTACAACTTTCCAAGATACTATTAACCGCGTATTCGCTCCAGGCAGCAATTATCGTTTACGTTTCCAGTATATATTCAAAAGGAGCGCGTTGTATGCCTATAGTGTTTTTGTTGTAGTTTGTGAGGTAAGTGCTTGCGAGGCGGCTCTGTGGTGTACTTGGTATACGTGTGACTACTATGCTCCAGGTCCCGGGTTCAAATCCCAAAGTGGTCCGCTTGAAAAATGTTAGGCGAGCATTTTTCACAAAAATACGCCCTCGTTCAGATGATAGGTAAAATGGAGAGTCGCGTGTGTGTGTTGTCGCGCACGTAAAAGATCCCTACCTTGCTTGCAACAGCAAGGGTTTGGCAGAATTCAAAATTTCCAGGTAAAAAGATTTGCTTTTTGGCCAATGTAGTACCTTTGGGTAGAGCATTGGAAAGTCAAATATAGGGTAAGTGCTTGCGTTTGTGACTTGTAATTTTCCGCAGCTATTACTCTAATTTCAATTATTTCTGTATTTTTAGCTGCATTTTCTACCTGCTTGTTTATTAGCAATATTTATATTTTTGAAGAATTTTATATAATAAAACCAATTAATCAAAAATTTATTAAATTTAAATACATATTACAAGCAATCTGAATAAGTAAATCATTTTGTTTGGCGCATGCTAAATGGTTATCCATATGCATAAGTTAATGATCAACACCTCCATGACTCATCCTTAACGTTTTCAAATTCAGAACCTCAAATTCTTTAATATTTTCAACATGGTTGGGCTGTAAATATCCGTTCAGGATATTTCGTCTTTGTGTACCCTTCACGTACACTATTGCACTAGGCGGGATTATCTTTTCTAAATATGAAGTTAAGTGTAATGACGATAAACCACCGGTAGACTAGTTTTCCCAACCAAGTCCTTGCAGATTTTTCTGGAGCCATGCGCAATGTTTGGTTTCATTGTAATACAGGTTTTTAAACTAGCTCCTAATCTACGAGCCACTTCTTTAAGTATTTCCATAAAGACTGCTGAAGCATTAGATTGTGAATTAAATGTTAAGGGCTTGAATTCTATGACCGCTCCTTTAAGCAACTTATACAAAAATATAAGATATACCATTTTTTTACGTATCCGCAATCAAATCAGGCCTCTGCGTAAGCTTAATAAGAACAATTAAAAACAAGTGGTGCTGAAGATTTTACTTGCAAGGCAGTCATAGATGGTTGGATATTTTGCCTAAGGTTATAGAAGAAGACACTAATACACCACATCGAGCTATTACCATGCGACTATGTATGCGGAAGACCACCCACTCCAAATTAGCGATAGAAGTGTTACAAGCCGAAAAAACTACATAACATTGGAGAAATTGGACTTATATCAAAATATAAAGCAGTATTTGACCGAGGACTTTATCCAAACTGTAGTACAGAACTGTTCAAAATTGTTAAAGTACAACAAACGATGCCGAAAATCTATCTATTACAAGATTTAAATGGACAACCAATTTAAGGATGTCTCCACGCTAAAGAATTCAGACCACAGCCGCACCCGAAACGTACCTAGTGGAAAGAGTTTACGAAAATGGAACTATGGACATGAACTATTAGTGTCGTGGTTGAGAGATGGTAAAGTTGGATTAAGAAAACAGACTTGTTTTAGTATATATTGATGGAGTTACCGCATGTTGGGTTATTTGAGAATCAACCATCGACAAGAACGCAGCACTGTGGGTTACATCCTGGATATACAAGGTTTCCAATTTAAAAGCAGTCAGTTCTTTATAAAGGAAATAGCTATTTTGAATATGAAAAATAATAAATTGTGGCACGGAATATTGGTTCTGTCTTTGGAGTCCACCTACTTAAACGAAAACTTCAAGAAACAATGCACATTTCTCCAGAAAAATCTGCATAGACATAGTTGGGGAAACCAGTCGACCAGTGGTTTATCGTCATTGCACTTAACTTCATGTTTAGAAAAGATAATCCCCCCCAAATTCCACAGTGTACGTGAAGGGTACACAAAACCGAAATATCGTATCCAGATTTTTACAGCACGACCATATTGAAAATATTGAAGAATTTAACGTTCCGAATTTGAAAACATTAAGGGTGGGTCATGGAAGATTTGGTCATTGACTTATGCATATGGATAACCATTTAGCATGCGCCAAACAAAATGTTTTAATTATTCAAGATGCATTGTAATATGTAAAATGCAGCTAAAAATATAGAAGTAATTGAAAAACCTACGCTTTCAAATTAGAATAAAGGCTGCTGAAAATTACAAGTCACAAACGCAAGCACTTACTTTACATGTGATTTTCCAATGCTCCACCCCGAAGGTACTACATTGGCCAGGAAGCGAGTTTTTTTCATTTGCAAAATTTAGAATTTTGCCGAACCCTTGCTGTTCCAAACAAGGTAGGGATCTTTAACGTGCGTGACAACACTCACACACGGGATCTCCATTTTACCTCTCATCCGAACGAGGGTGTATTTTTGTGAAAAATGCTCGCCTAACATTTTTCAAGCGGACCGTTTCGGAATTTAAACCAGAGACCTTGGGTGCAGTAGTCGCACACATACCAACCACGCCACGGAGCCGCCCGCAAGCACTTACCGCACAAACAAGGAAAAAAACCCTATAGGCATACAACGCGTTCCTTTTGAATATATACTGAAAACGTAAACGATAATTGCTGCCTGGAACGATTACGCGGTTAATAGTATCTTGGAAAGTTGTACGGGAATTTTTCAAAATAATCAGTATGGTCGACAGCAATTTTTAATTTAGGTAAATACAATTAAACATTACTGGCATTAGGGGAGGGAAGTTTCACTTCCAAAGAATTTACAAAACTGACCTCGCATTAGTAATTATGGCGGGGACGGTATGTATACATCTAACTAATTAGGTGAAAGAGTTTGTTTTCTAGCAATAAAATCTCCAGTTATCAATTATGTTTCATTCTAATTCTCTTATTTATGTTTCAGGTGTAGCTAAATATTACTGATTTACGATACGAAAAGCTGTCTAAATCTTCTTAGTCTACCCCAATTTTAAAAAAAAATATTGTTGATATAATTTGTTTTAATATAATTTTGGGAAGGTTAAGTTTCTGATCTATAAAAACACGTCACTTTTAACTTTTTACAAATTTTAACTTGTTGAAGCGCTAATAAATAAATGGGAAGGTCAAATGTGATATAATTACCCTAACACTTATACACATTCCAAACCATACACAATCTTTATTTGATTTAACATATTAGTTTAAATTAAATATGAAATGCTTTTTTTGGTTAAGATTTCTAGAGCTTTGAAATTTTGTTTAATTGTGTAGTAGATCTAAATACGAAAAATACCGAATGTTTCGAAATTAATCCTTCTCAAAAACAACTTTTGCAGTATAGAGAGTGCGTCCGACAATATTTGGCTGTATAATTTACTCTTTCTGCAGACACTTTATGTTTTAAAACTGTCTCGAAAAATTGTTGAAAGATGTGCTTATTGTTTCTCTTTCAGGGTTTTATAGGGGTGTAACTTTACAAGGGGTGGTCCGATTTGAACATTTTTGACGGATTTGGATTGCTCGGAAGATTTGATATGATGTTAATTTGACTAGTCGAAGAAAAACTTTTATCTGGGTTAGATATGAATGCAATAAGCAAAAACTTGGGGTACAAGGCTTTAACAGGGGTTGTCCGATTTTAAAAATTCGAACAGATTTGGTTTTCTCTAGAAATTTTGGATTAGGCGCGTATTTTAGATCTACAAAAATCCCTCCGGCAACTTGTTATGTTATCACCGTAGCATAAACAAAAAGGGTGCCGGACTAACGTAGTCGTAGATTGGGAGTGAGTGTAGGATTAAACCAGAACGAATATATCTAATAGCTGAAACAGAAAACGGTTAGGTTATGTAGAAATGTAAACCAGGACCACATCTTAATCGGTCTGATATCAGTATTTATAATAATAAAAGTAAAATAGCCTGACTAGATAGTTTATTCATGGAAGGTTGAGTGTGGTTTGTTAATAACAATTATTTCTAGGTACCATACGTAGGACAGTTTTCTTTACAATTTTAACGTACAGTTAATACTTAACTCAAAGAAATAGGTTACCATAATTCGGTAACCCTATCACTAATAATTCGTAATTTACAATGTAGTGCAAGAGCTTTATACACATGTAGAAACGTTTCCATATACGCACCAGCTTTACAATCTCTAATTGAAATTTAAAGTAATAATGTAGAAAGGAAATATTTATACTAAACTCTGTTTTCTATAGTTTTTAAGATCTAACATATAGTATAACCTTAAATTCATGGACGTATAGCGGAAGACAGGAACCATGTTAACACGAACAAACCTCAAAAGTATCAGTAACGGAGTTCGGGCTCCTAGCAGCACTATACAGTAGTGTATTTAACGATTTGAGTAGTACATGGTACATATAAACGTAATAAAAAGAAATATTCTAGAAGGATCTCACCAAAAGCGCTGTAAAACAGATGCAGCACCACCAATTCGAATTGCTCTGCGGACAGTCGAATTGTGACCCCTCATCCGCCGTTAGTACGGTAACAAATCCGCACAAACAGTAACCAGTACTCCAGTACAGCAGGAGAGTAGAAACCAAAAGGTAGACCTCAGGTAAGTAGAAACAGTACCAGTATAAAGGGAATTATACACTTTCTGTATAATACAACGGAAATCCATCCATAAGCGAGCTAAAAATCAGGCACTAACTGTTGAAACTATACAACTAAATGGCGGTTACTTTCCAATTAACCAAAAGGAAAAAATTCGAATAGGAATTGGTAATTACTCGCTTAAATTTCAAACACAAGGCGAAATATAAAGTAAACCCTAACAACGGTATCAAAATTATTTTCTGATGACAATTGGCAAATGTTCAGCACCGCTAACTAGATATAGCCAATTTTATTATTTTTGCATTTACCGAGTAACATGGGTTGCCAAATTACCACGCCTTCTGAAGTTAGGATAAGCGAGAAAAGTAGCGGTAATGTAATATTTTATTTGGGAATACATAAAAGTCATAACAGTATAAACTCAACGTAACAAACTGCGCCCTGGATCAATGAGCAAAAATTGCACCTGTTAATAGACTATTAGCCTCTCGTTAATTTGATCTCTACGCGACATTGAAAATATCTGCCATTATTGAGGATCCATCAAGTGCTATAGAATCTGCAAACTGCAATAAATCTTTGTAGTATACTTTATTGTTTTGAAATCAAGTCTGCAAAGCTTTACACTGAAATTTTGTTTTGCAGAACTATTGCATACAGGTACTCATAATATCAGTTAGTCTGGGCTTGTCACATACAAGTGATTCTCTTAAAATATAATTATGCATATAGAAAGTCAACAAACAAAATTAACTATAAAGTTTTCTTTAAAGATATTAACCCATTTAGCAATATAAAGAGAATTTAATTTAGTTTACTACCATTTCTTAATTCATTTTCGTTTATCGCACTTATACTTTATGTCGTTTTAGGGTCGGTTTTATCATAGCAGACGCACCCATCTCTTATTAATTACCAATAAAATTTTAAGGCGCTTATAAAGTACTAAATTGAATGAAGTCTCTCGATATTTTAGACACTTTTTCCTATAGTTTACTTTACAAAGTTAGGTTTTAATCATTAAGTTTCGTTTTTATCTCGGCACAAAGATATCTAATATAAAATTTATTTAGAAGGGCAAGAAAAACCTTTTGGGAAAAGATAAGCGTTTTAACCTTGCTAATTCGAGCAAGTACTATAACGTTTTATATGCAATTCTGAATCAATTTCACATAAGCAAAACTTGCATTATCCCAATACATTACTCTGTACATGCTGGATGTCGATAGCGCAATTATAATGTTTATGAACCGCTCTACTGGAACAAATATTCACAAGTAACACTTTTAGGAAATTGTCGACTATTTAAAGGGATATTTTGATATTGCACTGATTTCCTTCTTTTGTGTTGCTTGTTTCACATCCTTTTCTTTAGTATAACGTTATATACGTTGCGGATCTTTAGAACTGCCTTTCTAAAAATAAAATATTAATTCCAAATCCTTTAATCAATTCAAATTGTTGTTATGTTCACATATTAACATTTTAATAAGTTCAAGTTTCCGTAAAGTTAATTAAAACTTTGTAAGTACCCAATTACCAATTATGTTAGGCATTTTTGTCATTTTTGTTATTGACCTAAATCAAATACAAGCATGTAGCAACGATCAAAATCACCTGTAAGCCAGCTATTGAATACAAATATTGGATATTTGCATTTAGCAAGTTGATAAATATATATTGGACCGCTTAAGCTGGCACATGATTCACCGCTATGTAATACGAGAAATATCAGGAGAATATTGTTTATCTTTGTCTATGTTATACAACAACTCCGCGCTCAAATAAGATGAATAGAAAAACGCTTCGTCTCAAATTGTATGAGGCAAGTTATAGACGAATGTCAGCTAATAAATAATATTCATAACACAAAATTTAATTATTTAAGTATCACTTATAGATTTCACTTTGTTTGTTCTGCTTTATTGCTGTAGCTTTCCAATACTTATTCATTGCAAATATTAAATAGCTTTTTTAAAAACTAAAAGGTTTCGTTATACATAGTAAGAGGTAAACTACAATCTAACACAATACCTGCTCAATGTCAACCTTCGCCTCTTAGTTGTTCATAATGCTTTAAAACAAACACATCAGGCTTCAAACACACCAGATGATTTTAAACGTGTTGACTTATTTTGAACAATTGCATGGTAATCACAGTGCGTTAGTTCCATTTGAAAGTGCTATGCAGGTATAAAAAAATAAAAGGGATGCAATAAATACAATTGATTAATCATTTCTTCAGCGAACTTCTGAAGCATGCGGTGTTAGCCTTAGAAATATTAATAGGATTAAGAAATTAGGTTTTGCAACTTGGAAAAGACAATTAACCATCTCATTCGACGTGCAACAAACGCAATCGAACAAGAAGCAAATCTTGCGATGTCGATAAGTTTGTAAAATATGCAGTTAAACGGAAAATTTATCAGATGCACTCCAAAATACAAAAACTATACTGTTAGCATCTATAATGTTTTATATTTTTATGACTTCATGAAAGTACAAAAACACTTCAAAAGGAGCTTGTTATTGCTGAAATATATAATTTCAGTTTAAGCAGTGAAGCATGTTCATTTTCCAGAACTGAATATTTTTGATTCAGAGTCATTTTTAGTTTCATAAATTTTCGGTTTGATAAAATATTTAATGCTATTTAATTATAAAGTACCCGATATATTTTTGTCCCTCATAAACAAAGTTTCGCTTTTGTAAAACCTTCAACTTACGATTAGTTCCTTTCACGTTCAAATAAGGTACCCCAGAAATCGTGCAGGTTAGATACAAGGCCATGCCTAATGTTGTTGGTTTCGCTAAGCGATACCCATCTACAACGTTCAAAACTAAGCTGTGGCTTCTTATCTGTCGTAGAGCAAGGATGTCTTTTCCGACTTCTAGCTACGGCGATTGGAGAATCGCATTGAGTTTGTGATCTCCATCACAATAGCCATGTAGAAAGAACATGGATGATAGTAATCAATGCACAATTATATTAAATTAATTCTACTACATTAAATCTTATAAAGTAATAACAAAAGTTACATTTAAATTATTCGTATTCGTATTGTTAGCGATACAGCTAATAATGTAGTAAATTTTTGAAACTGGAAGACACATTTAAAATATGTTTCAACTGTAACTGATCGTTTATCGTATGAAGATTTTTGTTATGGTACTTATGTGAAAACGTAACCTGGTGATGATTCGGCTAGAAGATTTCTATTTTATATTCTGCAAACTAGTCATCAATGTCACTGGTTAGCATCGGCCTAAACTTGTTTCACCCCTTTTGTTAAAATCCGAGATTGACGTTAAGAGGCCCGAATGGGATACGGCAGTGATATGGTGCCTCCGTGCTTCAAGTGATTGTCACTTTCCGTGGCGTAGGAAACAGATGGTGAGTGTTATAATTAAATTCTTTACTGATGTTCCAGTCCAAATAAACATTTAACTTGACTAACTATTAATTACGTAAATTTTATGTACCAGATTTATGTAAAAAAAATTTAAGACGCATGTACGCCTTACAACCAAACTTACGAAAATTTTATAAAAGAAAATTATATATTTTTAAATTAAAATTGATATTTATTAAAGTTTATATTAGTCTGTACTATTAACATTTCTCAAATAAATTCGATTATCTCGAAAACTAAATGAGATATCAAAAAGTGTATAGCATATTTGTAATCAGCGTAAAAAACTAAACAAGGTACATATATATCGTTTATTGTATCATTATGGGAATATGACAACGGACGATGGCGGCGACGGCGGCGACGACGACGTTGCGATTATATTAACCTAACTTACTTCGTAAGATTGGTTGATCAGGTACTCATGTAAATCAAAGATATCAGATCTGCTCACTGCGATATTGAGGAATAATGTATACAAAATTTATAAAATGCCCAAAAATTAATTAGGGGCGATTCCAAAATTTAAAGGTCAGTTTGTAAGATTTAATTGAATTACCACCAAGTTTGAACTTTAGTAAAAATCATCAACTAAAAATTGTTTCGATAATATTTCAGTTATAAAAAAATGTAAATATTTTTGTATTAACATTTATTATTAGTGTCTTAAATGAAACGAGGTATTTATGATTGAGGAATTATCAGTCATAAAATTTTATTTAAAAGGTATTGAATCTAGCATGAAAATGTCATTCCAGTTGTAACCGTATTTACAGAACAAGATAATGTCTAAAATTTAGGTCCAGTACAGCTGCGGACAGTAGTATATATTTTTCATATTTTTGATGTGTTATCCAGAGACGCAAATAGCGACTTCTTGTGATTTAAATGTTTAACCTTTTTCTTGCAGGTACAAGGTTAGGTGTATGACAACAAAGTTTTTGTACTCAGTTGCGCTTGTACACTAAGTGGTTCTACTTTTCCTATTAGTGCTTTCTCGTTAGAAACAATAATTAACAAAGTAGTGGCGCCTAGGCATTATCCGTTAATACATACCCCCCTGATAGTCTTTTGAAATAAGTGCGGAAGTTCGAGTTCCAAGCTAGTCCGGAAGATTCCAAAAATCATCATTTTAAACGGATTATTTTACAACTTTTTAGGGGCCTTTGTGAATGTAGAGATGAGTTGTATTTTCTTTGGCAACCGCCCCGGGTTCAGTGATTCGACTTGTAACTTTTAGTCCATCTTAGTTCTGAATTATTATAATTACAGTCAAACAGTTTAGGGTAACGTTACTCGCAACAGCAGTTTAAAAAGACTTTTACCTATAATAGATTTTTCTGATTCAGTATATGATGGAAGGCAAGAATAGTTCGAGCAACCCCACATTGCTGTTGCACGAGTAAAATTCTTGAGGGGCTATCATACCAATAAGGAATCACAGCTTCATAATCTTGTTTTTATTGACGAGTCTTGGATATTTAGTAGGGGATCTGTCAACAAAAGTTAGTATGATGATTCTAAAAAAGGATTAAAAAGAAGTCATTTGAAACAGGAAAACGGTTAGTTGTTAATTGTTATCACTTGGGTCTATACTTATAAAATGTTTTAAGTCCGTTGTGATACACGCCGGAAATAAAATGGTTTTATTTCTAATACATGTATTTTATTTTAATCAAAATCACAAAATAAGATATTTACACAGAAATGTGTACAAAATGCTTCGAAAAAGTTTAATACCGAATTTAAATAGTCCAAGTACAATCGTTCTATATAACGCTTCGTATCATTCAAAATTAGTTGAAAGAGTTTTTAACAGTTTTTCAAATAAAGCAGTGTTAAGTAATTATTTGCTTCGACATAACATATCTGTCGACTCATCAATGCTGAAAAGAGAATTAGTGGCATTAGTAAAAGAGATTGTTCAACCAAAAATATACAAATTGGATGAAATTGCAGCACGAAGTGGCCATATAGTATTAAGGCTCCCTCCATACCATGGTCAATATAACTTAATAGAATTAATATGGAGTAATTGCCAAGACTACTAAAACAAAAATACGGAAAGATTCAATGGACAATATAATGACAAACATGTACAATTAATATGGCGTGAAACACTAGAAAGAATAGATTGCAACTATTGTGCAGAAATGCATTCACCGTGCAAAAAAAATTATGATGGAGTGGTGGGATGTGGAAAAAAGATTTGACATAGTACAGCTCATATAAATACCTCCGGGATCCAAACAGCAAAGATGATTCTTATGAAGATTCTTCCACCACCCGCCACACACCTCCACCACCCTCTACATCCATCCGCACCACTCCACATCATTCCACACCACTTTATATCATTCCACATCACTCCACATCACTCCGCATCTATCCACAACGCTCAACATCCTTCTACATCCATCCCACCGCCACATCACTCCACATCCCTCCACATCAGTCCACATCCCTTCACATCCCTCAACATCCCGCTACATCCATCCTACCGCCACATTACTCCACATCCCTCCTCATCACTCACATCACTCCACATACCTACACATCCTTCCACAACCCTTCATTTTCACTCCGCATTACTCCATATCACTCCACGCACCTTCACAAACCTCCACCTCTACACACCTCCACAACTCTCCACCGCCACATACCTCCACCTAAATCTCCACTTACAGAAAATAAAATTTATTCGAAGCGGAATTTAACGCAGTGCTGTCTGCATGCAAAGCAAGTACCGTAACGTCTACACTATCGAGTCATTAAAAATTATTTCTAGTTTGTATTATTGTTTAATGCACAGATTTTTAATTTATAGATTAATTTAAGAGTGCTACCACTTTAAACCTAAGGATAAAAAAAGATATTTTAATACATTTATTAATAATTTTTGCAGATCTTGACGATACAAATAAGTATAACAAACTTTATTATGAAATATTATAATTTTATTAAAGTATATACATTTATTCTTAACCACATGTTGAATTACAAAATTATAAATTTAGGATATTGTGCATCAGAGTAGTCCCGCATGTAAATCTGTAAATAGAAAAAAGTATTAAAAATATAAAAGTAGAAAGTGATATTATAACTAATAAGGGCGATTAGGTTTAAGGAAGCGTATTGTTAGCCTACAAGAATATTGTAGTTTCCCAGCAGACGCCACGTGCAGGTAACACAATGTCCCCTTGAATAAAAAAGGTAGGAAACTAGGATTGGGGAAAGATAGGGAATAGAAACTTACAACTAATGTATACAAACTATACAAAATTTAAAACTACATGTTTAGTGCTACGTGTACACATCATTTTATGCATGAGGGGTTTACTATTTTTGTGTTAATATGCACGTCTTGACGGGGAAAGTGAGATTATAATTGTTTCATAGTGGGTTTTACCTGTTTGCTTTTAAATATATTGTTCTCCTTTTCTTATAGATTAACATACGTCTTACTTTTAGATATAAAAAAACTTTAGGGTAAGTGTCCACAGAAACATCTTACAAATTTCATCTTGAATTATGTAGCAGCTTAAACTTAAGAAATACCAAATTTGTAGCATTCTTATTTATATATTTCTAAATACTTAATCCGTGTTTCCTTATTTGCATTCTTGGTTCACTTCGTGTACATTTTCTAGCAGTATAACCTATCAAGCCGCTATAATTTTCTTTCGGCCGGACCCCTAACCACTAACGCCATTTTAATAATTTTTATAAAAATATACTTTTAACGATATTTTTAATATAACTCGGTATCAATTATTATTGCTGTTTTTCTTCAACTTCTCAAATCTTTTGGAATTTTTTTTTAAATCGAACCACCCTTTACTAATTTACAGATCAACCATATACATCCCGTACGGTATTCATCTTTAATCTATTTCTAAAAAGTATTGCTCTTTTGAGATAAACCCATCGTGTAACCTGTCAAATTACTATAGAATTTCCTGGGGAATCAAAATTTATAAAAAATGTTTAAATCGGTGCACTAGCCTAACCCGCTAACACTATTACTTAAAATTTTGCCAATACAATTTGCTAGTACTTTAAAGACAATACCACTGTTCAACCTATTCAATTATATTAAAATTTTTACAAAAGGATATTGGCGATCACAATAAAACATATACACGCTTGAAATTTCCCTATCTGATACACATATTGTGTTTCAATTTAATCCATTAAATTTCTAGCCTTTTTTAATTATTGGATTTTTTAAAATTAGCCCCAATAAAGACCCGCATACTGTTCTAATATTTCAAAACATATCAGCAAAACACCCCTGCATTTTTATTTAGATTTAACTCAATAATGGAGTAAAACATAAAGAATACCTATGAATATCCTGAATTGTAGAATTTTTTGTATTTAGCACAACCATGCATATAATAAACCAAAGGTTACTATATTTCTAATTCTACACCGTGCTAGTTAGAAATTAGATCAATTTATAGTTAGCAGTAAGACATTAAGACGTATTTTCTGGATATTATATAGTCATATAATGAACATTATGGTTTTGAAAATATATTCCCTCAATGTCGACTACCTTCACCCGTCTAAGACGTTTCTAAATAAGTTAGGTAAATGTAAAAACCATTACTTATGCATTCTATACTAAATGACGTTTAACCTATTAGTTGTTAATTTTAATGTACTTTCCAACAATGTTAGTTAATAGATGGAAAAAATGAACTTAGTCGTTAATAAATTAGCTTTTCAAATACAAGCTGGCAATAGCTTATGTCAATGATTTAAAGAGGATGTAGAAACCGATAAGACAAACAAAAATTGTTAATAAACTTGGTGTCTAAAGCAAACAATTTAACTACAAATGGACACACAAGAAAAGTATTAAAATTGTTTTAAAACCACTGCAATGTTGCAAGGTCACACACAAAATATACAATTACATCATGCTTTATACTCGTCCAATTAGATTGTGACGTTCAGCAAACTTAAATTAGTGAAATAG
Source organism: Platerodrilus igneus (assembly GCA_036346225.1). Classification (NCBI taxonomy): domain Eukaryota; kingdom Metazoa; phylum Arthropoda; class Insecta; order Coleoptera; family Lycidae; genus Platerodrilus; species Platerodrilus igneus. The sequence goes on along the minus strand of JARFIW010000165.1, from coordinate 7,260,106 downwards.
GGTGCATTTTTGCTGCCAAGCGAAATAACTCAATGCACTTTAGCTGCTAGTAATATAGTTTTAATTTTTTTCTAAAATACGTATGTTTAGATAATAATCATAACAAAAAATATTATTCTATAATGCTGCTGTGGTCGACTATATTGGGTTTATGATGTAGTTTTGCGTTTATTTTAATTCTGCGTTTGTGCAGAATACGATATCCTACTTTAAATTGAACGAACTTTTTCATTTCATTGCTCGTAACCGGGGTTAGCTGTTGTGTACTTCAACTGTTTGATTTTGTGTGTTCCATTATGTGGTTAGGTAATACACTTAAACGCAGTGTTAGACTTATTTGTAATTGGATCTAGGTAATTGGTGTTTTTTTGTCGCGACAGTAGCTTAATGCGTTGTTTTTTGAAAATACAAAAACCCGAGAATTATACCAACAACGAACTTGCAGTACGATAGAAATTTCGAACACTTATTGTGAAATCATTTCATGTGCGTTATGTAATTCAGGATAGCACTTGCATACGTAAGTTGTTTCTTAAAAAGCATAACAAAACGGTAGTCCTAAAACTTTTACTTAAGTTGACCTTGGTAGGACATTTAAAATGCAGTCCAAGAGTAGAATGCCTTATAGGTTTTTGTTTAGCTAATCAATCTCCATCATCTCCTAAATTTAATGACATAAAACTAATGCCACCCTGTAGATGGTGGCAGTGAAACATCTGCGTCTGAAATGATGATAGCTGGTAACCTAGCTCTAGCACTGCAAATTATAAATTAACCATACATCATGACAATCTATAATATAATATTTTACTTTAACACAAACCGGTATCTTATGACTACAATATAAAGACATTTTGTAAATTGTTTTTTGTGTAAAGGATTTGTTCGCTAAAATAAAACGTAACTGCATTTATGTTTTGCAAGACCACTTTGTTGTTAAATTTACAGAACAAAACTCTTAGTTGCCGTATGATCAATGTAAATTGGAGTTGGTAGCTAGTATTTATTTAATTAACAGCAAGCTTGGTCTATAACTGAAAAAAATACAATAAGTAAAGTTAAAAAAGCTACTACACAAAAGCTTACTAACGTCAACTTCACTATCAGTAATTGTTGCATTCACAAATTATTGATTTTAGAGTAAATGACTAAAATATTTAGTATTGTTGCTTCTAAATAAACTTCTACCTCATCTATACTACAGCTATGTTCGGGTTGGTTCTTCTGATACCAGTTTTAATTCCAATAGAGGAATCCAATAAACAATATTTTAAAAACCTACTACTTGATGATTAATAAAGTAAGCGATTTTCCACATTAATTTGATGTTCCTGCTAAAGTAGATGAATAAATATCATATTATTCCATCAAATGCTTGTAAAATAAAATAATTCTATGTAGTGTCGAATTTGCAGAGACCGAATGTCATTTACTGTTTAGACTAACCGCTTTTTGCTTCGTTTACATTATTGTCGGGTCGATCTTGATAGATCGAAAATGAGGCAAGATTTATGTTTCAAAGGTTTTACAATTAATTCGCTTACAGAACAAAAGTTGTTGATCTATATATTTTAAATAAAAATGTACTATGCAGCAGCTAGCTAGACGGGAACATAAATAGCTGCGGTTTTAAATGTTTAAATGTTTAAAATGGGGAAGCTTCGACATGTTTTGAGCATATTTTGCCTTCTCCACAGGACACTAACCACTTTAGAACCGTCGCTGATATGACATAAAAACAATTGATGTTTTGGCTCTTTATTACCAAAAAAAGCATTTTCCTCCACCCCCTTCCCTCTTTTTTAAAGTTGTATTTTGGTGTCGAAGTTACCCCAGCCAAGGGGTAACTTCGACACAAGATGCAATTAAGGAAAGAATGCGAAGTTAAGTCGCTTTATGGCAGGCAACTTCGACATGAAAATATTGTAGAAATTATTATAATTAACCAATGATAGATATTAATAAACAGTCTGAAGCCTAAATAAAGCAAATGTGTCCACAAAAATCATATTTGCATAAATTTATTTATTATAAAGTCATAAAAAACAGTATAAAAATAGGTACATACCTATCAAAACTAAATATCATATTTCTATGATAACTATTAACCCTGGACGCAATCTATACAAATAATTTACCTGACTAGGTAAGTATATATTAAAATAGAACATAAAAAGTGTAGGTATTTTATTCGTCGTCGAAGCATGCGGCGCATTCGTAGCTCACTTGCTTGGAACCCCCGTTGCAATGTCCACACACCCATTTTTCACAAGTCACGCACTCGATCCAGGCTTTTGATTTGTGTACTCGGAGAGTTGTATCAGAAAAACGGAACAAGAACTGCAAGTAGGGCATTCATACTGAGAGTTATTCGAGCCAAGGTTACAACCCCCACACACCCACTGCAAACAAAAAACACAACAAATCCAGTCTTTGCCGTCAGTATAATTTGCATAAGAACAAGTGCTTACAGAGCAGAGAGAGTCATCATTAGTGTCTGAGTAGGGTATTTTGGATGTATTTGGACCAACGCCACCGCCACCGCGCCACCGCCGCCGCTATCTAACCTAGGTTTTTACATGTAAAAACCCACTATAAAGTCTTATTTTTTAAGAATCTCCTCCTGCTCCGCCTTGCTCTCCACCTTGCTCTCCGCCTTGCTCGGACACCCCCCCAACCATTTTGATTACGTCACACCCGCATTCTTTCCACCCGCGAGATAAATCTTTTTCCACACTTCCACCCACGAGATAAACCTATCTTGTTTGGTATCAATTTATATTAGAATTTTCTCAGCTACCCGAATTTCTAAGAATTTTTAGATTGCATCACCCCCAGAGAGCTACCCCATTTTAAGATTTTTTTTTTGCTGGTAGCGATTTCTGACGGTCCTTATAAATTTTTATACATGCAATACATCTTGTTAGTCTAGAATTTTATGTAGAATCCGAATCTGTAAACAGATTTAAAATAGGCCACCCTTACCATTTTACACACACTCTCTAAATTATAAATTTCCTGCGGCTCATACCTAAAAGAAAATCTAAAACTATTCTTAAAACTTTTGTTACAGATAATTTTTACTAATACAGTTTAAATTTTGTAAACCACATTTCTAAATACATATTCACAATTTTTTATTCTTAACCTAGAACTTCTCATATCGGCGTATACTTATTAATATTTATTTCTAAATAGAGCACCTTTTCCAAAGACCAACCGGACCCACATGTTTCAAATTCCTCTGATTTTGTTCTTATGGTTTCGCTTAAGACCTCGTACATATTTTCCAGATTACTAGAAGACGTTATATCCATATTTTTTGTGTTAAAGGATTTCACATCGGTAGTCTCTTCCCCCATTTTGGTGTAAACGCTGTAGAGTTCGCAATAGACTTTTACTGCTGTATGTTGTATTCTTTTTTCATTAATTAATCGAATAAATCGCTCTTTCTGCTTCCAAAGAAACTCGGACACTCCATCGTCGACACTGGCGTTCTTTATGCGATAGCTAGCCATACGGTTGTTAAACGCTGTACTAACCATTTCTACACCATCGTCGTTAGTAGCGGTAACTGATGCATTTTTATGTCTGTTGCTCCTTAAGTGTGCAGCATAGGAGTCTTTCCATTTCAAAATCGCATACTTTACACATAATTCGTGGTTGTTTCGTACAAGGCTCTTTAACAGCTAGCGGGGCTGAACGTTTACAGCTTAATGACATACCGTGCTGTTTTTCCTTGTGTCGCTGTAAGCTGTCCGTTCTCGTAAAAGCGATACCGCAAGACCCACAGTTAAAGTACTTTGCTGCGGACGGATGTATAAGCAACCCCGGGCGATGTTACACCACGACATTTGTTCTGGTGCCGTTTGAGAGCATTTTTCCAGGTATAGGAAGCACCGCAAGAGTTGCATTTAAAAACGTTTGCAGATACCATTTTAGTACAAAACAAAATTCGCACTATAGCACTTTGGTTAAACTTGTAAGCGAACTAACTTATAACTAAAGAGTTTACTCTTGCGCACCTGCTTTATGTACCCTATAGAATGCAAACCGAAGGTTTCCGAAGACACCCGAACGAAGTTGAGGATTCAGCGGGGAACTAAATGACGTCATAATCCTTGCTGCTCGTCCAATACATTTAGCGCCAATGCATGCACCCGGTTCGCATCGTCGATGGTGCGAATGCCGTTAGTAGAAACATCGGAAACGTCTTCCATGTTATACGGATTGCGTGAATATTAAAATCCAAAGGGTGATAGCACACGCACACAAATTGTGTGCAAGTCGTGCTGTAGAAGATGCAGTGCTACTATAACCAAAAACTTAATAAAAACACTTTAAACCATTACTAAGGGAATACCAAACTTGTTGTATACAGAATACTTACTAATAAAGCAATTTAATTTTAAATAACTTCTACACCATATTTTTCGAAAATGGCATGCTTGAATATTTTCTTTGGAAACAATCGAAGATTGCCGAAAACACTCGAAGAGTGCACAAACGCGGTAACTAAACCACAATTAATAATCGCCTTTATAGGTTTAACATTTCTACCATTACCCAATAACTGGTGCTACGTACACGGAAACTTTAATTTCTTATTGGAGAGAATCCTTATTCTCCCACGCACTGTTGCGTAGCTGGATGCCCACCCCTTTTGGGGATATATGCTCGTTATAGGTTGTAAGACCCTCGGTTTTACTTAACTACACTTTGTGAGATCCCTTTAATCTTTTTTAATCGTGTCCTTCTCGCGCACAATACAGTAGGACTTAGCCTTACTACCTACAAATTCTAACACCAAGTCACCGTTTAACTTGTCTTTAAATTTCCCTACAACTTTTTGTTAACATGCGGTAAATTGTGTTTATTATTTGCGGGGTACACCACTTTAAACCTAAAAATAAAAACAGGATAGTTTAATACGTCTATTAATAATTTATGGTAATGTTAGCGATACAAATATGTAAAAACAAACTTTATCAAGAAAATATAATGTTTTAATAGAATACATACACGTATTGATAACATCTATAAACCGCTGTGGTAACCAGAGTGTGGCGAATCTGGGATAGCCGAATCTCTAAACATTTGCGCAAGCGATTGCCTTGCAGTTGCATCTTTTAAGTACTGAATGGGGAAACATTTAATAAGTTCCAACACTGTCAAGTAATTTAAATTGCTGCAATCATTACACAGAGAAATACTGGCACTGCTCTCCCCCTCTAATAACGTTTGAATCCTTTCTTCCTCCGTCGTATTTTCACATACTTTTTTTATATCACCAACAAATTTTTCGTAAAATTCTGGAAAGTTTCTACACCTTAACTCAGCCATTTTAAAACAGATCAATTCTCGCAAATTTAATAGCTTGATGCACTCGTACGCAGGTAGCACAATAACATTCCCATCTTTCGTAATCTCCATATTATATGAATTCTCTTTTTCAAAATTGTTCAACAACCATATACTTCTATTAAAGGCTGTGCTCAGCTGCAATTTGAAATCTTGATCCAATTGTATGTCAACAACATCGTTTCCAGTAGTCAAACCATTTAATCTGACTTGTTTTGAGTCTTGGACAAATTAGCGAATTTGAAATTCCACTTGAAAAGTACACAATTTCTTCCAATCGAAGTAAGAGAATGTTATCGTAGAATCAGCACACATACCACTACAGCAAATAACTTGGATGGCAGGTTGAAGACCACCATATAAATCAAAACCAACTTCTAATATATGGTGGTGATAATTTGAAGGAAATTCGCCTAACCTATAGGTTGACTTACCAACTAGTTGGTTGATATTTAATTGTGGTACTCGCACATCACTTGTAACGTCAACACATGAAAAATCCATCTTTAATTTATAATTTTAATCAAACCCGACAATACTTTGACGACTAATGCACTGGAACATGGCTCTCGCCTTTTATGCCGATGGTCGAGCGTGCGCAGCTCCTTATTATATTAGTTGGCGTTATATGCAAGTCTTGACTGGAAAAGTGACGTGTATAATTGTTTTATAGTGGGTTTTACCTGTATGTATTTAACCACCAACGCCATTTTTAGAATTATTAAACAAAATTACTCTTAGCAGTATTTTTAATATACCATCGTGAAAGATTTCAATTATTATTGTGTTTTTCCTCAGGTTCTCAAATCCCTCGGATTTTTTTTTTCAAATCGAATGACCCCTTACTGATTTGCAGATTAACCTTTTGCAAGCACTGTATATAATTCACCTTTAATCTATTTCTAAACCGTATCGCTCTGTCTTTTGAGATAAACCCCTGGTGTGTCCCACAATCGACTTCCTTTCCACCCCAAACACGTTGACACTGATGTTGTTTAATTCCTCGAACCGGGTATATCCTTTATGGATATCGGGAACTGCAGTCCTGTCAAATTGAGAATGGTGCTGTAATGGGGGTAGCTACCGACCCTTTGCGGGTTGTGAGCACTGGGGTAGAGCGCAGCTATCACATATCAGGCAAAGCATGCGTTGTCGTCATTTTGTATATTAATAACAGTTCTGGTGTTTCGAACCCATTTGGGGAGCTCGATGTATGAGGATCCACGCAAAGGGTTGTACTTGTTTACATTAATCTCTAAGTACAACGCCTGTTTCAGACTCCATCCTAAAACTTACAAATTAGAAAAATCAAAATTGTAGAAACTAACCAGAATCACGCTCCTGGAACTCCTCTGACTTAGCTGACATCCTCGCAGCAGTCTTGTGCACGTTGGATCGCTGCTGGGCTACCAAATTGGTAACGTCCACATCACACTCTTCGCATCTCCGCAATCTCTTAGGAGCAGGTCCCTCAACTGTCGACGCAGCAGATCGCTTGACCCCGGATGGGCCTGCAACGGGACAACCACACCATGCTTGGCATCGTTGTGACGTTTTAGGCTATCCTTCCGCGAGAAGGATGCCGAGCACACATCGCGGGCAAACAAACCTTTTCGTTTCAGAGTCCGATCCATGTTGTTGGAGCTGGTGGCGTTTTAAATTGTTACTCTTCGAGAAGACAACCCCACACACATCACAAGTAAAGGAAACCATTTTCTATAAAGAAATTACAACTGGTCAAAGACTTTTAACAGTTATAACTAGTCAAAGACTAAACAGAAACCGAATGATATTGCATCGCACGGCGCTTTTATACACATAATAATTAAGATCGTATAATAATTAGGTAGTTTACTTTTAAATTAGGAGAAACCCAGCGTCGTTTAACCTTGAGTAACATTTCATACCAGTCTATTCATGTCGGTGAAAATCAATTAACTTCTTGCTGACGCGCTACATCTATAATTATCGGATGTATCAAACGAGAACAAAGTTAGACGGGGGTAAATATTTATACATATTTTTCGAAATTGTGAAATTGGAATAGTCTGCATTTGCATTTTGATAAGTAAACATCGTAATAAAAATGAGCGGGGAAAGAATTATATCTTTAGATGCTATAAAAATTTTAGAAGAAGTTGTCAAGGAGGTGAAAAAAAGTTTATCAAACAATTCAACTAGCCAACATTTGAATGGTATGTCTAATGAATCTCTGGTAAATACTAAAATAGTGCAAGATAAACTACACATGATAATGTTGATGCGAAAGATCAGAACATAGACTCCAAGTCAGACGTTTCTGACAGAAAAGAATGAGACAACTTAAATCGTATACTAAAGAGGATTTAAATAAAGCCCTTGACGAAATAAACAAAGGATGGATTACTGGTTCAGAAGCATCCGAAATCTATAATGTTCCAAAAGCTACACTCTATACGAAACTCAGATCAAACGAAAATCGTGTGCAAAATTTGGATATGTATACTACATTTGCCAATTAAAAGGAGGAAAAAGTGACTTTTGTGTGTGTGTATTAGTTTTAATGAATAAAAATATATTTCTATGTGAAGTGTACCTGTTAAGTATTTGAATTGAAATATAAATATTGTTTCAAACGTTTTGGTTTTATTTATATATAATGGTATTGTTAGGATACAATTACTCGGAAGCAGTAGCAGAATCTTGGTTTATGTAATATCATAGAAGTTGAACAAAAAAATTTCAAACTAAAGGTATGTTTCAAACACGTAGTTGTACTCATTTCTATTAAAATTAAATGTAGCGCTCTTTGTTATAATTCTTTTCATAAGAACTTAGATACCCATTTCAGTTACGTGGACATTTGAAAAATTAAACAATACCAATGTATGCTTTATATTTTAAAACATAAACAAGCTAATATATACAAAATAATTTCTAAATTCACATCATTCATTTCTTATGATAACAGTTGTGGCGGTTAAATTTTTTATTTTAAAACTTACAATTTAGTATATATTCCATTTGAATATCTGCCAACAGTTTTATAAACCCCATCTCCTCGACTATTTCCATAAAATCATCCAGATCCTCGGGCATTGATAACACTGCAGTACAGTGCTGTATTGCTTCCTCGTATGACTGACACATAAGACATTTTTCTCCTTCTATCGAAAAGCGTTGCCCACATTCTGCTTTTTTTACTCGTAGAGCATTGCGAAATCTTCGAATAACCTCTCCAAAGACTTTATACATATTTGTTATATTGTCTCTTTAAACCGCACAATCAACAAATAATAACTTCTACGCGAACTATCCTTTTATATGAGCTACTCCTATTCGGATATGTACCGATTGCACCCGATTTGTGTGCATGCACGAAACAACCGGTATGGAATGTATTCTATGAACAAAATCATTACATTTCTTAAGAAAAATGCTTAGCACTAATTGCTTTTTAATGAGTTTTTCCATTAAAAACCAAGTGTGGACCTAGGTTAGATAAAAGGAAAAATTAATAGGTTAGGTCAGCGCCGCGGCGCTGACCAACCTATTAATTTTCCTTTATCTAACCTAGGTCCACACTTGGTTTTTAAATGGAAAAACTCATTAAAAACAATTAGGTCATATGGTCATGTGGTCCTATGGTCATGTGGTCATATGGTCATGTGGTCATGTGGTCATGTGGTCATATGGTCATGTGGTCATGTGGTCATATGGTCATATGGTCATGTGGTTATGTGAGCAGGGAGATTAAATTTGGTATATAAGGAAGTAGTTTTGGGTTGAGCTTAGTTATAGTAAGACATTTTTCGAAAGATGTCGCATTCAAGCAATCAGTGGTGGTCCAAACAATCTATTACAAAAGCAGCAGAGGATATCCTGGATGGCTCGAGTTTCTACGCTGCTAGTAAAAAATATAATATACCTAGAACATCGTTATGCAGATATGTTAAAAGGTTGCAGAACGTGAAGAAATTACATAATTCCAACGATGCATCCAGAGATGTTATACCAGAAGTTAAAATACCTGTACAGAATTATGATAACTTTGCTATTGCTAATGCAAAAGAGGATGGTAAACATGGTCCTTTGTTCCCGTCTAACATACGAGCTATATTCGTGGGACCATCGAGTTGTGGGAAGACCAACGTTTTAATATTCTGATCCTGCACGAGAACGGCCTTAGATTCCAAAATGTCTATGTATTTTCGAAAAGTTTATATCAACCGAAATACGAATTGTTAAGAAACGTTTTTACACCATTAAAAGAAGAAATTGGATACCATGAGTTTGAAAATTACGACGATTTGATTGAACCCAGAGATACCAAAGAAGATTCAATTGCGGTTTTCGATGATATACCTGCAAACGAGCAAAGCAAAATCACTCAATTTTTCTCGTTCGGGCGACATAAAGCAATAGATTCGTTCTATCTATGTCAAACTTACGCTAGTGCCTTAAAACATAGACTCAGAGATAACGCCAATGTAATCGCATTATGGAAACAGGATGAAACCAATCTCAGACATATCTTTTCGGATCATATAAGTGGTGACATGACATATCCGAAATTTAAAGAAATGTGTTTACAGTGTTGGGGTGACTCAAAACATAATTTTATAACTGTTGTGAAAGATTTTGATTTGGATAATGGTCGATATAGGAAGAATTTCGACGAGTATATAAATATTTGATATTATTCAAAAAAGTTAGTTCTCATCCAAAGTTTCATGATGACGAACGTTAACAATTTTATTGTAAATAAACGTAAGCTTCATTTTATGCAGTATTCTGTACGAAAGAACTTTGCGGCATACAAAAAGGGAGACGCTACATCTCTACAAAAATTCAAAGAGGTGCACAAACAATTGATTGATCCCTTGCAAAATCACCGATTCCTAGTCAGAGGGAATAGCGGAAAGAATTTCCACACCTACAACAAGCGTTAAAGTTGAAAACAAAGGCTAGCTTTTAAAAAAGATTAAGTTACCAGTTGACGACGAGCTTGTACATCTTTATTATACGGAGGTGTTAGCTAGAGACGAATACGAAAATATATAAAAAAAGTCGGTTATGTAGTAAAGTATAACCGTCAATTGATACGCATAGTTTAGGAAAAAGTATGTAGGAAATTGATTTAGAAAACAGTGACACAACCTAAAATAGTAACGTTTATCTAGAGACTAGAGGTCTAACAAGAGTTATAATTATTTTTAAAGTCCTTAGCATTTTTCTTAAGAAATGTAATGATTTTGTTCATAGAATACATTCCATACCGGTTGTTTCGTGCATGCACACAAATCGGGTGCAATCGGTACATATCCGAATAGGAGTAGCTCATATAAAAGGATTGTTCGCGTAGAAGTTATTATTTGTTGATTGTGCGGTTTAAAGAGACAATATAACAAATATGTATAAAGACTTTGGAGAGGTTATTCGAAGATTTCGCAATGCTCTACGAGTAAAAAAAGCAGAATGTGGGCAACGCTTTTCGATAGAAGGAGAAAATGTCTTATGTGTCAGTCATACGAGGAAGCAATACAGCACTGTACTGCAGTGTTATCAATGCCCGAGGATCTGGATGATTTTATGGAAATAGTCGAGGAGATGGGGTTTATAAAACTGTTGGCAGATATTCAAATGGAATATATACTAAATTGTAAGTTTTAAAATAAAAAATTTAACCGCCACAACTGTTATCATAAGAAATGAATGATGTGAATTTAGAAATTATTTTTGTATATATTAGCTTGTTTATGTTTTAAAATATAAAGCATACATTGGTATTGTTTAATTTTTCAAATGTTCACGTAACTGGAATGGGTATCTAAGTTCTTATGAAAAGAATTATAACAAAGAGCGCTACATTTAATTTTAATAGAAATGAGTACAACTACGTGTTTGAAACATACCTTTTAGTTTGAAATTTTTTTTTGTTCAACTTCTATGATATTACATAAACCAAGATTCTGCTACTGCATCCGAGTAATTGTATCCTAACAATACCATTATATATAAATAAAACCAAAACGTTTGAAACAATATTTATATTTCAATTCAAATACTTAACAGGTACACTTCACATAGAAATATATTTTATTCATTAAAACTAATACACACACACAAAGTCACTTTTTCCTCCTTTTAATTGGCAAATGTGTAGTATACATATCCAAATTTTGCACACGATTTTCGTTTGATCTGAGTTTCGTATAGAGTGTAGCTTTTGGAACATTATAGATTTCGGATGCTTCTGAACCAGTAATCCATCCTTTGTTTATTTCGTCAAGGGCTTTATTTAAATCCTCTTTAGTATACGATTTAAGTTGTCTCATTCTTTTTCTGTCAGAAACGTCTGACTTGGAGTCTATGTTCTGATTTTTCGCATCAACATTATCATGTGTAGGTTTATCTTGCACTATTTTAGTATTTACCAGAGATTCATTAGACATACCATTCAAATATTGGCTAGTTGAATTGTTTGATAAACTTTTTTTCACCTCCTTGACAACTTCTTCTAAAATTTTTATAGCATCTAACGATATAATTCTTTCCCGCTCATTTTATTACGATGTTTACTTATCAAAATGCAAATGCAGACTATTCCAATTTCACAATTTCGAAAAATATGTATAAATATTTACCCCGTCTAACTTTGTTCTCGTTTGATACATCCGATAATTATAGATGTAGCGCGTAAGCAGGAAGTTAATTGATTTTCACCGACGTGAATAGACTGGTATGAAATGTTACTCAAGGTTAAACGACGCTGGGTTTCTCCTAATTTAAAAGTAAACTACCTAATTATTATACGATCTTAATTATTATGTGTATAAAAGCGCCGTGCGATGCAATATCATTCGGTTTCTGTTTAGTCTTTGACTAGTTACAACTGTTAAAAGTCTTTGACCAGTTGTAATTTCTTTATAGAAAATGGTTTCCTTTACTTGTGATGTGTGTGGGGTTGTCTTCTCGAAGAGTAACAATTTAAAACGCCACCAGCTCCAACAACATGGATCGGACTCTGAAACGAAAAGGTTTGTTTGCCCGCGATGTGTGCTCGGCATCCTTCTCGCGGAAGGATAGCCTAAAACGTCACAACGATGCCAAGCATGGTGTGGTTGTCCCCGTTGCAGGCCCATCCGGGGTCAAGCGATCTGCTGCGTCGACAGTTGAGGGACCTGCTCCTAAGAGATTGCGGAGATGCGAAGAGTGTGATGTGGACGTTACCAATTTGGTAGCCCAGCAGCGATCCAACGTGCACAAGACTGCTGCGAGGATGTCAGCTAAGTCAGAGGAGTTCCAGGAGCGTGATTCTGGTTAGTTTCTACAATTTTGATTTTTTCTAATTTGTAAGTTTTAGGATAGAGTCTGAAACAGGCGTTGTACTTAGAGATTAATGTAAACAAGTACAACCCTTTGCGTGGATCCTCATACATCGAGCTCCCCAAATGGGTTCGAAACACCAGAACTGTTATTAATATACAAAATGACGACAACGCATGCTTTGCCTGATATGTGATAGCTGCGCTCTACCCCAGTGCTCACAACCCGCAAAGGGTCGGTAGCTACCCCCATTACAGCACCATTCTCAATTTGACAGGACTGCAGTTCCCGATATCCATAAAGGATATACCCCGGTTCGAGGAATTAAACAACATCAGTGTCAACGTGCTTGGGGGTGGAAAGGAAGTCGATTGTGGAACACACCAGGGGTTTATCTCAAAAGACAGAGCGATACGGTTTAGAAATAGATTAAAGGTGAATTATATACAGTGCTTGCAAAGGTTAATCTGCAAATCAGTAAGGGGTCATTCGATTTGAAAAAAAATCCGAGGGATTTGAGAACCTGAGGAAAAACACAATAATAATTGAAATCTTTCACGATGGTATATTAAAAATACTGCTAAGAGTAATTTTGTTTAATAATTCTAAAAATGGCGTTGGTGGTTAAATACATACAGGTAAAACCCACTATAAAACAATTATACACGTCACTTTTCCAGTCAAGACTTGCATATAACGCCAACTAATATAATAAGGAGCTGCGCACGCTCGACCATCGGCATAAAAGGCGAGAGCCATGTTCCAGTGCATTAGTCGTCAAAGTATTGTCGGGTTTGATTAAAATTATAAATTAAAGATGGATTTTTCTTGTGTTGACGTTACAAGTGATGTGCGAGTACCACAATTAAATATCAACCAACTAGTTGGTAAGTCAACCTATAGGTTAGGCGAATTTCCTTCAAATTATCACCACCATATATTAGAAGTTGGTTTTGATTTATATGGTAGTCTTCAACCTGCCATCCAAGTTATTTGCTGTAGTGGTATGTGTGCTGATTCTACGATAACATTCTCTTACTTCGATTGGAAGAAATTGTGTACTTTTCAAGTGGAATTTCAAATTCGCTAATTTGTTCAAGACTCAAAACAAGTCAGATTAAATGGTTTGACTACTGGAAACGATGTTGTTGACATACAATTGGATCAAGATTTCAAATTGCAGCTGAGCAGAGCCTTTAATAGAAGTATATGGTTGTTGAACAATTTTGAAAAAAAGAATTCATATAATATGGAGATTAGGAAAGATGGGAATGCTATTGTGCTACCTGCGTACGAGTGCATCAAGCTATTAAATTTGCGAGAATTGATCTGTTTTAAAATGGCTGAGTTAAGGTGTAGAAACTTTCCAGAATTTTACGAAAAATTTGTTGGTGATATAAAAAAAGTATGTGGAAATACGACGGAGGAAGAAAGGATTCAAACGTTATTAGAGGGGGAGAGCAGTGCCAGTATTTCTCTGTCTAATGATTGCAGCAATTTAAATTACTTGACAGTGTTGGAACTTATTAAATGTTTCCCCATTCAGTACTTAAAAGATGCAACTGCAAGGCAATCGCTTGCGCAAATGTTTAGAGATTCGGCTATCCCAGATTCGCCACACTCTGGTTACCACAGCGGTTTATAGATGTTATCAATACGTGTATGTATTCTATTAAAACATAATATTCTCTTGATAAAGTTTGTTTTTACATATTTGTATCGCTAACATTACCATAAATTATTAATAGACGTATTAAACTATCCTGTTTTTATTTTTAGGTTTAAAGTGGTGTACCCGCAAATAATAAACACAATTTACCGCATGTTAACAAAAGTTGTAGGAAATTTAAAGACAAGTTTAACGGTGACTTGGTGTTAGAATTTGTAGGTAGTAAGGCTAAGTCCTACTGTATTGTGCGAGAAGGACACGATTAAAAAGATTAAAGGGATCTCACAAAGTGTAGTTAAGTAAAACCGAGGGTCTTACAACCTATAACGAGCATATATCCCAAAAGGGTGGGCATCCAGCTACGCAACAGTGCGTGGGAGAATAAGGATTCTCCAATAAGAAATTAAAGTTTCCGTGTACGTAGCACCAGTTATTGGGTAATGGTAGAAATGTTAAACCTATAAAGGCGATTATTAATTGTGGTTTAGTGACCGCGTTTGTGCACTCTTCGAGTGTTTTCGGCAATCTTCGATTGTTTCCAAAGAAAATATTCAAGCATGCCATTTTCGAAAAATATGGTGTAGAAGTTATTTAAAATTAAATTGCTTTATTAGTAAGTATTCTGTATACAACAAGTTTGGTATTCCCTTAGTAATGGTTTAAAGTGTTTTTATTAAGTTTTTGGTTATAGTAGCACTGCATCTTCTACAGCACGACTTGCACACAATTTGTGTGCGTGTGCTATCACCCTTTTGGATTTTTAATATGCACGCAATCCGTATAACATGGAAGACGTTTCCGATGTTTCTACTAACGGCATTCGCACCATCGACGATGCGAACCGGGTGCATGCATTGGCGCTAAATGTATTGGACGAGCAGCAAGGATTATGACGTCATTTAGTCTCGCTGAATCCTCAACTTCGTTCGGGTGTCTTCGGAAACCTTTGGTTTGCATTCTATAGGGTACATAAAGCAGGTGCGCAAGAGTAAACTCTTTAGTTATAAGTTAGTTCGCTTACAAGTTTAACCAAAGTGCTATAGTGCGAATTTTGTTTTGTACTAAAATGGTATCTGCAAACGTTTTTAAATGCAACTCTTGCGGTGCTTCCTATACCTGGAAAAATGCTCTCAAACGGCACCAGAACAAATGTCGTGGTGTAACATCGCCCAGGGTTAAGCTTATACATCCGTCCGCAGCAAAGTACTTTAACTGTGGGTCTTGCGGTATCGCTTTTACGAGAACGGACAGCTTACAGCGACACAAGGAAAACAGCACGGTATGTCATTAAGCCGTAAACGTTCAGCCCCGCTAGCTGTTAAAGAGCCTTGTACGAAACAACCACGAATTATGTGTAAAGTATGCGATTTTGAAATGGAAAAGACTACCTATGCTGCACACTTAAGGAGCAACAGACATAAAAATGCATCAGTTACCGCTACTAACGACGATGGTGTAGAAATGGTTAGTACAGCGTTTAACAACCGTATGGCTAGCTATCGCATAAAGAACGCCAGTGTCGACGATGGAGTGTCCGAGTTTCTTTGGAAGCAGAAAGAGCGATTTATTCGATTAATTAATGAAAAAGAATACAACATACAGCAGTAAAAGTCTATTGCGAACTCTACAGCGTTTACACCAAAATGGGGGAAGAGACTACCGATGTGAAATCCTTTAACACAAAAAATATGGATATAACGTCTTCTAGTAATCTGGAAAATATGTACGAGGTCTTAAGCGAAACCATAAGAACAAAATCAGAGGAATTTGAAACATGTGGGTCCGGTTGGTCTTTGGAAAAGGTGCTCTATTTAGAAATAAATATTAATAAGTATAAGCCGATATGAGAAGTTCTAGGTTAAGAATAAAAAATTGTGAATATGTATTTAGAAATGTGGTTTACAAAATTTAAACTGTATTAGTAAAAATTATCTGTAATAGAAAGTTTTAAGAATAGTTTTTAGATTTTCTTATAGGTATGAGCCGCAGGAAATTTATAATTTAGAGAGTGTGTGTAAAATGGTAAGGGGTGGCCCTATTTTAAATCTGTTTACAGATTCGGATTCTACATAAAATTCTAGACTAACAAGATGTATTGCATGTATAAAAAATTTATAAGGACCGTCAGAAATCGCTACCAACAAAAAAAAAAAAAATCTTAAAATGGGGGTAGCTCTCTGGGGGGTGATGCAATCTAAAAAATTCTTAAAAATTCGGGTAGCTGAGAAAATTCTAATATAAATTGATACCAAACAAGATAGGTTTATCTCGTGGGTGGAAGTGTGAAAAAAGATTTATCTCGCGGGTGGAAAGAATGCGGGTGTGACGTAATCAAAATGGTTGGGGGTGTCCGAGCAAGGCGGAGAGCAAGGTGGAGAGCAAGGCGGAGCAGGAGGAGATTCTTAAAAAATAAGACTTTATAGTGGGTTTTTACATGTAAAAACCTAGGTTAGATAGCGGAGGCGGTGGAGCGGTGGCGGTGGCGTTGGTCCAAATACATCCAAAATACCCTACTTGTCTGTAATTCTGTTTCTTGTTCCACAAACAGTTGATGGTTCTGGCTCATCAACTTTCATTTTTATTTTAGGTTCAGGCTTATCACTTTTAGGTTTAGAGCGGCTGTTCATTTTGTTTCTTGGTCTTTTCAATATGAAAAATCACCGGATCATCAGTTTCTTCCTGTGCTGCTTTTTGTAAGGAGGATGGAGTGCTCATTTCAGACGAGGTTACTCGCATTGGTTGGCCTGGTCTGGTTGTGATTTTTGTCCCTCTCTTAGAAGGCATTATAGATTTTTTGCTATATCCTCTTGACTCCTTTAGAAATTCTAGTAAACTCGAATCTAGGTCCCTTTCGGAATTAGATGTTTCGCTAGGAATTTTCACTAACATCGTTTCAGGACTGAAGGGGCTTAGGCCTGTTGTCTGAAAACCTGATTGTAGATTTTTAGCAGCATTTCCTTCTAGGCGACACCATAATCGATTTAGCAAATTTGGAAATTGCTGTTTTGGAATGCTCCCCTTTCGACAACTTTCCTTTCTCCATGAATCTAAGATGTCCCGCTATTTCCGTTTCATAGGGGCAAAGAAACTCACATCGAGGGCTTGCATTAAGTGAGTTGAATTAGTTGGTAATGGAGTCATATAAATATTATTGCTTCAATAACACGGGGAGAAAAATGTGAGGCGAGGTTATCTCCAATTACAACTTTTTTTTGCTCTGGAGTGCTATTAGTGTTTAGGTGGGGCATCAAAATTTGAAAAAACCTTGTCTCAAATGTACTCATATCAAACCAACCACTTGGCGTAACATCATACACTGTTCCCATAGGACCACTAGACGTCCACTTTACGTATAAGTGCTGTGCCTTATAAACCACCATGGGAGGCAACAAGTCGCCCGTAGCTGTTCCGCATACCATCAAACTCACAGATGTTCTAGAGTGCGCGTGAACACGCTCCACTCTTTTAGCTCCTCTGGGAACCAACACTTTTTTTGCACCAAGATCGTCAGTTATATTGATCTTATCGTAGTTATAGTTATGATCGGGCAAAACATTTTCTAAGGCACTTTTAATGTTGTTAAAAAATTCTGTTAGCTCCGGTTTACATACAGCATGTTGTTGACGTTTTATGTTGGCAGCCAAGCGGCTAGTCAGATTGTTCCTTGAAGCAAAGGCTTGTATAAAATCTATACCAGGTTAGTTGTTCTTCCATTCCTTAATGGTCCTGCTCTGCTTGGTAACGAATTTTGCTATCACTTAGCGAATATGTTGGTGTATCATTGGAAAGCCCCAATCGTTTACCGTACCAAGTGTTTTTGCTATTAAATGTTCTTCATCACTAGTTAACACACACGGACGTCCCGGTTTTAAAGGATGATGTCCATGAATTTTATCGATCAAGGTTGTTCTGGGGACTTTAAACTTTCTACACACTTCTAGCTTCGACACGCCATGTTTTACAGCATTGAAGGCTTTGTTCATGTTTTGCTTGTTATAGTTGAGATAAGGTCTCACTCACAACTTTTTCACGTACTTACGAGACATTATCTTTATAAAAAACTAATCTGAAACAAAAAAAACTAGGATAAAGAATAACAAAAACAAAATAATATTAATAACCTTAGTAATGACAAATATTGTTATTGTTATTATTATTGTTATTATTTGTGTAATCAACAAAAATAGCGTAGAATGTAAAAAAGAATCAACAAATCAATCAACAACCTGAAACAATCAATAAAAAGAGTAAAATTTTATGTTAAAAATATAACTGTCGAAGTTCCCCCATTTTACGGTACCTATTGGCAACGCTGCTTTTCCAGGTAAATTGAATAAATATAGTATTTTAGATGGTTAATCGACTCGGGAAAACATAAATATTATTTCATACGAATACGATATATCACCTAGCCTTCCTTCGTTGTTCCGACTACTATATTTTTATTAATTATGTTTGGTTGCGTGTTATTCAATAAAAATTGGAGGCTTGAAACGTAAATTACACCTGGGTTCTATAAGCGCATAGCGCGCATCCTGATCTATTATAGAACTGTTGCTTTGTATGGTCAACATTTTATTGTGATAATACAAGCATCTTTACAATTCAGGCGCTGAAATTTTGTACAAAAAATTCAAACTTCGGCAGAACACAAAAAGCGGACTTGAACGGTTTTAGATTGCTTTTGACATTTGTTATAAATTATTTCACAAAATATTTATTGAAATGGTAATGCTTGATGTAGTAAAGTTTCTTTATTATAACTGTGCGCAATATCCTCTTCACAATATGCAGCTAAAGTAATGTTTGTAGATGCGTCTTAGGCGTCTAATCCTTCAAGTTTAATCTCAAAGGTGTTGTAGTTTACAGCGCCATACATTAATTCGACATTGCTACCTCACACGTGTAATATAGTTTCCAAGAGCGTCAAAAAACTTAATTTATTGTGATAAAAACGAAATTCGCTCATGCAGCAAAAGCACTGTTACCTCAGGTTTCTCCACATTTCTACGATTTACGCTATCTACTACAAGTAAATAATGCCAACCCATTTTTCTTCATTTTCCTTTGAATGGGATGGATTTCAGTAGCCATTATGCGAGAGAATTCCCATCGGAATTTACTGGCTGCAATCGAAATTGTTTTTGGTGGTAGAATTGATTTATTCACAGAAATTTTATACCGATAGAGTAGAAAAAGATACAAATAACGGAGATATAAGGATTCAGATACAAACAGCATCTGGATGTGTAAGAGGTGGCTAAAATATGTAGCTTTCATTTAGAAGCAGGCATACCTTCGATTATCCCTATTTAATGTGTTGCCTGTGATACGTATTTGTATACAATTCAGTCAGCTGCTAAATGCAACCATTAAAATGAAATCAAAATACTTTTAAGTTGAATCTTTGTGTCAAATTTATCATATTTTGCCAAATGTAATATTAGTTTGAGATACTAATTAATTAGCTGCATTCACTTTTATAATTAAGAAATGCATACTCTTCTGGAAAACAGCTTAATGTTATTTGAATCCAAAATATTTCATAAATTGTAAGGTTTCCTATTTTTTGCGTACGATCTAGCAAAGCAATCACTTTTGCATTACGGATACAATAGATGTTACGGATTCGTTTCATTGCAATATTAGCTGAGATATTTTTCTACAGAGATATTGATATACAATTATCTTATCGGAATTTTGAAATCATTTTATTTTTTACTTTTTATTGATTGCTGACTCTATTGTTGTTCAAAATCAATCAATAGAATGCAAGCGATGATATACAATGGAACTCAATTGTACTGGACAACGCAAAAGTTACTTCACGACTTTAAATTTTAAAAAAATATAAAAGTTAAGTAAATATATAAACTTGAAACGCATAATACAAACTGTGTTTCTTGAAGTATTTCAACTGCTTACGAAAAATCATGTCTAACAAACGGTGTCTTCTTTTGCTACGACCAATATGAGATCTATGTAGCACATGTTTAAAGCAATACGAGCTGACCAGTAAGCAAGGAACGAAAAGCTCGCTTGCATTGTGGGGTAATAAAGGAAGGCGCTAAACACGGTTGGAAATGGGAGCGGGGGCTAGAGAACGAAACGACTGTATACACCAACCAATTCACCTTTTGCTTCGAACATATGTACCTGAACACTGCCAATCAACGGGCTCTTATCAAACAGGGGGATTCGGGTAGGAGTAGACTCTAGAATTCAACAAAACGCTGTCTAAATACAATTAACTTTAATTAACATTTAACATTTACACGTAATTAAAAATCGAAATTCCCTGAAACATCCGTAGCAAATTTAGAATAATCTAAGTTAATCTGGAAAAACAAAAATCCTTACGTAAGTACTACACAAAAGAGTACCTTACATGCGATTTTCCAATGCTCCACCAGAAGGTACTACATTGGCCAGGAAGCGATTTTTTTTTACCTGCAAAATTAGGAATTTTGCCGAACCCTTGCTGTTCCAAGCAAGAAAATGATCTTTTACGTGCGAGACAACACTCACACACAGGACCTCCATTTTATCTTTCGTTTGAACGAGGGCGTATTTTTGTGAAAAATGCTTGCCTAACATTTTTCAAGTAGACCGTGTCGGGATTCGAACCCGGGACCTTGGACGTAGTAGTCACATACATACCACTCGCCACGGAGCCACCCCACAATAGAGTACCAACGTTGGTGAACCTAAACATAAAGTAATCTATTCTAAAAATTAAATATATCTGTGGACAGACTGCAGGTGACGTAAGCGTTATTCGATGATTATTAGTACGTGGACCAAACACTGCTAATATGCACACCACTTTCAGCACGTTGAAACCCAAGCAATTTTTATAAAAGAAGCGGTTGTAGCTTCAGATGTACAAACTATAAATGAAGGTCACAATTATTTATGAGTACCTTCTTTATACACAATAATAATTGCAGTCCCAGTCACCACAGATTACGAATAAGTTAATTAACTTAATGTTTGAATCTCTTACCTAAATCAGTGACGAATATACCTTAGGTAAATTATAATAGATCCTACCTGTCAATAGGCACTTTCACAATCTGATATCCATTTTATAGAACTGAGATACGTCTGCGATACGTCTCAACTACGCAAACACTGAATTGCGTCACCCCTTCAATCCACTTTAGTCCAAGCGTACCTCATCAACTCCTATACTTCCTTCCTGTCGCCACATTCTTAATATACCACTACATAACCAAAATACTTATCTTAACCCGATAAAGAAGTGAACATTAATGCCATATGCGTAGATTACTATAGAAATATAAGGCAAGTAAAAGAAAATAAACATAATTAAAGTAAGCTCTGAGTACGGCCTGGTACATACCTGAAAGAATAACTAAACACAACGCACTTAAAACATAACTCAAATAAATAGTTTCTAGGAATTTGAGTTGCAAAACGAATTAAATGGGATGGATAAACATCTGCATCCTCTACTCCCGCTTAAATTCTAATTATATCTAGTAACAAACAAATCGTAAGGTGTTTTGGAAACAAAAGAACTATGCAAGTATACACCCTTTTAAATATTGCCGCATAATTTAGAATAACAAAACTCAGTGGGTTTAACCACCGTATTTAATATCTTAGCTCAGCAAACAATTAATACTAATCATATATACCTTGCGGCACAAACTTTCATAATATAAATACTAACTATATTAATGCAGACTAAATTCGTTTAGACTAAATACTGAAACATAAATGCACGAGAAACCCACATATTTACAACAATACGCTTAAAGATAAATACCACAAATTATTAGATAAATCTTAATCTAAAGTGTTGTTCTTAACATTATTAGAAAATAGGCGAACTACACACCATTCAGAAGTAAGCAAAAAGCTATCTCTCATCATCATCTGGTATTTTTTCCCGCGGGCTGTGAAAGACCTGCGTAGCCAGACAAAATATGCTGTACCAATAACGTATATTTCTGTTGTACAAACGATAAAACCTTAGTTCTAGGAAGCGAAGAACATTTAGTACAAATTTGGACTAGAATATTGAGTAGGGGAGACTGGAGTTGGATGGGGCAAATTTTGCATTTCATTTATTTTAAGTATTTTGCGTAACTGTATAAACTTTAAATAAGTTTCGTTTTATAGATTTATGTTTTAAGTAACCATTTTGTTTATCAAATCTGTTCTACACTAAATTTATAACGAATTACAAAACAAAATTACAAAGCATCCGCCGTGCACCTACGTGCCCCCACACGGGGTTGGTTGTCGCGGTTATTGGGGTAAGTTGGCGCACTTAATTTTTAGTTTATTTATACTATGTATACTCAAAATAAATACAAAATACGATTAAATGCAAATATATTTACATGAAACAGTAATGTATATGTAGATTACAAATCATCTGAAGACTCGCAATTAGGGCACACAAAAAACACAATCTTTTCACCAGCACATAACTCGTGTGACCACATATGGCAACTGCTTCACTGCAACCAAGGTTCTTCAGACTTGCTGTAGGAAAATGCATCCATACAAAAAAGGCAGAAAGTTTCCTCTTCGTCTGCAGAGCTACTATCGCCACGCACTTTAGATTGCTTAGGCTCTTGCCTTGATTTTTTAGGCCGATTAGCTGGTTGTTCAGGTTTTTCTATTGGCCTGTCCGTGACGTATCCAGCAAGAAACTCGTGTTCACCAAATACATTGCAATTAAATGGCGAAATTCCGATTACCTTGAAGCCAGCCATGATGTTAGTAGGAGTTGCAGCAAGTGTCAATGCTATACTGACAATTTGTGGAATATCATAGATTGTCATGGTGCGCCCTGGATTATTAGTCATCCAACTATCACATGTTGTATTTACGTATTTTTTTAGAGGACCATAAACGGAACGGTCAAGTAGTTGGAGTTTATGAGAGCAGTGAGGGGGGAACGACAGAACAGTAACCCCATTCGCTTTGCAATAGTCTAATGCGTCTACAGATAGATGGGAATCATGGTTATCCAACAAAAGCAACACAGGCTTTTGCTCAGAGCATTTGGTATGACGCACAAAATGTTGCACTAATTCTAAAAAGTGCTTGCCTTTCATCCAACCGGAAGAATTAGCTGCGCCTGCACTTTGAGGTGGCCCAGCAGCAATAAAATGGTCACGAAAGTGCACCCTTGGAAAAATAAAAAATTGAGGTATGATGTTTCCTATTGCACAAACAGCAGCTGCTAAAGTTACAAGAGCACCCCTGTCCTGTGACGTTAACCTTCCAACTTGCTTGAAACCCCTTCTGGCTACAATTCTATCTGGTTTTCGTACCGTCGTAATCCCTGTTTTATCCATGTTCCATATGTCACTTGGTCCTATTTGTAAACGGTCAAGAATTAATTTCAAATTGTTAAAAAATTGGCTGACATTTGTTTTGTTAAAGCTAGATGTCCTGGCAAGACTTGTAGCTTCGGGTGTTCTAATAGATAATGTTCTGTCTTCTTAAAAATAAAGTAAACCATCAGATCCAGCCATTTCTTGACGTCTCCTTAATTTAGGAATTTGCAGTTTTAATGAAACAGCATATTCCCAAGCAAATTTTCTAATTTCTTTGGGCGATAACCCATAATATATATCAGACGCTGTTTTGATATAGTCCTCTAATAGCTGTTTTTGTCTGTCACTAAAAATCTGTAAAAGCAAAAGAAATACATTATGTAGTGCAAAATCAACTTATTTTAACTGATAGGCTGTACCTGTCTGTTCTTGACAAAACCTACGTTGGTACTTGGGAAATTCGCATTTCCATTAATTTCTTCAGGTGTTACCTTCGAACAAAATCGTGTTAGCGTTCTGTCAGGGATTCCAAAATCTTTTGCAACACTGCGTATAGATTTTTTATTAATTTTTACTTCTCGCGCGGCCTGAAGCATTACATCTGGAGGTGTATTTCCTTTTTGCGTTTTTCTTTTATAAGTTCGCATTTTTCTATAAGATAACAAATAATATATGTGATATATGTCATTTCGTTCAATTAATTGATAAACAGTTACAGCAATACCTTTTACTAAACAAGACCGCTTTTTATTTATATTTTAAAAATTAGCCCTCAAAACTGTTGCACCAAGTAGCCCCGTTGACTTTGTGCCAACTAATTGCATCTTGCAAATGTTTCTGTAATATTTATTTAAACAATAACTTTTTAGTAAAATGCACACATACCAGATAGAAAGCTATGCCTTGTACAGCAAAATGGTATTTGTTTAAAATCTGCAACACTTACCTTATGTTCTTAGTAGCAAAAAAGCGGGAAAGTACAAAATGCATACACTACTGCTTTAATGGCAGTCAAACCAGCACTGAGTTGGTTTCCTGATGCAGTTTGTGTCGATCTTTTGTCTGATCATAGTTACGCTGTTGTCAGCTTTCTAATATTTCAGATATAACGAGTGCGCCAACCAACCCCGGTCTCCACTATTCGGGCTAAAAATATTAAAATTTTTATTAGAGGAATCTCGTCCTTCAATTACATACCAATCACGGAAAAAGAAAAAACGTATTTTTTGCCCGATCTAATAGTGAAGAATCAATCCAACCAAGCGCTAAGTATCCAGTGACTCGTTTAACCAATGTATTTCTAAAGTTGTTTTCTTAAGAAATAATCACAGATATCCCAATGTAATATTAATTAAATTAGGCAGGTGTATATCTTGCCAAGATAACATGGCTACTTTACCTAAATACCATTAAAGTAGCAACATTCAGAAAAGTCATATTAATAAAAATTACAGGTCTAGATAAGGAACGGCGAACTCGTGAATTTAATAAAAGATGAGCAACGTTGGCTGCTTAACTAAGCGGCCTTAAACTCATAAAGTTGTAGCAACCCCTAAATTCAAATGAGTAGAAATTGAAATGGTTTTAAGATAAGGAGGCAGAAAATTTTCAAATATGAAATGGAACGCAACATGTATCTTCCATGACGTTTTGTAAAGTTACTTAAGATATTCCCAAAATCTCTCGTCTAATAATAGCTCAAAGTTGTTCAAAACATCAATGCTTGTTTACATATACCTTTTCTATCAGATAACCTCAAAGAATATAATCAAGTCTTCATCTCTCGAAATAATGGAATCGGGAAATGTGTCTTTAAAAGAGCAATTGTGATTCTGGCAGACTCGCCTCCTTGCTGAATCCAGCAGTGATTATCTTCTTGTTGTTGTGGTAGAAAAAAGTTTTCGAGAATTTTCCTGCTTCAATCTCCATTGGCCGATAGTGCGTGACCAACTTCACCTTAGAAAAATAGGGCCCGATTAGTCTTTGGGATGAAATTGCGCACTGTACTGTAACCTTTTTGTTATAGAGAGGCCTTTGGTGAAATAATTGTGATTCTGTGAACGCCTATACGATGAATTTTGCCTGCTTATAACGCCACATAGGTGAAAATTTGCCTCGTCAGACATCCACAATTTGTTCACAAAACCTTCCCCTGTCTGCAAGATTGAATCTGACTCGGCTGTATTCTAGACGGGTATTAAAGTCTGGTGGACTCAGTTGCTGCACCCGCTGAATTTTATACTGATACATGTATACAGCTTGTCTCAAAATGCGATACAGTGTACGTCCTTTGGTTCCTAGCTACGAAGAACGTCTTTGGTGCTTCATGAAAACTTCCCTGGACACGTTGAATATTTGCACCGCAACTTGCTGTTCGCGGCATTCCTGCTCTTCTTTCGTCTCCTAATGATCGTCATTTCAAATTCGGCTACAATTTAAAATATCGTATGATTAAAAAATCTTACTATCGTTTTCAGGACTTTACTTTGGGTTGTTACCATAGTCAAATACGCTATGCCGATTCTGGGTTCAAAGTTCAAACCCAAGACACTTACTAGCGTTAGAATTTTTAATTAATTTGAGTGTAATCTATTTTAAAATGCATAAGGCACAAAGGACGATTTTTAGCTTACTCAAGCAAACTTTTAAGGTGGTAGGTGGTAGAAATTATGCAATACAATAACGTAGTCTATTTTTAAATTGATGAGTCAGAAACAATAAAAATACATCAAGATTATTATCTATTTTCTAGAAAATGTATTTATAGATCAAGGTTAAAGGAAGACGTGCGATCAATGCCCTCTTGAAATGGATATGCAGGTTTCAACCTGCAGATATCAATATCCAGCACACATGCAAATTCTGTACATCGACGTAACCTATTTTTAGATGGATGAGTCAGAAATATTGCAAACACATTTAATTAATTTTAAAGTAGTTTATTTTAAAATGCACGAGGCTCAAAAAATAACTTATAGCTAACTCAGTGGGTCATTTGTTACTTGTGTAATTTTTAGTTCAACCTTGATTCGAGTAAAGAAGAAGATATTTAAAGGAACACGTGCATTATGATTAAATCGTGTTACGTAACACTCTTCTTGACTACCATTGGTAAATGTATATGTGGAAGTGGCATCATTGGTCTTTATAAAAGAGCAGTTTGCATAGTCTAAAGCTTTATTTGCTGCCGAACGTTAATTTATAACGTATAACTATGTCACTTTTCATTTTTTGGAGGGGATAACCAGGTAATATTTAATTTCCTTATAAATGGGAATCATGTAAACATGTTGGAGTTCTTTAACAACCATCAGGTTGCTAATATCTATGTAGAGCCAGGTAGATAGGAAAAAGATAGAAGAGTATAGAAAAACCTAGACTAAGCTATATTAGTCAAATTATTGGAAATTTAGGTTGTGAAGGGTATGTAGAACTTTTTAGATTAGCACAGAATAGAAAAAAAGTTAGAGCTGCGTCAAACCGACCTTAAGTAAGGTCGAAAACAAAATGATGATGAACTATGTCACTTGTAATTACCTGGCAGAAAATTTAGAATACTGCAAGCGTACGAAGCGATACAGTTAGCTAAGATACTGCAATCTGGTATAAACCCAAAGCAAGCCCATTTCCATTAGAAGATAATTGGAAATTTGCAGAGGATGTACATGAAATTGATTTATTAAACTCAACTGCAGTACCAGTATCTGAAACGTGTAGTTATCATGGTGGTTAAGATTCAGAAACTGCACGGAAAACAAAAGCAAAATCTAAAAAATTCAAAACCCAAGAATAAAATATCGAAGGCTTACGTTGAATAAACGACTTAAGATCAAAATTATCAGCAGAATTAACAACAACAATAACGATAACGTTAACAGAATCATCTTGCCTACAAATGCTGTAGTTAGTGAAAGTAATGCAGATTCACTTCCATGTAGAATGTGGGAAGATTGCGCCCAAGGTCCTGAAGAGTAGAACAAGTTCTACAAAGAGCACGGTCTTGTGTGTACCGGTAATATTCCATTTGCAAACGTAGAGTTTAAATTACATTAATGTAGTACTATAAGTTACTGAAAATAAATTCGACTTACTTAAAAGTTTTGTGGAATTAATGACACCTTATATTCTTAAAACATGGAAAATAACTTTTGGCTACAAATACAGTATTGCCCGAAATAAACAGTACTGAAATTGTAATTGTTTTGTATATTTAAAAAATACATATTATTGACACTTTATTATATGTTCTAAATGTGCACCTCCTCGTTCGAGACAGACTTCATAACGATGTTCTAAGTTTCTGGTCATGTTATTGAATAAGGGTTGTCTCAGGGCTGCGAAGAAGACTCTAACGGCATCCTTTAATTCATCGATGGTTTGTGGTGCCCGTTTGAAAACGGCATTTTTAGCCATGCCCCAAATGTATGCGTCTGGAGGTGTGAGGTCTGGAGAATGTGAAGGATAAGGGAAGTCAGTAAATCGTGATATGAATTTGCTTGGAAAATGTTCTTGAAGAAATTGACGAATTGCGGCAGCAGTATGGCAAGTTGCCCCGTCCTGCTGAAAAATTGGTTTCGAAATGCCAAGTTACGTGCACGACAGAATTGACGTAGATCGGGGATAAATCGTGTTAAAATTTGTCTGTACCTCTGTTGATTAAGTGTGACTTGCCTACCATTCTCTTCGATAAAGTACGGACCAATGATTCCGTGTCCGGAAACAGCACACCAGACACTCACTTTTTCACCATGTAAAGGAACCTCTTGAACCTCATCGGGTCTGGCAAAGCCCAGAAATCGATTTGTGCGACGATTCACATAGCCTGACAAGTGAAAATGTGCTTCGTCTGAAAACCAAACATTTTTTAAAAATTCAGGATTTTCATACTGTAACGCGAGAATTCTGGCGCAATATTCCACTCTGCTGCGATAATCCCGAGGATGTAGTTGTTGATGTACCTGAATCACATACGAAAATGTACCCAGCTCCTTCAGGATTCTTTGAAAGGAAGTTCTTTTTAAATCAAGTTGTAACGCTGTCCTTGCCTGGCTGACTTTCGGATTTTCTAAGATTTGCTCAAAACACGTTCATGGTTATTGTTGTTGTTAACTGTCCTGGGACGCCCGAGTTTCCTTTTCGTTGGCACAATACACTACCTGTATTTCTAAACTTTTCAATAACCTTCAAAATTACAGCATTACTTGGAGAACGTTTATTAAACCTTTGTGTGAATTGATCAGACACGTATAGCAAACTTGCACCATTACGTCGGCCGATTCCGTATGAACGAAAATAATGCTCTACCAGAAACACTTTCTCCTCTGTACTTAACACCATTTTTAACAATTAGGCCCTACTAATTACTTGTTTGAGGTTTACTTGACAGGTCTATACTAGCTAACTTGAGTGTGACAGCGCACGCATAAAAACACCGCCAACTTAGTTTCAGTACTGTTTATTTCGGGCAATACTGTATGTTCGATTCTGGGTAAAATTTCTTATATAAAAATCGCAATGTCGCCATTTCATTTTTAGTATGTCGAATGCTGTTGCTGACGGATATACATGAAGGCAATTGCAGTAGATATTTCGGGGTTTCAATTATCAGGAGGTTTTGGTTTGTAAAAGAAATTTGCTTGTGCTGGTTAAACGTCTCACTATATTTTAAAACCTCCCAAGAATTTTTATACGTTGAATGAGGGTAATAAAAAATTTGACCGCTGGTTGGAATATAAATACCACGGATTAAGATATAACTCTGGGTTCATTGATATTCACATTTGGACTCCATATTGTAGGAACATTTAAGAAACACAGATACAGTTTACGGTAAAGGCCAACAAAAATTCAAATTAATTAAATCAAAAATATCAGCGAGAAGAAGCACCTGTCAATTTATTAAGGTAATAATGTGGAAAAATTTGAAAAAAAGATTACTGGACAAGAGAGATTTCAAAATTTCAAGCCGAAGTAGCTCGCTATGTGGCCTATTGTGAAGGCATGCAGCAAATGTGTGAATTCAGGAACAATATCGATCTATACAACTGGTTGTATTCTATTGTATCTATGTATTTATATAATTCCTACTAAACATATTTTATTAAATAAAAACCAGAAAAGATGTTTAGAACCTTGTAATTTTATTTCTGCGATATTGCGCTAGCCTTTATTTAAAAAAAATATATTTCTAAAAACTACGAAATGATCTCACGTAAAATCTGGTGACTTAGTTGCTGCAATGTGAAAAAATGAACGGTTTCTGTTTTGGAAGCGGCACCAAAATTGTTGCGGGCGAAGGGTGGATTATAAATATTCGTTGTGGCTGATGCAATTAAAGATAACTAGCTAATATTTAAGAAAATATCTTGACATTAAAAGGTTGAACATGTCCAACGAAAGTCAAAACAATCAATTAAGGTACTCGTACTGCCCTCACACAAACACTTTGTCTGTTTTTATCAACCAGCACATTAAAACCTGTCATAATAGGAACAATAGTATGGATTTTCAATGCCTATATTCTTACTATTAAATTCTGTCGGTCACACTACTATATGTGCACGTTCGACATCTACATAAAGACACCTCTCAAATAGGAAAAAGAAAATTGTGTATTGTAGGGATCGTAACAAGATTGCTACTTTTGCTGCTACTATTTCTAACATTTATTAATATACAAAATGCATTTTGATTATTTTTAGCAATAAAGATGGGAAGCTTTGCGTTAGCATCTATTTATGAAATCTGCGTTCTAATGGATAAAATATTTTCTTAAAGTAGAGGGAATGCTTACAAAATAAATTGCACGTTTCGTCAGATGGGCATTCGTGTAAAAAGTTTTGGAGTACTTGTGATGACATACACTTACTGCATTGAACTCAACTTCCACAAGGAAAGTAAATTTGTTGCTATCTAGCACTTGAAGGACACGTACTCCGATTGATTTCAGTTCTAAGCTAGCTTACACATTGCTCTGAAATTTTCACAGCCTACATTTTTGACTATTTGTGTGCTATAGTCTAACGTAGGTTTACCTCTATCCCTCCGTTTTCCAATCTGTGCTTCTATTATATTCCGCACTATTCCCTCATGCCCTAGTATGCGACCTATAGTGTACTTGAACATTATAGAAGGACATTGTAGTACATTCTAAATTTCTTTAAATGTAGTTAATGTTTTGAAATAATTCCAGTATAAAACCCGTAGGAATTCCTTAAAAGAAGGTAAGTTTGAACGTGTAGGTTCAAAATAAACTACTATTTGAATATAGCTTTACGTATTTTATGGTGCACAAACAGTGACCTCAGTAATTGATGATTTTTTTTGGTATGCATTTTTATACATTTCAAATTTAACTGATGCATTTGTCGTTCTTGAAGTTTATCGTAACCTTAGGATTTCTGCATCTTACGATTTAGGTTTATTTTGTGTATATTTTTTGATGCAATGGCGCCCCCATTCCCTTTTTTTGTCTTGATGGTTTCATTCCACGACCACTCTCGTGCTCACGCGTGACGTAAAAATCAAGTTAGTTTGGAAGTACAGTCGGCGATTTTGTTCCTTTGTAAGTCGCCCTTCCACCTTGCTCAAGTGCGAGGCTTATCTCAATTTTTAAGGGATCCGCTGAAATCTTCAAGATTAAGGGTCACACAGTACTTTTCTATTAGTACTTGAATAATTTTCTTTTTAGGTGAAGGTATTTTTATTTTTTATTTTTGTTGTCATTAATTTCTAAAAATTACAAAACATGTACCAAGTCCTTCATTTACTAAAAGAAGAACTTTAATAAGAATTGATAATACCCATGGTATTGAGTAGTAGTTTGGTTTCTGAAAACAGCAAAATTATAAGCCGCTTGTTGGTGAAAGAAGTTGAAAAGCGTCGTTTAATTGATTTGTGTGAGAATAGTGTTGAATCTTCTGTAGAATGTGACAAAGTAAATTCAACAGTAGAATTGGTTAAAAGCCTGGTTTCTGAAT
Organism: Platerodrilus igneus; assembly: GCA_036346225.1. Lineage (NCBI taxonomy): Eukaryota > Metazoa > Arthropoda > Insecta > Coleoptera > Lycidae > Platerodrilus > Platerodrilus igneus. Next base: position 7,228,466 of record JARFIW010000165.1, on the reverse strand, counting down.
TTGAAGGGAGTTTAATCGATTCGATTTTTAAAACTTGCGCATGTGTCTGGTCGAGTTAAACAAATGAAGCTTTTATTAGTAGATTCCGGGGTTGCAGTCACATCTAGAAATGACACATCAGCTACTGTATTAACTTTGGAAGGGGAATTATATGAAAAGAAAAGATAGGGAAATATATAGGATAGACAATTCTTATTGAAATTAATGATGCATTTTCTTCGACAATTAATGTACCTGTACCTTCCGTAACATACCTTTCTCCGTCTATATAAGTTGGTTCTTGGTCGGTGAAGTTAGATGGCGATCTTAAGCAGCTGTATCAAGTTTTAGATAGGACACTGGAACTTGCAGTCTCGTTATGCTTCTAAAGTGAATTTATATAATGCATAGGTTGAATTATTTGTAGGTAACACCCTTACTTGGTTTCTTAATGTAAGCAGTTAAGTAACAGATTGGTATTCCTTAGTGTATCGTTTAAAAAAACTTTTTTTCATCCCATTCAGAAGATGAGATCTGGGACTTAATAAAATCTTATCATCAGAAAAAGGATGTACCAATATCATTTTGTTTAACGCTTACATCGGGAGTTTGTTCGATAGACTGTCTAATGTCCCTGGGGAAGTAACTAAAGTAAGATTATTCAGATAAACTTCACCGTCTGATTTCATTTCACAATTGGCCTTATCCAAGATTGAGGACGATCCAAGTGTGGTAAATGTGTGCAAAAAATTGGAGGAAGCTAGTCAGATGAAACCAGGATCAGTCTCTACTTCCTCAAAGGTGCCTTGCAGGTAAAGTTGCTGAATAACAATAGAAAATCGCAGTTTAAACATGCAAGTTTGAAAATGTTGTCTTACCCCGAAATTTTCAAAAATAGAACAATTAATACGTCACGGCTATTAGTCATACATTTTCGAATTACAATAATTAATCAAAGTATTGGAAGGTTTTAGAGTATTTTACTAACTCTGACCGTGAAAACATTTGCCCTAAAAGTATAGCAATCTAATTACCTGGTTCAAGATCGCATTTAATTACGCGCGTCACTTACATTCTCGAAATTCCGTATTAGTGAAACGTATGGACTTGAATATTTTTATCTAAAGTAAATGTGGACTCCCCTCTAACTAAATGGACTCGTCCGCGGAGACGGGTTATAGAAATAGTAATAACTATAAATATTCTATAAATATTTTTTAAAAATTGCTATATTATCGAATTAAATCTAAGTAAAAATGACGAGGTGGTATCCTGTTAGGTTTTTGAATATTAAAACACTATGCGGCTCTTTGTTGGAACTAATTTTAAAAGACGTGATTATTGATTTAGATTCCCCAGGAAATTCTATACTAATTTGATAGGTTACACGATGGGTTATCTCAAAAGACAAGAGCGATGCTGTTTAGAAATAGACGGAGTTATATTAAAAATACCGCTAAGAGTAATTTTTAAAAAAATTTTAAATGGTGTTAGTGGTTAAATATAAACAGGTAAAACCCACTATAAAACAATTATAAGCCTCACTTTTCCAGTCAAGACTTGCATATAACACCGTTAACATAATAAGGGGCTGCGCTATAGAAAAGAAAGATCCAATTCCAAACTATTTACAAAACTGCTCTCGTATGAATAAATATTCCTAGGTTAGTGAACAGCGTTAATAGGCTTATAAGTGCGTTTAACACATGATATACAAATTGTTCAAACTAATGAGTCGGCCATGAGTGAATCATTGAATCTACACAAGTATTCGATTTCGTTATTTAAAACAAAATTTTAATCTATAATTAACCGCGCTCGTAAAATGAGAAACTAATAGTTAATTTTAATACCGATGAGCATATACTTTCGCTTGGTGATTCATTTGAAAACATCATAAATTCCAAAAATCTGACGTAGAAGGTATTTAATTATGTTATTAGTAATTATCCTGTCGACAACAAGTTTTGGTATTCTCTTAGTAAAGGTTTAAAGTGTTTTATTAAGTTCCCTTAAAAAGGTTTAAATTGATTTACAAAAACTAAATTGATTTTTAAGGTATTGAGATAAATATGCAAGTGATTGGTTGTCTTTTGCGCTTTTTAGAGTTGATATTAATTTGAAAATTCATTAGGTTTCTTAAAATTATCCTGCTGAAAAGAATTAGAAATGTTTTAAGTTGTTTTCAAAGTTTTGATGTTGTTTTTAAAATAATTGAATGATTTGCATATTGCTGTAAATTTTAGATCACGTTATAACATTTCTATAAATACATTAGCTAAGAATTTGTATGGTAGGTTTGTGTTAAGGTGGGGGTAGTTGGGAAATTCCGCTTAAAAACGTATATTTCGGGTGACCAAAAAGGAATAAAGATCGACTTAAAATTAAATAAACAAAAAATTAAAAGGTACGAGGCTTTAACACGGTGTAACTTTGTAAGGGGTGGCCCTATTTAAAATCTATTCAAAAATTCGGATTCTGCCTAAAATTCTAGACTAATTGAATGTGTCGCATGGCTAAAATAGTTATAAGGACGGGCAGAAACCCCTGCTGGTAAAAAATCTTAAAATCATATTAGCTCCCTACGGAATGATGCTATCTAAAGAATTCCTAAAAATTCAGATAGCTGAGAAAAATCTAATATTAATTGACACCAAACAAGATAGATTTATCTCAAAAGATGAGCTAAACAAGAAAGAAAGTATGATATGACATTAAAAGCTATTAGAGGTGCGGTGGCGGTAAGTTCGCTAGAGGGTATATGTGTAAAACGGTAAGGGGTTACTCAGATTTTAAATCTATTTAAAGATTCGGATTCTGCGTAAAATTCTAGACTAATTTGATGTGTCGCGTGGCTAAGAAAGTTATAAGGACGGGCAGAAATTCCTGATAGTAAAAAATCTTAAAATGAGGATAGCTCCCTAGGGGTTGATGCTATCTAAAAAATTCCTAGAAATTCACATAGCTGAGAAAAATCTAATATTAATTGACACCAATTAAGATAGATTTATCTCGAAAGATGAGCTATACAAGATAGAAAGTATGATATGACATTAAAAGCGATTAGTGGTGCGGTGGCGGTATGTTCGCTAGAGGGTATGTGTGTAAAACGGTAAGGGGTTACTCAGATTTTAAATCTGTTTACAGAGTCGGATTCTGCATAAAATTCTATACTAATTTGATGTGTTGCATGGCTAAAAAAAATTATAAGGGCGGTCAGAAACCCTGCCGGTAAAAATTCTTAAAATGAGGGTGATGCTATTTAAATAATCCTAGAAATTCAGGTAGCTGAGAAAAATCTAATATTAATTGACACCAAACAAGATAGATTTATCTCGAAAGATGAAATGGCTAGTCGAAGAAAACTCTTTGGTTCAGAATATTACCGGTAAAAATTCTTAAAATGAGGGTAAAAATCCCACAAAGGAGGTCCACAAGGAGGGAGCATGGTAAGTGCAAGAAATAAATCCCTTAAAATAAGAGTTTATTGTGGGTTTTTACATGTAAAAAGTGGATTCGGTGGATTCTATAGGTGGATTCCATAGGTGGATTTGTCCCAGGATCGGCCAACTCCTCTACTAATATGTTACAATCTTTATATCCAGATGTTCATCTTATTTCAATTTTTCTAGTACATAGTCAGCATTACTTCATTTTTTAAAAGTTTCACTTGTTTGGCGAAATAAATTTTTGATTGTCATCTGATTTATAGCTAGAGTAACGCGAATGCATTACAAAAAAAGGACAATTCTTAAGGCAATACTGTTTCTAAGTATTAAATGTGTATGATTTTCATTTTTCCCAAACATTATCTAAAAATTGATGTAGTAATTTATTCTACGTCAAAAATATAACCCAAATATTTATAAAAACAAGGTAAGTACATACAAAACGGTATTCAATAAACTTTGAATTTGTTCAAATTTTAAATATTCACTGTTAGAACGGCATTGCGTTAAGGGTGCGATATATAAAGCATATTTTGCACATTTTATGCTTTAATCTTGTTACGCAGTTTGGGGTTGTAAACTTTCACTGTGTTTTCGTGATGACATTGAGGAGAAATGACTATGAATTTGCTTCTTGTAAAATTGTTTGAAAGACACTGCTCTATTCAATAGCGAACCCGTTGATCTAAAATAACAAACCCTAGTCTGATACCTTAAGCAAACATTATTCAATATATCTTAAGCCTCTAGCTAAACATATATCCGATTTTTGTATGTTATCGTATCAGTTTTCAACTTTAAGCCTGAATACTATTCTGAGAACCGACTTTTGATTTGGGCTCTATCGTGATTTTAAGATAACTACATTTTGAATTTTTATTACTCGTAAATAAATTAAGAGCAAGATCTTCTGCCCCTATGTTTCGGTTATGATTTCTTCATTAATATTACACATTGGAGGAACAATACTGTTTTGAAAAAACGCTTCTAATGTAGATTACACTGAAATATTAAAGCTATTCTAGGCAATTTCATTATGCGGTGTTGTGGCTATAGGTGTTGTATTGGAGTAGGCAACAATCATATTAATATTGCTATGTAAAAAACAAGGAAAAATACTTCTCCAATAACGATCGTAACCGCTTCACATTACGAATACTTTATAGCTTAGTTGAAAATCTGATATAAAATGTAATTAGATTTTTCTTAAAAATAGATTTTCTAGAACACAGAATAAAGAACTAACGAACAGAAATTGACCGGGTCACGGGTCATTTCGAGTCATTTGGGGCATTTATTTTCCCGGACTGCATCGTTATTGGTTCAGGTAGGTTGTCTGGTTTTAATCTGATGTTACCCAGCGTTAAAATGTATGCTACTGGTGGTTTACTAGTTAGGGGTTATTTTTATATCCCCAAATGTGACCAGTTAACTTTAAGAAAGGAATTTCTTAAAATGATGGGACGCAAATATGTTCGGACTATGCTAGGGATCTATTCCTTGGGCAGAGCTTATGAGGATTGGTCGTGTTTTTTTTTACAAAGCATTATTTTCTTACTAGGGCTTGATTCTTAACAAAACAGGGGTTTAAGTAAGGCGCCACCAAGTCATTAATTTTTAAACACAGTGTTTCCCTAAGGGGGACTTGGGAGTCCTTAGAGAAGAATCTCGTAATAACTGCTAACGCAGAAGCTGTAAAGAAAATTTAATTGAATTAAAAAAAGTGAGGACACAAGAGGTATTCTCTTGTTACCTCATATAAAAAAACCGAAAAGATTAATCAGGCAATCAATATTATGAACACAGATTTTATGCTTCAAGTTCTGAAAAGGCTATTAAAGCTTCTTGTTAAATAGGGGTTACCACTTTATGCTATTTGTTCATATACCTAGTTACTCTATTTCTGAACTTACTTTTTCAGAATAAAACAATTAATTAAGAAAATTAAATGTTGATTATTTAATTAAAAGTTGTTCCTTCATAAAAAATGTAAATATAAAATTTATGTTTAAGAAAAGATTATACAAATTTCATCTACGCTGAGGTAGGATTCTGAATTCAAAAGAAATATCAAAAACTTTAAGTGTCGTTTTCGTTACAAAATTTAACTTGAATTTATACTAAAAATACCAGATCTGTTATTCGGTTTACATATATGTACAAAAAATTATCTAAGTTGTCTATTAATTCAACGTTCAGAAACTGTAAGTGAAATCATGCATAAATGAAATTTTAATAAGAACTCTTTAGGCGTGCTTAATTTCATTAAAAATAGTAATTGTGATTACACTAAAATTATATTGGCAATAAAAAATGTTCAAAGTTCTTTTTAGTTTGTTAAACAGATTAATGGTGAAAAATCTTCACAAAATTATTTCCTAAAGCAGCCTTGTACCAAAGATCGCCAATTGTAGACGTGATGTAAGAATAATACTAATCTCTTACCTCGTTTCAACAGATGTTGTTTACGTGAAGGTGTTACAGCATGTTAGAACAGGTGTTAATACATACGTTCTTCGGCAAACAATTGCCGTAGGCTGCACATGTTGTACAGCACACAATCAGCTGCGTGATCCTTGGACCGGACCATATGAACTTAAAGCGTTTTCTGATACGCACAAACGGGTCCAACCAAAATCCAATACAAACCTTAGACGTTCCAATATGTGTAAATCGTTACCAAAATAATTACCATCATGTAGTTGTACTCCTAATTACTTGCAATTTCACACTTGCAACTTCAAAAAGACCATTTCAATTAATTATCGGACTTTAGTTCCAAACCATAAAAATTTCTACGTACTTTGTAGAACGTTTCTTTAAAATCAAACATATTGATTTCTTGCAAAACATTTCATTGAATCCAACTATTCTAGTAAGGTTGAAGGACGGTCATACTAGATCGATATTTTCTTATCGCAACGTTGACGTGAATGAACTATAACTTGGTACTCGTAGATGCGAAAATATAATTAATATCATCTTGAAACACAACATTTAGACGGCCTTATTTTTATAAAACCAGATAAGGCGGAATCATTCTAACAAATGAATATACGAAGAAGCCTTACAATTGATATACAAAACGATTTCTTAAAAGTTCTTCCTCTACATTTGTAGGAGAATTATAAAATAAATATTTAAATGAAGATTTTTACGGAGCATTTTAAGTAGTATTTAATTGAAACTTTTACGAAGTTATTTAAAGAACAATTTTAAGAGATATCTAAGGAAATATGTAAAGAGCTATCTAAAGAGCGCATTATTAAAAACACTGAGCCTAGTGTTCACCACACCAGGGCTCCACTAGGGCACAAGGCCACACGCAAATTACTTTCTAAAACCTTTTGGATTTCCATGTTAATTCTTGACAAAAATTCTAGCTAAAGTGGGCGCTGATGCAATATGCATGAAACAGGAAAGCTGTTTGGCCTTGATAATATGCATACTAACATTCAACGCCTGATGATAGCAACCAAACTAGCATTTCTGTAGGGCGGTTAGACCTCATGATACCAATACAGATATTTATTTACTTAAAAATTGTTTACGTGATATAATGAACTAGACAAAAGGTTTGTGATACTAAAAATTTATTGACGTTCTGCAGTGGTCAAAAAAAACTGTTACAGCGTTACGGTTTTCATTCGATTTCTCATGCGTAGGTATTCCCTTATTCAGTTTATAGTTCAGGAATAGTTTAGATCCTTGAAGCAGTTTTAATCACAGCATTAGGGATCAATATAGATTATTTGGTCAGTTCAAGTCACCGGGTCAGTCCGGGGGCTCGAGTTTGTTAAGGTCACCAGCTTAATCGGATCCTTGATTATCTGGTCTGGAACGTATGTTTCTGGTCAAAAATTAGCGACCAAATCTAATTCTGGAATAGAAGTACTCGTTATTGTTAAGAGAACTTATTGATAAAGATACAGATCTATTTACAACTAAGATATAGTACCTTCTCTACATTTTAGCATTCACAAATACATCCTGTAATAGCTAATTTCAATTTATAACATTCAAATACAGACAATATGGCGTACGGTAATATATTGGTAAAATGAACTTACATATAAAAAAAATTCTTTTATTATTATAATAAATTTTCAACTTTATATATTTATAGAAACATTATGCTGTAACTCTATACATTGGAGAAAACCAATTTCAATCGGGATATAATTCAACCCCCTACAAAGGCTTTCAGCCCATATGTCGAACGAAATTTACATTTTTTGTACAATTTTAAAGATGTTTCGTTAACAAAAAATAATTTTATTATACAGTTGCAGTTTTTTCATGTTCCAATAATACCCTATTGAAAGTACACGTGTCATTGAATGAACAGAAGTAGGGAATCGCTAGAAGTTCAAATTTACATTATTGTGTCAAATTACACGGGCCGCCGATAGAACAACAGTACGTAAGTACTAGAACTTCAAATTTACGTCGTGCAGCCATAATATGCCGCTCCACACATTCACAAAACCTGCTACTTCATTGGATATCATGTTTAATTGTCAATAGGGTAGAGTATTGCATAGCCAGCAGATCAGTTAGACCTCGAGGGAATAAATACCGCAAGTATCCTGACTTTAAACTACGATTAGTGAGAAACTTGAGATCGTCCCTACGTTTTTCTATGAAAGCATTCGAGTGAGTACAACAACAAAATACAGTGTTGTACATTAGGGACTCCGGCACTTGGTGTGCACCTATGTCTTTAACAACCCATTTCAGAGCGAATTCTAAAGAAATTGACAACTGCTCTTTTTAGAGGCAAATAAGGGGAATCAATCCTGCATGACAATGCGGAGACAATATCGAAGTTCTTCTTGAGGAAAGTAGTATCCGAACATATTGCAGACGACATAGACTACGAATTAGTTTCAAACCGCAGGCATGGAAACGACAGATCGGCATTCGAGACACGAAACAATAAAAGCAAGAGATCCAGAAATCCCAATCCTGGAACACAGCACGACCACAACTTCATCACCACCATTCTTCACAACGGAGATAAGTATATCTCCACCAAGAGCTACGCAAACGCAGCTGCCGTCAAGTATTTAGACAACGAACAAAAAATACAACAATCCTGAAAAAACACAAGCAACCGCGCCACACTAACATTTATACAAAAATTTACCAATTTCCTACGGCATATCTTGGTACTAAAGGAGAAACTGCAGAGGAACGTAGACATCTGAGTTCCCGGACTAGGTGCTCGCATACTAGTGACAGGTAGTAACAAGTTCAGATTCCTATAAGAGCATCTTAAAACAAACAATATCGAATTCCACACATATATGGGCTTTATAGCTTAAACCTCGCTAGGAGTATCTTTTCTTTCTCATATGTATCGAGATTTGCTTATAAAATAAATAATAAGCTAACGGCCGAAGGAGAACTCAAGATCGTCGTCAAAAGCCTAGCGACTAACATCAGGGCACAATAATCTATGCAACCAATCTACAAAACTAAGACACATACACACACACACACACACACACAGTTCAGACTCAGCTGACTTGTGTCATTAGTAGAGAACGAGAAATCGAGTGTATCACCTGACAAACGTCTTGTTTCGCAATCAGATCAAGTTCGTCGCATTTAAATCAAGGGTGGAGCTTCCCAATACTTCTACTGTCAACGGTTCGGACACTCTAGTCTAAACTGTAAATTCAAACCACGCTGAGTTATGTACAGTAAGTGACACCCTTCAACTACCTGCGGGAAACTAGAGAAACACCAGCCATATGTGTCGACTGCAACTACACGCATGCTGCAAAGTACCGTGAATGTACGGCATTTCAAAAACTAATAAGAAAATAGAAACACGACGATAACGCCACAACGAGGAATGACAACGACCGCTCCAAAAACCGACGAACATGACTCCATAAGAAACAAAATTATGTGACACGGAGCCCTGTCGACCACAGCAAAAATCACGCCGTTGCCGAACTTCGACACCTACACCGATTCAGCTATCACTGACGACAAAGAGCAATCCACCTGCAACAACAACGCACAAAATTCTCAAAAAAACCAAAAGAAGGAAGAAAGAAAGAAACAAGAAAACAGTCACAAAATCAGCACCAGCTACAAACCAACCAACCAGTCATGACAATAACTCAAAGAACTACAATTCCACTACAAGCATGACCATCCACGAAGTCAACACCAAAGAGCACGATAACAATCAACAAGATATTGCAACAAACCCAGAGGTTAATTATCAATATATGTAATTATATTCGGAAGCTTCAAACACGCATCACTTTGGACGGCGCTTTGCGACATTTTGCAAACCTTCAGTGAATAATACACCACCAAATAGAAACCAATTGATCCTCTCTTGAAACGAATTAAAAACAAGATGACGGAAAAAAGACACTTCATACAAGAGCGCAATGTGGGCAACACTATGATCGACGAAACCCTTAAAGTAATCAAATATCTGTCAATCTAATTCTGCGTGTGGTTACCTATTTGCACATACCCGGGAAAAAGTATTCATGTTTTTTTCCGGGGAAAAAAGTAAATTCATAAAAAGTGACAATTTTGTTACTTGTCAAGAAACATTAAATGTCACTTTTTATGAATTTACCGAGAAAAAATGAGTGCTTTTTTTCCCGGGTATGTGCAAATAAGTAACCACTCGCAGAGTTAAATTGACAGATATTTGATTTTTTTAAAGGTTTCCTTAACAACGCAGGTCTAACTGTCCCTATAAGACTATAAGACTAAACTGTCACCACTTGGTCCCCTCACAAGGGCACATTCATTTTCTCACGGGGCATGGCCCTTATCCAACCTACAGGAACCGCTTCGACTTCCAAAACAACAACAACTGCACATGTGGTGAGATGGGGACACCGGAACATCTGGTGTTCCACTGCACCGAACTGCAACAGGACCTAGGAATGGACAGGACAATCCTACGAGACATACCCCTCTCGGACATGCTCTGGAACGAAAACATATTTCCTTACCTAAACAGAATCACTCACCAAACTACTACTATACTACACCAAAGGTACACAAACGGACTCTGACAGGACACACACAAACACCATACAAACCCCACACATCACAAATACCACAAACACAGATCACACGAAGCACAGAAGTTTGACGTAACGCATCGAACGTGCAATACATAAGCACAATCCACCCAACACACATGGGAACCGACAACAAACAAGTGGCATTCTCCCAAGGACATACCAGGAACCACGTGTCTCCTGAAGATCTACTAGAAGACTCGTGAATCCTGACGACCGGGAGTGATACCAGTGAAAACGAAGTGAAAATAGTGAAAACGGCAAAAGTACGGCAAACGTACCTCAAACACAAGTTTCCGCCAGAACACTTATTAGCATTAGAATACTAACACTAGTAGGATAAGGACTCAATACTAACCATCTAACCATCTAAAATAAAAAATACAACTAACTAAAATAAACAAGAGACAATACTAACCAAATTTGTAATTGCTTTAAGAAATCTAACCCTAGCTTCAGTAACGTAATGTTTATATTTTCAATGTTGTACCGCAACTAAAAATTACTACAGGGGAAATATTCTGACAACATAATTACAACACATCAGCACGACAAAATACACACAAGCACACACACACACACACAACAGAGACTGTACGTGGCCTCCCTGGTTTTCGGCTGAGGATAGCCAGGACACGTACAGAAACGCGTACTTCTCGGTTTCTGATTTCCGGCTACCGGCGGTTGGAAACCGGGAGAAGAAAACAGTCCCAAGAACCTCACCACAGACATAAGCACACGCACACACAAACATGAAAACAATAAACACACACACCATTATAGCACACTGGCACGACAAAACACACACAAACACGCACGTACACGTACCTGCACACACACGCATACGACACAGATATATACGCACACGTGCACACATACACACCAGGGACTGTACGTGGTTCCCCTGGTTTCCGGCTGCCGACGGCCAGGACACGTACAGGAATGCGAACTTCTCGGTTTCTGATTTCCGGCTGCCGGCGGTCAGAAGCTGGGAAGGATAGCAGTCCCAAGGACAACATCACAGACAGAAATACACATACGCACCCTCACGCGCACAGACCCAAACACACACACACGCACACATACACACCAGGGACTGTGCGTGGTCCCCCTGGTTTCCGGCTGCCGACGGCCAGGACACGTACAGGAATGCGAACTTCTCGGTTTCTGATTTCCGGCTGCCGACGGTCGGAAGCTGGGAAGGAAAGCAGTCCCAAGGACATTACCACAGACAGAAACACACAAACACACACACACTCACGCACCCACACGCGCGCACAGACACAAACACACACACACACACACACGAGTATTTCCAAACGCAAATAATATAAAACTAACTAATATAATTTAAGGTAGCAAATAATTCTGTTAGATTTCTTAGGAGTAACAGGTTTGCTGTAATTTTTAGGTAGCAGACTAAATGTAATGTTAGAATAAATAAAAAAAAAAAATGTCCCTATAAGTACAACAGCCTACTTGTTTGAAACTTCAAATTTGACATCGATTGATTTTTTCACTTTAATGTATTGTAATATTTTCAATAGTAAATCATCGTTTTGCCTGTCACAGAAAAAATAGTGTAATATACACGGGTAAAAATGTAAGATTTTAACTCTCGGTGTTTTGTCTCCCACCGCTTCGCGTCGGTAGACAAACACACCTCGAGCTAAAATCTAGCACCTTTTCTACTTGTATAATAAATAACTATTATTCCATATTTGTGAAGGTGTTAATGAAATCTATGTAACCCAAGGTCCTAGCTAAATACGACGGAAATAAACAAATTAAAGCGAAAAAATTCTGGTGAAAGGGGTTAGTATAAGGAAGTACTAAAGAAGGGTAGTGGACAACTCATTAAAGTCTTTTTCTTCTTTTTTCCGGGTTGCAACATCTGTACTTAGAAAGAATATCGAATATGAGTACTGCGTACTCACACTGAAAAAAATAATGTGCGTGAGGATCTTTCTATGCAAAAGCTAACGTGATGTCAAAGTTAAGTTGAAGTTATAGACAGGGTAATTGTTGGGAGCCGCATGGTTTTGACTTGTGTAGTACACAAAGAATATTGAAAGGTGGGAGCTGCGTATAGTGACATTTTGTAGGGGAAAGTATGCAGTTTTAGTTTTAGCTGAGATGCGGAACTTAAAACATTGACTTTCGTCATGCGACGCTATTACGTAAACTGTAAATCAGTCACTTATACCCAACGGGACTTTTATATCCATTTTAACTTTGCGCGGCATGTCGCGATCCATGATCGCAACACTATCTTGCGATGCATAAGTACGAGTATTAGTCGGAAAATAAAGAATGTTTGGTTGTATTTTAAAATAATTTTTATTATAGTCAAACTAAACTTTTTTTAACGTACCTGATACTTAAACTATTTTTCTATATTTTCGCCGTTCAAATTTAAACACTTGTACCGTTTCGCCAATTTTGCTATGTCTTCTTCATACTTAGTTGCTGCCAAGTTACTTTACCACTCACTAACACTCTCTTTAAGTTCGTCGTCAAGTCAATAGTGGTTACCACCAAAAAAGCCTTTCAGTTTCGGAAAGAGATGGAAATCAGTGAGGGCCGTCCTGCCAATAGGGCAGTAGATCAAACATCTCTCATCAAAAATGTTTCAGTAAGTTTTTTGTAAATGTAGCAGGATACGGTTGTGCGTTATTGTGCATTAACACACCGTTAGACAACAATCTGCACCGTTCACCACATCACTATGAACATCCGTTACTTATTAATAAATGTTGATAGGTCGTACGTTTTTTGCAATCAAAAACCGTATTACACTGCGAACCTCAAATTTCGCGGAATCCTAGATTCTGTTACACACTTTAAAAACGTACAAACAATCAATATAGGACTGTATCGGCTTGCGATTACCACCAGAAAACCCGAAGAGAGTGAAAGGTGCACGACTAGGCGGCAGAAATAGTGGGAGAACTGCTCGGCTCGTCACATCAAAAAGGCTTTACTTTCAAAATGATCCTCGTAATATAAACACAACCGTATCAATGTTGAAAAGAAAACAGGGCCAGTAAAAACAGTTCGTACTTGGGAAATTGTAAAACGAGTGCGTGTGACAACAGTGTAGAGCCACGGCTAATCGATAAATAAACGTGCAGAAGGCCTTGACATTTTATCATCTATGGCGAGAAAGATTTTGATCAAGGATTTTCAGCTTCATGGTACTGCAGTTACGGTGAATACACACCGCTATGTGGAAATGTTGGGAGTTTGTATCTTGCCTGAACTGCGTCGACGCTGCATCGCGATACATAATGTATGGTTTCAGCATGATGAGGCAGCCGTCCATACTACTCGTATTTTTGTAGACATTCTCCACCGAGCATATCCGGGAAGAGCGTTACGCTTTGTTTTTAAAGCTTTAACATTTATTGTATTAGTTAGGTTTAGGGGACTTTTTAAAACCCCGCACTGGGAAACCCCTGGTTTATTAATATTGTAATTCAGACGTGCGTGAAAACCACATAAAGCTTTGGTTCGTACGGAAAATCCGGTCATTGGCTTATCTTTGTGGTTTGAGAATATGCAACGATTGCATTTTTCATTGCATTGTTATGTTCAGGGTTTTGCGAAAAATAGGAATCTCTCATAAGGATAGAAAAATTATTTACAGTCTATATAAAAACCAAAGCTTAGTAACTAGATTTGATGAAATAGAAAAGGAAGCTAAGATTAGAAATGGCGTTAGACAGGGCTGTACGCTATCTCCCTTGATTTTTAATGTTTATATTGAGGAAACTTTAAGCTTAGCTAGAGACAGAAAAGAGATAAGTATTAGTGTACAAGGACAGAAAATAGACATGTTACGTTTTGCAGATGATATAGCTAATATAGCAGAGCTTAGAAAAGAGTTAGGAGAGTTTTTATATATTTTAGATGAGATACTACAGAGTAACTACAGTATGAGAATTAACTCAGGAAAGACAAAGATAATCAGTCACAGCCTAGTTCTAAACCAAAATTAAAAATAGGCAATACCAAGTTAGAGGAGGTAGATGAATTTTGCTATTTAGGTAGTATAAATACAAAGGACGGACGTAGCAGAAGGGATATAGTAGCCGAAATAGCTCAAGCTAAAAAAAGGTTTTTAAAAAAGAAAGACTTACTGATAGCTAATAGTATTAGTTTGGATAATAGAAAAGTTTCTTAAAGTCGTACGTATGAAGCGTTGTATTATACGGTAGTGAGACTTGGACAATTAAAAAGGTAGATAAGAAAAAGATAGAAGCTTTTAGAACTTGGTGCTATAGGAGAATGTTGAAGATTAGTTGGACTGATAGAATAACAAACGAGGAAGTTTATAGAAGGATAGGTGAGACACCCTGTATGTGGAAACAATAAAGGTCAGGAGAAATATAATGATAAGGCACCTGTTAAGACATGAGGGACTATTTAGTAAGGTCTTAGATTATAGACTACTAAATAAAAATAGAGTAGGAAGACCTAGACAAAGCTATATTAGTCAAATTATTAGAGATTTATCTTGTGAAGGGTATGTAGACCTTTTTACACTTGCTCAGAATAGAAACGAATTTAGAGCTGCGTCAAACCGCAAGTTAAAAGTAAGTTGGAAACAAAACAAAAAAAAAATAAATAAATAAAAGTCCGTTAACTAAATGTCACCATGACGTAACTCACAGTTAGTTAGCGGTCTGGCTTGTTGGTAGCGATTCGTTGTTTACGCCTTATCACAACATATAACTTAATAAACGCCTCCATGACATAACTCACAATTATTTACCGGTCTGGCATGTTGGCAGCGATTCGTTGCTTAATCCTTACCATAACTTATAATTTAACACTTTTCCTTTTTGGAGGGGATAACCAGGTAATACTTCATTTCCTTGTAAATGGTAATCATGTAAACATGTTAGAGTTCTTTAACAACCATCAGGTTGCTAATATCTATGTAGTGCCAGATGGATAAGAAAATGATAGAAGAGTATAGAAACACCTAGACCAAGCTATATTAGTCAAGTTATTAGTAATTTAGGCTCTGTTATTACTTGTTCTAAATTGGTGAAACGCGTTAATAGTAGTAGTATATAAGGAAAACTCTATTTATTAATTACTCTAACTAAAATCATTGTTGTACGTGATATAAACGTCCTACACCAAAACCAAGTATATCAAAATGTTGCCTATAACATCGCCTAACCACCTACATACGTTTTGCATTTATCCGTCGCATAAATGCCTTTTTACATGGCCACGAGTAAAATTCTTACTGTCGGATATTGTGTGTTCGCCGCTGTTATTCTGCACCAAAGGTTTTTTATTAAATGGTTGTTTAGAGGGGATAAATGTTATTTTAGGGAGAAATAAACTAGCAAACATAGTGTAAAAGGGATAGACAATGTAGAAGACGTGGTAGACTGGGATAGAGATAACCCCTGGTCGAGTTATGAAATAGGGTATGAGTACAAAGTGAGAAAGGGAAAATGTTAACATGTAGGTTAGAACATTAATACGCATATTATAGAGGCGTGCTTTAGAAGCTAAACTTATTTTAGTGGAGGCTAGAATTCTGCGCACTAAAGTAGCCTTTGCAAGACTAAAGTAGGTTTTGGTAAGAAATGTTTGTTTGTATCGTTCAAAATTCTAAGATTTCGAAGATGGTTGGTGCTCGGATAGAAAAATTACAGGGAATTAGTGAAAGTTAGCTAGTGTGTTGTGAGAATTGAGTGGCGGTTGAAAATTTAGTTTGGGCAAGTGTTGTGACCTTTGAGAAAATTATCAAAAAGGCTTGTTTGTGTGTATTGAGGGATTTTGAGAAATTTCAAGTATAGGGAGGTAGATTCGTCTATATAAGCACAAAGAGGCAGAGAGAGACTCTCTTGCTCTTGCTCTCTTGCTTTTCATCGGCTGTTTGCCTGAACATCCAAGTGTCGACTTATATTAGTGAACAAATTTACAAGTGATTTTAATGTTGTAAGGGAGTTGATTACACAAGTTGGTGTAATATTCACTAGCAGTTCGAAAGTCTTATGAAAAATACATAGCTTTGAAAAGTGTAAGTAAAGACTGGGCTATATTTTAGTTGTGGATGCAAGTTATGCACATAAATGGATTAGAGAGGGATGATGGATGGATTGGATGGCATACCTATGGTAAATAGACCAGTAGTGGGAGTGTAGAAATTTGAATGTACAGTCTATTGGTAGTTGGAGAAATTTGAGTAGCAGATTGCCATCACGAATGGTGTTCTACAACTCAGAGAGGTGCCAGAACGTGCAGTCTTTAGAGAGGACAACAGTCATCAATGGTATAATTGCTAATCCAGGAGCGGTGGTACATTCCAAGTAATAGATTTTTGTGAAACTTTGAACCTATTTGATGTGTTATGACAATGAGCTAAAGAGTTACCTAATGAACGTTTTATGATTGATTCTTCGACAATATTTTTATACAGGGGTTAATATCTGTAAAATAATTTTATAATATTTATTGATGTACAAAGTAAAAGGGACTTTTAGTTAAACCCGCTTACTTTATATGGTTTATTGTTAGATAAAACTGTATCAGGCAATATTAGAAAGAAAATGTATTATTTTGAAACGAGGATGTATATAATGTTGATAATGTAGGAAATAATGATTGAAAAGGATTTTTTTTTTATTTTTGTGCTCGGATAAATCAAGGTGCATTTTGTATCAAACAGTAGGGTAGTATTTTTCAGATAGCTGCTGATCAGCCGTGGCGATCTTCACTGATGAAGATGAGTTTTTATTGATAGCAAAAAGCTGGCAGTAGTTTGGCGTCCTTGAAGGTAGGTCATCTTCAGCCCAATTGTATGGCTTAGAATCCTTAAATTCGCAGCTATTATGGAGCCCAAACGTAAAGCTTGGATCCAAATAAAACTTTGTAGCAATTATAGCAGTTCAAGTTGTGGGGCGTTTATAATCGGAGCCTCACCCTAGCAAACAGGGTAACTGCCGAGCAATTATGACGCTCAACGTAGCCTCCGATCCAGGTAAAATTCGCAGCAATATATATATATATATATATATATATATATATATGTAGTGATTTTAAAGGGTTAAATTTGGTGGTCAACAATGCAATTTCAAACACCCTGTATAGAGGAAGGAGCATAATATACGCGCAAAATTAATTTCATTTATTTAATTTAAATTAGCAAGTATTGACATAATTTTATAACTAGGGATTAAAAGTTAATAGATTCGCAAAAGAAAATCAGCTTTATAAGCCAATAGAAATTAGTAATTAATTTAATGTAATTTAATTTAAGGGGTTATAACGTCAGAGAATGCATAAGAGCATGTAAAATCAATAAATCCAAGGCGAATAGCTTTCGTGGTAACAAACAAATATATCGGTTGGATTGAATACCATGAAAAGAAACTCCTAGAAATGTTATTTTAAACGTTCATTAATTGAACACCTGCATGTTTTGAAAAGTCGACTTCTATGTATTTTCGAGCATAACAAGACAAGTTTCAAGGCATATTGTTCTACCGACTGTCGCAAAACACGTACTCATCCACGTGCACGCGGGCAGCTATATCGATTTTCTACCACTCAAGCAAGGTTAGAATGCGACATCAACTATGCATAAGACGGGAATAGAGATATTACAAGCGGGGTTCTAAGACGTCATGAAAATGTATGATTGGTCGAAATAGTTAGTTTGAGAATAGACGAGCACGCGAGAATATTTCTAGAAGCGTAAAACGGTTAGACAAAATTTGGAGAAATATTATTTTACAATTACATATTTCGGGCAAAGTATGGCCAAAGAAGCCTAGCTGGATGATATAAATACGGGAACGAAATTAATAGGGGTCTCCTTTATTCTTTAATCTTGCATCGCATAACGACATACAAAAAGCAACTGACAAAGCTTGTAAGTATTAAAATGAATAAAAATCAATATTAAATTGGTTGTGACCTTATAGTTTGAGACGCGGTTAGTGTCGAGTTTATTTAAATTTAATTGAGATCCAACGAATACTTTAACAAGCTCGTAAATTAAAAATGCGATAATAAACAAGTGTAATATACATGGATTTGGATATTAAAATTAATATTAGATGGGTAGCAGGAAGCGCAACTTAGATTGTAGTCATCTTCAAAACATCTTGTGGAGCCGCACGCAAAAGCAATTGGCCGAGGAGTTCAGGAACATAATACATCGTCAACGGAGATGAAATCTTCAAGTTTTTCCAGGTAACGCATTTGAATTTGCTGTTTTTTTGTTATTAACTGTTAAAATTGTGATGTGTGAGAGTGAACTTTAATGGGTATTTTACGGTATTTTACGTATTGAAAAGGATACATAGCTGACTATTAATATGGTATTTTGAATTTACAACAAAAGGTGTACGTAAAGCTTATTGAATTGCTTGATGAATTTAAATTTAATTGTTACGAGTACATGGGTTTTTTTAAAGTTTGTGGTAATAGTATGCAAAGTGGAAAGCATACATTATAAACTGGGTTATTATGAGCTCACCATATTCCAGTGCAGTAATAAACAAAGAGAAGGTATTATTTAGGGCCCATTTACTCCTGTTGCATTAAATGTGTTAGAAATTTCCATTTTAAAAAGAAGGACTTGACAAAATTAGCATTTATTGAGGTGTAACTTGAGCACCGAACTGTAAATAACTATGAACATTATTATTTGTAAATAGTGGTTAATAAATATTGTATGATTGTTATATTATTTTGTGATTTTATTTGAATAGTGTGTGAACGGGAAGAAGCACAGCTGAGCTAGCCAGGTAAGCGGCGGAAAAATTAATTTGATAGAGCAGAAAGCGGGTAAGGAAAATTTTGTGAAAGTTTTATAATTTTGAAAATTGATTTTTTTTGTAACTGGCAAGTACCAGTGCTCGAATGTTTTTTTACTCTGGCGAGGTCTTATAAAGGTTCCACGGCAATATATATATATATATATATATATATATATATATATATATATATATATATATATATATATATATATATATATATCACATGGGGATATCTATTTTAACACTGCTTAGCTTTATATCACGACTACGTTATAGATTGCGACTTCTAATGAAACTCAGAAATCATCACTAAGCGCGAGCTTTATAGATTTAATTCAACTTTTCTAAAAAATTCTAAATATTAATCAAAGCCTATCAAATTATTTAAATTACTTAGCCGAACAGTTCTTTCGTAAGCTTATAATGACTTAGGCGCATCTTCTTGTGAATGTCAACCATCTTTGTGTATAAATAAGTCGCAAGGCGCCAAATGTATTGTTCCGAAAAATATACTTTTTGGTGCCTTGCTAAAATGTAGAGTATTTGATGCCCCTTTATCATAAAATATTGCTGAAATTGGCAGAAGATCGACTCAGAAACAGCAGTGGTACTATGGAAACGATTGTAACGCTAAGGTTAGTATTAAAAGAAAGAACAAGTGTAAGAAAAGTACAGTAGCAGGCATTATAGATGTGACCGAGACTTTGACAGTGTAAAGTAAAATATACTATTTAAGGTTTTAGAGGAAGCAAAAAGGATTATAATAACGGGGGTGGGGAAGACTATGTTTAAAAGCTGTAAATCCTACCACCCTCCTTCAGTTCTTCCAGTCTTTCGTGCTTCCTTTAAAATATAAATAGTATATTTTAATTGACATTTTTCAAAAGTTTTGACCATATCTATAAAACATAATACCGTAATTTTTCTACAATTGTTTTTTCTTTCTAATACTGACGCAGTAAAAACTGGCAGTGGTGTAGGTCTAGAACAAGGATATACTTTATTGCTAAACTAATGTGTATGTGGTACAGACAATAAATAAAATCAAAAAAGTTGAAATAGTAACACAAGGAGAGGATATTCGAATGTTTCTAGAATTCAAATGATATAGAGACATAACAATATAAAAATGTGACTTTTAAGTAGATGTTTAGACTTTAAGATAAAAAAAAACAAACCAAGATAATGACCTTCTGCTAATTGGATAGTTGATGAGAGGTGATATAAAGCAATGATAAGAAAGATTACAAGAAGTAGATGAGATTTACAATTTAGAAAGTTGGATTACAAGTTACAACAGAACTAACAGGAATTTAGAACGAAAAAGGTTATTGAGGTGCAAGATCTACAGTTATAATCTAGAACAGCCATAATCATTAGGAAAATATTATTGGAAACCTATTTTTGGAACGTGGCACTATAAGGCGGCGAAACGTTGATATGAGGTCAAAAGATATTTGTAAATTACAAGCTTTCAAGATGTGATGCTATATGAGAATGTTTAAGATAAGCTGGACACAAAAGCTAATAATGATATAACTCTGGAAGTGTTTCAGGATTGGAGAAGTATCACAAATATAATTAAAAGAAACTCTAAAAATGTTAGGTCATACATATCTTAAGGCACGAAGAAATGGTTCAGACAGTAAAAGGGAGTAGAGCAGAAAGATAAATATATAAAGGAAGAGACTCAATATTGACCAGATAAAAAAGAAGTGGGTCACTAAAAGAGTTAACTTAGGATGGAAAATGATGGTGCAGAACTGCATCAGATCAACCTCGTAGTTATGATTAAAAAAAATTAAGCGAAAGGTAATTGATATTTAACGAAATAAAAATTATCATTAATAGTTCATTATAAACTAAATTTCTAAAGAAAACACATAGAGTAAAGAGACATTGCAAACTTTATTTAATCAAACGCCAGGCCTTGGAAAATTATTTTATACGAATGACCCATTTCCTGCTGTAGAAACTATGTTGTATAGGAACCCGAAACTAATAGGACGAAAGTACATACTGTCGTTTGGTATTGCTGTACAAGCAATCCCAGCATGGCAGATTTCATGTATTTCTATAGTTTTACGGCCGGGCTATGATGTAATATTATGTTACATAAATCTGTTCTTAACAAAAGGCTACAAAAGCTATTATACTTGGGTCCATTATTCTTTCTACTTGCAAACCAAACTAATGCATTTAAAGCTACACAAGAAAATCGACTGCTTTTATACTTTGTGTTTATCATAAATAAGATAATCTTATATTAAATATATTTGATGTTGACGACATACTCCAGATTTAATTAAATTTTCAAACCAAAATAATAATCGACGACATATTTGATAGGTATTTCTCGTCACTTTGTCGAAAAAGTAGGTAAAATACACTTTATAGGGATAAATATTGACAATGCGATTAATCTTTTGCTAGTTTTAGTTTAGTATCCTGCAAGTTATTGTACTATTACACTTTTATTTTCTACTATGGGGTAATTTGTATTTGTATTGCTTTTATATATAGGAATGTGATTACTTAAAAAATGAAGTCTGCTCGTTTAAATGATTCTCTAGTAGTGGTGGCCATACTTTAATTGACACTATTGTTTTCTGGGATTTGTAAAATTCCTTGTGAAGGTGTTTGATAACAATGGTGGTTATAATTATAATGCTATCGCTAGAAATGCGGCGAATATTAGGAAATATTTGATATTCGGTGTATTCCAAGCCCTACACCTAACCTATATTGTCCAAACATGAATAGCGCAGTATTTAACAAACACCATAAAACAAATAAACTAAGCTGTATTACTAATTGGTCAAACACGCGTGTATCTAAATGAAAAAGAACATCTTAAATCTATCAATTAAAGGTATCCAACCAAACTAGCCGGTATATAAAAATTTATGTAAATACAATTGTGGTGCTTTTCTATATTGGAATTTCTTGCTTACAATACGCTATTAACTAAACGTGCACCAAGGTAAAGGTTTTCTAAATACGAATAAATTTTGTAAAACCAATTATGAAATACATATTAGCATGGAACATGTAGTAGGTGGAAATAAATTCAACTACTGGCACGTTGTGGATTCGGTACAAGACTCAAGCGACCCTATCATGCAGGACTAAAAAGGGTTGAAAGGATTCGACTAATTCAGCTTGTGTTGATGAAAAGCATCCACCACAGGAACAACTTTCACACGTAACCACAATTTTTCAAATTCACGATTTACCTTCGCCTTAGGAACTTGTTTCACTAACAAACTCAAGTTTAAAACTACCATCACGATTTACTTAACCTTTGAATCAGAACGATGATGATCTTTGACAATCGAATAACTGAACTAAAAAAATCGAATGCATAAATCATCCTCTCTATTATGATCTGTTGGTATTTGTAAGTTATAATATATCAGGGTATTACTCGTTTCTTTCTTGATCACACGGTTTATTTGACTTAAATTGCCTTAAAGTCGAAGTCAAGGGTATTTCGGTGCGTGACAACAATTATATGTATTTCTCTACCTTCTATTTAATACCGATAGCTTTGTCACTTTTCGGTAACTACGCCTTAAATGTTATGCTGTTTTATGGGTCTCTGGCTATCGTAGTAGTAGTAGTAGTTTACTTTTCACTTTCTTTCAATTCGTGTGAATGTTTTGCGCATACACTTTCTTGGCTGGTTATTTACCAAAAATCTGTGTTTATTTTTCTAATTTAATAGGCATAATGCAAAGTCCTAGTTTTGATTGCTAATTATAAATGAGTGTACTAAGGAGTTTACTTTGTATGACTTATTTTAATATTATATGAAATAACTGTATTATTAAATGTAAACCACCAAGAGTGTATAAAATTTTTTTGATTTTTTGCTTCTAAGCTCATTTATCTGACATAAATTAACAAATACCGTTCTATTTACTACAGTTTGCTTAACTAACTCGTTAGTGCTACAACACATTCTGCTTTTGCATTGTTTGACGGATGAACCGTAAAATACTTTCATGCCTCAGACATTTTTGAGAAGTAGGTATCTCGCAACTGTTGAAAAAACTGATGACAATGGTAGTTTCGCTTGATTTACTATCCAAGCAGATCCGAACAGGTGCCTATCCCATGAGTTTCTTTTTTTTAAGTTACATAATCTAACATTTTTAGACTCGTATTAAAATATAAAGCTAGGATTTATTTTTATTCATCATCATTAGGTGTCCAGTCTTAAAACTGGTTAGACACGTACCCTCATTGTTTCCTATTCTGAATTAACTTACACATTTCCCTAAAATTTGCACAGTCTGCATCTACCACTATCTGATCTAAGTCTACATCTACCTCCATTTTTTTTAACTCTGCTTGTAAATATATCTTGTACTATTCTCCAAATATGCTTTAGAACGTACTCTGCCCTTCTATTTTTCCTATTTTTTCCACAGATATCTTTATTCCCCTACTATTTCTATAACCTATTTGTTATTAACTTTGTCTGTCCATGTTATTATCCTCATACATCTGAAGCACAACATTCCAAAAGGCTCCTACAGTTTTTCTGTTTGCTTTTCCTGCTGCCGTATTTCATAGGCATACTGTGCTCTGCTCCACACGTATGCTTTCAACAATTTTCTTCTTGTTTTTATGTTGGCTGTTTTTGATCATAAGCGCTGTTCTTTCTTGTTAGATAGAGTTCGGTCTCCTATTGTTTTAAAATTATATACCCTATTTCTCCGAGATTCAGTGGTTGTGAACAGGGGTAAGCAGCCTGTGCCTGCCAAGATCCCAAACACTTAGACATTTGCCCAATTAAGAGTTCAGTAGATCCTTTCACACGATGAACATTATTTGAGGATATTGCACAACCAATACCTGTAGTTGCTTATAATAATCATCATGTTTATGTACAGTTATATTTTTCATCATTAGTGTATCCATTATGGGACTGGTTGGATGTGTATCTCCATTGTGTATCTTCCATTTCTATTCTGAGCTAGCCTACACATTTCCCGAAATTCCTACAGCCAACATTTTTCACTATTTGTGTGCAATAGTCTAACCTAGATCTACCTCTGCCTCTCTTTTTTTTCTAGTCGAGCTAATTTATATATATATATATATATATATATATATATATATATTGCTGTGAAACCTACAAAATCCGTGAACTACGCTTTATAATCGAGCCTCACTTTTGGGCGTCAAGAATGCTGTGAAACCTACAAAAAGCTATTCATTACCTTAACTGTGTTGGTCCATTGACTTTCTTCCGTTAATCGCCTCGGCTGCTCCTCTAGATAGCTTTCATCCTCATACATAAAAAAAACAAACACATTCCTACCACAAACATCAACGTCAACTCTATTTACATTATAGCCTTTCGTTATTTTTTGATTTTTGTTTAACGAGAATTTCCAATAATTGAAAAGAGCCCACGGCAAGTTCGGATGGAAGATGGCTCAAAGTTGAGGAAATCTCAAAGGCAAAGCGGCTAGTCGAACTATATGCTCTGGGTGGAACATGAGCTGTGGGTCGGGGTGGAATTGCGACCACTAATATAAAGAATAAGGCGCCACCGTATTTTTCTATACAGGGAAGACCTGATTCAAGTCTCCTTGTACAAGGCTAATGCGGAAACCTTTCTCCTATAGCCGCTATACAATTTTTTAAAGACCACATAATCTCTGAAGTTTCTTACCTTATGGCTCGATCTTGACCTTAGTAATCCTCTGCAGCACCTGTGAACAGATTAAACAAAGAATAGCACTGTTTGTGCATTCATACTCAAAAATATTTAAATTCAATTGGAATCATCTTTCATTCATCCTCAATAAAAAGAATAGTCTTTTGTTCGAAAATAAAAATCTATTCCTCTAGTATTCAATAATGTGCTTTTATACAAAATATCTTTCTTTCTTTATATCTTGATTAATTTAAATTGTGAAAAATTATTTACAGAAGGCACTGGATAAAATCAGTACCAATACCATTAAATGTGGTTTTATTTAACAAATTGACAAAGCATAAAGTTGCTTATTTATAACAAAAAGTTAATTAGGGTAGATCTACCTTAATTTCACAATGGATAATTTCAAATAAGTATTCATGAAATATCAAATATAGAAATTTAATTTTTAAGTGCTCATAATTATAAGAATTCACTTTCTATAACACGTGATGACATCTTCTGATGTTTCATTGAATTAATAAAAGAATGAGGTAAGTAAAAGTTACAGGTTCCTATTGCTTAACATTGAAAAATATAATTGTGGTCTGTCCTTGACCTATTTAGAAGTTTACACAACTTGATTAAACAAAAATTATCTCGTTACTACGTCCATAGTTCAAATAACATACCAGAACTCCGATTTGTCTCAAAAATACCTGCTTGGGAGCTTACGTCAGCATTGAAATACGGAATCCTCCAATTTAAACGAATAATTGTACTGCATGCTGAAAATCACATTACTTGGCCTCCATTTTGAGTAATTTCATTCCGCCTGGACCACACCATGAACCAAGCGTAGAAACCAATCTGCGTGTTAATTTAAAGATGCTCCAGGTGTAATTCAAACCACGAGAATTATCAAATGTTGTTTGTAATTAAACTGAATACTTTATATATAAAATTCCATGTTATATATAAATAAAATTGCTTTATGTAATTTAGATTGAATACCATTCATAAAAATTGCATCATAATTTAAGTTGCATTATAATATAAGTTACATTATAATTTAAGTTGCACTGAAAATTTTTAATTAATATCGTTACAGAAACAAATTTACTTACTGTTCCCAACGGCCCTTTGACCAACAAAATTTCACGTCATCTACGAGCTGTTCCAACAAAATGGAATATCAAAATGCCTCTCGGAGATGACATTCTCTTATTAAACCTGATTCGCACGTGCTTCCAACACAAAAAACAGCAAAAAAACATTGTTTCTAAGAACAATACGACCTGCTTTCACCACAGCTGTGTTAGAAGTGTCGGGTCAAGCGAGTTGCTGCCCGGTAACAACGTTACTTCGTAATTTCCGAATAGATGGAACTCTAGGAATGATACTAAATAGAAGCTTTTATCTTGTCACCGTGGAAATTAATTTTTAATTTGAACTGAATGCTAGTACTTTATTGGACAATAGGTAATATTTAATTAAATGGATTAAATAGCATTATTATGCATTATATTATTTATTATTAAATAAAGGGATTAGTTATACGGACATATTTGGGTAGAAAATAAAATTGCTACACTGCCTCTTTCTAAGAGAAAAAAATTCGAGAAAATATTCTGGAATAAATGCGAAGAATTTTTTTTTGAATTTACTGTTATATATTTACAACTAATTATTAATTTTTACAAGTCAAAACAAAAATTATCACTTAAGATACTGCATACTTGAAAATGAGTGACGAGTAACTACGTGTACTATACGCCACAAGGGGACAAATTCGGGAAGTCTTAATCGGTAGGGTTTCATTATCATTTAATACATATTCGGGGTTATTATATCACTCATTTTGTACTCAAAACTTAAGCAACAAAACATATAATACTGCCGTATTATGATTCCTTAATAAAGATATGAATTATCATGACAACATATTCTTACTTTACTAACCATAATTTACATATTTACAGAAGAAAAAAAAGGACTCCCACTACCATTGGGATCCACGACAAACATATCTTCAAAACAGCAAACATGTCTTGAAATCACTAACGTTCAACAATCTACCGCATGTATATGCAAACAAAATGTAGACATATCTCTACCCATGAAGAGACAAGTAAAACGTCACCACGTCTTACTCCTCAAAAATTTTCACTCACGCATGAATGAACAAAATAGAACATTGCTAACTCACACAATATTCATACTAAAATAGAACATTGTCAGCTTACACAATATTCATAACAACATAAAACATTGCTACCTTACACAATATTCATACTAAACATAACTATTACAGTTACTAACAATATTGGCCTCCTACCAATATCTAATATGGACTCAAGCTACTTGATTCCCAATATAATTCCAAGAACTACCATTAATCTCGGTTGTCCTCTCGACTACAAAATTACCTTCAAATACTATAATCATAAATCCAAAAGAAAATAATAACCAAATATATACAACTTTAATAAAATTCACACCAAAAGTATAAATAAACATTCCTTACTAACTTTGACCTAGGGAATTATTTGACCAATGGAATCATTTGACAAATGGAATCATGCAACTTTTGACCTATGGAAACATGCAACTCTTCATCTCAACTCAAATAAATAATTTGCAACTAACAATATCAGCGCAGACTAATATCAACCTTACTACACTACAAAAAATTTTTCCTTTTATACTTCATATCCAACATCTAAATTTTTAGACTACCAAACAGTATTCCAATACAATAATTAAATTCTTTACTAAAAAGATAAGACAGAAATAATTCCTATTATCACCCATTAAACATATCAACATTACTAACTAATATTCAGAAACATCCCCTTTCTCAATATCATTAATGAACTCTGAATAAGGCTTTAAGTCCTTAACATGCCATCTGACTGCTTTTGAACCATTTATATTATTCAATTCATAAATTAAATTCGAAACCTTCTTTCTAACAATACTCAAAACATATTTTGGCGCAAGCTTAGCAGTAAACTTATCACTTGCTTTCGAAAGAACTTTATTTGACCTCCAAACTTTGTCGCCTACTTCGAAAGAAATGTTACGTCTCCTTAAATTATATGAATTACTAGACTGCATGTAAGCTAAATGTAACCTTTTTTGTACGTCTATAAAAATATCAAATAGTCCTTGATGATCTAACACATACGAAGGTCTATTACCAGAAATAATATCTATATCACTTGAGGGTTCCACATCAAGACCATAAAATCTTCCAGACACAGGAACATGTCTACCAAAAACTAAGAAATTTGGCGAATAACCAGTGGCATGATGTTTTGCAGAATTAATCGCATACTGAATTTGGGGTAACTCTATGTCCCAAGTATCATGTTCTTTAATATACGAACGTATAGCTGTTCCGACTGTTCTATTTATCCTTTCTACAAAATTACATTGGGGAGAGTAAACTGCATTAAACCAAATTTTTTGAACGTCATATTTTTTACATACTGCTTTGAAATTTCTACCACTAAATTGTGAGCCATTATCACAAATAATAAATTTGGGAACACCATAAACTAAAAAAACTTTTTCCTCTAATACACGTTCTATTAAATGCGCTTTTGCGTAATGGAAACATTAACATAAATTTCGAGAACCAATCACCAATAACTAATAACCATTTGTGTCCAACCTTGGACCGTGGAAATGGGCCCATGAGATCTATAGCAATAATCTGAAAGGGGAACTTTACTTCTTTTTCCTTTCCCATCAAACCAAGGGGTCCTCTATTCGATGCCTTCTGTGCACCACACGTTAAACAATTTTTACAAAATTTCAACACATCAATACGCATTTTTGGCCAATAAAAATTTTCTTGTATGCGTGCCAATGTTTTAAAAAAACCAAAATGTCCGGCCACTGAAGGGTCATGATTTAACCGAATAACCTCTTCCTTTTGTGATCTAGGAACTAAATACTTCCATTCCCTTACATTCGATGAGAGTGGTAAATTTGATGAAAGAAATTTAAATACATAATTATCTTCTACCTTCCATTGGGGGTAATCATCAGGTGAAGCTAAAATTTTTTCTCGAAGAGACACATACCAGGGATCCACATTATCTAACTTGATCTCAACTAAATTATCCACATGATTTACGACTGGAACTGCACGACTAAGACAATCTGGAACTACATTAAACTTTCCTTTTCGATGAACCAACTCAAAAGTATGCTGTCGTAAACGGACAGCCCATCTAGCTATATTACCGATTGGGTTTTGTATATTATTAAGCCATAACAATGAAAAGTGATCTGTGATAACAGTAAAACGGGTGCCTTCTACCCAAGGTCGAAATTTTTCTATAGCGAAAATTACAGCAAGACATTCTTTCTCCGTGACTGAATAATTTCGCTCAGTTCGGGTAAGTGATTTACTGGCATAAGAAATAACGTGCTCTACATCATCGATTTTTTGTACTAAAACTGCTCCGAGTCCTGTATCATTGGCGTCGCATTCGATAATGAATGGAACTGAATAGTCCGGTTGTGATAACAATGGGGCGGAAACTAAAGCCTGTTTGATCTGTACAAATGAGTCCTCAGCCTCGGATGTCCAAACAATAGATTGACCCTTTTTTCTTCCTTTTACTAAATCACTAATCGGTGACACTAAAGATGAAAAGTTCTTTATAAAACGACGATACCAACTACACATTCCTAAAAAACGTTTGACCTCAGTAGTGGTCTTAGGTCTGGGGAAATTTACCATAGCAGAAACCTTTTCGGGATCTGTACGAAGAGAATTCGATCCAACAATATAACCAAGAAATTTTAACGATTTCTTAAAGAATTCACACTTTTTCAAGTTAATCGTAAGGTTTGCTTCCTTAAGACGTTCCTTCACCGTTTCTAATAACTTCAAATGTTCCTCAAAAGATGATGAACACAAAATAATGTCATCTAAATAACAAAAAACATGTGGTTCAAACTTCGGTCCGAAAATTGAATCAACCAAACGCTGTTGCGTCTGAGCAGCATTCTTTAATCCGAATGGCATGGTGACAAACCTATATTGTCCTCTTGAAATAACACTAAACGCTGTTTTATCCTTAGATGTTTCGGAAAGTGGGATTTGCCAAAAACTCTTTCTAAGGTCTAGACTAGAAATATAATTTGCACCTCTAAGTAAATTAATAATCCTATCGATATTTGGCAATGGGTAGCTATCATGTTTAGTAATATCATTGAACG
Organism: Platerodrilus igneus; assembly: GCA_036346225.1. Classification (NCBI taxonomy): domain Eukaryota; kingdom Metazoa; phylum Arthropoda; class Insecta; order Coleoptera; family Lycidae; genus Platerodrilus; species Platerodrilus igneus. The sequence goes on along the minus strand of JARFIW010000165.1, from coordinate 7,198,276 downwards.
CTCTTCCGTCAAAACAAAATCTGTACTCGCTGTCTTGTTTTTAACTAACAGTACAGGGATGACCATGGACTCTGACATTCTTCCACTACTCCTAATCTCAACATCTCATCTAACTCTTTATCTAACATCTTGCTCATAAAGGGGACATGACGTATGGTTTTTACGAAATGGTTTTCATCACCAGTATCAATATCTAAAACAATTTTATCGGTACGCCCTAGTCTCTCTTCACTACTAATTTCATTGAAAGATTCTATTGCTATTCTTGCTTTTACTTGCTGTGTTTCTAACAAATCATCTAAACTAAGTAATTGATTACTACAACTTAAGGGTACTGACGAATGACCTATATACGAAATACTATTGTTATCATAATCTTGAATATGCCATGTATTGTTTTTGAAATCTGCTAATAAACCAAAGGATTTTGCGAAATCGCTACCAAAAATAAATGTGTGAGGAAGAGATGGTACAACCAAAGCGTTAACAATACGATATTGTCTTCCAATTCTAATAGGTAAATCAACTGAACCAATAACTTCTTGAAGAGCACCATCCGCAGTGAAAACTTTTCTCTTTTCAGTTTTAAAAACTTTTAAATTTAATTCTTCAAGAACAGAAAATGCTAGTGAACCAACCACGGTAGTAGTACAACCAGAGTCAAACAAACCTGTGACGTCTCTATCTAACAATTTTACCATAATGTACGGACGATTGTCCTGAGGTTTCCTTAAAAATAACGCGTCAGCTTTTGGCTTGACGTTCCCTTGACAAAAATCTTTAACGATGCCTAGCCATCTTGACCAATCATCTTTATCAAAAAAAATTTCCTGCTTACACAACATAACCGTAGCCTTTTGCATAAAAGCATGATGCCGGCCACTCTGCATCTGCCTACCTACTCGTTTTTTGAACTCGACGAACAATTTATTGACTTAACTCCACTATATCCGCAGCTATAACAAAATATTTTACGAGGAATCTTACACCTCCAAAATGTACGACCTTCTTCCAAACAATTCCAACATGTAAGTTTATTTAATTTATATTTATTTACAGGGACTCTACTCGAAAGATTATTATTATTATTATTATTATTATTGTTACCAAGAGATTGTATTTGAGGGGGAAATGATTGATTATAAAAACTACGACCAGTTCGCGCTGAAAAGTTTTTAACAGGAGCTGACCACTTATTTTCAACTTGAAATTTTGAATTTCCTAACGCTTTCGGAACATATTTCACTGGACTTTGTACTAATTTATGCTTGGATGCATAAGCTTCTTCCAATTTCTTACACAACTTTATTAATGTTGACATACTATCAATTTCCGTTAGAGCTAATTGACAAATAAAATCAGGTAATAGATTCTTTTTTACCATTCTAACTTTTGTACATTCCGCAGGTGATTGTGGTAACCTACTAAACAAATTCTCCATATGAGCTATATATATGACTACAGATTCTCCTTTATGTTGATGACGCGACCTAATTTTTTCCCAAATCTCGTCCTCTGAGTGTGATGGTAAGAAATCTTCCTTTATTCGAATAACCAAAGAACTCCAGTTTGTTAAAGAACTTCTAACACAACGATACCATTCTAAACCGTTCCCTGTGAACAATTCTACAGAAGCATTAAATAAATCTTCTTCAGATACTTTACGCGAGTGTGCTAACTCAGCTACTCTGTCTAAAAATTGATGAACCTGTTTTGGATCTCCAGAAAATTTTACTGACCATGAACCAATTGTGATAGGGGGTACTAAATATGAAACAGTATGAATGGGAGCACTGAAAACAGCTGGAATGGTTTCTCTCATAGAAAACTCACCATATGCGCTTACATCTTCATTCTTCTTAAGCTTTTCATGTAGCTCTGCCTCCATGGTAAGAATAGTTGCTAACGATTCATTCCTAAATAAAGTAACTTCATCTGAATTATCTAAAGGGATTTTCATTCTCCTAACTCGACCATCAAGATGTATTAATCTCGACTGTATCCTCTTAAATGTAGGGTCTGCTAATTCACCTTCAAACTCTAATAAAACATTTCTTACTGATTCTATAGAAGCCTCAATCTCATCACGTTCATCTGAATATTCTACGACATATGTGGAAGGATCAATTAAACGACCAGGTACTGTTGTTTCTTTAGCTAATAATCGGCCTAACATTTTCCTTTTATCCTGCATCGGTCCGCTACTAACAACTCCTCGAATTCTCAATTCATAATCCAATTCATCTTTATGCAAATAAACTACTTGGTACGTCTCAGCCATCATGGAATAGATTAACTAACTAATTACAATTTAAACTCAATTAAACAACAACATCAATAGACTAAATTAATCTGAGGGTAAATGATTTACGAATCACAAGTGTAAACAATCAAAGTCAATCGTAGCTTATATCTTATGTGCTTATACAATTGGCACAGCAATCGAGGCCTACACGCTGGGCGCTATTTTTGTAGGATCCCTTACTGGTGGGATTTTTCTTAACGAGAATTTCCAATAAGCGAAAAGAGCCCACGGCAAGTTCTGATGGAGAATGGCTCAAAGTTGTGGAAATCTCAAAGGCAAAGCGGCTAGTCGAACTATATGCTCTGGGTGGAACATGAGCTGTGGGTCGGGGTTGAATTGCGACCACAAATATAAAGAATAAGGCGCCACCGTATTTTTCTATACATAGAAGACCTTACTCAAGTCCCTTGTACAAGGCTAATGCGGAAACCTTTATGCTATAACCGCTATACAATTTATTAAAGACGACATAATCCCTAAAGCTTCTTACCTTATGGCTCGACCTTGACCTTAGTAATCCTCTGCAACACCTGCGAACAGATTAAACAAAGAATAGCACTGTTTGTGCATTCATACTCAAAAAATTTTTAAATTCACTTGGAATCATCTTTCATTCATCCTAAATAAAAAGAATAGTCTTTTGTTCGAAAATAAAAATCTATTCCTCTAGTATTCAATTGTGTTCTTTTATACAAAATATCCTTCTTTCTTTATATCATGATTAATTTAATTTATGAAAAATTATTCACAAAGGCACTGGATAAAATCAGTACCCATCACATTGAATGTGGCTTTATTTAACAAATTGACAAAGCATAAAGTTGCTTTCTAAATTGTAGCTTATTGACAACAAGAATGTTAATTAGGGTAGATCTACCTTAATCTTACAAATCTTACAATGGATAATTCCAAATAATTATTGATGAAATATCAAACATAGAAATTTAATTTTTAAGTTCTCATAAATATAAGAATTGACTTTCTCTAACACGTAATGACATCTTCTGTTGTTTCATTGAATTAATAAAAGAATGAGGTAAGTAAAAGTTACAGATTCCTATTGCTTAATATTGAAAAATATAATTGTGGTCTGTCCTTGACCTATTTAGAAGTTTACACAACTTGATTAAACAAAAATTTATCTAGTTACTACGTCCATAGTTCAACTAACATACGAAAACAATTTTTTTGTACATACTAGAACTCCGATTTGCCTCAAAAATACCTGCTTGGGAGATTACGTCAGCATTGAAGTACGGAAATCTCCAATTTTGAACGAATAATAGGACTGCAAACTAAATTTCCACATTACTCGGCTTCCATGTTGAGTAATTAATTTTCACCAGGTGCACACTATGAACAAAGCGTAAAACCTATATTTCTTTCTTGCTTTTAATCAAAAATAACGTTAAACTAGTCTTCTGATTACCAATCTGCATGTTAATTCAAAGTTGCTTTATGTAATTTAAACCACGAGAATTTTCAAACGATGCTTGTAATTTAGATTGAACACCATATATAAATAAAGTTGCTTTATGTAATTTAAATTGAATACCATATATATAAAATAAATTGCACTGAAAATTTTTACTTAATATCGTTACAGAATCAGATTTTTACTTACTGTTACCATGGCCTTTCAACCAACAATTCTTTTGTCATCTGCGGGCTGTTTCCACAAGTGGACAAATCAAAAATGCCCTTCCGAGATGACATTTTCCTCCGAGAACAACTTAAAACGAACGTGCTTCCAACACAAAAAACTGCAAAAACCCATCGTCCTCGGATTCAAGGATCGACTCGACCTGCTTTCACCACAGCTGTCTTGGAAGTGTCGGGTCAAGCGAGTTGCTGCCCGGTAACAACGTTACTACATAATTTCCTAATAGATGGAGCTCTATGAATGATACTTAATAGAAGCTTTTATTTTGTCACCGTGGAAATTAAATTTTAATTTGAACCGAATGCTAATACTTCATTGGGCAATAAGTAATATTTAATTAATGGATTGAATAGCATTATTATGCATTATATTATTTATTATTAAATAAAGGAATTAATTATACGAACATATCTAGGTAGAAAATAAAATTGCTACAATACATTAAGACCAATGTGATGCTATTGGCTGAAGTATTTGAACAATTCCGTTCAAGTTGTCAGTTAACTTATGGGCTAGACCCCGCCCACTATTACACCCTTCCAGGAAACAATTGGGTGTAATGTTAAAGCATACTCATCAGGAACTTGAGTTGTTGACCGACATCGATCAGCTATTGTTTATAGAAAAAGGTATATGTAGAGGACTTAGTCAAGTGTGTTTAGAACGGCGTGCATCGGAGAACAATAAATATTTACCAACGTATGATCCTTCCAACCCCGATGTGTATCTTATGTATTATGACGTTAATAATAAATATGGATGAACGATGAACCAGCCCTTGCCCTATGGAGGATTTGAATGGGTGGGCACCAACATCGACGTGACATCAGTTCCTGATAATGCGAATGATGGCTATAACTAGTATTCGGAATGTATCCATGATGTACATAGAAACATCCCATTCTGCCCCGGGCACATTGATCCGAAGACTGGAAAACCGCCTGAATCAAAAACTCGAAGTACCAAATTAATGGCTACACTAAATGCTAAAAGATAATATGTGATCCATTATAGAAATCTAGAACAAACTTTAGAAAATGGACTTAAATTAAAAGCTGTTCACAGGGTTCTGAAATTTAAACAAAGCTACTGGCTAAAATTTTACATTGATCTCAATACTGAACTTCGGAAACGAGCAAGGAATGAATTTGAAAGGAACTTGTTCAAGCTATCGAACAATGCTGTTTTTGGGAAAACGATAGAGAACTAGCGAAAACATTGTAATGTAAAACTTGTGCAAAACTAGGAAGGAAGATATGGAGCCAAAGTCAATCTTCGATGAACACCTTATGGCGGTAGGACTTCTTAAATCTGAAATATATTTTAAACCTATATATGTTGGTATGTGTATCCTCGACATAGCCAAATTGATAATCTATGATTTTCACAATAGATATATGAACGAAACATTCGGAGATGGGTGCCCGGTTCTTTACACGGATACCGAAAGCTTAATTTATATAATAGTAAATCAGGATCCTTATGAAACTATGAAGCGGGATTGTCGGTAGCGATTCGATACTTCCGATTATCCTTCCAACAACATTTATGGAATTCCACTAATTAACAAAAAAGTATTGGGTATGATGAAGGATGAAAATTATGGACGACTTATGACAGATTTTATTGGGTTACGATCAAAGATGTATGCTATAAGAATTTTTAAAACAGCCTAGGAAGAAGAATCTGAACTACAAGGAGACGAAAAATCACCTGACATCCGAGACTTTAGTATTACAAAGAAAATTAAAGGGATTATAGGATCAGTAATAAAGAATAGAATTACTTTTGAGGATTATGTTGATTGTTTAGAAGATTACAGGCAGTATTTGTAACGCAGAATCTAATTTAATCATCCAAGCATACAGTTCACACTATCGCTCAGGAGAAGATCGACCTAAGCCCGCATGATGATAAACGCCACTTACTTCCTGGTTCATATGCAACACTACCTGTTGGACATTACTCAATTACGGAGCAAGAAGAAATACAATACTTATTGAAAATGTAGAATATTGATTGTAAATATATTATCTATAATAAAATTTTATATAATATATATTAGTGTTTGAGCCATATAGAAATGAGTAAAAAACGAAATTGTTCATAATTAGATTCTTTACAACTTTTATTTAAAACATTTTTCGATTTGAGAGTCCATTTTCGAGATATTAGTGAAAAATGTGCGACACGCATACGCGTTTTCGTTGCGTCGCAAAACTACGGATGTTTAAAACAATTATATCTCTGCTCCATTTGGTCCTACAAACTTGAATAAAACACAATATTGTGCGGAATTTTGTAAGCTACAATTTTGATGTCAACATAAATTTCCGCAAAGTTAATATTTTCCGAATTATTTGCGAAAAACTAATTTATTTGACCTTTTGGACTCTCCCACGCCCGCAACGTAGCGTCTACACGTGAGGCTTTTAATATGTTAAATAGTACCCTAAGACAAGCCTGTTTACAAAGTTTCAGCCCAGTCGGTATTATTTCCTCCAAATTTTGTCAATTTACTGGGCTAAATGGATGTTTGCATGATGTAATTAATACACACACACACGCACGCACGCACGCACGCACGCACGCACGCACGCACGCACGCACGCACGCACGCACGCACGCACGCACGCACGCACGCACGCACGCACGCACGCACGCACGCACGCACGCACGCACGCACGCACGCACGCACGCACGCACGCACGCACGCACGCACGCACGCACGCACGCACGCAGCACGCACGCACGCACGCACGCACGCACACGCACGCACGCACGCACGCACGCACGCACGCACGCACACACACACACAAGCGTTTTTCTGGCCCTGGTATTTGCCAAACAACAATGCAAATTTATTACAACGCCAAACATTGATAACCCAGTCTTAACAATTATGGAATAGTAAACTAAAGAATTGATAAGTTGTGCTATATAAATTTAGTTTTATAGTTTAGTCCTTGAGTTCAATTTTGCACTCCACCGACGCAAAGCAATCCGAGTTTTTATGAGAACCATTAATAAAACGGCTACGACTTTTATTTTTTCCTTTCTAATGTAGACCCGTAAAGATTTAGTATTGAATATATAAGAAACTTTGGTTTAGTAGAAAATCAAAGTGACAAACAAAATTGTAGGGCTTGTGCAACATTTGCAGACTAGAAATCTGAGTGTTTGAACCGTTTTAGGGTTGTTCAAAGGTGGTTAATATGTAAGACGACAAGCAATTTATGCTTGTTTAGAAAAGGCTAAGGTTTCTCAGAATTGCTTTGCAGATCCTGGAGTAAAACAGATTGACGAAACGTTTACTTGCTTTTTTCTGTATTTAAGAATATTTTGCATTTATATGTTATTTAATACGCATTTATGCTGATTTGAGTATTCTTGTGAATCAGATAAGAAATGGAATATCCGCTTATTGTTTAAGCATCTTGCATATCGTTCATGATCTCAATATGCAACCGTACTTATAGGGGACTGCGACAAACCTTAACTCTTATCGACTAAGAGTGTTTGTGTTAGACACAAAATGTCCAATCTAAAATTATATTTAATTTCACACTTAAAGCGATAAAGCAACTTTAGCATAATAGATCAAGTAAATGTTAACATTTAATTAATGGTGTTTGGCGGTTATTTAAACTCCTATGAAGAATTAAAAAAATTAATCTAATTCAAAATAATGACCATAGTTACTTGCAGGTGCGTTTTCGCTTATAAAGTAAACTTGCCACTAATCCTTCTGCGTTCGTGCATTTTAACATTAAAGTATAATTTCTTTAAATATAAAGGTAGTTGTCACACCGTCAGATTTATGCCTGACTGACTAAGGTTTCCTCCTTCTTCTGCTAGATACCGATAAATGAATTGCATAGTTTTTTAATTTAGCTGATCGGTAATAAAATTTATTACATTGTTACGTTCATCTTCCGAAGGTGTACTAAACCTAACGCCAATTTGGTTAATTATTCATTCACATAGATTCTGCTTTCAATACTCAGACGCCATCCTGTATATTACACCTTCTTACAATAGGTACGTCTTACTACAGTTTTATTTAAACCTATTTACTACGAAATGAAAAGTTCTTCTATAATTTAAATAGTCGATACCTTGTTTGAGGTATCCGTTGGCTTGATACATATCACTATAGCGTATAATTACTTCTTATGTTACCCAATTCTAAAGACTCGTTGGATGGATGCACTAATTTGATAAAACTTATTTCGAGTTTCTAATCACACCTGTGTGTTGGATAACGCTGGGTTTGGATTAAATTCTTGCGAAAAACAATTTAAATTTGATTCTGCTGCTCGTGCTTTTGATATATTTTCTGGGTTGCTCGTTTTATTACTACAAGAGTGATGTTTGTTGTTGACAAGAAGTAATATTCTCTTTTTAGCTCTTTGACGGAAGCCTAATTATTTTCATGCGTTAGGCCAAATCGCTTTTTATAAATGGTCGGACTATTCTCTGACGGAGGCCTAATGATTTTCCTAAGTTAGGCCAGAGCGACTAATCTTTGACGTAGACTACTGCTCTGGAATGTAGACCGCCGTTACAATTACGATAGCAACGTGGATGCTACCGATCACCGTGACGTTGCTGTATTGATCGATCCCCAAAAGCATACAAGATATATATTCCGACCCATAAAGGTATGTGACTTGTTTCCTTTTTGTACTTACCAAATGATAAACCCAACTTGCATTGACGTAAGGACGAAGCACATTTTTTTTTGTTTAATAAAGACCCACTTTGGAATTAGCTGTGCAAGTGTTCCTTGTTATGCTATAGTTTTCTTTTTACTAACGATGTTTTTCTTTTTTCTTAAATTTAATAGTTTTTCTGTTACTTAACGTACTTACTTATATAATAGTTTCAGTATATTTTTTTTACTAGATGTATTACCTGCTAGAGACCAAATGCGCACTTCGTTGAACCCTAATTTAAATTGTTCATAAAGGAAAATTTTTTTTAAAATAGTAACTTTGTTGACTTTTTTTTCTACTTGTTTTAGATAGAAATTTTTATGGTTTTTGTAAATAGAAAAATTAATGACGACGTATTTTTTGTTTTGCTGGGAATGCCCCTACTCCGCATTGGTGGTTAGCCTGGTATTTCTACGTTTCTTATGTTCTGTTTTGAATTCGTGATTCGTGCGGGTCCTCACTTTAAGTGCCCTTTCCATTTCTGTCTGACCCGTACGCTTCATAACGTAGCAACATTATTAGACACCTTTACTTGTTTAACTTTCAGTAAGATGTTTCCAATAGCAGCCCTTTAAAATACACGTTTCTTCATGTGTTAATTTACAGACGGCTGCAATTGATCTCTAGTGATTAACCTTGTCTTGTTGTTCTATGATTGCAATCGGTTCGATAGAGATAACCTTTATTATAAAAGCATTATATCGGGTATAAAATTGATTGCGTACCATAGGGATTTCGGTGTTAAATTCTGATTGTTAGAATTTGGCTCCCGAAACTATTTTAGAAGAAAAGTGTAAATATATTTCTTAGAGATACATAAATATTGTATTCAAACATATTATTACTTATATTTTGCTTTTCATTCAAGATTAAAATTTAGGAAACTACCACTACTGTTTTAGCAGAAATAGGTGGTGCTTGGAATTGTTGAAACAAAACACCATTGTTAGCTGTCATATTAATGCTTTGATCCCATATTATGACGTATTTTAAGTAGCTTTTAGTTCTGACAATGAATACTTCTAGTGTCGAAAATTTATTTAACTTTTTGCAAGTTATAAACCCAGGGAAACTAAAACTGCCGCATCAATAAAAACCAGCAATGTTTTGGTAAACTACTGAAACAAGGTCGCTGTCATTCAGATAAGTTGATTGTTGTTATTCTTATATTAAACATTTCTAAAATAAGAAGCATAATAATCTACAATAAAACAGGAGGCAAAAATTATTTAACGAATTAACACAAGAAAAACGGTTACTGTAATAAATACCGTATTTTACCGACTATAAGACGCTACGGACTACAAGACGCAGCTAAATTTTTAGGCGATTTAAAAAAACATTTCTATCATTTTTAGTATTAGATTGTAAAGCCAGACTTAGTTTATAAAATCGAACTGACCTTTAAAATTCCTTAGTTTTCCTCTTCTTCTTCTTTATTATCATCGTTGTCCTCTTCATATGTAAGATAGTCTCCACTGCCATCGAGAGCGTTGCTTATACCACACTTCCTGAAAGATTTAACAATAATGTTTTCTCTCACTCTAGACCACGACTGTTTTATCCAGTAACACACTTGCTTGATTGTAGTTCGTATTAAAACTCCCTTCGGCGTGAATTTACGTTGGGTTTCGTCCATCATCCATTTGTTCCATTTCTCATTCATATACACTTTAAATGTGTTATTTATCGAGACATCAGGGGTTGCAATTGTCAAGTAAATCCTCCATGAATAACAGTAAGCTTTGTACTTCCCTGTATCAATTTCTCTTTCACAGAATTTCTCAAATGACTACTAAACTAATTTAACACAATAAGAGAACCGTTCCTTAATAAAGCACCTTTCCTTGTCTCCCACACTCTGTTAATCTATAATTTCATACTAGCCTCGTCCATCCAACCTTTGTCATGTACATGAGCAATAACACTTGACAGTATTTCAGAAAGATATAGCATTTTTTTGCGCTTGAAGATGATAATTGGATTAAGTTTAGTACTGTCAGCACAACGTGAAAGGACAACAGTGTAATGCATTTTTTCATGTCTACTTGTTTTTATAGTTATTGTTTTAGCATCTTCCATGGCAACAGTTCTGTTACTCGGCACATCCAATTTCAGAGAAGTTTTGTCCATATTCGCTATATGGCTTATTCCGTACTGGTTTTCTTTCGATATTAAATAATAAAGCGATGGAAAGATTTCATCTTGGGACATTTTCTGAAATATTTTGGTTTTCGGTCATATGCTAAGTCCATGGCGCTTCATAAACTTGTAGCACCATCCAACTCCGCCCTTAAAGTATGTTAGGTTTTACTGTAGCAATTGCTTAACGAGCGTGAATTTGAATTATTTTTGTATTAATTCCAGTGCCATTTTGACGTTGTCCTTGAATCCATTTTAATAAGTTATCCTCTAGCTTTGGCCATTTGGCATTCAGTCCTCTATTTGCACATTTAATCTTCCTCATTCTTTTCAGTCTTCTTTACTAGCACGGCAATCGCGAATGGTTTTTCCTGTTGATGGAGGGCCGAAATGTCGCTCAACTGCTTTGTTTCCACATTCTTCTGCATACTTATTACTTTTAATTTATAGCCCGCATCATGTAAACACTTTTTATTTTTTTCCATTGTGAAACTAACTGCAAACAAAATTATTGTACTCTTACCGATAACATAAATCACTTTCAAGTTCACAGGCACCGGAGACTGCAATGAGACATCGTAAACTGGGTTTGTGATGCCGGGCGAGAAGGAGACAGTGTTAGCGAACTTGTGAGTCCCCACAACTCATGTTCGTCGCATCGATGTACTGTTGCTGCTAGTTGAATCCAATGTTGCCAGATAGAGAAAGGTTTCCCGCAGCATCCAATATATGACAATTTTTAAGACTGGCGGTAATTTTACATCGAACATTGAACATTTTTATATTAATTTCGAATATAAGACGCACCTGAATTTTGGAGGCAATTTTTTGAAGAACAAAGTGCGTCTTATAGTCCGTAAAATCCTGTATTTAAATTAATTTTCATCCACTATTGCGCAATGACCCAGTGTGTCAGAAAATTCTCGTCTGACATTTGCTAACTCGTATGGTGAAGTTCTTGCAACTGGTCTCGAATATCGGTTTGCAATTTTTCAAAATCTTCAAAACGATCAAATAGTACTGACACTATGGGTTTTAATCACATTACTGGCACAGTGGGGTATAAATGCATATGCACCAATTAAATAAAATTAATTCCTACTAATTAAATGAACGCAATTTTTATTATTGATAACGAATAAAAAACTTTTTCTATTAAACTTTTTTGAAACACATGTATCACAAATATTGACAGAACGTTGTAAACATATATTCTGAAAGCATTCCATACAATTATAAAAAAAATTTTCGGTCACAAATCGAGTATCGTCCACATGTAGTCTTCCTTCCCAGCTGTTCGGTACGCCAGTTTTATATGAAAATTTTCTTTTTATTCCTACAGAAACTCTAGGATTAACTGGTCGATATTTTAAATGTGGCTATATTAAGCATTAAGGTAGTTTCTTTATAAGTTGATAACGTTTTACTGTGTCATTTGGATTGATCACAATAAAAGAATTCACTGAGGTTGTATTCAAAAACGAGAAAAACACACTTAGCGGCAAGCTACACCGTTATTAGAATCTTCATTAAATACATCGATTCCGCCTTTCGTAAAACGTAACAACCTTTGGTCTACGTTTGGGTTCTACGGGAGCATCAAATGTATAAAGGTGATGCATTCCTACACGAGAATCACATTTTTGCGAAATGCAAACGCATAGTTGTTTTCAGCTCGTTTTTTGTTTGTAAAAGTTGCAAGAGATTTTTTTTTGCTTTCGGTAAAGTACTTACCGATGAACAATCTGATAATTGTTAATATATTCAATTCAGCATTTGTTGGCTCTTTTACATACATCCTCTTATGAGTTTGTTAATATACATTGTTCTAGGTGGGCTATTGTCAAGTTTGACAATTCCAGTTGTAGAGTTTTGTACTTACATCAAATTCAAAAAAACTAATTCTGTTACTTAATAGCAACTATATATACATGATACTATACAAATTAAACTTTGACTGCGTATAACATTTCAACAGGTTTTGGACCCAGATGAAGCTCAATAACTTAGTTTTATGGAAAGTTTCAATCGTGTATTTAGAAAGTCAGATTGAACACTGAAGCAACTATTATGGTAAGTGTGATAGGAATAGGAAATTAATACTTACTTAGCTATTTAATTTAACTGAAAGAAATACACAATGTCTGATAGTGTTTGTGGAAATCAGCTGTACAACCTAAAACCGTTTGATGGTAATGGCTATTCATATTGCGAATTTCGCATAAGATTATTATTCAAACAAGCAGATGTAGATGGGGTGCTAAATAATGATCCACCGACTGATGCAGTACAATTGGAAACCTTTAAAAGAAAAGACATAAAAGCAAGAAATATAATTGTGTAGTGTCTTGCCGATAACATTTCAGAAGTTATATAAACTAAAACTTCGGCTAAAGAAATTTTGAATGCTTTAAAAGGAACATAACTTAAAAGTGGAATTGCTACGCAAGTGACGTTACAAAGAAAACTTAAAGCTTTAAAATTTACAGACGATATATTGCTTAATTCTTTTATCACTGAGTTTGAACAAACGGTAAATGAATTAAAAGCTACAGGTGGTAAATTGGAAAATAATGAAATTGTGTCACAACCTTATCATCTATATCTGAATCATATCAAAGTATAACAACAGTAATTGACGTCACTTTTACTCAGGGTGAATCAAAAGTAAGTCTGGATTTTGTCAAAAATGAATTGCTACTAGAACAAATACGTCAAAATAATAATAAACAGGAAAATGAAAGAAACAGTGATGTAGCGTTTAGCGGGTATAACAATAGAGGAAGTAGAAAATGCAACAAAAGTACGAACAGAAATTATGGGAATATGGGTAGTAATTATGTAGGTACAAGTAGTGGAAGTTCTAACACTGAAGATAACAAATTTTCATTTAAATGCCATAGCTGCGGAAAATTTGGACACAAACATTCCGATTGCAAATTTAAACAAAAAGGAAGGTAGTGTGCAAAAGGAAGACAACCTAATGTAGCAGAACACGAAGTGAAACTGAAAGTGATAATGCAATATCGTTTATAACAACAGAAAATCAAGCAGGTACGGGAAACTGTATTGATAGAGAGATAGATAGATAAATTTTTTGATAGATAAATTAGTTTATTGTTGTGGACTATACCTAGGCGTGAGCCCATACTAGTACATTAAAATTGTTTACATATTTGGAGAACTTAGAATAATTAATTCAAAGAGAACTGTGGTTTTTGATGTTCTGGTGATGGGGATTTGTGCCCCTATTTTAGTCGTTGACTGTGCACGTGGAGTGGTGCTGACTGTGTGTATAGTGCGAGTGTAGTTGTAATATGGTAGTGAATTGCAAGAGTGTATATTGTGTTAGTGCGGCTGGTTGTGGGTGATACGTTTGGTTAAGAGGATTTCATTTAAGAAATTGTTGAATTCTTGAGGGTAGTTAGTGAGTAGGAAGTTTATGTTAGGAAGTGGGGAGAACGGGTCAAAGTTTGCAGATTTCTTGAGGTTGATCTGTAGTAGAGAAGTTAGGTGACAGGAGTATATCAGGTGTTGCGGGGTTTCTAGAGATTGATTGTTGCAAGGACAATAAGGGGAAGGAGTTAAATGGAATTGATGAAGTTTATTACGAAAGTTACCATTGCCGGACAGAAATTGCATTGTAGGAGGATTAGAGAAAGGAATATTTGGAGGGATGTTTGTAATATCAGGAAAGATATCAAATGTATATCTGACGGTGGTAAAGTGGGACCAAAGATCTTGCCAGAAATGGAGTAGAGAGTTATGTATTCGGGTTTTTATGTCAGTTTAAGGAGAGGTTGGTATTCGTCAAAATTAATTGTTTTGTCGTGTGGGATGATTGGTAGGTTATGTTTGAGGTTTCGGATTTGGAGTTAGAAGTTTAGTTAGATTTTTATCGGAGAGATTTGAAACAAGGTATACAAGGACGCTGTAGAAGTGGTTCTGTACGCTCTTGAGGTGTAGAGTAGGAAAGGTTTTGTGATGGTGTCGAGCATACGTCTGGAAGAGGAGGGGTGTAAGCGGGAGTTGAGAATCTACTGCGTATCAAATGATCGGAATTATAATGTGGTTAATGATTAGCCTTCTTGTTGGATTGGTGAGGTGGACTGACTTTGGGAGAGCGTGAAGTACGTAATAAAGTATGATTTGTGTTTTGGTTCAAAGTTTGGAGAGATGGGAGTTCATTTTTAGGCGTGTGTCAATGTGGAGTCCAAGGTAGGGAGCTGTTGTTGAGAGGCGAATTGATGTGTTAAGGATGTCAATCTTAGGATTTCGGTTTAGGCTAAGTTAGCCTTTGAGCAAGAGCATTTTTGTTTTAGATGGGGAGAGTGGTTGTCTGTTTAAAGAGGACCAGGATTTAATTGAATTGATTAGGATGGCAGCGGTGGATTCTATAGAGGCACTGGAGTTACCGTGGATAAGTAAAGCTGCGTCATCGACGTAAGCAAAGGTGGAGGTGTTTGGGATATAAAGGTCTAAGGTAAGATTGATTGCGAGGTTCTATAGGGTAGGTGATATACGGGAACCTTGTGGACATCCTTGGGTGAGAGGTTTAGTAACCAAGAGGAAATTGAAAGTTAAGGTAGCTGTTCGGGATGAGAGGAAGGATTTTATTAAAAGGTAGAGGTCGGAAAGAAAATTGTTTTGTTTAAGTTGACTAAGAAGATTGGGTCACCAAAGGAGGTTGAAGGCTGAGTGGAATTGGAGGAATAAGGCGACTACGTATGTACAAGGGGATGTTTGGACTGTTTGGATTAGGGAGCAGATTGTACGTTCAGCGCTATTCCCCGAGCGAAAACCGTGTTGGTTAAGTGAGAGTAAGGAATGTCGTTCTATGTGTGAGGTTAGTTTGTCTAGGATGATCTGTTCAAGGAGCTTGCCAAGTGTTGGAAGGAGTGCAATAGGTCCGTAAGATTTGGGGTCTTCGGGAGGCTTATTGGGTTTGAGTATAAGGGAGATGGAAGCAAATTTAAATGGGTCAGGGAAAATCCCAGAGGAGAGGCATTTTTGGAATAGTAGGTGAGTGGATTCTCTGATAAGGTGCCAGAACTTTTGTAGGATCAGGTTGGTGATGAGGTCTGGGCCGAGGGCTTTATGGGGGTTTAGTTTGGTAATAATCTAAGAGAAGAGTTGAATGCCTGTGTCTGGATCCGTGTCTGGTTGGGTTAGAGTGTTGTGGATTATGCGTTGTTGGGGTTGAGTTAGTAT
Source organism: Platerodrilus igneus (assembly GCA_036346225.1). Taxonomy (NCBI): domain Eukaryota; kingdom Metazoa; phylum Arthropoda; class Insecta; order Coleoptera; family Lycidae; genus Platerodrilus; species Platerodrilus igneus. The sequence goes on along the minus strand of JARFIW010000165.1, from coordinate 7,182,237 downwards.
GTAAAGAGGAACCGAAGGTATGACTGTATCTAGGAGAGTAAACATTGTTTGTTTAAATGTGGAAGGGATTTTAGTTGAAATGGCTGCGAGGATGTGCATGGAGGGAAGTGTTATCAGTTTGCGGTATGTACTCCAGGGGTTTGTGTGTTGATCGCGAATTATGTCAAGGTAGTGCTGTTTTCTTGTAGTATTAATGAGGATTTTGTATAGTCGTCTGTCAGAGGTGTATGTTAAATAAGGTATTAATAACAATGGGGTCTGCATTGATACGTTTCGCTCTTTGGAGTCTGTGGTTGCAAGGCAGGGTCTGGCGTGAGTAAGTTGTTGTGTCCACCACAGCTTGGCTCGTGGGGTGTAATATTTCCGTGTTATAGTTTTAGAGGCAGCTGTGAGGATATTGTTGGTTATTTCGTGAGCGAGGGAATGAAGTGTGAAGTTTGCATTTTAGACTTATGGAAAAGCGGGGATGAGTGTAGCTAGGGATTCTAGAAATAAGGACCAGTTTGCTTTTCGGGTGTTGAAAAATTGAATTTTTTGGTGTTTTCGAGGGGGAGATTAGGTAAGATATCAAATGTAATTGAATTATGATCGCTGGATTGATGGATGTGAGAAACTGTCCAGGAACTAATTAGGTTTGAGGCTGGGGGGTTGGTGAGAGTAATGTCGATGTTGGATTTGCCGCATTGGGATTCCCAAGTAGGGATAACGGATGGGGAGTTGTGGATTTGAAGATTTGGAGTCTTCTAAAGTAGTGCTATTTTCGTCAGTAAAGTCGTTAAACCATATTGTGGATTTGGATTTGGCGTCAGTAGATATGATGATTGGTTTGTCTCTATTCGTTGTAAATATGTGGTCTAGTTGGTATAAATAAGTATTAATGTTTGTTCTGTATTGGAAATAAGAAGAAATGAGGAAAATGGTGCCGATTTCCAGAGAAGTTCAATTACGGTTATTTGGAGAGTGGATAGGGAGGTGTGGTAAGAAGCGTCAATTATGGGGTCTGTAACAATGATGGCGGAGCTGTAGTTAAGGTCAGGCGGGTTAGGGTGATTATAGGTGCGGGAGTTTGGTGGTGTGTTAGGAACTTTGTTTTGAACTAGGCAAGATTGTTGGATTAGGGCGATTTGGATTTTGTGTTCTTGGAGTGTGTGGGACACCTCTAGGGTGGCGGCACGAGAGTGTTGGATGTTGATTTGAATTGTGCGCAGTTTGGTGTATGAGTGGTGCGAATCTTGCGTCCATTTGTGTGAGTGTTGTTTAGAACCCATAATCTGTGCGTAGATTAGTCATATAAAGAGATTGTTTATAGACAGGGCAGTCGGGGCTAGTAACGGAATGGTGGTAGGGGCAATTAATGCGTGAACAATTGGTGCAAACGGGAGCGGTTGTGGGGGGTTCGGACATGATTTGGAGGGGTGGCTTCCGGCGCAGTGGTTGTAGGCGGTTGGAGATTGACAGGTTTTGGCAGAGTGACCAAAGCACTGGCAATTAAAACATCGTGTAATAGAAACGACGTTCCCGATTCTGCAGGATTTGTAATCTATAAAAAGTGGGAATTTGTGGTGAGGATGGATCGTAATCTGGGAGAAACATTTAGAATTAAGTTGTGGAAGTGATCTGTTTTTGTGCGGCGGATGGCAATGGAGAATTCTGTTCGGTACGTATCCTCAGGAATAAGTAGGTCTAAGGAATTTAGTAGGTATGTAAAGTTAAGAGCGTCTGTGAATAGGATCTCTTAGTCTAAGTCAAAGATTATGATTTGTGGGGTTTAGGTTTAGGAAGATGTACACTGCAGGAATTTTTTGTGAGAGAGGAGATAAAATGAATGTCAATGGGTTTGGAAGTACGTATGGTAACTGAGGTTTTGGAAGATCGGATACTTTGAATATTAAGATTAGGAAGTGAGGGTCGAAGGTTGGTTTTTATGACGTTCAGGAGCTCAGTGGGTGTTGTATCGGATGTGGTGGATTTTAAAGTTATAATTTTGGAGAGTGGTTTGGTTAAAGGAGTATGTTGTGATAGCGGTTGTTAAAAAGTAGCGACGGCGTATGTGAAATTGTGTGTTTGAATTGACGTTTGTGTCGTTATCTTGCCTGTTGCTTGTAGCTTGGCATCTAGGCATTGTTGCACTACTAGTAGTCTCTCTACGGAGATGTTGTATTTCTGTACTGCATCGCTAGCAATTAACGCTATTTGTTCAAATTTCTGTAGCAGAAAATTAGCATAGGTTTAATTGATCTTGTTATTATTTTTAAATATGTAATCAGTGATTTCACGTTTTATAGCGCTGATGTTGTGTAATGAAAGTGGGTCAGAAACGTCGATTTCTGTATCACCATAATACCTTAGTTGTTTACTTAGGTTGGAACTTACCGATGATCTTCTAGATCTACTAACTTGAGGTGGTGGTGAGCGAACAATTCTCCTTGACCGGGTGAAGGGTGTTGACGCTTCGACTGAGGGTGGTGGTTGCATGATGTTGGATGTATTTGTTGGGTTAGTGGATTGCTGGTAGGTCGATTGTGGCTGCTTGGTGTAGTCGATTTATCTTGTGGTATAAAATTTTTGACTTTCACTGTTTTTTACTTGTCACTTAAATGTCACAAATTTTACTTTCCCAAAATTCAAATATTTTTAAACTTTTATATTTAAATTATCTTTTCTATTAATTTTAATCAAGCTTCGTAATATGAGAGGTTAACGGAAGTAAGCCTCCGAAAATATTATTTCAAATTATTCGCTGTCGGCTATCAATCAAAGTAGGAGCGACAATTGTTCTATACACAACGGTTATATGTACTGAAATTAAATTTGTTATAGATAGTGATGCAACCAATTATTTAATAAGACAAGATTTTGTAAAGTAATTTTTGATCGAAAGAACATAATCCATAACATTAATCTAGCCAAATGGGGTTCAACAATAAGGGCAACTAAACAAGGAAATATGAAGTTGTTCACTGACAATTTTAAAACTGTTGAAGTCAAAGATGTATGGGTCTGTGAAAGATTATTTTGCAGCTTGCTATCTGTAAGGAAATTGGAATAAGCAGGATATAAAGTGAATTTTAAAAATGAAGGGGCAACTATTAAAAAAGGAAATGTTATAGTATTAAAAGGAAAAGTAACTGGAAATCTGTCTACAGTTACGTTAAAAATTTCAACAAGTGAATCAATTTGTGTTGAAAAAGAAAATTTAAATTTACTTCACCGAAAAATGGGATATTCATCAAGGTACCCCGCGATGGTATTTGTGAGGCAAAGCAAACAAGGATACCATACATAACAATATCGTAAAGTAAGAAGCCGAAAAGAATTTTGGAAGTTATTTCTATTGATGCTTGTGATCCAATCACTCCTACACATGATGGTAATAATTACTACGTCAGTTTTGTAGACCATTGTTCACACTTTTATACAGTCTATTTAATAAACCGAAAAAGTGAGGTAACCACAAAATTCAAAGACTATTTAATCATGGTTAACGCAAAATGTAATTGCAAGATTGAAAGAATTCGATGTGATAATGGAGGCGAATATATTTTAAAATATTTTAAAGACATTTTCAGAAGCAACGGCATTAATATTAAATATACAATTCGAAGAACCCCTGAACAAAATGGAGTTTCATAAAGGTTTAATTTTATTGGAAATGTCCAGGTGTTTGATATTTGATTCCAATTTAACAAAAAATTATTGGGGAAAAGCAGTCATGGTTGCAGCATTTTTGGTTAATAGAATTGAAAGCAGTGTTTTACCAAAAAGAAAACACTCGCTGTGTTATGAAACGGAAAACAATCTGATTTATCAAAAATTAAACTTTTTGGCTGTAGAGCTTATAACATTATCCCAAAAGGAAACAAACGCTCAAAATTAGATCCAAGAAGTAAAAAGTTAATCATGATAGGCTATGTTGAAAACGATTACCGATTATAGAATCCTCAAGAACAGAAAATTGTGCATGGCAGGAATACCATATTTAATGAAAACGCAAATGTTGAAAGAGGCATATTTGTTGATGTCGAAAACGGCAACAAAAGTAATGAACAAGAAGTAGAACAATTAAAAAAAGAAAAAGAAGGTCGTCAATATAAAAATAAAAATTTTAATAATACAAAAAGAGAAATTGTAAGCATTAGAAAAGGTTCTAGAATAAAAAAAAACTTCAAAATATTTAGCAGATATCATAAGAGATAGTTTCTATGATAAGTTGTATAACAGTTTAATGACCGCACTGTCAGCTGGACATGTAATCCACAAAACTATCAAGAGGCTACAAAACATGGAGATTGGAATGATGCAATACAAGCGGAATTAAACACTGAAACAAAACAATACTTGGGAATTAGTGATACCACCTAGTGATGTGCAAGTGATCGGTTCTAAGTGGGTTTTTCGCGAAAAGCATGTTGATGGTGAATTCAAAAAGAGAGCTCGTCTAGCTAGTGGCACGTCCATTTCAACAACATCAGGCTGAGGATATGTATGCACCTGTTTCAGAGATGGTAACTATAAGAATTCTGTTATCTTTGTATATTGAATATGATATGTATGTTCAACAGTTAGATGTACCAACAGTTTTTCTTTATGGATCTTTAAACCAACCGGTGTATATGCATCAACCTGAAGGATTAAATTAAATAAATAAAAATCTAATTTGCCAACTGAATTCATAATTAATAGATCCCTTTACGGTAATCAAAAGTCGAATTCTTTATCTCTATTTCAGTAGGTATATCCCCAATGTAAGCTAGCGCCTGAAGTAAATAGTTGTTCAGGATCATAAAAAACTTTTTCGTTGCATTATCTTTTCTACTTGAAGTTTTCTATGTATTTAAAACTAAGTCTGCAAGACATTACATTAGAAAAGAAAAAAATAACCGTTGTAGCTTCTAGTTTTTATAAAAACTTAGAAAATTGTGTTAAGCGGCGTGTAAAATTGAACCAAAGGTAATAAATTGTAAGACGACGTTTATTTCTGAAAGTTGGCCACTTTCATAGTTTATCAGTTCTTATAGTTAGAGTGGGTAATCAGTGAAGTTTTGATATATTGATAAAATAGTTATAATGTTTGAAAGAACCCAACCAAATGCGATTGAAATAAGTAAGATTCTCCTAGTGTACAAAACTAATTTCGTTGATAACTGAAAACACCATACTTAGGCGGTGTAAAGTTGTTAAGTTCATTCCTCCATTTTGTTTTCTAGACGGATAATTATCCATTCGTTTTTAAAATTATTATTTAATCAATTTTTCACATATATTACTTTGATATATTGCAAGCGTTATTTTTTAAGTAAATCCGTTTATGAACGCGAATGAGAGGGATAAGCGATCGCTGCATTGCTTATGTGCGTCTGCTCGCGGTATTTTTTGCACGCGTTTAGACGCTATCTACAGCCATATCGCCTATCTGTATACTGAGCTGTAGAAGTTTATAATATTTAGTAAAATTGAGTCACACACCAACAGTGAAATATGATCTGTAATTCGATCTTCGAGTGCAAAAAACTTTAAAACAACAGTCAATGAAATGATGCCACTCATCGTCACCAACAACAGTGAAAGCCATGCGAATATTTTCAGCAAGAAAATCATGGCAACTGTTTTTTGGGACAGGAACGAGGTTTTGTTGGTGAATTTTATGCGGGGAAAAAAACAGTCAATTCAGATGCGTATTCTGTGACTTCTTGAAAACTCTTGCGTGCAGTACAATACAACGTACGTGGTCTTCTGTCTTCAGGTGTAATACTGCACCATGACAACACATCGTTACATATTTCTGCACAAGCACAAGGCCTGCTCCGGTCTTCGGGTGAAAACAAGCGGATCGTTTACCTTCCAGTTCAGAACCTGCATCTAAAGATCTTTACCTGTTTCGGTACTTATAGGAGCTTACTGGTGGTCAACGGTTTATCGACGACGAAGAAGTGAAAACTGCAGTCATAGATTGAGCTTCTTCAAAAGCGGCACACTTTCTTGTCGTTGGATTAGCTCAACGCTATGACACATGTTTGAACAATTACTGAAACTTGTACGTGCTGAACTGACCTTACGCTACTTACTTATTTTTACTTTGCAGAGACCGGATTGAAGCAACAGTTAATTTGTGTACCGGCTAGTTTTCAGTGGCGCGGGTTGCGTTTCATGAAAGCAAATAAAATACTCATTGGGATAATTAAGTTGTAACACTTCTAATAGATACCTGTCGGCTTTCGATGAAAGGTCTTTAATCTTTTCTTGTCTATATTTTGCTTTTGAGCATTAACTCACCTGAAGAAAATCCTCGAATAAAGCTACCTGTAGGGTGGATGTTCTGAGGAACGGCCCAGTTGTTATCACTGCAGGAGGTTGTTGGAGTCTCACTTACACCCTTCTCTTCTATTAGTGTACTATAAACAATAATATAAACTCCACATCTTGTATGCCTAACCTATATTGTAAAATATAAATACAATAGTGAATAACAACAAAGGTAAATCATACTATCCACCTCTAATTGGTTAAATATAGGTGTAGCTCAAAAAACGCCTCGATAATGTCAATGCTAGAAATTCAACCAATTTCATGTTCACGAGCCATTATGCCACACCATAATGAACTTCTTAGTATGAGATTTCTCTGTTTACAATACACTTTAAACACGCCTACACCAATGTAAATAGTCCTCTTCAACAGGAATATGCTCCACACATCATTATTAACATCAAACACGACTATTAGTTACACCAAGATAGCATGTGGTAATTATAAGGTATATAACAAAAATTGTAATCGACTTAGTTTTTGTTCTCATCAAAGCTCCGTCGAGACCCAGTGCAGATAAAACTATAACTTATTGCAGCAAAAGAACACCCAACATGAACAACCCACACTAACGGTATTTTCACATCCGTACTTTCTTATTCGCGTTTGGAAAAGCTGTTTTCAATAATAGTTTCAGGGTTTTGATATCGAAACGTTATCTACCTGGATCTCAATCTCGTTTCGCATCGCAATAGTGGTCGGCACATCGATTGAAGCTCTGACGACTGGTGTCTAGTACTGAATAACTAACGAATGAGTCAATCCTCGTTTTTACTATCCATCGGTTTTGTTAGTTTTTGTCCCTGGGTCATTGCATATTGTTTTCGTTCTTACGGATTGTGTGTCTAAGTTATCCTAATTTTGAGATCAATATTGTTCTGCCCGTGTGAACAGTCATTTTGTTTTCATAATTTTAGAGTTAGTACGGAAAGCTGCATCATTCGTTGTTCTCTAAACATTAATTTAATGGCTGGTTTTTTGAGTGCATGCTTTAGGGGATATCTCCTATAGTTGATGATTTTTGAACTCAGGTAAATTTGTAAAAATAACTTAAATATGAAGAATATTTCCGGGGTTGCTTCTGGATTTTTTTAACTTACTACGAAGGGGTGTAATATTTGTTACTGCTTGTATTGAATAAACGGTATGCTTTTCTATTTTAATTCTTTATACCAATTTAAAATCATAATAGGATAGCAACGACATTAAATAAAAACTACTAACGCTTCTAGATTTTACGCGGTGTTTTCGTGCTTAAACCCATTTAACTAACTAAAATTGACAAATTATGTTCTAGTACTTAATGTTTCCTGAGGTAACGCATCAGCTTTACAACACTACGTAAAGAAATAGATAATAAAGACTATGGGAAAATATATTTTAATGACATTTACAATATTTTCTTCCTGTTTAAAAACGAAATTTACTTTGAGAATAACCCGCGTATAATTAACTATCTATCCTAATCTTTCTCAATTTTTTTTCAACTTCTTACAAAAACCTTTCTTGAGGTAATGTGTTTAATTTGGTTTAAAATTAAGGTTCATTAGAATTCTACACATTTTTCACAAACTTTCATATATTGCTGATAAAATTTACATCTCTGTTTTGGTTCGGTATGAAGAGACCAGTGTTTCATGCCATTGTCTCTGACATTCTATCATTCTATCTGACGAGTCCTATATTGACAGCCTTTTTCTTCTGGCCCAAAGGAACTGTTGAATAATCCCGAAACAAAGGACAAACAATACGCTTCCTTTCTTTAGAACGTCAATGTAGCAACACCCGACCTCTAACAAGTTTCTTGTAGTTGGTAATTCCTTCGAGTTTATTATCACTGCGGTATAAAAACCAGGAACTTACAATGCGTATATCCATAAGATGAAAGAATGTTTTCAAGTTATATCTTTTGACATCAAATCTAGTCCGATAATAAAAACCACAATCATGTTGTTTAAGTCTACTTCACCTACATTCAAATTATAAATTTTGGCCGAGGAATCCCTCCGTATTTTTTTTCCATCTGAAGTCTTCTATCTCTTCACTTCTGCAACTGGTTTAACACCAACTTAGGTCAACAGAATAATAACAGTTTTGTTGTCAAATCATGTTATTGCCAAGCGTTTGTTCACTTCTTCACTGAAATAATCGTTAATATCCTCATCCCTTCGCTTTCAACACCTTGTCTTTCTTGAAGTTCAACTCCTTTAGTTTGTTTGCCTTCTGTACCCACATAATATTTCCACTTTTGTAGGGCAATGAATATGTAAAACGAGGTTAAAAAGTTGTCTATGTGAATTTTTGTATTTCGGAATATTTTCTAAGAGCTTTATTTCTTCATCACCGCTTTTCTAAATTGTATTTAAATATCATAGACAATATCCTCTGGCAAACATCTTGATACCCCACTTATGTGGATTACTTTTCATCTGTTGCTTTAATCGCGCATGTGATTGTATGGTTTCATAATTTCATCAACAACATTATATTATTTAGGTTCGATTTTGCTGAATTTAATTTCATTTGTTAATTATCACTTATATGAAAATCCAAACGAAGTATTTCAAGGCGCTTCCTATTTATAATTTCAGCTAAAAGTAAAATACTATGTTTCTTGGATCCATTACATGCGATGACTCAGCATGTGGACAATTCCATCAATAATAGGCATGGGTACATAATTACTAATTTAACTGAAGTTGCTATTCAATAAAACACCGCCCTTTTCGATTGAATATAAAATAATCTATCGAAGTAAGTTGTTTATAAGGTCATTATTAAACAATTTTCTAAAATACTCTAACGTAATGCCAACTCTATCTGGTTTTGTAAACTTTATATCACAATCAGAATTGATTGCAAACAAATCTCTATATCGTCATTTCAGTTTTAGGGAATTGAAATTTTCTTTCTTTATTTTGCTTTTAGTTGAGCACAAAATAACTCCGCTAAAAGAGTATCGTCCTCCTCAACAAAATCTACTACGAGATCATACATTTTTTTCAATCAAAACTATATTTGTGGACAAGAAATCGGTGTCGTATAAACGCTCAATTGTAACTTCTTCTTTATCTTCTTCCATCTCTTCCACGTCCTTTCCAGTAGAAATAGTAAATGGTATGTCACTTTCTTAGTAATTCTAAATTTATTGCTTTATAAATAATGGTTTTTCTCATATATAAATGACTAACAAAGTGAAATGACAACATTTAGTTAGTTGTTTGGAATTTTGTTACAGATCGGTCGTATACCTATTTTGAAACATTTGCTAAAATTTTTTTGAAGCAAGCATGCTGATTTATATACGAAACATATTAGCAATATTTGGTGCATCCAGAAAAGCTTTTTAGTGGTGGCTTTGTCGTTATCGAAGACTGTGGAGGTACCATGATCGAATGCCTTAGTGCAGCCTCTATTTCAGATTTGTTGGTAACGTGTAGCTAAAACTTACTATTAGTCTCTGATTGTAGTCTAATTGAGAAGTCCAAAAAGCATAAATCATGTTTCCTTTTTTAGAATACAGCATACTAACACAGTTTCTAGTCGTGTGCAACTTGCAGTTCATCATTTCAAAATTTAATACATATTTGCATTTTATGTTGTCTGTAACAATCCATATTCAATTAATTTCTGATGTACAAAACAAGTTTCTGCCGAATATAGTAAAGCATTTGGTGTAACATGGAATAATATGTTAGTGGAACGACCAGTTAAGAAAACATATGCAACAGTGTCTAGGTTAATCCGAACAAAGTGCACCTATCAGGAAGTTTAACCACAACCTAATCTTCGTAAAATCCTTGACTTATAAGCAGCAAGCCTTTTTGCAGCAAGTCGTTAGCAACGCTTTGTTGTTGCGTTATCTATGACTCCAGAACTAGAAATATCTAATGCTTTCATAAACAAAATGGAACTAGAGGGGCGTTAAACCACCCTGTCTTTCAAACAAATAGCACAGAATCCCATAGAGTTTGCTCCTTAGGTATTTTTCTATAATTTTGCATTTCGAATAGTTAGCGCGAATATAGTCTGGATTTCTACCACTCGAAGCACAAAATTGCAGTGTCCGTTTTTGCGGTCTCCTTGCAAGTTAATCTGTAGTAATCATCGCGTAGGACGTCGAATTGGGGAATAACCAAGGGAGGGAAAAGTTCAGAAATTTAAAAACTAGTCCCGAATTAAGAAACGGGATAAGCAGCGTAACGGGTACGGAAGAAAGGATTTAAAAGGAAGAAAGACCAAACAAAATTATCCAGGCGGTAAAGTAGTGGTCGCGTCCGGATAACGGCTCGCGTAGGGTGGCATGAGCAAAGAGAAGAACAAGAAATAAGAAGAACTGATTACTTGAGAGGTACACAGTAAAACAGAAAAGACCAGTTTCTGCAGCGAGGTATAGCACCTCTAATAAAATCATACACTCTACAACTAAAAACAGTTTATTACTATATTAATTCAAATAAGACAAAATGAAATAAAGTATTTAAATTCAACATATACGCCAGGTACACTATTTAGTTTGGTTACAAAACTTGCAAAGTTAATAACTAAGGACTAGATTATTTAGGTCAAAACTGGAGTATACAGTTGATTTAAAAAGTCGATTTTGTACGTAAAGTTATTATTTTTCATAGAATAATTTCTTTAAGCGTTATTTATACTTGTAATTTTTATAGGGAGCTGGAGTTTTTACAACACTTCGATGATATTCCTATAAAGAAGAAAAACAACAAATCAAAATCACTAAATACATAGTTACAACAACACACGGTCCTTAAATAATACAATTTTAATAATAAATAGATACCACCTCGCATAAAGATCATCTTCTTTGGTAAGCTATAGTTAAATTCTAGGCATCAACATAACCTTATAAATATCCTTTTTGACAATTACAATTACGTTGACTCACTACTATCAGTCAGAACTCAAGGTAGGAACATCCCCACCTATGTAGACAACTTAAACCGCTTACTACTAAAGTGACGTTCATTGCACATCGTGAACTTCCGACGGGCGGTGAGATGCACAGGCTTCGTATTGTCTGGGCTGTTATCAGTCAACCGTAAAAGTGTTAGCACGTTGTTATTTCGGTATCCGACAACCTGCAAATTATTGCTTCTGTAACCGGTATCTATCGTACGGCGAGTTTGTCGCCGTGGCCACACCTCGAGACAGAAAATCACTTCGCCGTTTGGAATTCAAGAAAATGCAAGTTCTTTACGTAAATATTTGCCATCTGCAGTTATCTATGACCGTTCCGAACTTGCACCTTGACGCAGTTCCAGATTGCTGAACGGGTGAAACAGCATGTGTGTGCCAATGAGCTAAAGAGCTGAACCAAAGGTTTTACCAAATTGGTGGGGTTTTTGGTGAGGAACCAGACTAAGACAGGTTCCCGATACAGGGCAGCATCTCCTTCGGAACTTAGAGTGACAGAGATCATAATGTGGTAACGCTACCCGACAGAATGTTCATACGAGTGCGACTGATAATTTGAGCGATGCTTCTTTGCTGTTCTATACACTGTTATATGCTTAGTGCTTTACCTAAACATTTATATATTTACATTTTGTACCTGTATCGTGCATTTATATATTTTATTGTTCTGTCGCTTGATTTTTTTTGTTTGGTGTTTTGCTTATTTTTGTCGTATTATTTATAGAAAGGAAGACTGATATTGGAATAAGTCAGTTAGGGAACGACAGTAAAGATTAGGGATGAATATAGACTGAAGTTAGAATAAATTACTTAGATTAAGCGGACTATATTGTAAACTTATGAATTCGCTATTAATAAATTTGTCATATGCCCAGAACTTCGAATTCATCAGTACTTATTGGTTAGCTATATTTTGTTAGATTTAAGTCGACCCTTCAGGTCACACCGGTAAGCACAGCTGTCAGCTGCTTCCCGGTATTACGGATCCCGCTCTTTCTACTTTTTATTGGTGTCTTGTTGATTAGACACATTCCAAGGTCAACGCTAGAGGTACCAGTATTTAAACCCCAATTTTAGTTTTACTTTATACATTTTATTTACGATTAATTAATTTTGAAGCCAGATTTATATGACGCCGTAATTATTTGCGTTTGAACCCAACGTAGTACCTTAAATTAGAACACTGGGTAGGTGGCCTAAAGTGTAGCGGTCCTTACTCAAATTATACGGACCATAATACCACCTCTACACCAAACCAAATGGGGGAAAAGGAGTATAAAAGGAGCATCCTGTTCAACGATCAGGTACTTACTTGGAGTTCTTCATAGCGTATGGTATCAACATCGTCACCCACGCCTCCTACACATCCTACACTCAACATCTGCTATGCGCCACAGGGGTCAGTCTGCGGTTCCATGTTTTAGAACATTGCGACTGAGGAGCTTTTGGAGCAGCTGGGGACCGCAAATGAAGTGAGCTCCGTAGTAACTTATGCAGACGACATCTTGTTGGATGTGGAAGGAAGCTCCAGAAACGAACTATAGCACAATGCAAACACCGCATTGAACAAAGCCCCAGAATAGTGCAATTCAAATAAGACGACGATAGCACATGACAAAGAACTTGTATGATAGTTAAAGGTTCTCTAGAAAGAAACTCTCTCATTACACTGAACAGAGACAGGGCTAATCCTTGATGAAAAACTGAACTGCGAAGAACACGTTGCCACAGTGAGTGCAGATGCCAGTAACGCTATGCAATGCATAGCAACCCTTGCACAAGGAACGCACAACATTCCCCTAAACTATGTAAGAGTAGACTTATACAGCGCACTTGCAGCAATTATAAGCCATGCAGCGTGCGCCTGGGCACCAGATTACATCTACTAAAACACAAACAAAAAATCAACAGTGCCCGAAGGGAGGCACTAATATGACCTACTTGAGCATACCGGAACTTATCATTCGATGCCCTCTATGTGATATTAGGAGTCTTCCCTCTTGATCTGTGTATCAGGAAGAGAGCGGCGACATACTGGTTTAAAAACAACGAACCAGAAAAAGTCCGCGAAATCCTAAAAACATCTGAGAGTCGGATAAAAAGAAACATTCAGGACACAATTCTAGCCGAGTAGCAAGATAGATAGAACCAGAGCACAAATGGGAGGAGGATGTACGCACTAGTCTCATACATCCGGACAGGCTAAACAGTTCTCACAAGGTCCCCTCACAAAGACTCCTTCATTTTTTCACGATACATAGTCCTTATTCAGCCTACACGAACCCCTTCGACTTCCAAGACAACAATAACTGCACGCGTGGTGAGTTGGGGACACCGAAACATCTAGTGTTCCACTGCACCGAACTGCAACAGGACCGATCAATGGATAAGACAACCGAAAAACTACAGTAGCTGGGTGTGACACTCTCAGCGTCGTCTTGAGGGCATTTTAACTCTTGGGAGTTTTTTGGCTTGTTGCAATTCTTCTACTGGTTGTTGTGGTGTTTCTTTATAGGTTGATCTTCTTAAATATATATGTTGATCTGGATTCCAAGAGACCTGCTCCTGGAATCTTCTTGTTTTGGTGCAGTGAGCAGTTTCCCGGATCTTCCCCTTGATTGTCCCCCAACTACACGGTATCTGGATCCTGGGTCCACTGGCCTGTGGTTTTCAACCGACAGGATGGCTACTCGCCACAGGCCGCTCTATCGTCAGGTATTTCGTCTTAACAGGACTGACGGATGTGCATCCCGACGACTTCACTTGTGTGCCCATTCCTCGGCACCCCGCATAGCTGGAGAACTTCCGTTTCGCTGCTCACCTTTGATCGCCCTGAGGCGGTGGTTGATAACTGTTGTTGCCTCGTCGGTGTCTGGGCAACAACTCTATCAAACCGATACAAAGCACACTATTGTATACAAATTGCACGTGCCGGGAACAGAACAAAAACTATGTGAGATGGCAAAGTCGTGCAACAAATTCAGGCGCATCACCACTTTGCAAAACCGTACAATCTCTTTACGATGAATCCGGTAACAGCGTGCGCAAATTTCGCTTTGGTATATTTAATATATTATTAGCAAATATTAATCAAGTAGCGTTATAAATAACTTACTGTGCCCTCAATAGTTGTAAAATTAGTAGATAGTTCATCCGTTTTATAGATGTTTTATAAAACAATTTAATTTTCTTCTATATTTATATACATGTAAAAAAATTTTAGGGGCAAAATATTTATTGTCTGTTTGTTAATAAAGAAAGTTATTTACATATTTTTATATAGAAATTAAATTTATTGGGATATTGGGAAAGCTACAAAATTCAAGTTCGCGGTAATATCCTTTTCTACTTCTCATATAGTTACCAAATGGGACTTTTAGTTTGTATTAGTACAATTTCTCTAATTTGTTTTAGGTTACTCCCATATAAGCTGCTACCTTTACTGTAGTAACGGTTGATATAATCTACAAGAAACATATAAGTTAACCTTACAACTTAAAATGCGACATTTGTATAACATTTCTGTCATATATACCTACATTGTTTAGTGAAATATGAGCGAAGTATATATTCATACGTTACAATTTACAACCGATTTTACCATCAAATGCAACAACCACATCGAACATAGTGGTTCTTTTATATTTTTAGTAACAGCTTAATCCACTGATTTACCATTTTGCACGACATTTGAAGTATTTTTCTCGAAAGATTCTTCAATTGAATGTGCTCGTTCCAAAGTTTATTAACATATTTAACGCTATGACAAAGTACCAAGTATTTTTTAGCTGTTTAAATATTCAAAAGCTTATAACAGTAGAGCTTTTCGCTTAGAGTATTAGCAGGTAAGTTTGCCAAAACACCGTGACATTGACAAACAAAAGTGTCCGTTGGGAACCAACATTTAGTTCCCGAGAGAATTCGCTATAAACACGATATGGAGATTTTATGATCATATGCAGTACGCTATAAACTTAAAACATTTGATAAATTATTTATATTGACTTCTGTGTTGTGCCACCAAATGGCAATAAATTCATTCAAAAACATAGGAAGTCCAGAGAGTACATTAGCATAATTAATTTGCAAACAATTTTTAAACGCTTCAATAATTGTGTTCACTTTATGATAGCAAAGCAAAAGACATTTCGGGAAGCTTCCCTTCATCCTTCATCACTACTAAAGACTTAGAATATCTGCTCCACCAAAACTTTGTATTGAACATCCAAATTGTTTTTTTATATCGCCACAAATTCAACTGATAAACCATTTGTTTTTGTGGTAATTTCCCGTTGCTTACTTCTTAGAAAATAATGGTGCGACGTATGAGCTTGAAAATGAAATTATTAAGATGATCATATCAGTGACAGAAACATTTTCCGATCAAATTCACTTTCAAAGGATTCTGACTAAAATGCAAGGGAAATGCGTGGAAATTTGAGAAATTTGCCGGAAGCTTCAAAACAAAGAATTTTCCAAATATTAGAAGCATAAATCCCAAAACCATAATTTGTATTAACATCAATTGGTCTGTGTCAATTCTGTGACCGAAAGAAAAATCGCACCACAAAGTCACGTGCGCAACGTGTCAAAAATATATATGTACAGCAGAATACACAAAAAAATTGTGTCAAGACTGCAACTCAGAAGAAAAAGATTATAAATCTAACGAATAAAATTTATTTTTCGTGTTTTGTAGTGTTTGTGCTATGTTGCGCAGTAGAAGTTTGCTTTTTTATGTCATATAATCTTTAGGCACGTTGTTAAACTTAAAATATGCATTTTATTTTCAGAATTATTGAAATGTATTGTTTATTGTAAACTTAATATCATTAAAGTACAATTAGATATTTCTTTTAAAATATTTCAAAACACTAAATCAACAATAGCACAATCCGGAGCTTTCTTCCGGGCGCGCGTGGTTTAGCGTAAAATTTAGGACGTGCGTGCCCAAGGTTTAATTATGAAACACATTGCAATTTCGTATAAAATCGTTATAAATCAAATTACGAACATATTTTAGAACTACTAAACAAATTCATTAACAAACATCGAACTGTATATACAAATTTAAACTAAAACAGCTAAAGAAGCTATAGGATACACAAGTGCTTCTTTGTGCTCATTTTTACTACAAATGAACACAGCGTGAGCTCTTAATAAAATCAATTCAGGCATCCATTAGCGTCTTAACCTTGTTTTCAACACAAACACTTGATAACTTGCGTACAGGGTGTACAAAATTATCAATCACCAATCGAATGTTTAAATACTAAAAGCTACAATTTTTTGGTTATAATTGCATATAGCAACGCCTTTAGTTGTTTATAAACAAATTACATTCTTTTTAAAACCTCACGTTGGACACCATTCAAATTGTGTAAAGGACTGGGATAATCATACGACTAATTATATTATCGCAAGGTCAGAAATTTTATCTTCCGTTAACGCAGACATACATCCAGTTATTTTATTTAATTATTGAGAAGATACTTTTAAACTAATAATTTAGGCGAAAAATGTATACGTACTTATAAACGAATTTTGTTTATGAATTGTTACGTTCAAAACCCTGCAAGTAATTTTGTTTGCATTCTATTTAAAGCACTCTAAAATTTCGCAACAAGCTCGATTTCCTACCATTTGAAATTAGTGTTATTTAATAAAATTTCTCAAGTTATTATTCTATAAAATTTTGCGTTACAGAGTAGTTGAAATATTTTCTACCACCTGCTGTAACTACATTTTAATTACAGTTGCAAATAAATGCACGGCTTTCTTCTAAAAGATAAACCATCTGCCTAGTAACAAACACTTACAATGCGTTTGTTATCTATTATCCTACGGCTGTTACGATGTTTCAAATTAATAAGATTGCTTTCCTTTGTCTAAAAATCCTTCGTTAAATGCGTTATCTCCTTGTTGGCATGCTGTTTCAGTTTGTATTCTGGCAGTTGTTGCCTGGGAATTCGGCGAGATCTTAGAAAGCCAAATATCTACCCCCATACATGGTTCTGTCCTTATAAAATAGAGACCGTGCTTTGAAAGGCACAGATTGAATACAATCTCTTCTTATCGAAGAGACATGTTGCATAGTCGCGCTACTAAAGTGCTCTCTGTGCTAGTATGAGTTGAGTTGATGGTACCAGCGTCCAACCCATAGAGAAATGCAGCCGCATTTACCCATCCAAAGGATGAGGCCAGCACGAAGCCGATAGCTCAAGTACGGTTTTCTGTTTTCGTAATTTTTTGATGCTGCTATGACGAATAGACATTTCATTTGCTCTTTATAATGTATATTATTCATGATTATCCAGTAAATTACCAACACACGTTACAAACATTCACACTGCACAAGCGACTAGGAATCTTTCTTCAAATTAAAAATTAGTTAATCAAAGTTGGTGTTAGGGTCTGTTTTACTGTTTCTTTTGTCTTTTTGTATAAATATTAACGTAAAGAACTTGCGCTTCAATTTAAAAGTAGTTAACACTTGATTAATTTAAGTTAGGGTGTATAAGTTTAATGTTACACCACTTCTTGAGGAGGTGGACTTCACAAACGCAGAATGTATGTATGTATATTTCTCTTCCTACTGTAAAGTTTAGGTTTTATTTTTTTTGTATATATTTAGAATGAACCATTAAGTAAATGCCTAGATTATGAGATGTTATATTTGCTTAACAATTTTATATTTTTATGTTATGAAGCTTTGTTTACCATCACGCTGTAACATACGATTACGCAAATTATTTGATTCTTTGTTGTTTTGTAAACAGCCTTTTGAGATTGTATGTTGACAATATAGTTTACTGAGGTTTTCAAAGTGTTGTTTCTATTTCACCCACGCCATTCTAGCACGTTTTTGAGCTAGCCCGAATTCTACCATTCTGTCCCTGTTTTGTTGCGGTATTCGGCGTAAACGATTCCTTTACTGACTTACTGTTTTCTTTGGCGTTTGCGCGGAATACCGTAACATTTATTTTTAGCAAACCCAACGTGAGGCTCGATTTCAAAACCTTTCTTTATTTACTTAAAATTTGCTATATTTTCGAAACCGTTCTTCATTACTTAAAAATTCGTACCAGCTTTTTAGAAACTTCTATTCGTACTCAACCTTTCGTCTAGAATTTTCTGTACATACACCTGAATTACTAGGGGTTTGTGTAATTGAAATAACATAAAGTCAGACAGACGCTAGTTATCTTTCAACCATCATTATAAACGTCCTTGATTCATATACGAGGTATAAACAAGACAAATTGTCACTAAATATTTAAACACTTAATGAAATATTTTTTTGTATTTTCTTTTAGACAGATGATACGTTTACTGTCGAAATTTTCAACCAAGTTTCTAACACTACCTAACAATTGCACTACAATTAATTACAGAATTTTTTCATTGCTGAAATTTCAAACGGCACGAAAAACATTATCGCGGTCTATCTGCACCACACTTTCAACTAAAAATATACACACAAGTCATTTGCTTAACGGGTCAACTGATATTCAATACTTTAAGGCTGCTACTTCAGGTAATTCGACTTCTACATAAGATGTAAAATAATGCTCTCTTTGAAAAAGGAAATTAATACACCGATGCGTATTACAAACTCCTTCGACTAACTATTGTTTGTTAAGCGTAATTTTATCCTTAGACTTTAATGATTAAAAATATCGAACGTTGCACTTTCAACTAAAAATATACGACGCTCTAACCCAACGTTAGTGTATTTATGCTTTACCGTATTCCATTACCTTAAAATGCTACTTCAAGTTTACCGACTTACACATAATGCTTGCTGAAGGTATAATATAATGATACTTTGTAATCACTGGTTAACAATAAGCGTCACACATCTAAAAGGATCTGAGGAATTGCCTTTTAGCTTATTCGACGTGACCAAGTTCCACACATTTCTTTTCCAGCTGTTGTAAGTACACATACAAAGTAATAATCACGAATACTTGTATGTTAATTTATAGTGTGATGAAAGCTAACGTATCTTCCTTGAAGAGATTATGTTACCATTGAAATTACTAGACTTTTGTTTTGTCGAGTTCCAGAATTGTATTTTCGCTGGCGACTCAAGTCCTTTTTTTGAAAGCATTGGCGCCCTATTTCTATTCCTTGATTCTATTTGATTTAATTGGGTGCGTTAGGATTGCAATTTCCGTTTTTGCGTATATTTTAACGTATTCTTTTAGCTGTGATATTTATTGATCGTATTTAAATGGTAGATTATAAAATAGACATAAATCGGTTACGAAAAAGCGAACTTACCTTTGAACTTTTGAATAGGGGAACACCTGTTTTGGCCACAGAAACCGTCGAACACCTAAGAACACGTCTTCGCGTCCGGATCAAGGTCGAATCAGTCGATAAATCTTTTATTGATCACCTTTATGAGATTAAACCATGATATAGAATTAACAGCCATTGAGACCAAATTGGAAAAATTGAGTGGTAACTTGGCGAATACAGATTCACCCGTTGCTACCATCCGCTCACGACTCCTACACGTATTAGGACGTATTTGGTTCCTTTCCTCTGTAATGTTACCGCCCGAACAGCGAGTTCTTTGTGACGACCTACAAACAAAACTCCTTACTTTACTGGATAGTTTGGAGCAACTCCCTTCCGAACCCAATAATCTGGAGGCCAGGGTTGCAGCACTGAATCTTGCAGCCATAGCTCCCGACGTAAACTCTCCTGATATGTCGACCACCCGTCAATCAGAAAGCTCTGACTCTACGGTTCCACTTGGTAAATCCTGTTCGCAACTTATAGTAAAATGGAATCTGAAATTTAGTGGAGACCCTAACGTTCTTACTGTACATAACCTTAGGCGGCTCCGTGGTGTAGTGGTATGTGTGTGACTACTACGCCCTAGGTCCTGGGTTCGAATCCCGGCACGGTCCGCTTGAAAAATGTTAGGCGAGCATTTTTCGCAAAAATACACCCTCGTTCGGATGAGAGGTAAAATGGAGGTCCCGTGTGTGAGTGTTGTCACGCACGTTAAAGATCCCTACCTTGCTTGGAACAGGGATTCGGCAAAATACAAAATTTTCCAGGTAAAAAAACTCGCTTCCTGGCCAATGTAGTACCTTCGGGTGGAACATTGGAAAATCACATGTAATGTACATAACCTTCTTGATAGGGTTGACGAGCTTAGATTAGCCCGTAACGTGTCTGAAGCCCAATTATTAGAAAAAGCAGTCGAGCTCTTCGAGTCAAAAGTTTTACTATGGTACCGGAGTAACCGTCATAGGTTTTCTAATTGGTGAACTTTAGCTGATCCACTGGTACTTCATTTTGAACTACATGATTACAAACGAAGACTATTTGATGATTTCCTACGTAGGACGCAGGGTCCGTCGGAAAGTTTCGTTGACTATTTAACACATGTAATTTCTCTGTTTCGTCGGCACGCTACTATATACGAGGATCTTCAGTTGGATATTGTGCTTCGTAACCTTGCTCCATTCTATGCAGTCTATTTGCCTACCATCCGCTCCTTACAAGAATTAGAGAACCAATGTTTGAAGTTGGAACTGAAAAAGATTCGGGCCGATAATTGCATACCCCATGGCCAAAACCAATATACTTTTACTGCTGAACCCGATTTTCCTTACAAATCTACTACAATTGAGAAGTATACTTTTACTGACCCAACTGTTAAGATTTCTTCTACGACTACGGGTAGATCAAATCCTTTTTCTATGATTTCTGCTGTCTCTATTCCTGTGTTTACTTCTACTCGTCAGGTCATATGCTTTAATTGCGACAAACCTGGTCACGTTTCGAAACGTTGTACACGTCCTTCATTGGTACTTCATTGCTATGGTTGCGGACATAAGGAAGTTACTACACGCATTTGTCCGAACTGTCACCCTTTTACTAATGGCAGCCAAATATCTTCTGTTTCTAGTTGTACTTTCTCTTCTCTACCACCTCCACAAATTGAGCACAAACCTCAAATTAATGACTTACTGGTATCAACTCTGCTTGCTTAAACGATTCTACCCAAGAAATTTCTGTCGTATCTGCAATAACAGATGTAACTTCTAATGCGAATAGAGAAAGTCCTGTTGAAGTTAGTGTACCCGTATTATGATGCCTGTTGCTGTTGTTGTCACAGTTTTACCTGATTCTGTTTCTTTATCTGATGTTGTCAGGGAATCAGTTTGTCTTGTGGTTGAAGTTTTGCCTGCTTCTACACTTTTATCAAATGTCGATGAAATTCTACTTTATTCTGTTCCTTTATCTAATGTTGATGAACTTCTATCTGATCCTGTTCCTTTATCTTACCCGTTATCTAACGTTGACAAAGTTCTACCTGATTCTGTTCCTTTATGTAATGTTGCTGAAGTTTTATCGAATTCTGCTCCTATTCCTAAGTTGATACTCCTACAGCCAATGCTGTTTCCTTTCCTAACGTTGATACTCGTATAGTCAATGCTGTTCCTTTATCTAACGTCGATAAACTGACAGTCAATGTTGTTTCTTTTTCTATCATTGACTCTGCCATAGTCGATACTAAAAACAAAATGGTTGCTTTCATGACGCCTACTGAGTTTCCTAAACCACCACTACCTGCACCATCGCCACCGCCTCCTCAACCGCGTGTTACAACTGCTACACTCCCTGGTAATCCTGTTCTGCAGAAAAACGTTCAACCAATACTACCTCTTGTCTCGGTATTTCAACCAACGAAACAGGTTAACAAAGGAAATAAGAAAATATTCTATTTTGATTCAGAACCCGAAAATGTAGGTCGACAAAACCCTTATGCTCTTGATCTTGCTTAGTTTTCTTTCTGGCGACGCAAACGTCTTAAGCACCATCACTAGTCCCCTACGTCCCCAATTTCTATGCTGACTCCGTTTTTCTTAGGACTTGACTTTTGGACTATACGATTTCGTGTTTTTAATAACTTTATTGTTCTGCTTGGTTCTCTTTTCTTTCATTCTCTCTTTGTACCCCAACCTTGTGTGGGTCCGGGAATAGGATATGCCCACGGTACGACCTTCCTGTTGTAAGAGGCGACTAAAGCGGTCCAACACAAACACACGCACTTCATAAACACACATTTCTGCTTGTTTTTTTTCTTTCGTTTTTATTTTGTATCCCAATCCCGTGTGGATCCGGGATTAAAATATTTCCACGGTACAACCTGCCTGTCGTAGGAGGCGACTAAAGCGGTCCAACACATACACACACACACACACACACACACACACACACACACACACACACACACACACACACACTTCATACACACGCATTTCTGTTTAGTTCTCCTTTCTTTCGTTCTTTTCTTGAACCCCAACTACGTGTACGTCCGGGATTAGAATATTCTCATGGTACGACCTGCTTGTCGTAAGATGCAACTAAAGCGGTCCAACATGACTTACTGGTATCAACTCTGCTTGCTTAAACGATTCTACCCAAGAAATTTCTGTCGTATCTGCAATAACAGATGTAACTTCTAATGCGAATAGAGAAAGTCCTGTTAAAGTTAGTGAACCCGTATTATGATGCCTGTTGCTGTTGTTGTCACAGTTTTACCTGATTCTGTTTTTTTATCTGGTGTTGTCAGGGAATCAGTTTGTCTTGTGGTTGAAGTTTTGCCTGCTTCTACACTTTTATCAAATGTCGATGAAATTCTACTTTATTCTGTTCCTTTATCTAATGTTGATGAACTTCTATCTGATCCTGTTCTTTTATCTTACCCGTTATCTAACGTTGACAAAGTTCTACCTGATTCTGTTCCTTTATGTAATGTTGCTGAAGTTTTATCGAATTCTGCTCCTATTCCTAAGTTGATACTCCTACAGCCAATGCTGTTTCCTTTCCTAACGTTGATACTCGTATAGTCAATGCTGTTCCTTTATCTAACGTCGATAATCTGACAGTCGATGTTTTTTCCTTTTCTATCGTAGACTCTCCTATAACCGATACTAAAAACAAAATGGTTCCTTCCATGACGCCTACTACTATCTCCACCATCGCCACCGCCTCTTCAACCGGGTGTTACAACTGCTACACTCCCTGGTAATCCTGTTCTGCGGAAAACCGTTCAACCAATACTAACCCTTGTCCCGGTAGCGTAAATCCATTGTCCCGTACAGTAGAACCGTAGGAACGTGTTGCAGCTAGTAGGACAATTGACGCTAGTTTTTGAGAAATAGCGAAGACAAAATCATGTGCGGTACAACCACAAACTGCGGCCATATACTATCACCTTCCTAAAAGGTATTCTCTCTGTTATTTGGCTTTCGTCGGCTCTTGCTGATGTAGGCGTGTTTATAAATGATACTTTTGGTGCAAGTGAAGTAGCATCTGTCTGAGAAATATAGATACTGACAGTTTTGTTAGTTATACTTCTTGGGAAAGTCCTTACTGGAGTAAGTGAATTGTAGCAAAATACATTTTACAGTTATTATATTCGCATTTTTTCTACAATACAGATACAAAAACATGGAGCGCAGATTCCATAAAAAATTTCGGGCGAAATTGTGTACAGACTTATATATTAAAACTGTAAAAGTGAAAATTACCGAACAACTTCGAGTCATATTGTATGTAAATTCGTAGGAGGAGAGAATTCCGAAAAAAGATGTAATAAGTAAAAATCAGCATTTTCTAATTTGACTTATACCAACTGGATTACTAAAATACGTTTTGGAAATCCTACATGTTACATATTTCGGAAAATATTTTCAAGTCAGCATGCAGAATTAAATAAGGTAGTTCTGCTGCGAAGAAGAGATGTTAGGAATAGTAATAAGAAATGTGACGCTGCAATTGATTTTAAATTTAAAAAAATTAATGGGGACACTATCAGAAACGAATATTGTTAAAAGAGGAAAAACTGTAATCATAAACATTAATTCTTCCCATTTTTATAAAGTTTACGTTTCCGAAGTTTATAACTATCTACATTTGAATACTGATACCATAGAGACGTTTAATTCATACTTTTAGTCAAGAATGATGCCATCACAAGCGCATCTCGATAAAAGCCCGGGTAAATAGATATACTTAAAAACGCTTACCCCCGGGATTTCAATTGGGCGCGGAAGCCGACCTCGGGGAGCTGGTTTCGGCTGTCCTTGTTGTGGATTGCAGTACCGCTTAAGGTGCTGCTGCTGGTCATGCCTCGCTGGACGATACGATAAGAATAGGTAAAAAGGATGGAAATGCCGATAGTCGAAGCACTCACGTCAGAACTACTCGGCAGGCGGTAAGGTACGGTAATGTCCTGAGCTATCCTGCATTCCTCACATAAAGCGTCTATTCCCTTCAACTAAGGTCGAAGCAGTTTTACTCGCGTTGGTGGGAACCGAACCTGATTCCCATGAAAAACTGGTATGTCAGCATGCTTGCGACCGCAAAGATAAATTAATGATGTCAACAACCGTACAAACACCAATAAAGCATAGTTCTCACGACGTCATCGGTATTGTGGTAATCTACGGGGAATTCTCTACGCAGAGTTCTAAAGAAATCCCTAAATCTAAATTAATAAACTAATACATGAGAGCATTACAAAAGAAAGCGTAACAATCTAAACCATATCATGAGATAAAAATACTCAAAAGCGAGGAAAACGACGTTTTATCAATGTTAGCGAACGTGCAAATCAATCCGACTGAAAGACAAGTTAAATATCTCTGCGATCAATGGTTGACATTTGAATATGGGGGTCGCGAAAAAACTAGCTTGTAGAAGTACTACGTTCAAAAATTACAGATTTTGAGAAAACTGGTGTTTAAGTAGTTTTACGAGCAAGTCCTCTTTAATGGTTGTTGTTACGCCAATTATGCAACGTACGGTGGCTGATGAATTTTCTAACGAAATTATTTTCATAGACTTGAGAGGGTCATGTGACCAATCAAATACATGTGGCACATTTATGTTCACAGGTAGTAAAATTAGAGCACTATTTGTAGCGTGTATACTCCTCACCGCTCAAACAGAATCAAACTGCGCCTTTGCGTTTTCTGCGGCTAAAGATACATTGAAACTAAGCGAAAAAGCATTTTCACCGCAAGTGATCATGACAGACGATAGTGCAGCAGAGCGAAATGCATTAGGAACAATATTTCCAACATCTACTTTTATGTGTCAGGCTCATTGGAGGTGGCTTTGGCAAAATAATAGTGTGTTAAAAGAGGATAGGCATATTATTATCTAAATGTTTAGGGATGTATTGTATTTTAATACATTGGGAGTAGCCCAAGCACATTTCCGTGTTTTAATGTTAATAATAATAATTTGGTAACGGAACATTTTTTGAAACTGTGAGAAAAGAAATTGGAGTGGTGTATTACCTATAGATTCAATATACTTACAAGAGGAAATAATATGAACAATTTTAGAGAAGCGGCTATTTTTATCTTTAAAGAAGATATTCTAAAACGCTGCAAAGCTCTTAACAGTTGTGCACTTACTAATTTCATTCGAAGTACATTTGAGCGCCATTACAAAAGGCGGTGATGAAAATTTGCAAACGTCAAACCAAGCACCAAATAGATTACAAGAATTTTTGTATGAAGGTAAAAGACATTGATAAAATTATAAAAATTGAAGAAAATGTATATCACGTAGTATCCACAAAAGACATGTTATTGCTATATACTGTTAATACAAGTATTACATTTTGTGATTGTCAATGGGATAAAAGTGGTTCGTTCTGTAAGCACCTATATGCTTTAGAACAACGATGTAGATTTCATTTTAGAAATTCTCCAGCTCTATATTACGAAGACAAAAGGCGAATTCGAGCAACTGCACTAGACTGCACTGTTGTGCACTTCTTTATTCCGACGTGTTAGATCGAACTTTTTAAGTGTGCACTTTTGTAATTTTGTCGTGTTCGAGTAGTGAGCGCTGCAATTCAGTTCTGCACTCGGTGCGCACTTTTCTGCATGCGCTCTGGTAGCTCGTGCTGCTTAGTGCAAATATTGCTGCGTTCGATTATGAAGTTTTAAAACCCAAGGGTGACCTGAGAGAACATTAAATGTTTCTTCATCTACATCTAATTGGAATTGTATATCCCCATTTACACAAATATAAATTTTGTTCATCACGATTAAAAGGTTTGGTTTTACTACAAGTTAAGCTGCTAAAACGAGAAGCCAAACTGAACGGTAAATTTGTGTTCGAACCCAAACTGCACTCGCACTATGTGACACTCCGCCCTTTTTCTTCGTCTTAAGTTACTTTCAAAGAAACAAGAAAGGAGTTACCTTATGTGTTAGGCACATAAATCCCAGATCGCCACTGGAGGGTTAACCTACCCGAGAGTTTACAAAATCCTTGCACCCTAAATGTATTTCAACCCACATCTTTATTTAATGGTAACATATATATGTATCTCAGCATTCATATCGAGTAATGAATTTAATAACCTTTAAGTATTTACTGACCTAGGGGTAAAGTGATTCATCTGCATACATTACGTATATCGACAAACTTTTCACTTTCTTCGTCTTTTACCCAATAAATTAAAAGACACATAAATGCAAAAACATATCTATCTCTTCACCTTTGACTGTTGATTCGCTTCTCACGAAACCAAATTGGATTGGGACCAAGCTTCCAAAAACCTGGGCCTGTTAGGGTAGCACGTATTTGATAATGTGTACAGGGGTTATTCTTGGTAAACCACGAACCGTACGGAGGTCACAATTCTTCGTGACCCTCAAAACAATTTACCGGACTTCTACTATCCCCAAATAATGAATGGTTTGAAGATGGTTCTTCTTCATAAATATATAAATTTATTTAGCCTACTGTCACCATCACCAAACAACGAACTGTAGGCTGGTGGTGAATCATCAAATTCTTCGCAACCAGTAAAATTGCGCTCCCTATCATCAAACGACTTGCGACTTAATCATTTATTTTTCTTATTAAATTTAACTTCATCATTATGAAATTCTCCTTTAAGAACCTAAATATATTGTCGATTAAGACCAATCGGGGTTAAAATATTTTACGTTAGTACCTTATTTTGTAGAATGGAGCTGATATTTATGTATCCCCGAATATTAATATTTATATTATTAACTGAACATATATGTTGATTTAAATTCGACTATAATCAATGCTTCTAGGCGGTCATGCAACAACACCGATAATAACCGTAACAACCCCCAGTCTACTCATGTGCTTTCAGGTTAATTGCTTAAATCAATTTTTGTTTTTACCATTGCTTATTGGAAAACACTCTATATTTAAATTTACGTTATTCTTCAAAACTCTAAATTACTTTGTGTTCATATTTTTTATAGATATAGCGAAAAATGAAATATTATTGCAACAATTCCGGTTTCGAACTTTCTAGAACAAAATAGCATTTCCTTTAGCGCCCTAATTTAAAATTTCCTAAATTCCAAGAGACGTTAGGTATCAGTTGACATAGGTTATGGTCCTTTAGGTTGTTAACTGTCACCCAAGACCAAACTAGGGTTGGGTCACAATATTAATTCTGCTCAGTGTTGAGTTACATTTTAAGTAGAATTGTCAGTGATGGGCAAAAAATTTTGTTTGGAATTTGAGTTAATTTAAAAATGTTCTTTGGCGTTACAACTAACACCATACAAACCTTGTGGAGTGCATGACGTCATCGTCGTGCAAATAGTGCTGGTAGCTCGAATTCACATAAAGTTAGCTAAAATAGCAGTAGGGAAAGATGCTCCTATAGATTTTTTCAAGAATATGGAACTGAGGAAACATTGAAACCACTAGATGAAGCTTTTAATACAGAAACTGCCATGAGACTTACAACAACATAAAGCGAACAAATTATTTCTCTTCGTAATTTACTCGACGACAATCACTTTAACCACCGGAAATTTGTCGAAAAACTTCGTGAAGAACTTAACAGGATTGATAATATTTTCAAAGAAAATTGGTCTAGAAAAAAATCGAGTACATCTAACATTAATAGCTAGACGCACGGTTAGAGATTTACCAAAAACAACCAATAGAATACAAGCAGGACGATCGACAAAAATGAGACAGAAATCAAAGGCGCATCCAACAAATATTATACAGTTATACTCGTTTTAGGTACTGCAGTGCTTTTATTTTCTTTTTTATTAAAAAATATGTTGCACTTCGTGATAGTTTTCATTCAATAACAAATGTACTAATAACAGTGATTTGTATACGTGTTTTATGCATGCGTGGGTTGAAATGCACTGGGTTATGTCAGTAATAACGCCACTTTTGCTTAACCATTCTCAATACGTGTCCAACGGTGCTGCTTCGCCAGTATGGTTGTAGTGAGCGGGAATATGGTTTTACGCGTCCAGGTATTTCAACCAACGAAACAGGTTTACAAAAGAAATAAGTGAAAAAAATATTCAATATTGATTCAGAACCCAAAGATGTAGGTCGACAAAACCCTAATGCTCTTGATCTTGCTTCGTTTTCTTTCTGGCGACGCAAACGTCTTAAGCATCGTTACTAGTCCCCAATTTCTATGCTGACTCCGCCCTTCTTTAGGACTTGATTTTTGGACCATACGATTTCTTGTTTTTAACAACTTTATTGTTCTGCTTGGTTCTCTTTTCCTTCATTCTCTCCTTATACCCCAACCCCGTGTAGGTCCAGGATTAGAATATGTCCACGGTACGACGTGCCCGTTGTAAGAGCTGGATGATCAAGATGATCAGTTGCATACAAAAAGAGATCAGGGAGACCAGTCATTTTAACTGACCCTAAACTGGCTGAGGTTAGAAATGTTATGCAGCAGTCACCTTCAAAAAACCTACGAAGACTATCAATACAATCACAAATTTCATTGGGTAGTACCCAAAAAGCTACGAAACAGTTAAAATTTCGTGCATATCGTGTTCGTAGTGTTCAGGAATTGAAAGATCCAGACAAAGAAAAGCGCCGTTGTCGAAAACCATGGAATCGGTGAGCTAGACCGTGTTTTCTTCAGTGATGAAGCTTGGTTCTACCTTAGTGGATATGTGAATAGCCAAAACACATGAATCTGGTCAACTGAAAATCCTCACGTTTTTCATGAAAATCCATTGTACTGTCTGAAAATTGGAGTATGGTGTGCCGTATCACGTTGTCGAATAGTGGGACCTATTTTCATTGAAACTACAGTAAACAGTGGTGTATACAAAGACATAATTACATAGTTTATTTCGTTGCTTAAAACCGATGAACGTGAATGTTAGTTCCAGCAGGACAGTGCAACATGTCACACATCCAATGAAATAATGAGTTTCTTAAATGAGTTTTTTGGCGAGAGTATAATCTAAAGGGTTATGGCCCCCACGGTCTCCCGATATAACGCCTCCAGATTTTTTCCTGTGGGGTTATTTTAAAGAAAAGGTTTATAAAAATAGGCCTCATACACTGAATGAACTGAAAATGAACATTACAACGGAGATTAATAATATTAGTGTAGGCGTACTCCACAAAGTGTCAACAAACGTGGTAAAACGATTTCGTGCGTGTATTAATGAACAAGGCTGCCATTTTGAACATATGTTATAGGCATAAAATGTTGGAAATAAGTATGTATGTGTATAAAAGTTATAACAATAATAATAATAAATACAATACAACCTTTTTGATGTGCGCGACTTAATGAACGAACTGTATTTTTTATAATAGAGTATGGTCATTGTTGTGCAATAGCTATACAGCTGTTTCAAATCATCTTTTAATATTGCCACGTGAGATAAATTTATCTATGGCGCTAAAACAATACAATACCTCCAAAGTTGATTTGTAATAATTTGCATCTTTTACTTCTTGTACTTGTTGCCTAATACAAAGTAAATTATTACTACTCTGTCTTTTGGGATAATAGAATGAGTTCTCGCAATTATTTTACGCCGAAACGAACAACAACCTTCTTTATAATTTATTAGGAGACAGTATACGGCTTGGTTAATTGACTCTAAAGCTGTTACGAATTTTCGTAATGAAAAATGAAACATTTTCTTAAGTAATTAGTTTATAATTACGACATGCTTACTTAACAGTTTTAATTGGTGCTAACTCGATAACAGTGTTGTAAGACCCATATTAAAGAAAATAATTAAGAATTTCAGTTTCCTTTACATTTTAAGAAGTTCGTTATAAAGTACTAAAGGGAGCACAGGCTGCTTATTTATCCTTTCACTTCGTCGATAGGGGTGTATTAAATAAGTTTGAATGTGCACTTGAAGGGAGTTACACGCTTTATAGATATATTCCAGATCGTAAACACAATTTGCTTTGTTCGATTTATACAGCACGAAAATATAAGTACCGACGTCCTAAGTACTTTTATTCGCATGGGCAAGGAATTTGAAGTGTCAGTACTAAAGCTTTATACTGCAATGTTGATGTTCATTTCACTTAGTATTGAAAACTTGACTATCAACTTCGAAAGATCGAATATATTTCCTAATCATTTATCACAATAAATGATGTCATTATCATGAAAATATGATAAAAATAATTAAACTATTACTTCAGAAGGATAATAATTAGCCGAAAATTTCTTTTTGGACCTCTCACAGAAAGTATTCTTTTTTACTAATTTCTTTATTATTAAACCATATTGGGAACGAGCTGTATACACATGCTGTGTGAAAATTTCAGGGAACTATGTAGGCTAGCTCAGAATATAAATAAGTGCAGGTACGTGTCCAACCAGTTTTGAGACCGAAAACCTAATGACGAAAAAATAAGCGCAGATAAATCTGATGATTAGTATAAACAACTAGTTGTTGATTGCGAAATATCTGCAACTAATGTTGTCTGTGCGAAAAGGTAAATTGGAAAATATATTAAATCGGTAAATGGTTAAGTGTTGGGGGAACTTGGCAGCCACAGGCTGCTTACCTCCCTTCACAACCACTGAAGGTCGGAGAAATAAGGTTTATAACTGGTAAAACAATAGGTGACCGAACTGCATCTAACAAGAAAGAACAGCGCCTATGAGGAAAGACAACAAACATAGAACAAGAAGAAAATTGTTGAAAGCATATGTGTGGAGCACAGCACAGTATGCCTATGAAATACGGGCAGTCTGAAACGCAGACAGAAAAACGGTAGCAGCCTTCTGAAATGCTGTGCTTCAGATGTATAAGGACGATAGCATGGACAGACAAAGATAATAACAAATAGACTATAGAAATAGTAGGGGAACAAGGATATCTGGGTAAAAAGAGAAATAGAAGGGCGGAATACGTTCTAAGGCATTTTTGGGGAATAGTGTGGGATATATTACAAGCAGAGATAGAAAAAAGGGGGTAGATGTAGACCTAGATAAGATAGTGATAGTTGGAGACTGTGCGAATTTCAGGGAAATCTGTAGGTTAGTTCAGGATAGGAAACAATGATTGTACGCGTCTAACGAGTTCCAGGACTGAAGACCTAATGATGATGAAAGCATATTGTTTGTCTTGGCCTGCAGTATGCAAATACACAATTATTTAAGCGACATATTTATTAACAACTATTTACAATGATGCAATTCTAGACACTGCAATTGATAATTGTATATTGTAATTAATTACAGTCAAGTTACCGTGATTGCTGCTGAACTCTTGTTCTTCCTGGCTTCCGAGTAAATCCGCCGTGTATGTGTCTGCCAACGCCCCTCCAGTACAATTCCGGTTGCAGACCGGGATTTACAACATTCGGCCATTCTGACAATCATTCCTCCGCGGCTGACCTGAAACCAAAAGAACATTACCAAAAAAAAACTTCCACTAATGGTGGCGGACATCAATTTTACGGTGCTTGTAATACACAGAGCCTGTGCGAAATAAAGAACATTTTTGAATTAAGTTTGCTCAGTATGCAAAGCAAAATCACACCTGTCACGCCCATAGAAACACACACTACTCGGCAATTTAGAGTTTCTATGTTTAGCAATTGGAATATCTTGTGCTTAGCATAATGAAACATACTTGGCTGGTATGTTGAATTCAGCCGTACTCAGAATTGTAGAGCTGATCATACTCAGCATTGTGGAGCTACCGTGGTCAGCAATGTGGAGCTTACCATGCTCAGTAATGCTGAGCTTACCATAACTACACTAGTGGAATAATGCTACATACCTATTGCATAAACACCTGAAAAGCTTCATATTTTTGAAACAAACGACGGCTTCATAAGGAACCCTCGAACGTGTAGCATGCATATCCTCTTTTACCATATAGTTGTCATTATTGAAGACTTCAACTACTTTAAAAGGTTCTATGAACTTAGCAAGCAAATTTTTGCTCTCGTTATTATTCAGGTGACGAGCCAACACTAGATCACCTACAGCATATGTGCCTGTTCCGCACCTTTTCTTATTAAAATATTCACTTTATTTGATACGGTTTTCATCTAATTTTTGTGAAGCCTTCGCTCGACTTTAGTGACATCTGTTAAGTTGTTTTCGTGTTCACTGTCACAAGAATCCGTATCTACCCGCAATTGTATACCCATCAAAAGTTCATCCGGTGTGTGTTTAGTAGTTTTATGTATCGTGTTATTAATACTTTGTTGTTGGTTTTTTGTGTTTGCAATAGCATGTTACATTTTGAATTGCGTTTATCAAAACAGAATTATATTTTAAAATAAGGTTATCACAGTCTTTTATAAATAATGTACTTCGACAAGGTTTGCTTCTGATGAAACAGTTCCTAAAATTGCATGAGCGCTTCCTCGCTGAACTGTAACGCTGATTCTTTGAATTAAAAGGTTTGTTGAACGTTATTCCCCCGTAATATTTTTCATAAGTTCACCGATTCGCCTGATGTGTTTAAGGCCACTTTCACCGAAAGTTCCTAAGGTCTCGACACATACTGGAATAATATGTAAGTTGGTTTGCAAGTTTTTGTAGAGGTTGTTCTTATGGTTCTCCCGTAGCTGAGCAGCATGACCAGGTTTTCTTGCATTTCCTCTCAAGTAAGAACTTGCGAGTGTATCCGCACATGTGAAATCCCACACCATCGGTTTTCTAGTTTGCCAGGGTACCAAAGTGAGCCCATCGGGCTTTTTCCCATCAGATCTGTTACAACCGATTGGTTCGAGTACAGCCGGAATTTTGCTTGTAATAAGTGTTCGCTTAATCAGATCGTTTACCATCGTATGTCTGTTGTATCTGCCAGCTCTCTTCTTGCATCAGAGCCAATGGTGACCAATTCATCGACCTGTAACCCACATACACAAGTATGAGTGACGCATAACCGAATTCCAAAGCGCAATGAAACTGCAATTCTGAATTGATTGTCCAGCAATATACCGAGCGATGAGAACGGGAAAGTATTTAACAAAACGCCGGATTCTTTTGAGTTGTTAACCATTATCCTTGCTTTCGCTTCATAGGTTATACACTTTTCGAATATTAGTTGCTGCAGCTTGCAGCACAAATTGGTGTCCTGTTTTTTTTTGACATTTTCGTTTCCCTTCCGGTAATAGATCCGCCTGTGATATTATTGACCACGCCTCCATTGCTTTGATTGGATGTATGTCTGATGCTAGTGTAAACGATGGGAAAATGGTGGCAACCAGATCCGCAATCTGAATGAATGAATGAATGAATCGATCCCAAGAAACTTGAAAAGCAAAGGCATGTGGCGTTTCTTATTCAGAGTCCACTCAAATTGACAGGTAAAGCTGCTTCAGTTCATGATGTTCCAACGAAGTGGCAATTGACGATGCTTTCCATTAATGACCTGAGGACGAAGTCGTTTTCCTCGAGGTTTTCCAATGCTTCCCAACATGCTGTTGTTCGTAGCAAACAATTTAACAGATGTATTGAAAGTGAGCTACGTAGCAGGCAGTATTAGTGATGAGATCCGAGTTTCTCAATACGACTGATCATGACATGAAATTTTTCCAATTTTTTGTGTAATTGCTGGTCTAATACCTTAGATTGTCAAAGGTGCGCCCAGGAGTTCGATTTCTTGTGGTCGATCAATGATTCCCGGTGTGACTTGATTGAACCTATTTAGAATACGTACACGTTCATCGTCGTTGTGGTTACCCAGCAATTTGATTTCGCATTTTTGAAAGTTTAGTTGAAGTCCTAGATCTGACGCCTTGTTTATGATGATTTGTAAATCGTTGAATACTATGTCTGGGTCTCCTCCGATTGATTCATCGTCGATATACCAGTTGTTGAATTCGGACTGCAGCGAGGTGACCATGTCATAT
Organism: Platerodrilus igneus; assembly: GCA_036346225.1. NCBI lineage: Eukaryota > Metazoa > Arthropoda > Insecta > Coleoptera > Lycidae > Platerodrilus > Platerodrilus igneus. The sequence continues at coordinate 7,147,803 of JARFIW010000165.1, read as the reverse complement.
ATGCCCAAACAGAAAATCGCAGGACCACAGGCGTATTCCTGCTGGCAACCTCACTGGGAAAGCATGGTGTATTATCCAAGAGCGAGCCAAGTTGATGTAGCATAACACTGTCTTATAAAAGGATAAATTTCTGGACATTTTTCCTCCGTTGTTCGGAGCACTGGGTGACGTTCTATCTCGTTATATGCGTTTTAAAAATTCAGTTTTATGAGAACTTTGGTTAAAGCGTGGTCGAAATTAACAAAATCTCTGGCCGCAAGTACCCCAGCTTCGTATCCAGTACCGAAACCCAGTTGCTTCGGTCGGAGTTCACCTTCCGCTCGATTAAAAATTCTAGCACTAGCTATTCTGGAGACTAGTCTTCGTAGGGTATTTTCAATAGCAATCGGCCTTGTTGTTTAGTCCACAAAGCGTTGCGCCGTAAAGCAAAGGTGTTACGAATGTTGGAACCTTACCCAATATGCACATATCTGTGAAACTACTTAAAGATTCCAACACTTGATCTCCATGGTCACCTGTTTCTTCACCGACGAGATCTTTTAAATATTGTGGCCTTATACCGTCATACCACATGTGCTTCCAGTCGCGAAATCCAAAATTCATTTTCTAATTTTCATTGTTGATATTGGCTGGATATCGATGTTGATTTTCTCGTAGTTTATGATATTTATGCTTGGTTCTGGATGATTTTCTAATAATTTCTGATGTGTCGTTGTTAACGAAAGCAATCGTATCGTAGAATGATAAAATCTAGATGGCTCCCCTTATATCACCGTCGCATAACTTTGATTGTATTAATTTTATACGAATGGCCTCTGTGTCTTTAGAAGTTTTCGATTTCTTGCGTCTTTGAAGCGTGACTAAAATACTGTTCGTTATATCGTCAAAAGGTAATCGCTTCAACTTGGTTCACATACCCAAGTTACTCTTTACAATGGTAGAAATTGACAGGTTTTTTTTTGTCGGGGATTTTAAAGCGATGTAAGCGAAAATAAACAGGTGAGCCCACGTGAGGACAGGAGCCTCCGGTTGAGTGCAAGAACGGATCAGGTTTGAGAACTCTATTGAAATTTAAATCCGGGCGGCCTTTGGTATTCTCTTCAGGACGGTTGTGTGTGCACGTATCGTTTGTACAAAAACAAAAATTTCTTTTATGAGATCATATTCAGTTCTGTCAGACTGAAATGGTTCGCCCGCTGTCGTTACACTACTTGTCGGTGTAATTGCTGATTCCAGTGCTCGTCGATTTTCATTTGAATGTCTTTTCAACCAGTGAACATTTAAACCACTCTGCCTTTTAATCCTCTTTTTTGACATAATGGACAAGTAAGCGTTTGAGAGTTTTGTGGATTGTGCTCGTTTTTCATTTGAATCACATGCGGGCGCTTTTATGCGATGAATGTGTATTTTAGTATCCGATTGTCGATTAGTTATGAAAAGGATACAGAAAATTTCCTAAATTTCGCATTGAATTGTCCAAGGAGAGTTAGATAATTAATTTCCTACCTGTTGGTATGTTTTGTAGTAACCTTTGAAAAAGTGCGTCAAACAAATAAAATTAAATAAAAACCCTTAACCACAAAAAATATTTAAATTACTAAATACGTATTTCGACCACTATGTGGCCATCATCAGTAGAAAACCTGTAATAAAAAAAAAAAAGAAAAAAAAAAAAGATGTTGTTCTGGAACACTTCAGAGGATATTCTCCTCACCACTTAGGCTGAAGTGAACCTTCCCAACCTATAATTTACTATATTGTTGCTTTAAACACTATCGAGGATATTCTCCTCACCCGCAGGCTGGTGTTCTCAACAACAAACAAGTGAATTGTGACATTATAACTTAAATCTACTTAATTTATACTAATTCTAAATCTACTGAAGCGGAACCAATTTAATCTTGCTTTCTCATTGGTTGTTGACCAATAGGGAAAGCAAAACAGATGACTCTATTAGCCCTTTATCGGTGTTTACGAGGGGTCCTTTATGTTTAACAAATTTAATTGATTCATAGGCATTTAAGGAGGAAGACGTTGGTACCGCTTTTAACAATTTAACATTTTCTAGTTTAACGGGGTGGCTGGTTTCAAATATATGTTTGGCGACCTGAGACCTTTCATATTTACCATATTTGAAGTGAGCAATGTGTTCTTTAAATCTTGTTGTTATATTCCTCTTGGTCTGACCAATATATTTTTGAAAACACCCTGGCCCTGCACAACTAATTTCATAAATCCCCGACTTTTGCAATTTTTTCCCCTTGTCTTTTGGATTACCTAGCAAATCTTTAATTTTATTAGTATTAGTGAAAGCAATTTTGAAATTACACTGTTTGAATTTTTTTTTTTTTTAATTACAGGTTTTCTACTGATGATGGCCACATAGTGGTCGAAATACGTATTTAGTAATTTAAATATTTTTTGTGGTTAAGGGTTTTTATTTAATTTTATTTAAATCGTGCCACAGTGTTCCTATAGATTATTGTGTCAAACAAAAAAAGGAATTTAAGTTTAACGAAAGGCCTGTCAATCTGACGTCCAATATAATATAATTTCTTTAAAACTTCTTTAAAAATGAGTTAAAAAGAGTCGATCCCTTTTGAATTTAACACTTACTGTAGTATTTTTTTAAGCACTGAACACACTCGTTACTTATATTATTTCTTGTAAGTTAAAATAAAAATAAATTTTCTTTGTTGTATCATAACTAAATCCTGGTCCCATAAACTTGAACTTTTTTTGAAATTGCAGGATGCTAGTGCACCGAATAGAGTTCTGTTGGTTCTTTGAATTTTGACCAACTCCTCCAGCCATGCCTACAGCTGTTGCGAATGACCAAATTTGTCGTTGTGCACAAAATTCATTAAATTCGCTCGAGATAAAAGCTTTTCCTGCATCCGAAATTGTACGATTAGTATTTCCAAATATTGCAAATATTTTACGTAATGCTTTGGTAACACTATTAGCTTTAATATCCGGTACAGCCATGAGGAAAATAAACCTTGTAAACGCACCCACCACATATAAAAAGTAATAATTGCCCTGTGTAATTTTAGCAAAAAGCCCCAAATGGTCCACGTGTAATTTATGAAATGACCTAGCATATTTTGGTATTGAACGTAAATAACCCTGATTTTTCCCACCCGTCAGTTTATGATATACACATGGTAAGCAGCATCGGATGTATTTAGCAACAAATGTGAGCATTATTGGAAACCAACATCGCTGCTTAATGAATTGACGTAACTGATGTATTGACCTAGGAATCGAAAATTTTTTAACAACGTCGGCTTTTAATTTATTAGGTGAAACACAATCATAAGTAATATTAAAACTCAAAATAAGTTATCTCGGTCATTAAAAATAAACATTTGGATACCGTAATCCTCAAGCCATATTCCTAAAGTACTTCCAAAACCAATCGGAGCTTATCCAAACCTTCGCTTGTTATTTTAAAAGAAACTAGAATGTCGTCGTTGTATATTAATAGTCCAAGGTGTCTCAGAGGACTGAAAATTAAGGCCATCGTCCTTTGAAATACATACGCTGCGTTTGTTAGACCAAAGGTGTTTCTGAGGAACACAAAGATACCAAAGGGCGTTGTTACCGCTGTCTTATCGGCCGAATCCGGATGAACAGGTATTTGGTAGTAGCTATAAGCTAGATCAGTTGATGTAAAGTAAGCGTACCCAGGAAGTTGACCAATACGTTGTTCGATTAAAGGCATGGGGAGTATATTTTTAACAGTGATTTTCGTTAGAGCAATATGATTGACGACCATTTGTTTTTCTTCACCCTTTTATCTATTAACAAGACAGGACTTGCATAAGAGGATTTACTTCGTCGAATTATATTGGCTTCAAACAACTCATCAGCGATACCTCTTAAAATTTCTTTTTCATTTTCGGCCACTCTGTAAGGTCTGCAGGTCACCGGTTTGGTATCAGCTAATTCAGTTTTTAAAGAAATTAAGGGACCTTTACCCAACTCGGTGGGTTTTCGAGAAATACACAATTTAAATTTATTAAGTATTTAGTATAAGAAGATCCTTTCACTTTCAGTTAACAAACCACGATTAACAACGATGTCATGCACGTTATCAATGGGCTTCTGCTTAAATTTTAACGAACTACCTACTTTATAATAGACAACCTAATCATGTTCCTAAAAGTTTTGTCCTATTAGCACATCATAGGATAATGAATGATCCCAAAATGCGTTACTTTTTTCTTTGCACGCCGCATCGTGGGATATCTCCGCCACTTCTGATGTTATCTTGGTCAGAAGTTTGCCAATGCACAATTATTTAAACAACCTATTAATTAACTACTATTTACAATGATGAAATTCTTCACACTGCAATTGATAATTGTATATTGTAATTAATTATTGTTAAGTACCCGTCAATGCTGGACAACGATTGCTCTCCCTGGCTTCCGAGTAAATACCTTACATGTGGTTTTCTAATGCTCCACCCAAAGGTACTACATTGGCCAGAAAGCGAGTTTTTTTTACCTGGAAAATTTAGAATTGTGCCAAACCCTTGCTGTTAGAAGCAAGGTAGGGATCCTTAACGTGCGTGACAACACACACACGGGACCTCCATTTTACTTCTTATCCGAACGAGGGTGTATTTTTGTGAAAAATGCTCGCCTAACATTTTTCAAGCGGATCGTGTCGGAATTCGAACCCGGGGCCTTGAGCGTAGTAGTCACACACATACTCCTTCGTCGTTCATTTACATTTCCAATGCTCCACCAGAAGGTACTACATTGGCCAGGAGGCGAGTATTTTGTTGCCTGGAAATTTAGAATTTTGCCGAACCCTTGCCGTTCCAGGCAAGGTAGGGATCTTTAACGTGCGTGATAACACTCACACACGGGACCTCCATTTAACCTCTCATCCGAACGGGGCGTAATTTTTTGTGAAAAATGCTCACCTGCCATTTTTCAAGCAGTCGGCCGTGTCGGGATTTGAACCCAGGACCTTGGGATCCGTAGTCTTACGCTTATTACATTGATCCACGGCGACGCCATACCCCTTCGCCACTGAGCCGCCTCCGAGTAAATCCCCCCACTGCATTTCCGGTTGCAGACCCGAATTTACAACAGTATATATCTCAAATATCTTGTAACAGTAAAATGCTCGAGTCAGGAAGAAACCGAAAAGGTGAGGAAGGAGTACCCGCACGAGTTACTTTGACATAAGAAACTGAAACTGATGCCGTGCTAAAAATTTCAAAGATTACGGGGTAGGACATGAGAATACTTCAGTCGATTTTGCCCCACTGTAAGAGAAAGGGTTAGTAAATTGCCTAACATTTTTCAAGCTGACCGTGTCGGAATTTGAACCCAGAACGTATACTAACTGCGCCACGGAGTGGCAATACAAGGCTGGCTTTACAAAAGTATACGTTTTAACGATATGAAAACAAGTACAAAACGTTTTTTCGAGCATTCTGCTTTATAATCAAGTAAATTAAGGAAAGAAAAAAAAAGAGGGCAAGTGTCAACTTACTTTCAGTACCTAGTTAATAATTAAAATTAATAATAAGAATTTAAATATTTAACGGTGATAAAAACCTTCCATATCGGTATAACTCTTTAGTAGTAAACACAAAGTAGTAAGTGCTCTAACCCATTCGTAATTAAAAAACAAACTCGTCAACGGGACCACCGATTGGTGCGGAACAGCCAATATTGGGTCGCTTCTAGCTTGCTGAAACTGTAGCAGATGTAGATTGCATCAGGCAGTTGTATATTCAATATAGCCGGCTAAGACCAGCGTACAGCTGTGCTTTGAACTGTACTTCTAGATTTTCTATCAGCGAGAATTCTTGAAGTGATTGTCCTCGGTCTTATAGGATATACGAGCATTATATGGACTGCTGAAACTATCATCAAAATTAGTCCCACTAAACGCGCTAAGGATGACTTTAATTAGAGGATTATCAATTTTAACGTCATACAAAGCTCTACGCAGGAAGCGAAAGTTAAGGAAGAATTTGTGTAATTTATTCTTCGAAAATTTCAAAACTATTCTAAACTAACGGAATCTATAGAATGAAGCACAAATATTAAAATCAGAATTGACGTCGGAGAAACATTACAGTTTTCGACCTCAAGAAAAGCAATGGTTTCCTGCAGAAAACCAAAGCAAAAAAAAAAGAAAGAAAAAACTAGTAATAACAAAAGCACAACAAGGCTGTGTAGTCTCGAGTATGTAAAAGAACGCTAAGAGTACTGAGGCAAAACCAAAAAGGACCTTCAAGCTGTGGTAACCGGAAGTCGTCTCAAACGAACAACCTAAGGAAAGAAAAGCTAAATAGATTAAACACTCGAAGAAGTCGTAGCCTCCGAAAAAAAGAACAAAGGTCTAAAAAGTACATACCACAGGAAAAGAATCGAAAATTGAACTAAGTCGAAGTGAGGACTGATAATAAGCAAAACCAGCCAAAGAAAAAGAGAAATGTACAACAAAAGCCAAAAGAAAAACTCCAAGAAACGGCACAAGAGTGCCAGACAAGAACCAGAGCAAAGGCGGGGTCATTATCAAAAATGAAACGGCAGGACTAAGAACGGGGTTTATGACCCTTGCGTCGCCAGAAACGAGTTTGTGGACATTAGAGTTGTCAGGATGGGCAGGAAAGGTCGGTTGTCTCGTAGGTCCGAAAAGAAACAACTTTACGAATTGAGAAAGTATCAAGGAATATAGGAGTTGGTATGACATTAAAGTGACACGAAGAGTAAGAAAGAGTAAATTATGGTGTCAAACAAGATCTCCAACTTGGAAGGAAACAGGATGATGGCGTAAATTAAAGCGATTATGAGTATTACGGTATGCAACCGTAAATTTTATTAGAATACAAGAACAGATATTTTCAAAATGTTCGGAACAGGGAGAAAAATGCACAGGATCAGAAATATACCTATCATTTATTTCGGACAGTTGTAAACAATCGCCAGAGAGTATAGGTTCACGACCCAACCACGCAAAGACAGGAGTGCAGACAAGAACTTTGTGTTTGGACGTTCAGATGCCACAGAAAATTTTTGCAAAGTTGGCACCCCAGTGAGGCTGGTTATCACTAATATAGGAAACACGCATAACCTTGAGGGTGCGGTTAGCAAGTTTAGCTGGATTGGCCTGAGAATAGTAACAAGCGATGGAAAGGTAGCGATTGTGATAACGTGTACATACAGAGGTGAATTGATAGCTACTAAACTGTATACCGTCAAAAGGTAAGAAACTTGTTCCTCCAGAATCTTAGCATCGGATTGTGCAGTGACCTTACGCAATGAAAGCAAAGAGCAAATTTAGTATAGTGATCAGCCACTACAAATATGTAGGAATAACATTTGGTAGAACGGGAAAAAGTTTTACGATATCACAGGAAATGAGTTGCCAAGGAGAGAATGGTTTAGCTCTAGAAATAAAGAAGCCAGGAGAGGAAATAACTGTTCAATTTTGCAAGCAGCATAAGCAGAACAACGTCGTATGTAGAACCTGAGGTAAGCACCTAGACAAGACCAATAGTAAGCATTAAGGAGTCGAGCGAAAGTTTTTGTCACACCACGGTGACCTGAAGCGGGTAGATGGCGGTGAAAAAAAATCAGATGAGCAGGCTGCTCAGAAGATGCGATAGGAATCTTATTTCGACCAAAAAATATATCGTTCACCATGCACCAGGAAGGAAAGCGTCTAGTATGGTCTAAAGCCTATTGCAGCATACTATCGTACCACGGATCAGGAGTAGGAAGAGTGACTTTAAGGAAGGTAATAGCCAAAATCGAAACAGGTTTAAGGGCAGGAACAGAACGGGAAACGGTATCAGGAACAATACGATCTTTGCCCTTACGGTAAATCATAGAAAAATTGTACTACTTATGCGAAAAGACCAACAAACTAAGCCTTCGCACGAACTTTGAAGTTTGTTTAGACAGATGAGCGAATGGCGGTTAGTGAGGACAGTATAGAGAATGCCTTCGAAATTTCTCAATTGTTCACAGGAGAGCTAAGTATTCTTTCTCCATAACGGAGTAATTGCGCTTGGGCCTGGAAAGTGAGCGACTGCTGTAACTAACAACTTTCTCTTCTTCTGTGAATATTCTGACTCAGAATCGCACCTAGATCGTAATGTGAATCATCTTTCTGAGTAGTAAACTGCAAAGTAAGGTTACGATAGAAAAGGATTAAAGTGGAAGCCATTTGTTGTTTGGCAGAAAGTAACGCACATTGACAATCATGGGTCCAGGGAAAAGTGAGGTTAGTAAGTGGTGAAACAAGAGTGGTATAAATTAAAATGATACCCTAGGAACAGAGTCAATATGATCTCTTACACTTTGTCGAGAACTTGGATCTAACCTTTTCTAGTTTTCATGTCTGCTCCGTTTTTCGAGTAATGCAATGCCGGTGAATTGTCTTCTTTTAAATGGTACGAATCATTGTATCGCCTGTGTCCAGTGTACACCAAACTCTCATTTTTTTCACCTTATGATAGGAAAAAAAGCATAATTTTAGGAGTATCTACTGTTTTCTATTGAATATCTATACGGTCTCTTTGAATCATTGTTTGGAATGTTCCAAAATGATTTAAACCACCATTACTTCTCTTCTGGGTTAAATAAATGCTATAAAGTATTTATGTCTACATTTCACATCGCAAGCTACTCTAACCTTTCCAGCTTAGATTTTTTATTTCTTTCAGACTCGTAAAATTTGCCTGCATTTCGCTTTTTCTTTTACAGATTTTTCTTCTAATTATTTTCCTCTCTTTGTACGTTTGCGGTTCCTCCTTTTTAATATCATATCTACTTCGATTTCAGCTCGAAAGTTCTAATCGTGCTTGTTTTTTGGAGTATTTTTCTCATAATTTTGTATTCTACACTTTACATTATTCCTAATTGATAAAAAGTTTAAGTTTGAGTCGTTCGAGTCAATATGTTACTAATATTACTTTTGATCATAGTTGATTACGCTGCTAATCAATAGGCATGTTATCTTTTCCTGTGCAATTTCTGAAATCTGATTTTCCAAGATGTCACCAAATAAAAGGCTTTATCCATCAATCTTCGAACCGGTTTGAACTAGTAATTCTGAAAACTCGTCATAGTTTTAATTGCATTGATTGGTAGTATTTTTTGGGGGCACTAGAAAAACACGATGGTTCTTTATAGTGAACAAACATTAAAAGTGCGCTGGTGTATAACTTTAAAAGCGGAACTGAAATTAGGTTTGAAATTAAATTTTTAAATGATTAGGTTTTACTTTCTGATGGCAAAAACTATGCTAATTATTAAACGGCTCTGCCTGTAAAAGCTCTTTATGTAGTTTGCGCATTCTTGTTCGGGATCAACTGTCAAACGCTCGGCGAGTGATTGCTCAATTTACACTCGGGAAAAGATTCCATCTGACTTGTCTTCTGAAAAGAGACGTAGTATTATTGTTTTAGATTATTGGTTAAAAAACGTAAAAGCCTTACCAATCTTACAGGAGTGTATTTTTATTAAAGTTTATTGCAAATGTCAATAACTGGTTTCCTCGTGCCCTCATTTTGCACAAAAAACAACAATTATAACTCAATTAACTTGTTAAATATTTATTAAAGACGTATACACAGCAAACGACTACCGTCGTAAAAAAGTCTTTAAAACTAAAATTAAAGCAATTCCAAACAAGTCCTAATATTTCTAAATATCATCATCATTTTGTTTTCGACCTTACTTAAGGTCGGTTTGACGCAGCCCTAACTTCTTTTCTATTCTGTGCTAATCTAAAAAGCTTTACATACCCTTCACAACCTAAATTTCTAATAATTTGACTAATATAGTTTGGTCTAGGTCTTCCTATATCCTTCTATCTTTTTCCTATCCAGCTGACTCTACATAGATATTAGCAACCTGATGGTTGTTAAAGAACTCTAACATGTTTACATGATTACCATTTATAAGGAAATGAAATATAACCTGGTTATCCGCTTCAAAAAGGAAAAGTGTTAAATTATATGTTATGGTAAGGCTTAAGCAACGAATCGCTGCCAACATGCCAGACCGCTACCTAATTGTGAGTTATGTCATGGTGACGTTTATTAAATTATATGTTATGGTAAGGCTTAAGCAACGAAACGCTACCAACATGCCAGACCGCTAACTAATTGTGAGTTATGTCCTGGTGACATTTAGTTAACTGATTTTCATTTTTTTTTGTTTTGTTTTCGAACTTACTTAAAGTCGGTTTGACGCAGCTCTAAATTCTTTTCTATTCTGAGCTAGTCTAAATAGTTACGTGCGAATAAGGGTGGGGAATGAATACTTGTAATGCAATAGTAACGCATCTCAATATGCTATACTACGACCTGGCAATTCATTAAATTATTTTAATATTCCGAATTTGGAAAGCTTTATAATTTTATATAATCCCAATTTGGTAACTATCAACTAACTTTCTTTTTCGTATATTGTAACTATCTTTTCTTGCATCTTTCATAATCTCATCTATATATTTGAGTCTGCCTTCCACTGGGCATTTCCCTTCTACTCTGCCATCTATCATTTTCCTAACTTTGTATTGCTAACTTGTTTACTATATTTCAAAGCTTTTATTACAGTTGATTCTCATACCTAAACCTCTATATAATATTTCTTTAAATTTCTTTAGTACGATTTCTGACTTATTTGTTTTTACCAATACAGCTATATCATCCACATACCTCAGTATTTGCATTTTCAATTACAGTTCCTATCTCTTCTACTTTCTTTTTCTTCCTTCAAAATCTTATACAAAGGACAATATACTTCCACTCCATTGTCAAAAAGCATTGCCATATCTCTAAACCCTACTACTATTAGAAGAAGGTATAAGGATAGGGAAAACTATACTATTAGGGTTTTTTTGTAGATATGGCCAATAATAATTAAACCTGTAGTATTTATTATTAAAGTTTTATTTGATATATAATGTCAAAATACTTAAAATGATAATTATGCAGAAAAGTCAATAAGTTGGCATAGGATTCGTCGTGTAGGTTTTGAAATGAATATATTCTTCGATGTTTGCAAGTCATCAAACATTTGCCAAATATTTTCAGAACTACGCCAACGTGTGCAATATAATGTCCTATTGCAGTTGGTTCACTGCTTTTAGGACCGACGAACCCAACTATACCTTGTAGTATTTAACTTTTGCTTTCCAATTAAATTTTCAGCGGTATGTCACCAAGTATGCAAATCGTGATGGCCTTCAAAACCTGGAGTAAACATTTCGACAACAACGTGGTGAAAAATTGTAATTTTTTGTTTAATGTGCATAGAAATACAATTATCAATATCGCACTTTTGCCCTGCTAAACATATTGCACTCTGGACCGAATCCAACAACACAAAAGCGTTCTTGGCAAATTTGCTGCGATGGTAGTTCTTTTTCAAACCAATTTGTAGTTACACGTGTTGCATGCCATAACCTGAACTACAGTTGGAACATTTTGAACAACTAAGCTGCTAAATTACCGACAGTAGTGTGTATTGACGGTAAATGTATATTTATTCAATTGAGGAGTTAGTTTGAAAACATTACTTAGAATTATTCCACATTTTATAGAGCTTTGAACTGTTACACTGTAACTGATTTGTTTATGCCAGCCCCACGTTCCGGCGATAGTGTAACCGATTTTGTTTTTATATATATGTTGTGGCGTCAGTGTTACTTATTTTTCCAAATGGGCGCCAGTGAACAAAAATCTTCCGGCATAGCTAGGGGTCTATTCCTGGGTAGAGCAATGAGAAGTGGGGGGGAGAAGCTAAACTAAGTTAAATAGGCGCCACCAAGTCCTGAGATACTCACGATAATAGCAGAGCACAATTCTAAGGGCGGACGTGGAAACCCACAAATAAAACGATCGCCTTCGTTAACAAAAACCTGTCGTATAAAAATAAGATGCAGCTCCTGTAAGAAATTACAAAGATTAAATAAATAAAAATGTAGAACACCATTTGTGTCCTATAAAAGTATCAAAAATAAAAATGTATATCCAATATGATATTGGTACAAAATTATTACTCAAAAATTCTACCTTTGTGTTATCAGATTTGATCGCATTTGACCAAATTAAAAACCTCAAAGTTTAACTAATTGTTTACTAAGAAAAACTCTCGTTTAAATTTTCAAAACCTTTTAACAAGTAAAAAAATTTCATTATTAACATTTATAACAAAGTCAAGGTTTTGGCTTTTTAAAACAAACAACTGCTCTTCAAGCATAAACTTGATTTAAACATTTGATTAAAAATAATTTGTAGCCACAATACACTGAATTAACGTTTCTAACCTGGGCAGATCTTTTCAGGTGGATTACAGTTTCTAAATTCTTACGCAGCGTGTCTTTAAATTTTCATATTTAGATTTTATAATTTATCTGTAGATAAAAGCTAATCGCAAAATAGGAATGTTTAATTTAAATTCTATGACAGCTGCACGTAGCATCTGCTTTCATGACAACATCTGTCAACTGTGCAGCACAATAAAAGTATGACGTCGAAAACATACCTTGAAATTATCTAAGGTTCAAATAGAACAAAGCTTGTAACTATATAAACCTAACTTGACAAAATTTCGCTCTACGGCTTGTAAAACCAGTTCAACAATAAATGAGAATTAAACAGATTACTTGTTCGAAAAGATAATAGCAACTTTTCGTGCTTTATATGATAGTCTGTTTATCAAATTTTTACGACATTCAAAACACATGCAAGAAATTTCTTATATCTAATAACGAACCGAACTGTCGCTGTTGCTCCAAGAAAAATCTGGATGGAGTTTCATAATCTCCAAACAATGTTACTAACCATTTCTAATTTGGGACGACTGCAATCAAAACCAGCATCCATCATTCTTCGTGGACAAACTCTTAGTTGACGAATTCTTAGTTGACAGATTCTAAGTTGACAAATTCTAAGTGTCGCGCTAAACAAATAAAACCAAATTAGATTAGTTCGTAAAATGTATACTTTACCAACCGTTAGTAGAAGGTATCAAAATGGTTTCAGGTCTAGCACGACCTGACCTGCTTACATAAGTAATTTATCCGAAGGTCGCATGCCTCTAGGCGGGAATACATCTTGATAAGGCGGTTGCTAGCGGGCGACTGACTCGACGAAGCGAGAACCGAACGATAGCGACGTTAGAGGTGGGGAATACGAAAGAAACAGCTAGAGATGCTTGACGAAGTAACTTTATGTCACACAGATATTTTAATATAAGGAGATTAATAAAGAATAAGGCACGCTTAGCGCATTATCCTCGTAATTCAATGCGAATAATTATTGCTGAAATTAAATATGTTACAACACCGTCACAAATAAGATTAAAAGTAAGTTCAAAGAAGAGTGAAGAAGGTTTATTTTGGTTGCAAAATTCTGTATAACTTGCACTATATGCATATGCCACACAAAACTTGAATCAAATGCACATGTGTTTGTAAATGTGTATAATTTACGATTTCTATCAATGTTGCAGAAGTTACTTTCTCCATTGTTAAGGATGCCAATTACGGGAGACTGTTTTTAATATAATGTTAAGGCCTGAAAACACAACATTCTTTTGTAAATAGTTCTTCTTTTTCTGTGTTTTCATTTGAATATCCAACCCTCTCCAGTTTTAGAGTACTTTGAACAACAGTGTAATCATCAAAGTAGTTTTGCAGGTTGTTTTCTGTTGATTGTATAGTACTTCTTCGCTTTTGCATTTTGAGTTCTATACACATCTGTGGACTTCAAAAAACGAGAATCACCTAAATTTGCTTTTATATGTTTTATAACAAAATAGTCTATTCTTAATGGAAGAGTCTCATGATGAAAAGTTCAATTTTTATCTGTTTAAAGACGCTTTCGACTGACGCACTGGTGGCAGTTGGACTTCTATATTTGAATATAGGTTGCATAATGCCAGACCAAAATGGAAGTAAACTGCAGAAGTTTAACAATTTTGAGGCCATATCTGGAGAGTAATGCAGATTTCCATGATCTTCTTCGTTTTGGAAACAATACGCTTCAGCTACGACTTCATCAAAAATTATTTTTACATCTATATAAAATGATGAAAAAGGTGCTGTATCGCTAGTCGTATCTTTGTCGTCAGTATCAGCAAGGTTATCAGTTGAACCTGGATGTGTTTCAGTTTTCATACAACTCCATATTTTCTCATTCGCCGAGGCGACTAACTATTCGAGCTTGCAAATACTGCTTGGCATCTTCGCAAGGATTTATCATTACTATAATGGTGCTTCCTTTGTTTAAATACAAAGAAAGTCTAAAGATTTTCCGCAACAATAACTTCAAGTCTTCATAGTTTGTATTAGTAATAAGTATACCAATTGCATGCATAGACAGTTGTTTAAATATTGAATGGTTAGTAAATTTAAAGTAACACCACGTACTTACAAGATGCATGACATGACATAGATCATTACAAATGGCACATTTTAGTACTTCTGTATTTTTTCGCAGAGTGCTAGTTACATATCCCCATATTAATATATAAATATATATATATATATATATATATATATATATATATATATATATATATATATATACATATATATATATATATATACATATTGTTATGAATTTAAAGGGTTAAATTTGGGGTCAGCAATGCAATTTCAAACACCCTGTATAGGAAAACTAACAATTTATTTACGCGCAAAATTTATTTTATTGATTTAATTTACACGAACAAGTATTGACGTATTTTTATAATTAAGGATTGAAAAGTAATGGGTATATAAGGAAACCAGTTTTAAAACAAATAAAAACGCATAATTAATTTAATTTATTTTAACTCAACGTGTAATAGCATTAGAAAACGCACCGGGGTAAAGAAAATCGATAATCCCAAGGCAAAAGGTTCGTTGTAATAAGCCAGGACGTCAGTTGTATCGTATACTGTGAAATATAGACTCCGACAATTGTTATTTTAAAGAGTCAATAATTAAAAACACCTGCATGTTTGAAAAGTTTACCTTCGTTGAATTTATAAACATAATAACACGGGCTTCGTAGAATATAGTTTCCAACCGTGAGTTGCTTCGAATAAACAAGCTAACAAAGTTTCTTAAAGAGCGGAAGGGATGCACGATGAATAATATGCTACAGATAAAGATGGATATAAAAAAGCTTTGGTTTCAAAACGCACGTTCGTATCCACGTGGAGCCCTGAGACGCGGTTAGTAATATCGATTTTCTGTAACTCAAGTGGGGTTTGGAACGCGACATATAATATGCATAAGACAGAGATAAAAATATTACAGGCGGAGTTTAATGACGACACAGGACCGTATCATTGGTTGAAACAGATAGTTTTACGCGACAGGTGAATGTGGTTTTTCGGATTATATTGTGTGTCCACGAGGTAAATTTCTGGAAGCTTTAAGTCAGTTAGATTAAAATTTGCAGAAATATTATAAGTGTGGCCGAGAGGGGCATTTTGAATTGTATAAATACTATGAGAGAATTAGCAGCGTTCTTTTTGTATTCTAATCGTCTCTTTGTATTCTCATCGCCTCTTTGTATTTTCATCGCTTTAGACTACGTATACTAATCAACCGAGGTTATGGTAGAGGCTTGTGAGTATTGAAAATTGTATAATTCAGTAAAAATAGCATTAGCACTCATAACATAGTAAGTTGAGGCCTTGTAGTTATTAATGGGTGTAGTGTCGAATGAATTAAATTAACTGATGTCCAATTAATACTATAACAAGCTAATAAATCAATAAACAAAGTATAATGTACGTGAATTTGTATGCGGTGATGGTATGGTAATTGATAGCAACGAGTTCGGCGTATACTGAGGTTATCATCTATCTGGAAGATCAGAGCGCATAATCAGGAAGCCAAGGGGTTCTGGAGGATTAATCACGAAACCAAGGGGTTCTGGAGAATCAGAGCGCATAGTCACGAAGCCAAGGGGTTCTAAAACATCATCCCAAGGAGGTGGAAGGCTTGAAGTATTTTCCAGGTAACTCATTTGTATTTTCTGTTATCTGATAAACTTGTGTAATTATTTGTGATGTGTGAGTGAACATTGGGGTTATTTATGGTTAATATAACGTATCGAAAAAGATACGTGTACTTAACAATCATTAGGGCATTTTAAATATTGAGAAAAAAAGGTGTATGTAAAGCTTACCAAATTTCATTATGAATTTAAATTGGATTGTTATGGGTACATGGGTTGTTAATTTTGTAGTAATTATATGCAAAGTAAAAAGCATACAACAATGAACTGGGTTATTATGAACTCACCATACTCCAGTGTGCAATAAATATAGGGTATTAATTGGGGCCCATCTACTCCAATTGTATTAAATGTGGTTGCAATTAAAATTTTAAAACAAGGACTTTACAAAAATAACATTTATTGAGTTGTAACTAGAGTACCAAACTGTACTTATCTGTGGATAATTGTTTGTAAATAGCGGTAAATAAAGATTGTAAGATTGTTGTCTTTTTTTGTGATTTTATTGAATGGTGTGTAAGCGGTAAGGAAGAATGATTGTAAATTTAGGTATCCGAGAAGAGGTCCAGCTGAGCTAGCCAGGGAAGCTGCTGAAAGTATTTTGAAGCAGAAATCAGGTTAAGAAACTTTTTCTTGTTGTGAACTTTTTATTTTGAAAAGTATTTAATGATTCATTCTTGATTATTAAAACTTTAATCCGCGTATTCACAGCAATATATATATATATATATATATATAATATAATTAAAAGCAGTTATTATGACTCAGTAATAGTATATTACAATGTATTAATTGAAGGTTATAATATTAAAGGTTGATCAAAGTTCATATCAGACATGAGAACTGAAACAACTACTTTGTATTCCAGACGCAACCTGATAGTGCAGTTGCAGACACAATAAACTGCAATAAAGCAGTCTTAGTTAAAATTACTTAGAATAAAGCAATGTATGTCAAGAAGTAGTAGACGTGAGATCTGCAGTTTCCCGGGAAATGATGTGAGAGCAAGAATTCCAGCAATTCTGTAAGAAGCCACTGATAGTCAGTCGGTCTTCAAACTTCATAACTTTAACATTGTTGGTAGTTCAAGTTACTCATTGGTAATTATTAATATAATAACTTTGATTATTTTGTGTAAACTAAATTAAGTCACGTTAATGACCATAACGTACAAGTTGTTATAGATGAAATAAACCATTTTTATTATTACTGTTTAAAAATAGACTTGATAGAAGTGTTTTTGGGAAATAAATCATTCTAAAAAGAAGTTCCCAAAGGCCCAAACCTATTTTTTTCGTAACATATAGACGTATACTTTTGAATTGTGGAGAACTGAGTGAATGATTTAATTACTGCAATCATTAAAGCCAATGACTGATCCATAACTACAATTTTTGGTGGTTTAACTTTCTGGCATATCCATTCAGAAAGAAAATGATCAATTAAGTTATTATGGTGCCTTCAGATAACATATGAGCTACAGAGAATTGTGACATGTTTTGGTTATCGTAAAGTCCAATATCGCGTATAACTTGATCATACAGTATTTCTCTCTTTAACATTCCCAGTGTCAGTAGTGGGTGCATTGTCCTAAAGGTTTTTGCTTTCTTGCTCTCCTTTTTGCTATACTCGATACATTTGCACTAGGTATATGACTCGGTTCGCGTTCTCCATAAGCCAAATCTTATGGGCCAGTGAACTACGGATATACGATGCAGATTTGCCTTCTTTAACCAGTTTTTCAAAATGTTTTCTTGAGGAATTCCAACTAACTTTCTCTTTCTCTGACCACTGCACGTAGCGAACTTTCTAGCGTATAGTAGAAACCATGAAAGAAGTCCTCTACGTCATAGGTTCCTAACTCAATTCAAACATACGTTTAAGATTATTTAAAAGCTTAACTAATGTATATGATAAAGATAGTAATACGATTTGTACGTGTTTTAAATAAAGACATACGTGAACACGTTCATCTCGGAAAACGACAGAGAAGAGTATGTGCCCGTGTGTTTTAAACTTTACACTTAAAAGACGAACCTTTGTCAACAAGACAAAATGTTAATTTTTTCGTAAAGCACGGTTGCCAAAGTTATCGTACGGAAAAAGATTTCAATTCAGCTGCCGTAAATAGTTTATATTGCAGTTATTGTGCGTTTCTCTTTAGAACAATATATGTAACTCAATTTATGAAAATGAGTTTTATTCTAACTGAATTCATTATACTCGTGAAACAAGAGGATGCCAATTTGAACATAGTTAAAGCAACTACCTCTATGAAAAGAAAATATTATTGGCAACCATGTTTCATTACGGTTTGCAGATGCGCGAAGCTTGACGGAAACTTCCGATTCGGAATATTTATTGGGTATTAAATTTTCAACTTAATTCGTACGCATGCAAGTGATGACGCAGACGACTTCTTTCATGGTTTCGACTATATGCGCACTTTATTGTTACCGGGCTATTAGATTGATAATCGGGCTCATCAAATACTTTACCCACAAACTTCAATTTAGACGACGACGTTTTGATGATTAGTAGGAATATAGTTCTTTTAAGAAGAATTTTGTTACGTTTGTGGGCTAAAGAACACAGAAGTCTAGTTGCTGAAAAAATTTGTCGTGTACTTTATCTGTCCACACAAATGGCGCGAGTATAGTATATTCCCGAGCTCCTCCTTCGCGCCACCTTTTCGGCAATTCACCTTTTTAATCATATCAGAAAATTCACACTGACTAAAAATTAAATCAAAATTACGTTTTTCTCTACCGCGGATGAACTATTGGAAAACTTTATTAATCCTGTTAGAGAACCAACTGCAAACTTGTCCAACGATACATTTAGCTACATTATGTCTATTGTTTTTGATGACTAAATAAGTATACTTCTCGGTTATTTGGTGATCCAGTTCTGTCACCATCCTACTTCAAATTTCATCAGCTAGTCCTGCCCATGATATTGATGATGCATCTTGTAATTGTGCCTTATACCTTGATAGTACTTCTAGAATTTAATTCAGTCATCGCGTTTTCTGGCATATTTTTATGTAGGTTTCAGGTTATGATGGAAAGCTAGAAATGTTAAAATTTAAGTATCACATATACGTCAGATATTATTTACACTATACCAATTTAGTTCAAAAACTCCAACCGTACTACTACAATAAAATTGATCGTCAATAAAATTTTATCCCTAATGCAGGAAACTCCATAGTAAATATTTAAGTGTAAGTACTTTACTGATGCTGGTCTTTACAAATACGTGAATAGGGAATTAATAGATACAAAACAAAACGTACTTTTAAGATGCTTGAATATGAACTAAAGCTCCGTAGAGTAGATAAAACTTATACTATAAACAAATTCCGTTAAAATTTTTAGCAAACGTCGCAAAAATATAGTAATAGTGGCGGCTCCGTGGCGTAGTTGGTGTATGTGTGACTACTACGACCAAGCTCCCGGATTCGAATCCCGATACGGTCCGCTTGAAAAATGTTAGGCGAGCATTTTTCACAAAAATACACTCTCTTTAGGATGAGAGGTAAAATGGAGGTCCCGTGTGTGAATGTTGTCACGCACGTTAAAGATCCCTACCTTGCTTGGAACAGCAAGGGTTTGGCAAAATTCCAAATTTTCCAGGTAAAAGAACTCGCTTCCTGGCGCTTCCTTCGGGTGGAGCATTGGAATATCACATGTAAGGTATAGTAATAGTTGTATAACCGGCAAGGTAAACCAACTCAAATTTCGTGTTAGCATGAATGTATGATGTTTCTAAAATTAAAAACTGTTAGTTCAGACACGTAGACTGCTACAATAGGTCAAACTAGGTCTTATTTGTATAAATTGTATGCACAATATACAGAAGGAATACATGTTTAGCAATTAATCACTCGTACAGAAAAAAAGTATATTCTGATGCTTTGTGTTTCCTGATTTTTTAGGAGATTTCTCAATTTACAGTATATAAAAATGGAAGTTGGTTAATGTATTATGCGGCGTTAGACTTACAATAACTTGGATTGTACGTAATAAAGTTTATCTACATTTCGAAAATTAGTTCTATAAGCTACTTTACTCCATCCTCAATAACATTTTCTAGAATAACTTACTCAGGAGAGTGGTACATTTCAAATTATTGACGGCACATTTGGGTACATGTTGGATACATTTCATTAAGGTCAACCCGGGGAACAGGGCGGTATCCCATTTTATTCACGCCTTCCATGCCAACAGGGGGCACCTGGCATGGCGACCATTTACATCCCGCATACTTGTGGGAACAATTATGAATAATATTGGTACCATAAGTAAAACTGAACTTGAAGTGGTGGACCCCTCAGGTAACCAAAATTTATCCATGGAGGTGAAGCAGTCCCCGGATGCAAGTCCGCTTGCACGACTGGTGTTTGATACACCAGACGTGGAGAAAACTTTAAAGAAGCTTGCAGGCACTGGACTGCAAGCTAAGAGGCTTTTGGGTGCTCAGCATAGGAAGCTGAGGCAAGCCAAAAAGCCGAATCTGGGACTTGGACGGAGTCAAACCAGTCCATAAAGAAGGTATCGGTGCAGAAAGAGAGCGGGGGTAGTAAAAGATCCAGTTCAGAGGCCTCCATACCAACACCAACAAAACCCTAGCAGCAAACTAAACGCTCCAAGAGCCATGAGCAAATTTGGTCGTATAGTGCTGCTGCTGGAGGCAGCTCAGAATCACAGGACATACTTCTGCCAAGGTTCACCTCTAGAGGATGCATAAATATAACGGAGACCTCGAATGCAGACTCTGCTTAGAGGAACCGGAGACTGCAATGCATGTACTATGCAGATGCAAGGCGTTGGGTAGAACGAGACAGCGCTATCGGGCGACCAAAGCTAGACCCCGAAGGAAGTTGATACCTTTTCATCAAGGGACCTGTACGCTATAATTCGGGGTACAGGTTTTGCAGGCTGGGTATGGTACTTATCCAGGGTTAGCACATTAAGCCTTTTATGCTGCAGTACGGCGGAGCCGTTTGGCAGACTCACCAGCCAGGGGGACTGGTTTTAGTGGGTATGCCGTTAGGAGAGTCCCACACTTTAGCTATAAAAGCTTTCCACTCCACCGGGTTAAGATAACTATCAAAAAAAAGATCAATTTTATAAAAATTTAAACTTTGGGTGGGAGTACATTACCTCAGTCTTTCCTAGCGGTTTTTGGATTAGCTTTTAAACACAAAGGTGCATTTCAAATTATTGGCGGTACATTTAGTACATTTCATTTCATTAAGGTCAATTTTATGAAACATTGGAGGAGGAGGAGCCCTTCCTAACGATTTTCGTAATAGCTTACGAAGGACAAAGGTACATTTCAAATTATTGGCGGTTCATTTAAATACAATTCGAGTACAATTTGGGAATGCATAAATTGTTACCGTTTTCAAAAATGGAGGGAGGCAAGACTAATGGACCTTTTATTGTTAACTGAAAGTGGTGGAAACCCAGCAGTTATAATAAATTTGTTCAACAACTACAGAATCATGACCCTCCCTTCATGAAGATAGAACAATCGAACATATGATACGAGAAACTACAGACTTTCGTCGCGAGTTTTTTCATGATCGGCTGAAAGAGTTGCATACCGATGTCGAGTTTACTCACGAGCGGATAACTACAGGAATGTAACAACCAATCTGAAGTGCTAGCTTTTCCATGTATAATAAATTTTAATCTAACATAGCAGAGTTTTCTGAAGCTGTTGATCGCGTCCATACCAATAATAATACTCGTTTTCACATAAATCGCACCGATAGACATTATCTTATTCATGGCAAATATAAAAGAATTATATAAAGACAGGGATAATAAAATGCAAAAAGTGGCGAATTTCAATTTTAAAGATTATGAGCATCCAAACAAGCTATTGCAAGAATCTGAATAGAGGGTCATTTCTGATTAGTTGTTTTATTCCTCTACTTATACGCCCTTAGTTTATTCTGAGTTCGCTTGAATTATTCATTGTGGACTATTCTGCGTGCAATTGCTTAAAAAATAAGATTTTGAAAACCCCTGTAAATAATTAGAACTACAAAAAAATATTGTGGAAGAATATGCTAGCACAGCATAGCACAGCATAGCCCCATAAATGTTGCAAACTGAGTTTGTCAGCATAAGAAAGAGAAGAAATTTGTTAGTTCGCAGTAATTGGGTTGCTTTCAGTCGAAGTAGTTCTTTGGAACTAATAATATTGGTTGTTTTGTTTGGAACTTAAAGTTGGTATTACAAAACGCTAACGAGATAATAAAATGTTTTCTTTATGATGTTATGTATTTGCTAAGGAACTTAGGAAACTCTTTATCCGAGCGCTTGGTAAGGAACTTCTATAACTTACAGGAAATCCATCCCAGTTTATTTAATATTTACGATCATATACAAAGTGAGGTCCCACCAACTTATCGCAAGAAATTTATTTGCACATAAGGGTTGTCAAATCGAGTTTATAGGAAGCGTGTATCAGATAAAAGTTTTATGTTTTTAGTCGTCTGGAGTTTTCTGGATATATAGCTACAGCTATTTTGCGTATTATTAGTAAAATAAGATAACATGCATATTCCTCATTTCTTTTTATTGTGTTTAAAGTGAAATTGAGTTTTTTATTGGTATATTCCAAATCGTAACGTTATGAGTTAAATGCTTAAAATATATTTTATTCAATGCAATTTTGTTGACGTTTTTTGCGTAATTACGTAACAAGCAATATATTCAATTACATTTTAAGCAGCATATTTAATAACGTTCCTATAGCAATATGTCACAAATGCTGCTTTTTGCAATACCTTATGTATAAATTTTCAATTTGCAACATAAAGTTGGAAAAATTTAGATCTAAAATGCACTTAATATAAATACTCCCGGTATGTTTGTTGTGGTTTGTTTAGTATTCTTCTTAATCTTCTTTGGGGATTAAACCACTCATAGTTTTTAAAATTATCTTTATTAACGTTTCGATCCATAACCTAGGATCGTTTTCAAAATAATAAAAACTTCAAGTTTGACATTTATGACATAAATTGAAGGTGACTTTGATTTATTGATGTTTGAAATATTTGATTTGAGTACACTAAGCAAAAATTTTTAAAGTTTAAATGAATAATTGCCTTCAATTTTTGCTTAGTGTACTCAAACCAAATATTTCAAACATCAATAAATCAAAGTCACCTTCAATTTATGTAATAAATGTCAAACTTGAAGTTTTTATTATTTTGAAAACGATCCTAGGTTATGGATCGAAACGTTAATAAAGATAATTTTAAAAACTATGAGTGGTTTAATCCCCAAAGAAGATTAAGAAAAAAGCACTTAATATACTCACACGGTCTCCTTGTCACAAGTATACTCCGCTGTATTTATAGGAAAATAATGAAAGAAAAATATTCAACGTCAAGAAACTTGTGTATTAAACAAGGTAATATAAGAAAGTATATGAATAGCACAAATAAGCACCTTACGCAAAACTGTTACACCTGCAAATACACCAGCTACTTCATTACAACGCTACAAAAACATATTAAACCCCATAGACAGTCAAAACAACGTATGCAGAAAAGAAAACTGGAATCAAGTAACACTTACAATGGTACATCGCCAATAAGCATCAAATGCATGACTGCAATAAAAAAAAATAGTTTCAGCGAAGCAAAAAGATTCGTGATAGTAATTAATTCTACTACAATAACCACATTATCAAAGACGCCAACACATCCATAGATCCATGGATAGATAGAACACATACTACGTATACAGCAAACAGTGCATGTGCAATACTAGCAAATACAGACTAAATTAGATAATACAATAACATTGCAAAAATAATTCATCAAGAAAAAGCTTCGTACTACAAATCAAAGGAAAAACACTCACCAATATTGCAAGTCAACACCATAAAGCAAACACGAAGCACAGAACATAAATTATGCTAAAATAAAAATGTCAAATCAACAAAATAACACGACACATCAATCCAAATACCACACTACTTCACAAATAGAAGAAAATAACACAATTGATGAAAACATCCATTCTAAACGTATCTAATGTGCAGAAAATGGTAGGAGAAGAAAGAAAAGGAAATTCAACTATCTGAGGAAATCAACCGCATGGGGGTCAGGAAGACAAAGTAGAAATAGTACCATTCTTAATATCAAGCACATCTACAATATCTACAAAAAATCGATACATATTCAATCACTGGAGAGTTTATAAATGAATAATGGCCACCACATACAGAGGAAGCACGTAGAGGAAGCATGTAGCTTGTGTGCTGATTTACAAAAATCACACTGAAATACGTAAAACGAGTATAAACAGTAACAAATTGTTACGAGTGTTTAAAGCGTAATCTAAGATCTTGGATTTAGCTCACAACGATTTACTTTATATTATACTCTATATCATCAATTATCTCAATGCAAAAGTTGTTTAGTAACATAAATATCATCTGATTTAAACAAACATATAAAACTTGACTCTTATCATAACACATATTATTTTGAGGTGTTGTTCTCAACAAACATTGAACAAAAGAATACGAGGACAAGAAATTTTACCAAATTATTTAAAGTACACGAAATGAAAATACGATTTGTTTCAACTAGATATCGTTCAAACTTGTAAATCAAAATTCTTAATTTTGTAATTAATTACTTTCCGTTTAGCTAATTCAGCTTTTCAAACAAAAGGTTCATCACTTTCGTGTTGATTCCTCCGGATTACAAAAAAAGAATTATACTCACCATAAATTATATAACTAAAGCTGCTTGCTAAAAATTAAAACATCTATTAGTAATATTTAAAACGCCATACTTTAAATAACAAACCGTTTTATAAATATAATTAAAACCACGTTCTAACATAGCTCGTTGCAATAGCGTAACACCAAGCTAACTGTAAATGCCATGCATAAAGTTTTTTCAGTCATGACGGCCCCAAAACTCACACACCAACTTTAAAAAAAAACGTGTCTAGCGACTACATGGTAACGACAATAATAAACTACGTTCTATTTTAACGCGCATGATCCCCTTTAACTTCGACTGCGCTTGAACTCAAGCATATTAGCGGCGATATTCCCGCCTAAATTCAGGCGACCTACACAGCAATAAGTGCACCACGTATTTGTCTAAACTAAAGTGTTACACTGCCTCTTTTCAAAAAAGAAAAAAATGAGAGGTTTACAAAGTCTAAACAACCAAAACCGACACATTTTTTATATTTTCACTTCTTAAAAGGTTTAAGAATATAATCAACTAGATTTACAAAAAAAAAATTAAAAATAAAGCTTAACTCGAAGTATGACTTGGCTTTTAATAAAATAAGAAAGTAAGAAATTAATTGTGAGGGGTATACTAGACGAAAATTAATATACACTAAAAAAATTATCAATTGAGTGCTACGGTAACACTACGCGTATCACACGTCCGTGAGGAGTCATAATTGGGAATACACAATCGGAAAATGTCAATTAAGTAAGTCCAACACTCAAAAGTTATAAAACGGAAAAAATAAAATAAAAGTGCAAGTCGAAAATACTTGTACAAATACCAAAAGAAAATAAAATAAAGAAAGTGTTCGAACTTGTACCAATAGATTTTGATACTAATATCAAAAGAAATTTACCGTATTTTTAAAATTCTACCAAGACTAATTATATAATGAATTCCATATACATAATTACAAATATATTCGTCGGCTTACTAATCAAAGAAATTTTCAAATGCTGAAGAATAATAATATATTAAGGTCAGAATTACTATTCAGAGCAGAACTCTGCCTAATTACATTTAAATCACGAAACTCTGTGATTCTATAGACTCTCATAGACACCACCATTGAACATCAACACTATAATAAAGCTTCTCAAAAAAGTCTACTTATCAGTAGTCAAAGCAAAACACCACTGTAAATCACCCATACATTATATTATTATATAATCTTCATATCCAAATAGGACACGGTAAACTCCAAATTGAACTATGTTTAAATATATATACTAAAGACATTGGTCTTTAATCATCAGACATAAAAGTTATATTCAGGTGAGTTCTTTCCGAATCTCACTAGAATTACCACAAAAAAACATACCCAATAATATGTATTCCTTATCGATAACTTACATTATCATCAATTTCATAGCAACGCTGAATTACAGGACTAAAAAAATATATAACGGTAAAATTTTATTTGAAATTCATTCTTAACGCATTAAGAAATTTATTGTTCAATACCACAATCAGTTTCAAAAGCCGCGTTATTGTAGTTATGCTATTATAGATACATTAAAATCTTGCTTTGTGTATAATGCTGTAACTAATTATTTAAACTTAATACTGGTGAATTTCATTGCTAAATGTCTGGATTTTTTTCTACTTTATATTATCATTACAGTTATGTCTAGAGTTTCTCCATCTTACAATTACTTTACAATAAATTTAGTTTAGCTAATTACAAATGGTTAAAAGCTCTTTTATATTTGGAATAATTATGGTAGGATATATTCATATTAGTAGGTTCATGCTTATTTATTTTCTTTAAATAACTTGCTTTCGCCATAAAGGTTTACAAAATAAGTAATGCGTTTACCCTCAAGCAGATTAAATTAATTTATGAACTTAAATTCGTTCTAATATGTATAAATAACTCCTTATATCGTAGTTTGAGGTTATTGCATGGCGCCTGCATTAATTTCATCATTATTACATTGTTTGATTCATGGAAACTTCCTTTCGATGGTTTTCGTTATTGCAAGGTTTATCCTATTATGATTAATACCAATTATTTTAAGACAATTCAATTTTTTATTGTAAATAATATTACTAATAATACTAACTACTCTAATCGAAAATATATTCTCTATAAAACCAAATAAATTAAAATACTATGCTTAAATAATATTAGCCATTTGTGTAATCCATTATACAGGGTACATCAATAATAATTTTGTTCGCTTAGATTAATTTTTTCCCGTTTTTATCCGGTTTCTATTAAACGTAATGCTAAGACGTTATAAAAATTACTTCGGACTTGAAATTTAACTAAGAGGCTTAAAACAAATCATTTTCACATGTCAGATAATGCGCTCGTAAAATTTTTGTGACTAGAATAAGTTAAATTAATTGTCTATGACCTACGAATAAATTTCTTGTGCAAATTGCTATTAAAAAAATGAAAAGTATTTTTTCAATATTATTTAATTCCTATTGAATTTCGAAACAAATAAATAAAGATTAATTTGATAAAGTATATAATCACACACCCTTAGTATTTGTTTATAAAATATTTAAGGAAAGTAATAGAAAGGTAATTATGATTCTGGTAAACAAAAAAAATCTTAATCTACATTACTAATGCAGATACCGTTTTTAGAATTTATTATTTATTCAGTAAATTTAGCTTAGTTTAAAATAAACACAGACAAAAAAAACCGCACGGAGGTGAGTACACAATGTTTTTTCGTTATAAAAGAATTTGTAGTAAACTATATCTGTTACACCAGAAAGACTAAACACTACCCGTGTTAGCTCATTTAGTACTCCAAAGTTGATCGGCGCCTTGTGTCTGTTTAAAAGATCACCCTCAAACTAGTAAGTCGCTTCTAAAACTTTATTTTCAAATTTTAAGTACAAAAGCGCAACTTTCTTTGACATAAATCAATCAACCACCCACCCCCATTTTCCCCGCCACCTTTTTTAAATACAACGGCCTAACTAAACAAGCGTGATGTTGCGACATCCTCCCACCTTCGTGTGAATGATCACGACAAAGCAAAACACACTTACGTTAAACTAAACTTTGACGGCGATTTTACAACTCTGCCCTCGTGCATTACTTTTATATTATTTTCCTTATTTTCGCAATATACTTCACTCTCTTCGTGAATTTTGGGAGCGAGTTTGACAATTTGATCCCGTTTATCCTCATTGGAGTATTCCAATGGAAAGAGCCGCTGCACTGGACGTAACAGGTACCCTTGCGACGTTTTTAAACGTACTAAACAACCCTTGCCGCCCATTCCGGGTAATAACTCTACTACCAACTCCAAAAGCCAGTCAAATCGTTTTTATCATCATTTTCAACAAGAATCACCGCATCCCTGCGTTTTCAAATTCTTCCACTGATAGTTCTTTGGCAGACAGCAACTCAATTTTAACCAAACGCCATTTTTGAGTGACATATCCACCCAATCATCCTTGCCATTTGTCGATATTTTGAAAAACAGCGCTAACACCATAAAAAAATCTATGTTGACAATAAGGAAATTACAAATCTTTGTTTTTCGCTACCTATCTCTTCTTCGTCATAATGTGGATGTTCATCAAGCACACCATTTAGATTCCAATAAACATTTCGGTGAACAACCTCGTGCCGGAACATCGGCGGGATTCAATAAACCTGAAATGTGTCGCTATGTTTTAATTTCCTTCCCCCGATTCCATACAAAAGTAGCCCAATTATCTTCTTGTTGTATCCTTGGAAGTACTGTTGTAGAATCGCTCCAGAAATAGTTTTTTATTACCACCTCACAATTTTCTTGAACGCTTTTCCATAAACGTGCGGCAATCGTTGCCGCTAACAATTCTAATCGTGGAATGATCATCTTTTTAAATGGTGCTATTCTTGATTTAGCAGATACCATTTGAACAAAAACTTTGTCATGCATTTCAAATCTTATAAATACCATAGCCGCATAGGCATCGCTGTTGGCATCACCAAATACATGAAAACTTATGTTTTCGACTTCTTCTCCTGTGGTGTTCAGGCATCTAGTACCTCAATACATTTAAGAAATGAAAGTTCATTTACCCAAGCGATTTAACTTTGTTCTATGTCAGATTCCAACGGAACATCCCAACCTATTTGTTTCTCCCAGATGCGACGAAAGAACATTTTTGAAAGCAGCGTAACTGGACATGTAAGTCCGATGGCATCGAATATGCTTTGTACAATGGAAAGATTTTGCTTCTTTGTACAACCTCTACTAAAATCTACATAGGATTCTACAAATTGGCCACTGTAAAAGGATCTCTATAAGTATTCCAAGTTAATCCAAGCACATGCACTTCTGATAGCCTATCTTCCAGAAAACACGTGCTTTTCCAGCCTCGCAACACAAATTTTTCTTTGACCCTGACTTGGGTCGATTCTCAAATAAACGTGTAGAGTTCTTCTTCGGTAGATACACTGGTCATACAATTATCGACGTAGAAACTGTCTTTCGATTTCTTTACTACGTCCTTAGTAGGTAGAACGTACCAGCATCCTTTTCAAGTGATATTGAAAAGTCATTCCCAATAAAAACAGGCTGCAACAAACTCCAAAAACTACTCTTCTATGCGGTAAGTACCATGTTTGTCGACCCACAAATAAACGCAGAAAATCTCGATCGTTCTGATTTATGAAAACGCCTTCTTTATATCTACGACTGCTCTTAATCCTGCAATTCTAAAACGCATTAGACTGGATTGCATACTTTCTAGTAGATTAGGTCTCTTCTTCAAACAAGCAGTGAGAAAAGGTTACTCTCTTTCATGAACTAAAGCATCAAACACCGGTCGAATTTTGGTTGTAGCACTTGAAAGTTTTATTACTGTACGATGCGGCAAGTAATGTGCAGGGTTACCCAGTTCGTTCTCTGGCACGATTTCTATTTTACCCTCTTTCCACCATTATTAAAAGGTGTCATGATATTCGAAAAAAATTCCTTTGCTGTTCAGTTTCTTTAACGTTGATTTTAATCTTCTATTCGACATCGTAAAATTTGAAGGTAACGGTGCATGTCCGTCCCACCAAATTAATCGTACTTGGTACCTTCCCTTCGTCTGTTTCAACAGTTTCTAAGAAATTCAGGCAAATTGACTCTTCAAGATCTTTCTTCGGCTCTTTTTCTAACGGATCGGAAATGCCAAGCACAGCTCACACCCATATTTGTGAAATATCCAGTTCTTTCACAAGCGAAGTTGTAACTGTCATGGCGGTAGAAGCTTGTCCGAGTCTGCCTTTCTGGAACTTTTCCCATCAACTTCCAACCTAATAAAGTTTCAACGGCAACAGCTCCACACTGCAAAGGGTGTTGTCTTCTGGTATGCAACTTACCGCAAATGTTAGCACCAATCAACATTTTAATTTTATCGGAACCATGAGCATCTGTTAGATTAATATTCATTGCTGCTAGTTCTTTAATCCAACTACCATCATACACGACAGAAACGTGTTCGTAAGTAGTTGTTTGCTCAAACACTTCGAAGCGATAGGCGTAACTTCCATCTAAATTTACTACTCGCATATCGTAGCAAGATTTTCCTTAGCAGAATATATGCCGCCGAAGAGAGCATAAATAATCTCTTCTTTGCGTTTAACAAGATACCACATTCTGGCTGTTATTGACGCAAGCACAAATGACAATTGTGAACCAGTATCTATTAATGAGCATACTTCATACCCTTAAAACTCATTTTAGATTTTACATCTTAATGTGTGTATGAAGACGTGTGTCGTAGTTTTTTACTGTTAAAACATTTTCAATTTTCTCGAGAAATCTCTGTTCACTTTCTGGTGCCGATTTTTCGTTACTAAAATCGTTCTTTCCTTGTGCAGATTGTAAACAGTAAACAGTAAAACCAAATGTCGCTTACTGCAAAAGTGACACCTCACCCGGGCACTACACTTACAACTAACATGCCCTAATTTCAGACATACAAAACATGAACCTGTGGCTTTTAGCATATTTAGTTTTCCGCGAGTAACATTCTCTGAGCCTTAAAACAATCTCCGCTGCTGTGGGCGCCTTTACAAAATAAACATTGCCCGACCTGCTTATTAACTAAGTTCGCAGCCATCGAGACGCTATGCCCCACGCTTTTAGATTTTGATTTCTTGGAGCTTTCGGTACTAAAACTTTTTCCAAAACTTTCTCCCGCTATTCGTACTCGTTTTTCGCTTTTAACCACAGTTTTAAAAAATATCATGAGGCATTCCAACTTGCTTTTGCTGTGTTGCTTTCATTCGAAGTAAAATGTGCTGAACATTACCATATCCGCAGTAGGTCTTCTGGTAAACACGACTCAACCAACGAATACAACATAGCCGCATACTTTTCAGTAGTCACCCGAAGAGTCTCTAACACCCTATATTGAGTTTCAACCTTATCGTGTAACCCAATCAAAGGAAAGTCATCGTTCAAAAAGGGTTTGTTTAACACTAATTTTAACAGTTTCCGTACGTATAGCTCCACTTGTAATTTATCACGACCCTAGCGCGATTTCAAGCTCTCAACTACTTTTTGTATTTGTCTGCTACGGGAGGAATACTCTCTACAAGCTCACGAGCTCTTGAACGAGGTACCGTTACCTGGTTTAAATACTGAAACTTGTATTCCGTATCAAGGTCACCATTTTCATTTATCTTTTTAAATTGACTCCAAAATGGTAACCAATCACGAACATTTCCCCCAAATTTTTTAAGTTCTGGTACAATCGCATCGTTATAGCGTACTGATGATTTGGTAAATACGGTCAAATATTCATCAGAAGAAACCACTTCTTGTACGAGATCGTACTGACTTAGGTCAACTTCTAGCATCAGGTCTAAATTTTACTGTCAACTTCCGTAAGTGAGCATTGTTTCTTTTGAAGCATGTCAAATGTTGCATTCAAATCGGGGACGGACTTAGTTTCGCCTTCTAACAGTGATTTTAATTGGGTCTCAGTTTTCGTGAATATACTATGCAATACTGGTCTAGACTTTTAAGTTTTTCCATAAGGGATGTACCTACTCCACTCTACTGATCAAACTTTATAGGTGACTACCCTATTTCGGAGTAGCGATATAAATTTCAAGCAAAACTTTCGCAAAGCGTCGTCCTGTCAGGGTCGCCAAATGTTACACCAGAAAGACTAAACACTACCCGTGTTAGCTATGTCAGTGCTCCAAAGTTGATCTCCTTTTTGTGTGTTTAAAGAATCACCTTCAAACTTCTTAGTCGCTTCTAAAACTTTATTTTCAAAGTTTAAGTACAAAAACGCAACCTTCTTTGATATAAATCAATCAACCACATCCTTTTTTTCTCCCGCCGCCTTTACAAATATAACGGCCTAAACAAGCGTATGGTGGCGACAAATTCCCATTTGTTATACACATTTTTAATATGATCAATTTTTAAGTGTAAGTGTAAGTAGAAAATATGAATGATTTTTAGCATTTTCTGGAGATAGATATGGAACATTCCCTTTCTCGAAAATAACTTCTACATACCAGTAATTTTTAAAATAATATTGATGTCCTCTACGTATTGTGTACCCCATTACAATGCCTACCATACGTATCTCTTTGTGTAAAATATTTCAGGTCTTCTGCGTGCGTCGATAGACTTAAGGGTGTAGAGGGAGTAAGTAAGGGGTTACTGTAACTTGTTGTTCAGAGATACAGAAGAACGTAAGAAGCTCTCAAGATGTGTAGTCGCTTAGCTTGATTTATATTTAAATAAACCTTTCTTTAAACTTGATGTTGTTTATTGCATTACATCAACTTTGGTGCCGAAACACGGGAAGATCTGGTGATAAATTTATACAAGCTTTAACGTAAATATTCGGAATAACGGAACGCGAACGCGAATATTTAACAGACGGCTATACTATCGAGGCTTCGTGATGGAACAAGTAAAACGGACAATTTGTAGAACGCACTTAACTAAAACAGTTAATAATATAAATTCTATGCTAGAAAGTAGTTTCAGTGTTGAAGACATTTATACGGTTATGTCAAAGTTAAAGTTTGCGAGCGACAATCTGAAAGAAATTGATAAACAAATTGAACCACTGCTTAAAGAAAATCTAGAGGACGAGTTAATGAAAAGGTATGAATATGAAGAAGTTGCTGTAACTACGATGTCTAAGTTGGAATTTAGATTAAAATACCCAGATAAATCGCAGATAGAGGTTGACTCGAATTTAACGTATACGGTACCAGTAAGTAACGAAACAAGTAGGCCGTCCTTTACGTCAGTGAAGCTTCAACGTGTACAGTTAGCAAAGTATGATGGTACTGCAAAGGGCTGGTTTCCTTTCTGGGAACAATTCAGAAGTATGATTCACGACAATCGACAATTAACGAACGGAGATCGATTCAACTACCTGCAAATGTATGTCACGGGAAGGGCCGCTGAAGCAATTGAGGGATTTCCTCCATCTTGAGCATTCTATGAAGAAGCTTTAAATATATTAAAAGATCAATTTGGAAATAGGGAACGGCTAATTGAACAATATATTGATAGCATTATGAAAATCGAACCTGTAAAATCTAAAAATGACGTAAGCACTTTAAGGAAGAATTACAATCTAATCACTTCAGCTATGCGTGCTCTTGAAATATTAGAAGTATCTAGTTCTCAATACAACATAATCGTAAAGTCGACTCTCATTAAGTCGTTGCCAACGGAATTGCGTTTAGGATTTTATCGACAAATGAAAATGAAATCATCCAATCATCTAGAAATTATCACGAATAATTTAGAAAGTTCATCATCAAGGTCAGAGGAAGATGCAGATCGCCAGGTAAAGGATTTATTGCGGTTTCTTAAAAACGAACTCGAGTCCTTAGAACAAGCTTTAAAACCGGATGCAGATTGTAAGGAAAAGATGCTCCCAACAGAAAACTAGGTTTATTAGTCACGCCGAACAAACGTCTTGAATGCTGTGCTTTC
Organism: Platerodrilus igneus; assembly: GCA_036346225.1. Classification (NCBI taxonomy): domain Eukaryota; kingdom Metazoa; phylum Arthropoda; class Insecta; order Coleoptera; family Lycidae; genus Platerodrilus; species Platerodrilus igneus. The sequence continues at coordinate 7,114,067 of JARFIW010000165.1, read as the reverse complement.
TGCAAGAAAGACCATAAAACTGAAATGTGTGACGCAGATGTACCTTTAGCAAGGAAGAGAGAAATTCTAAAGGCAGTAGGAAATTGTTACCGTTGTACGAGAAATAACCATAGTGCTAAATATTGTAAAAATAGATTCTTAAGATGTAAGGAATGCAGAGGTAGGCATGCAACAACAATATGCGACCCTAACTTTAAGCCAGGTAAAGATAGACACAACGCTGAGACGACAGGTATTACAATGAAATTAACGAAAGGCGAGAGTTCAATGAAAACTTCGGCGCCGTCGGTGTCCAGTTTGATGACAAACATAAACAAAAATGTGCTATTGCAAACGGCTTGTGCTTATGCCTTTGGCGAAAATTCAAAAAAGTTAATTAGATTAGTAAAGGACGGAGGTAGTCAACTTTCATTTATTAAGGAGAATCTATCAAGGGTATTAAATATACCTGTTGTAGGACAACATAGGGTTCGTATTGCCGCGTTTGGAAATAGTGCATCGATACCCTCTAAGCTTCACAACCGCGTTTTAATTACTTTGAAGGGACAATATACAAATGAAATTTTAACGATTGAGGCTGTGAAAGTTCCAGAAATTTGCATGGATGATTTACATATACCTAAAGAAAGCGTGGTAGAGTATCAAAACTTGCAGCTTGCTGACAATATCCCGTTTAATATAGATCGAGCGTTAATTGTTGATGGAATTAGTATCCTTATTGGGGCAGACAATTACTGGACAGTAGTGTCAGGAAAGAATATTCGTCTAAACAGAGGTTTAGTAGCGGTGGACACGAAATTTGGTTATGCTTTGCATGGCCCCATACCAGTTGACGCTACAGCCATAGGAGTAAATCTGCAGACAGTGTTACATGCGACAGTTATAAAAACAGAAACTCCTTAGGCGAATCCGGCCAAACGTATTAATAGAGTCCTGAAAACTATGATTTCTTCTTACGTTTCTGATAATCAACGTCGGTGGGACGTTAATTTAGCAAAAATTGGTTGTGTTATTTGAACGCTTAAACATGAGGTTATTGGTTACTCCCCGTATTTTGCTCTATATGGTCGTGAGCATGTTCTCTACGGCGATCATTTTGGAAAACCTCTTGATCCTGATGATGTTCTTATGGATCCCGAACGTCCTATTCCTCCAACTGACTTAGTCAAATTTGAGTCACTTCGTGAAGAAATTTCGAAACGCCTTTCCTTAGCATACAAGAAAAATGCTAAACACTACGATCTTTGTCGTCGTCCCTTAACTTTATCTCCTGGCGATCGCGTTTGGAAACGCAATTATGTTCTTTCGGATGCTACTCGCTACTTCAATGCTAAACTTGCTCCCAAATATGTGGGTCCCTTTACTATTAGAACTAAACCTTCTCCTTGGACCTATATCTTAGTGGATGATTCTGGTAACGATCTGGGTACTTGGCATATTAAGGACCTCAAACCCGATAAAACTTTAGACCCTCCAGACATTGATCCTGAACCTCCGGATCCTAGAGGGCTCCCTACGGCCGATTCTATTTTGACCCCTACGTGTCGCTATCCCTAATGACTTGTAATTTTTTTTGGCTTATTGGTCTTGTGTTTTCTCTAATAAGCTTGTGTCCGAAAACACTGGCGCCTATTTCGTATTCCTATTTATATTTTGTAGCTAGCCCATCCCGTGAATTTTTCTTTTGGCTAGTTCTACCATTTGTTCACTATTTGACTATTATAGTCGCTTTCTACATCCATTCCTTGAGGTAGGCTTCAGATCTATTTTCTTTTCCTTTAGGTTTTTCGACTTGGTCGCTTCTGTAGGTCTGTTAGCCATACTTTGCTTGAGTAATCGTTTCATACGAATCTGTGTTACCTCAGTCGGAAGTATTCTAGATTGTGTACTAGCTTGCCTTTGTCCTTTGCTTTGTCTTGGTTCTTTCTTTGCTGCACACTTGAGGTTGACAGTTGTGTCGTCTAGTTGTTTTGCTACGAGTTTTCTTCCTCGTTTTTTTTCTTTCCTCTTGGTTTCTCCGCGGGAAGCCAAAACTTTTCTTTGAGGTGGAGAACAGAAATGTCCCTTTTGGGGACATCCGTCTTTTGACGTTTTTGAAAGTAGCTAAGACCTTTAATCCTCATTGTGTGTCTACGTGATGCTTTCTTTACCGGTTCTGTCGTTGTTGGTTACGATAGATGACTTTGTCTTCTTTTGGAAATATGTTCTTTTTCTTATACTGGTGTTAGTCCTTTGAACCGGATAAAAAATAATAATAATAATTTTTTTTTGTTTGGTTCCTTGTCTGTCGTTTTTTTTCTCACCCCGACGTCTTTATTTTGCTAGGGGGGAATTTGTAACGTGCATTTTTGTAGTTTAACATTTTACGCTTTTTCCAAATTAGTAAATACATCTCTGTAACTACAATTTCTATATTTTATATTTATTAACTCCTTAGGCGAATGCGTCGTATTATAATGAGTGGATTGCATCGTTCTTGTCTTGCCGTTCGTATAAATTTTGTTCCTTATGTTATTATCGAAGTCGAGATAATAGGCGATCAGATGTTATGGGTAACAACTATTTTATATAAACAGATTAGTAGTGTAGTTCTGATTCCATTTTTGAAGGAAGTATGCTTTATAGGCGAACGTGTTTGATTGACCACACGTGCGGTTGTAAGGTTATTGACGGACGGTTTTAGTGATACGCGTTGCTTTACTAATTGTGTTTTTTGTTGATTTGTCTTTTTATATTTGAACTGTGTGTGCGATCTAGTCTTCGTGGTCCTTTTTATCAGAGTAGTGCCTACTTTGGATTATCCAAATACAGTTTTAAGCTTGAGTGTTTCTAAAAAAAAAAACAAGGATGATACAGTTGTAGCAGGTTTAGTAGAAAAAAAAGGTCGCTTCTTATAAACATGTATCTCATTCACATGTAAAGACAGTTGATACTGTAGTTTCTGAATTTCCTAACCCCTAAGAATCTAAAATAGATCATTGTTTGCGCAAATTTCGTTATCCAAAAGCATTAGATTTTTCTTTGTTACCATAGGTAGCAAATAGAACACCTCACGTTACTGTTAGTTTAATGCATTACATCGTGCCTTGAAGGCCCGTGATTCTAAATTTTTATTACCATTTTTTTTCGATTTGTGTTACAAAATATTTTGAAATTATTGTTTCAGGAAATAGAATTAACAAGAAATTTATCAATGCTACATAGTTCCATCAGCATGATAATGTCTGCTGCTAACACTAGTGAAATACGTAGGTGTGATTAGTGTAAAAGTGTAAGAAATTCTATCAACACCCTCACAGTCAAGGGTGAAGTGCTTCGCTAGTGCAGGACATCGTGACTCCCACACTTCAATTGCAAGGAAGCGTTACTGAAGGACTTTTTGTAAGTTGAACTATTTCCTACTTGTTATTACTTTAAATATCTATCCGTTGTTTTGCCATGTCTTCGTCGTTCTGATACCTTTTACAATAGACTTGCCTGCTATTAAGAAAAAAAAAAGAAAGATAAAAACAATCAATACTACTGAATTACTCATATCAATTGTGACTTACCTATTTATCTTTTGTTAACATTTTGTCTGATTTATGTTTAATTGGTGTGTGAGGAAATGTTTTTGCTACTCCCCAATATTACCTCACTTTGTGATAAAAAATTTTTGTAATGCTTTTATCGTGATTATATTATATAGTTTACCTAAACAGTTTTATTTACATTCTACAAAGTACTAAATAACTTAGACTTTTCATTGCTGCTATGCTTATTCTTTTTTTTCAGGTTTGCTTAACTAATTTCCTTGCAGGTATTGTCACTAACTCCTTACCGCCGCATACATTATATGTCAGTATGCTTGATACAACCCCCCCTAATCTCCGATTGAGCCCGGGCATTTCTTTGATTTTCTTTGTGTTACGCACGGCTACGAGCCAACGTAACATAAATTTGGCGCCCAATGTGGCTGCCACGAATAACGTAACAACTTCATCTAGAGATTGTTTTGAAAATGGATGTTGCGTCTACAATCAGTGCATGTAAACGGTTCTTTGCCCGTAGAGGGATTCCTAAAGTCATTTACTCAGATAACGCTAAAACATTTAAAAGAATATCACGTGAAATATCGACCTTAACCGAAGTGATTGCGAGTACAGAATTGATCGAGTTTGTAAACAGTCACCAAATTAAATGGAAATTTATAGTAGAGCGAGCGGCTTGGCACGGAGGATTTTACGAGCGACTTGTAAAAAGTGTAAAAGGCGCCCTTAGCGCTACGATAGGACGTTCTTTACTAAATTTAGATCAACTAAATACACTCATTACCGAGGTTGAAGCAACAATAAACGCCCGCCAGCTCACATACCTAGGTAGTGAACCTATAGATTTAATGCCGTTAACCCCTTCGCATTTTTAATTGGGACCCGTTTTGGCTACTATTCCTTTTGTTGACTGTGTTATTAATGGAGATGAGATTCGTAGGCTATGGAAGCAGAGAACAAACGTTATCGACTACTTTTGAAAAAGATGGAGCGCAGAATATTTACAGTTATTAAGAGGAGCTCATCATAACGTGAATGTGCGTGAGTGTGCGATTAAGCAAGGGGGTGTCGTATTAATACATGGAAATGATAAACGACGGTTATTGTGGAAATTAGGGTTGGTGAAAGACGTGATAAACGGCCGTGATGGCAAAGTGCGTGCCTCGTACGTTAAGATTGCGAATGGCACCGTAATTAGGCGCCCAATACAATTATTGTATCCTTTAGAAATAAGAAGTGATAAGCTAAGTTGTACCGCCGCGCCAGAGGATGTGAAAATATTACAGGCCTTCTGCGTGCGTCGATAGACTTAAGGGTAGTAGAAGGAGTAAGTAAGGGGTTACTGTAACTTGTTCAGAGACACAGAAGAACGTAAGAAGCTCTCAAGATGTGTAGTCGCTTAGCTTGATTTATATTTAAATAAATCTTTCTTTAAACTTGATGTTGTTTATTGCATTACACTCTTTAAATATACTCCAAGTAGCCGTAGCAGTATAAAAAGCTGCTCCTTACTAGACACTAAAAGCTTCATCTCAAACACTTTCTAAAAATTCGGCAGGTCAATCTTTATGTGCAAATAAAACTTCCTTGAACAAGGTAAAGGACTGAAATTTATAGAAGTCGTAAACCTTAAAATAGAGGGCTCGTTTAATTTATAGCACCTACTAAAACGCGTGAATAATTCCAGTTTCCTAATTTTTTTAGTAAATATATTAACAACGCATTGATACTATTCTATATGTGTTCTCCAATGCTATATTTTTCTAACTTAAATCACTAAATAAGGAGCATACTATGAGTAACTTTAAATAAAAAAATAATCAACTGCAACAATTCACTTTTGCGGATTAGCTAAATTCAGTAGTGTGCCGTGAAACTTTATGTGACAAGGGTTTCAAAACCGCGGGTGTATATGCTTCAATGCTATTTTAGAGCTAGACGCATAGTTTGTTAGCTGATTCGATATAAATACAATTGATTAGAATACAAGAAATTAAAACAAATAAGCACTTACCCTCGGTTAGTCCACGAGTTAAGGTTTGGGCCTTAGGAGCTGTGTTTTTAAAAAACACTTCCAAACTTCTTAACAATTTATTTGATTTTTACAGAATTGAATGTGGAATTTTACAAACTTGATTTAAAATTACTCTAAGTCGAAAAAAGAATCAATTGTACTATTTTGAGTAGTCTAAGCAACTGCAATGTTAAAGCTAAATACTTTGACTGACTGCTGAGTTTTGGGGCTCCCAGGCTATTTATAATGTCCCTATCCCCTTACATGGCTGTGGGAACTTGCAGAGCTCATGTCTGCTTATTCTTAATTCTATTCATTGTTAAAATGTTACTTTCTAGGTAATCACGGTACCTTAACCGTCTGTGACCTGCCCCCTGCAGTGTCACTATCGTCTGGAATACATTGTATTGCATCCGTTCTCATGAACTATTAATAAACTTTATTAATTGTCCTTGTATTACATTGCTGCACTTCACTTAGTAACTTCCTAATAATTTCCAATAATTTTCTATTTTATAATATATATTATAATGTCTAAGGGAGCTACTAAGAGGTATAAGGGTTGTTTAGTACAAGATAGTATATGCCATACAAAAATAATCCACATAATCGATCACATAAACTTAAAAATGTATGTTTGCCGTATTTTATGTACACTAAAATACCATTCAAATATAGTAGTTGAAATTCAGTGCCAAAAGGCAATTTTAAAATGACTAAGAGTAGGGTAGCTAAGCCGGTTTGGCAACAGAGATCCACAGCAAGATATGTATACGCCGATTCGAGAACAATATGAACAGCTAAGCCGCTTTGGGAAACAAAACGTGCAGCAAGATATGTATACGCCGCTTTGAGAACAAAATTGTCTTTATGTGTAAATTTGTTGCGTCGGGGGGTCGTTAGGTCTTTGGGGTGTGCGTTCGGCGGGGTCGTTAGATTTTTGTCGTGGGGTGGTGCGCGTGCGCTGGGGTGGAGATATTTTCTTAAGAAATTTTTTAGCAGCGTTCCCGACGTTAAATATTAAATTTTAAAAAAATGTTGTGTGTGTAGAAAATGGAGTTCACGTGTTGGTTCGTATTTTTCTGGGGTAGGTTAAGCTATAAATTAAAACGCCGCGGTGAAGAATTTTTGTTAATATTAGGCAAACGCGTGCAAGTGGTAAAGAGTGTTTTAGCTCTCCTCATAAGCTGCGTTTTGTACGAAGTAGAAAATAAAATTAAGAAAGTATACGAAATGTTATATGATGGAGGTCAAATTTTAAACGTTTGCAGGTAAAATCTTGTAAAAAAGAAGTCGTTCACATCTCGCAATTTCAATGTCGCGATAAAATACTAAGAATTTGCATGCAGTCGAATATAACGTGTTTTTTATCTGGCAATATATATGTAAATCACGTCGACATTCGACTTTTAATATAATGTATTTAATTAACATAAGGTGTGTTGCAAAAACATTTCAAGACAGGTATGTCGTATATCTCCTTTTGGTTACATCATCCCAAAATAATTTATACAAGTACACTGAACTTGCAGTCGGATCTAACATATAATCTTTTAATTATACCCGTATGAATTTAAAATATATGCAAATTATACCAATTTCAATGTCACGATAAAATAACAAGAATTCGCAGTCGAATATAACCTCGTGTTTTTTTATTGAAATTATAGCTCTCTGGTAATATATATGCAAATCATTCAACTTTTAATATAATGGATTTAATTAACATAAGGTGTGTTTGCAAAAACATGTTAAGACTATTTCCGTCTTGGTATGCAAATTATACCACCTTTCATAACGATTTATTTGACTCTCAAATAAAAAATTAATTTGATCTTATATCAAGAGGTGTTCTTGCTTACATTTTAGCAATTTGAATATATTTAAATATTTAAATGTAATTATACATTTAATTTATGTGGCAATAAAAATTCTTTTACTTTTAGCGGTTTGGTGATTGTATGTAGATGACGTATTAGACATTGTATATATATAACTCGTTTAATTGCACAAACGTGATAAAAAATTTATAGGTTATGCAAAAACGTGCATGTAGTGAAAAATTTAGCGGTGATCTTTAGAGCTTCGTCATTGTTTTTATTCTCGTTGCTTTAGTTAATTAAAGAGAGATTTTAGGTTAAGCAAAAATAGGAAATGTGGTGGATGACATAATCACTTTCAAAATGATGAATGGTGGGGGAAGGGAGCTTCTAAACGTGCCCTAAACGGGGCTGTGCCCCATTATTTTTGTATTAAATATCAAAAAGAATAGGAGAAATTATTCGACTCGTATTTTATAATGGTTTTAATTTAAAATATTGGTGTGTGTGCAAAAAAAACATGTTAAGACAGGTCACTCGTTCTGAACTCGTACCCGGATCTATATAACCTTTAAATGTATGCAAATAATGTCGTTATTTAAAACGTGGTGAAGAATTTGGATGGGGATGTACTCATTCTCAAATGCGGAATGGTACTCCATAAGGCGTTTGAACGGAGGTTTTGCACGTATTAGGTGATTGAATACTTCGGAGATTTTAGGTTAAGCAAAAACGTGCACGTGCTGAAGAATCCCCGAGATTTTTAAAAATATTTTTGTATTAAATATATAATTTTAAAAAAACACACAAAATTTGAATGTTTTATTTATATTAGTTTCACTTACCAGCTTATTTTAATTACATGCTAATGAGTTCATATATTTTCATACAGTTTGATTGATTCACTGCCGAAACAAAACATTTTTACACAGCTGACAATACTGGGTGTCGTTTTTCAATACAATATCAATAACTATTTACAATACAGCTGAATACTGAAATGTAAAGTAACTTTCACACATTTACCTACGTGTACTTAAATTTAATTGAATTCTAAAAATATATGCATATCTATGGCAGGCAACCCAGCATACACCAATTATATATTCTTAGTGTAAAATTTTATTGTTAGGTGAATAACCAGCAATTTATTATGTAATATTTATTGCTACAAGCATGGTAATAATAATTTGCAATGTGCAAAATACCTCTTTTTGTTGTTAAAAGACCGATTTAATTAAACACTATAAAAAGATTGTGAATTATTTATTCTAGTTAAATTTTACAGTGCTAGAGACACTAATTATTATTAGTACTAGATATAGGTATAACAAAATTTGTATTCCAGATGATAGTATGTTCAAAGGATATTATTATTTAAAAAGACTCTGTAAACATGATTAGTGAAATTATTAAAGTTAAGGAATGTAAAGCAAAAATTTGTCCATAAAAGCAAATATGTTTTCTAAAAGATATGCATAACTTACGGATCTAAACGTTTCAACATTTCGCAAACTGAGATAAATATTACTTATTTCTTTGCAAAAAACGTTCATATAACGCCCTTTAACAACCGCGTTCAGTAAAGTGCATGGTAGTTAATGACCTCGGCGATTGTGCTATTTATAGTATAATTATAACAACATATCTCCATATGTAAAATTATATGGTTCTGGTTTATACCTAAAAACAACTATTTTGCATTATATTTTGTTGATCCTGGCAGAATAAATTACAAGTATAGCTACGTTGTCAATACATTTTTATTTTCAAACTCGTTTTAATTATTGTAGAATTTAGTACTTATAAATAACCTACTTTAATTCAATAAGTTATTCTTAAATTAATAATTATTGTCAAGAGAAATATATACACATATGGTAAATAATTGCAAGAATGTCTATAATATATCTGAGTTTTAATTCTGTTAAATGGAACATATGACAACAAGGTAACTTCAAAACATTTTAGCATAATTGTCAATTACCAAAATTCACAATTTTCATCTTATATCAGCAAATGTTATTAAATTGATGCTAAACAATAAAAATAATACCGTTATATTTCAAATCATTTTAATAGAATTACGCAATGTTAAGTCGTTATTAAAATTAATTTAAACAGAGTTTTTATTGTTATCGCCGTCTGTTGAAGAATCGTAGCAGAATCTGAACTATATCGCTTTTACAAAGCATGTATTCAAGATCACATTTAGTTAGTTTCAAAAAACTTTTCATCATTGTATACGACTTGTTTTAACTTGCAGTAGGTATCAATGACCGAATCAACATTACCACCCGAACATGGTTGACAACTTTAAATTTCTATTTTCCTATTACTTTCAAGGATCGTTGTCAAAATTGTCAAAACCACAACAATCATAAAGGGAGTATTTATCAGGCAACATATTTCTCGCATGGCTATGACAGCTTTTGTGCTGTATGTAGAGTAATGATTAACGTTATGCTCTTTTGATTAATTTGCAATTTACCGGGCATGCATCCTTCGTTAAAAGTGAAGGATATTCCCATAGATAATTTGAATAACAATCTATCACCACCAACACACCTCTAATTGGATTTTCCTTAAATATATTGCTCAAATTCAACAGAGTCGCCTTGCCAGAGATCATCTCGAGGTTGTTGATTTGTTAATGCTGTTACAAAAACTAGTGGGGGTATTTTGATGAATGTGCCATAAAAGCTAGGTACTTGGACAGATCTCGCAGTGAGTGGAACAACAACGATAGTGGTGCGAAGTTTTCAAGTTAACATGGACAATGTACTGTACGATTTGTTCGAGAGTGAACAACGCATTTTACACCAACATCTGAAACATGCCATAGTATTGAATGATGTAGACAAAATCAAACGTATACTGTTCAGAGTAGGTGTTCATGTTCCTTTAAAGCCTTCAAATGGCTAACGCTGACCAATGATACATCCATTGATGTAATGGACATGCTGTTTAATCAACAGAGTAGGTGCGATCAATTTGTATCAAACTTCATTGATGCTTGCAACGGCAAAACAGAGTTAAAATGTCATCAGGTGCGCGGTGTACTAGACGCAATAGAGAGTAATTATAGTTTGAGCGATGTATATTTCCTTGAAGAATTACTAACCAACCGAGCTGTATTGAGTACGAAGGCATTTCCTATCATGAATATAAAATGCAACTATAAATCACTGGTCACAGCGATTGACGATATGATTGTAGATGTTGTATATTTCGCACAACCTATGGTATTAGAAAAGTATTGAAGTTAATTTTAAAGTATAAGGTAAATTATAAGTACCAACCTAATGTAGTTGGCCCTCATAGAACAACATATAACTGGCTCCTCAAGAATTTGGCAATGGAGGGCTCAAAACAGCAACCAGGATGGACGTGTGGTCCGGATTCGGGAAAATGGCCATCAAATAGTATAGATGATTATAAAAAAGTGTATATGCTATTAAAGTTATTGTTTTAGTTTAATACTATTTTTTGTATGTAAATCATGTCATCTTGGTAGTCTTAGCTGATGCGCTATAGATAGCACTTATTAGATATAATGGAGGATGCTATTGTACGTGTCGCATACCTTTTACAATGAATATATATACCTCGAGTGTTGGTCAAGTACGGGAGAAATTGTTAGCTGAGAAGGTAATGTGTTTTACCTGCTTGTTATTTACACATATTCACGGACATCGAAATACTCAAGTTCAACCAAAACAGCGAAAATCAACCTACATCAACGTTTTGCGCTTCGGGCATGAGGAATTATAAACAACTTTCTTGGCGTAGAACTAGTGTAGTAATTAGTAGTACATAGATGTAATTTGTGTGCGTGTGTGTGTGTGTGTGTCGCTATAATAAATCATATAACAGTAAAAAAAATTTTATTGATGAATGACATATGATGGTAAACAAACACGTAACAGCAAATCTACAAAATATGATTTTTGGATATCCAACTATTATGGCTAGAATCTAAATTTAACCATTTCACATATACTTGATTTTTAACTCTCTTCAATACTTTTTCCACTAAATATACATCCGGATAGTGTGTTCGTTGAAGTTCTTCTGCATAGAAGCCGCCTAATATTGGTTGTCCTCGACTATCGCGCAATAGGTACGTTAAAGGATTAGTCAAATGCACTTTGTACACCGTAAAAATTTCGTTAGACCAATTTGGTGTGTATCCCTTGGTAAATTGGCCACTATGTTTACTAATGCGAACATGATCCCCAACAGAAAATTTTTTACTCTTTAAGTTAACTGTTTTGATCGTACTGTACACTGTATTGAAAAGTTTGCGTTCATTGCGTTTTGTCACATCTACAGGTCGCATGCCGATTGTTCGATGTTTGGTGTTGTTATATGCAGTCACGAGTGAGGATAGTATATTCAGCCATCGATACGAACCATTCAAACTAAATTGTTTCCACATTTTTGACTTTAAGGTACGATTAACGCGTTCTACTACGCAAGCTTTTTATTGCTGTACACACTATAATGTGTAATCTCATATTTTTCCATTAAAGCCTTAAATGTTGAATTATAAAATTCTTTTCCCAAATCCGTTTGAATGTACCGTGGAATACGATGGTCTTTGTTGAAAATTGATTGAAAAGCGTTTGAAACAGCCTTACCCGTCTTGCGCTTAACCGGTACGGCCCATAAGTATTTAGAAAATACATCGATAACAACTAGAATGTATCTAAATCCTTTATTTATTTTTGCATATGGGATCATTTCCACCAAATCGGCTTGAAACAGCTCGTTTAATCCTTTTGTGATTACATGTCTTCTTGGAAAGTTAATGCGAGCAGGCTTATGTAACTCGTGGACGATTTGCTCCTTTACAGACATATTGCTAATATGTGTGTGTATGGTTGACGGCTATATGCGTGCGTTTTAAGTTTCTCTTGCAACTGTTGAATATCTGCTTGAATTCGTGCAATGTCTATTCTAAATTGTGCTTTCACTTGTTGAATAGCAGCGTCTAATGTCTTATATATGCTATTCATAGAATCATCTATCCGTTTGGTTACGATTTGTGCAACATTAGCGTTCACAGTGGCTGGAACAAGGTTACGCATCATCTCTTCAAAATGGTTAAAGTCTGATCTTGTAACATACTCGCTCGAGAATTGTGTTATCATACTGTTTGTTGTCTCCTTCACAAGCGTGCCTATATACTGCTGAATAGTGGAACCACTTCCAAGCGTTGGTTCGCCCTCTTGCTGGTGTAGCGTTGCTAACCGCGATTCTAAGTACGCTTTCGTGACTGCATCATCATCTTCTTGTGGTGTAGCGACGCGCGCTAATCTCATGTTGTCAAAATCGTAGTAATCATCATAAGAAATATATGAAGCACAGTCAGACGCATGTCCAAACTTGTCGATAACCATCGTGATAATGAATAACAAGTCGCACAATCTACGCTATTATACGCAATTCGCGTAATTCTTCCATAATCGATGTAATTTCGTTGGTGTGACCGGTGTTACCTGCATCTTGCGAGGCGACCAGAAGCTTGAGCCGTTCGCACAGTTCGTTGGGATCATCAAAGTATACATACTCTAGTGGCTTCTCGTTATAATCCATGAGTAGACCACGACCACTCGGGTTTATAGTTTGCTGTCGTAAGCTATACATTGCATTACTTCTTTTTAATGTCCGCATAATCGTTAATTTCTTTAAGTGAGAATTTACCCAAAGGATTGAGAAGGAACAGTTGCTCGTACAACCCTTTGCTACCGTTGTAGCAAAATCGTTCTACACACACCTTTTCACCAATCCCGAAGATAATGTCCGAATCACCAATCATTAATTTTCCTGTCTCCGGATTATAACGTACTTTATCCCTGCGCAAGTGCTCCGTGTCATTGTTATAAATACCAGTAAAGTTGGAAAACAGATTATCGACATAGTATCTTACCGATGGTAAGAATCGTTGTAAGTAGGTCTGATGTTCTTCGCTGTTTAGGTACCGTTCGTACTCTGTATGAGTCTCTGGAGTGTTGCCGCTACTCTCCGATTCTTCGAATGTGGACTGGGCTATGAGGATTGTGTTCCCATGCCTCCTCTATTGGTGGTGCGGCGATTGGTGTGGAACTGCGCACCTGATCGAGAAATTTAGGGCGTCTTTTAGGAGTAGATTGTACGTCATGTTGTTGTGGTAACCAGTGCTGGCTTTCGATCTTGGACTCCTGTTTAATATCTTTCAGCAGACCGGTCTGAAGTGTTTGTAAACGTTTTGTAATAGGTGCATAGACTTTACTTAATGCAAGCTCCTTTTCAACCACACCTGCTTTTAGCGCTTGTAATTTCCTCTTGACTGCCTTTCGTACTTTTATGAGTTCTCGTTTGGTTTTCACGTCGTCTGCCATCGTCTAGAAACGGGTAGGAAGTGATGTGCTATTTATGTGCTTTATAAGTATATATAGGTGTCAAAACCTTTTCGGTAGCGACCGTTCTGCAAATCGCCATCTTTATTGATCACCAGGAACCCATACCGATCTCGCCAGCATACGCCGCACAATTCTTTAAACCGGTTAAACGACATATCCGTGTTTACATGGTCAGCGTATACGTGTTTTAAATTGAGTTCGTCTTGTTTGAATAGCACTAGGACATTAGCATTGTCTCTAATCAATTGTTTAGGTATTTTGGAATAGGTCTGACATAGGTAAAACAATCAATGGCCTTATGTCTACCTAAAGAAAAATATTCTCGCATTACATTTTGTTTATCGCACGACACGTCATCGAAAATAAATATAGAATTAGGTTTTGCTTCCGCTGGAGTAACAATTGCATCCCATTTGTTAAACGAAAAATATCCTATTTCTTTTATTGGTTGTAATAACCTCTCTAGGTACTGATACTTTGGTTGATACAAGGATTTTGAGTAGAGATAAACGTTTTCAAAACGTACACCATTCGGATGTTTCAAGAGACCGATGACTACATTAGTTTTACCACAATTCGATGGACCTGTAATGATACACCGTATTGTTGATGGTAATAGTAGTCCATGCTTTTGCACGTTAGTGTTGTTGCTGCAGTTGTGGTCCGTAATTGGCAACGCCAATTTTTGCTTTACCAGACGCATTCTATCCATATACTAAAACGTAATTGCAGTATGGTAAGCATTTAAGCGAGTAATTCTACACGCATGACCAGTCTCCTTTAAACCTTTCGACTGACAAGATTAATGAAATCCTATCGTGGTTACGGGTTACTCAATAGTGCTATCAATCGTTTACCGGTAGAATTACATTTACCAGGCTATCGCTTCTGTGGACCGGGTACTAAGCTTCAGAAACGCCTCGAGCGTGGTGATATAGGTCGTAATCCCTTAGACGAAGCCTGCAAACTACACGACATCGCCTACGATCTTTCTACAGACTTAACAACCCGACACCAAGCTGATCGACGTCTTGCCGAAACAGCACAAAAACGTCGTACTGCACCCGACGCTTCGTTAGGTGAAAAACTTGCTGCGTTTGCTGTTGGTTCTGCAATGAATGCCAAAGTTAAATTTGGTATGGGTTGTCGCAAGAAAACGATAAGGTGTAAAGGAAAACGACGTGGTCAGCGTCTACGTACAGGAAGTGGTATACCATTCAAGCGTTTAATTCGCACCATTTGGGAACGCATTAAAACGTTCGTCCGACCGATCTTATTAAAACTGCTAAACTTGCAGTGGCACCGATTAAAGATATAACAGATGAAATTCGTGGCATCCCACGTGTAATCCCTGTACCCAAAACTGGTGGTTTCCTACCTTTGATACCTATTTTGCAGCCCTTTCCGCAATTGGAGCGTTGTCGGGTGGAGCAGCTGGGATTGCAAAAGCTGTCAACGATGCTAAACTTGGACAACAACAATTAGATGAAGCAAAACGACATAATATGGCACAAGAGGCAGTGACACTTGGAAAGGGTCTCTATTTGAAACCTTATCGCCGTGGACATGGACTGTACCTAAAGCCTTTTCTTACACACGGGCAAGGTTTGCGTAAACAAAGACAACAAAAAAAAACTCAACGCATTCGTTAAATCTACCTATGCGAGCGTTGACCAATGTTGACTTGAACAAATACATAAAACGTTTACCAATATCCCACTTTCGTGGAATATTCATGCGCAATTCACTTCCAAACACAATTCGTTGGCGAGAATGTGGTATTCTTAATCATGATACTACACGTGGTGTGGGAACTCATTGGACCGCGTACAAAAAAGATGGTTCAAGGGCAGTCTATTATGATAGCATTGGTAATCTACGACCTCCGAGGGAACTTGTCAAATACTTAACCTCATCAGGACCATGCACTCTCTATTATAATTATGAACAATTTCAACCGCTTAACACTGTTACCTGTGGACACTTCGTAATGAAATTTTTACTGCAAAATAGTCCTCCGTTAAGTTTCTAACAAGGTTATATATTATTTGATTTTAGTGTATTTTTAACTGTTTTGTATAAAAGTGTTTAATTAAAACCATATATTGCAAGTGTTTCAGGAATTTGCTTTTATTACCCCATCCCAACTACGAATACGACTAGTTGTTAGTTTATCGTCAACCACCGAACATGTACACATTTACTTTAACTGGAACTGAATCTACGCTCACCGCAATCATCAACCCACCAATTGTTCTCGATGATGACCATGAATACGTTATTGGTCTTACAAACTTTGATACATATTTTCAATTCCCAATGTAACGGAAGCGAACAATAAATTTTACATTGATGACATCGTGCTTACTTTACCAGAAGGAACTTATGAAGTGGCAGATATTAATAAGTTCGTACGACGTAATCTGAACGATCCCCGTGAACGCACTTCATCCAAACGTTATCTTATTGATATTCGAGCCAATAATAACAGTTTACATACAGAAATCAAAGCATCAGGTATAGTGGATTTTACACAACCAAATTCACTTGCTTCGTTGCTGGGTTTTGAGAAACGTAAACTACCAGCTCTCACTACTGCTATTTCGGACCATCCGGCACAAGTCTTTCCAATCAATTCAATATGTATTGAATGTAATCTTGTGGTCGGATCGTATCGGAATAAGCAAACCTGTACACATTTTGCATCAATTCTTTCCTGCAGTTGCTGCAGGGTACAAGATTATTGAAAACCCCGTAAACGTCACCTATATGCCACTTAATACACGAATCATCGATCGCATCATTGTTAAAATAGTTGATCAAAACGGTAATCTCATCACTTTTCGTCGGGAAACCATCACGATTAGACTTTATCTAAAGCGTCTTTAAAACAATGGTTTTGCGCTATGAGCATAAACCACCAAAACCTATTAATAGACGCATTGTCAGCACCTTTACCAGTTACAAGACACCAGTGCACCGATTAACACCGGAAAACGTTAAATTTCTGCAAACATTAGGACTCAAAGTGCTACGTAGCTAAAATGGATAGTAATATTTTAAATGTTACGCAACGTGCTATATTTGATACAACCATCGTCAATGCCGACAAACATATGCATACTCCGTACTCCAATACCACGTATGAGAAGAACGATGTTATACGGATTCCAATAGAAAACGAAGATGTCTATACACTACCATGGGACAGCGTAATTTATATTGAGGGTACAATGAATAAGTCAGATGGTGGCGTTTCGCCTACAGCCGATTTTGTCAACAACGGAGTTTTATTTTTATTTGATGAAATTCGTTATGAACTTGGTGGAAAGACTATTGACCGCGTTCGTAATCCAGGTATAACTACGACTATTAAAAATTTCCTATCCTACGATTATAGCGAAAGTCGTCGCTTTAGAAACGCCGGTTGGTCCCCATCGATAAGCTTGATCTCGTTGATGCTAATGGTCATTTCAACGTATGCATTCCCTTGCGCATGGTTTTAGGATTTGCGGAGGACTACCGAAAAATTCTTTTGAATATCAAACAAGGAGCTTATTCTTATTAGAAATAGTGCTGACGATGCAGCTATATCGAATTCTGATACCAAAGAGTCAATCAAAATTACTATTACACATATATCATGGCGGATTCCACATATAACCGTTGTAGATGCAGAGCGCTTAAAACTACTCAAACATATTCAACGCAATGCCACCATGGACATAAGCTTTCGCAGTTGGGAACTACACGAATATCCAGAATTACATACAACACACACGCATACGTGGGCCGTGAAGACGGCTTCTCAAGTGGAGAAACCGCGTTTTGTTATTGTCTGCTTTCAAACCGATACATCGCGCAAAAGGGGCGCAGTCAGTTCGACCACTGTAAGTTGACCAATATGAAATTACATCTGGGTTCATCTATGTATCCTTACGATAATCTTAACATTGATTTCGATACCAATCGCTATTCTATACTATATGAGATGTATGCACAGTTTCAACAATCGTACTACGGGGTATCAGCGAGCCGATATTAACACCCAATGAATTTCAAACGCACGCTCCACTTGTAGTCATCGATTGTTCCCATCAAAACGAAATAGTGAAAGTGGGAGCGGTTGACGTACGATTAGAATTTCAAGTGAAAGAAGCGCTTAAAGCTCACACTACAGCGTACTGCCTCATTCTACACGATCGTTTGGTCCGCTACAATCCTGCAACCAGTATTGTGAGTGAAGTCTAAAATTAATAGTCCATTAGTTGTCGACGTTCAAAGGTTTAAAATTGCACATAATAACTTTGTGTTTAAAGAAATGGCTGTTTTACAACTATCCCTATCGAATGGAGTTGCAATAACATATGTGCTGAAACCACCATATTCTTGGAACTGTCTATCAGCTCGCTTCAAATACCAAAAGGTATGGTTAAGCAGAAACTTTCACGGTATATCTTGAGATGATGGCAATTTACAATGAATTTCCACACCTAAATGTTATTAACCTAGAAGATTTAGGGTGTACTCCTCTACATAAATTAAAGTATTACACCAATTCACACAAGTGTTTCTACCATACCACACGACATTCGTCATTCAATTGCGCAACCACAGATGTAATTGTACTCACAAACTGGTTTGTACATATAACCAATTATTCATTTTAATAAAGAATAATGTTTACATTAAGTAGTGTTTTATTTGTATATTTTATACCTACATACATACATATTCCTTGAGACTAGTAAGATGTGTTTCAAAAAATGTCTTGAAATAAGTTTAATTGTAAAACTTACTAACGAATCTGTAAGTATCATATTGAAAAATTCCTCTTAACGGATATGTATTTTGCATTTTATGCAAACTTTATGTTACAATAATACAATTAAAAATTATATTCTACTACCGAGGTATTAAATTTTAAAGTATGTTATAGTTGTGTAAACATAAAATGCATTGCATAGGTTTTTATCATCAAAGTAGTACATTTTATTTAATCCTGTAAAATGATTAATTTCTTAAACCTAAGTTTCATAAAATTTATTCTCCAAAGATCAACCAACTATAAACCAGAACTACTAAATTTACATAAATTTCGGTGTTATTTTAATTTAAACTATGCTCATAAAAGTCGTTTATATATATAGCACCAACATTGTTACTACCTATAAATATCAAATCTTTAAAGGAATTTACAGTCATGATTAATTAATAAGTGGTCTTTTCATTTGTACACATTTTGTATATGTTGTTTTAGTTCCATTGACGACCTATTATTAGTAATCTGTTTATTATTTTATTGACGATATAAATTTTAAGATTGGAAGGGAACGATAAGAAATCTTCCTCTGACATTTATATGCACTCCGCATAGTTGTTTAAGGTAGCAAATATAAATAAGCTGTTTAATGTGTTGTAGAAGAATTTTTACCATTGTATTATCGGTATGTATATACTTACTTACTTAATGTGTTTTTAACGGAAGTAGAAATTATGAATTTTGATAATTAACAATTATGCTAAAATGATTTGAAGTTATGCAGTTTCCATATATAATTTACATATATCGGTATGTTGTTATAAATATCACAACCTCGAGGTCATTAACTACCATGCACTTTACTAAACTATAATTAATAAAATCCCGTACATTTAACTAAGATACATTTTGCTTAATGTGGAAGTCTTATCTATATTTTATTCAAATAAGAATCTGCTACCGCCACCTACAAAAGATAGGGACAATTAAACAATGTAAGTTTTGTAAATAAAACATTAAAATATTGTGTGTTTCTTTTAATATTATATATTTAATACAAAAATAATTTTTGAAATTCTCAGGAGATTCTTCAACACGTGCCATGTTTTTGCTTAACCTAAAATCTCCGAAGTATTCAATCACCTAATGCGTACAAAGCCTCCGTTCAGAACGCCTTATGGAGTACCATTCCGCATTTGAGAATGAGTACATCCCCATCCAAATTCTTCACCATGTTTTAAATAACGACATTATTTGCATACATTTAAAGGTTATATAGATCCGGGTACGAGTTTAGTGTGGTTGTATAAATTATTTTGGTGATGCAATCATGAATAAAATAACGAGTGACCTGTCTTAACATGTTTTTACATATACACACACATTAAATATATATTGAAATTGCTAAATGTAAGCAAGAACACCTCTTGATATAAGATCAAATTAATTTTTTATTTGAGAGTCAAATAAATCGTTATGAAAGGTGGTATAATTTGCATACCAAGAAGGAAATAGTCTTAACATGTTTTTGCAAACACACCATATGTTAATTAAATCCATTATATTAAAAGTTGAATGATTTGCATATATATGACCAGAGAGCTATAATTTCAATAAAAAAACACGAGGTTATATTCGACTGCGAATTCTTGTTATTTTATCTTGGTAATGAAATCGTGAACAACATGTTTTACAAGATTTTACATGCAGACTTTATAATTAGATCCACTATATCACATTTCGTATATTTTTAAATGTTATTCGCTACTTCATACAAAATACAGCTTTTGAGGAAAGCTAAAAATTCTTTACCACTTGCACGTTTTACTTAACATAACAAAATTCTTCATATAGGTAAAATCACCACTTCGCTATGCTCTCGGCTACCTAGTTTCGGCTACTTTTCCAAGGTCGTTGTGACGTCATAGCCTTTTATAAATAAAGAACAATGTAATACTATTCTAAAATTTTTATTCTGGCATTATACATAACAAAATTTAAAAATATTTAATGCCAAGCACGGAGCCATTTAAACTTAATTTTAATATAAATTCGATTGTTTAACATGGCTAACAACCAATGCAAGACTTAAGATATACAACAAATTTGTGTGTCAGATAACAAATCCTGGTGTTAATAAACAACTTGGAAATTATATACTAGATTTTACGTTGTCCAGATGCACGTTTAAGAGCAACATTCGCGTCTACTTTGACCAAAGAACACGGTATTACGCAATTGGAAGCGACAATATAAAACTGTACAATTGGAAGCTATGTCAGTGCGGAACGGGTGTATAATCCCTTAAAGACTGTTTAACCTTATTGGAAGATAGTAAGTTATACTTCCTAAAGGTGCCAATGTACTCGGTATCGCTAAAATGTGGAGTAAGTTATCGGACAAGCTTCAAAATAGCTGCTGTTAGTGTATAATAACCTGCTACAGTACATGTATTGGGGGAACGGCAATACAAAGAAATTGACGGGCTTGCAAATTAAGTTGCCAGAAAAACCAGAGAAAAGGGAAAAATTGAAAAAGTATGTGCTTTCAGCTTTTAGTTTTAACTATTTACCTATAAATTATTTGGAGATAGTAGAGTAGGAAGACAGCCAAGATAAAATAAAAATCTTACACAAGTGCTACATTAAAGCAGGTAGTACATATTTTACACAATCTGTAACACCATATTCTACAATTCCAAAAGAAATAATCATTTCGGTATCGGGGTTGATAAGTACGCCTAACATTCGCCCAGAGGTTGTACGACAACGCGTAAATATTGACAGTAAACTCTCTCCGTTGACGCTGCAGGAAATTGCCCAATTATGCACGCCATACGCTGTAAGTGGAAGAAAAAGACAGCTGGAATTAGAGGAAATGCATGCAAAAAGGCAAAAGTTGGACTAAATAGAAGACACTGCGACAATACGCGAACAATACAAAGATGTGTTAGACAAAGAACATCTTATTAGAGAAAGAGGAAAGGATTAAAAGATTATTTTATGTGCCGATGGACTGACTTGGATACATCCGCGTTCTACAAGCTGTATGTATTTGTGGTTAGTAAGAAAGACTCTTTTAGAATTTTAGAATAGTATTACATTGCTCTATATTTATAAAAGGCTATGACGTCACAACGACCTTGGAAAAGTAGCCGGAACTAGGTAGCCGAGAGCATAGCAAAGTGGTGATTTTACCTATATGAAAATGAAAATAAAGATCTTTTAAATTTTTAAATAAATTTTGGTAGGAAATATTTAATAAATAAGTATATGTTAATGAAACACATATTTTCTAAATGATATTGGTGCTAAGGAAAGCTATTTTTATTAAGTTCTATAGTTTGAGAGTGACGTAAAACCTTGATGCTACACCTTGAGTTGTAAAAGTTAATACATAAGCCTTGATATAAGATCAAATCAAATAATTTGAGAGTCAAATAAATCGTGATGAAAGGTGGTATAATTTGCATATATTTTAAATTCATACGGGTATAATTAAAAGATTATATGTTAGATCCGACTGCAAGTTCAGTGTACTTGTATAAATTATTTTGGGATGATGTAACCAAAAGGAGATATACGACATACCTGTCTTGAAATGTTTTTGCAACACACCTTATGTTAATTAAATACATTATATTAAAAGTCGAATGTCGACGTGATTTACATATATATTGCCAGATAAAAAACACGTTATATTCGACTGCATGCAAATTCTTAGTATTTTATCGCGACATTGAAATTGCGAGATGTGAACGACTTCTTTTTTACAAGATTTTACCTGCAAACGTTTAAAATTTGACCTCCATCATATAACATTTCGTATACTTTCTTAATTTTATTTTCTACTTCGTACAAAACGCAGCTTATGAGGAGAGCTAAAACACTCTTTACCACTTGCACGCGTTTGCCTAATATTAAAAATTCTTCACCGCGGCGTTTTAATTTTAGCTTAACCTACCCCAGAAAATACGTACCAACACGTGAACTCCATTTTCTACACACACAATATTTTTTTAAAATTTAATATTTAACGTCGGGAACGCTGCTAAAAAATTTCTTAAGAAAATATCTCCACCCCAGCGCACGCGCACCACCCCACAACAAAAATCTAACGACCCCGCCGAACGCACACCCCAAAGACCTAACGACCCCCCGACGCAACAAATTTACACACAAAGACAATTTTGTTCTCAAAGCGGCGTATACATATCTTGCTGCACGTTTTGTTTCCCAAAGCGGCTTAGCTGTTCATATTGTTCTCGAACCGGCGTATACATATCTTGCTGTGGATCTCTGTTGCCAAACCGGCTTAGCTACCCTACTACTAAGTGGCGTAATAAGATGTGAAATGCTCAAGGGTTTATACCGAGTTGAATTTTAAAAAGCCTTTGAAAGTACATTTGCCGTCCAAAAGCCGGATGCGTCTGTAAATGTTCACTATCAACATGCATCCAGGGTCAAGTGTAATTTCGGTTTCATTTTCTATAGAATCAACTTTTGGACAATATTTGTAAACCCAAAATTATTAGTTAAAACATCGTAAAATGTGATTGGTTGAATGTAAAGATTTAGGACATATATTAGAATTTAGTGTAATTATGAAATTGTATAAAGACATGAACTTTGGTATGTGCGACACGGACTTGACTATTTGTGATGAACTTTAGGATGTCGTGGGCGAATGGAGAATCAACATGGTTGCCTTAGAGAGTAAACAAGGCAGATTATTTTTCGAAGCAATTTTGTAAATAGACGTGTTTTCAGAACTGTGCTAATTTTGTATTCAGATAATAAAAGTAATTGTTTTAAAGTGAGTTTAATTGAAAAGTGGTAAAAGATACAAGCATAGGAATTATAAAGGGAATAGTAGTGATTGTGCGACGGAAAATTAGTGGATTTGGAGGGTGGTTTAAAGGTAGCAGGTTATCGAGAGTGGTAATTTGGTTAATAGTGGGTTATACAGAAAGAAGTTTGATATTGGAGTGTGGTTTAAAGTTAGAAGGTCATCGAGGTGGTTATACAGATTAGAAGTTGGATATTGGAGCGGGTTAAAGGCAGCAGAAGCATTGAGCGGAAACAAGGATTTGAAGTGGAGATTAGTACAGAGGGAAGTTATAGCACTAGTTTTTTTCTAAATTCTAAATTTGGGTTAATCATTTCAGACATTGGGGAACAGTTAAAAGTCGAGGACACCTGGAAGCAGCACGGAAATTCAACAGCATCATTGTGAAGACGTATACGGTAATTAGGATTTTGTGCCAGGATTCAGCAAGGCATCGACGGAGTATAGACCAGGTGAGTTTTTAAAAATCATATTCTTTAATACGTCAAAATTTAGTCATATAAAATTTGGTTGTAATTTAATTTGGCACATAGTAACTTTGATATAATTAGAAATTTTGACATATACTAAAGTAGAGTAGAAATTTTAATAGTAAAACAAAAGGGTGCACGTTGGTTGGACTTAACACAACTACTTATAACGGAAACCCACTATAAGCAGTTGAATAACCTGAGATTAAGAGTTTTAAATAGTCGAGGCATTACAACAAATAGTTTATAAAAGAACCAACCAAACGGTGCAAGTACAAGGGGCGTGCATTAGGTGTGCACATTTTACAAAAGTTTATAAAATAAAGGGTACAATATAGGTGAAACACACAAAAAGTAGAGGGGTGGGGTATATAATACGTGGCGCCCAACGTGGGGCTGAAAAAAGGCTAGATTGAGTTGAAAATAGACAGAAATAGTAGTAGGACACGGGAGCTTGAGATTAGGTGGGGCCAGTAGTTAGATATTTTCAGGCATACAAGTACAAAGACAGGCTGCAGAGATGACGGACCCAGCAATGAAACGGATTACGAGATCGGGACTGATATACGGAATTGAAGCAGAAATCACGACACTAAACGATGAACGTAGGACACAGGACATAGAACTAGACGCGGGAGGAGACATCCAAGAGACGGAGACAAGGCAGACAGACCCGGAGGCGTCAGACAAGGACACGGACCAGCCGACGGCAGCGGAGGTAAGAGTAGCAGAAACTGCAGGGAACCAGGACATTATGAGATTCCTAATGGGTATGCAAGACAAAATTGAATCTTTACGTACGGAACAAAAAGAGTCACGGACGGAACTAACGAACAAATTTGAAACGTCACAGATTGAACAAAAAGAGGCAAACACGCATCTAACTAATAAAATAACGACTTTACAAACGACTTTAACAAACCGAATTGAAGATTCACACATCGAACTGAGAAACGAGTTTAGGACGGCACACGCGGAACTGACGGCCAAATTGAATAATACACAGGACTATCTACTCACGCAAATACAAAACGTAAAGGACGACATAAGGACTGAGGTACACGAAAAGATTGACAGAATAGATGACAAATTAGAAAACACACGGGTACAGATTCAGGGAGACTTGAACGCGACAAAAACGGACCTACGGACCGAAATCAAGACACGCTTAGAGACAGTTGAGGAGACAATGGTCAGTGGGTTTACGACGTTACATTCCGAAATTCAAACGTGCGACAAAAGACATTTGACAAATTACAGAAATTTAGGACAAACCTTAGAGACGATACAGACAGAAAATTTGAACACTAAGACACAACTGGACGACAAAGTCACTGTAGTAGAAAACCGGGTAGGACACGACGTAAGACAAATACATGAAAAATTGGACGACCTAGAACGACGGCGCATTGGACTGGACTACGGACAGCACATCAAATTGAACAGGGACGCGCTACCTAAATTTGAAGGACGGAAGACAGAACAGCCGATGGGATTTCTAGACAGACTGGACGAGATCGTCGAATCGGAAAATGAACGAACTAAGTTACAGATAGTAGGGGCGACATTGACAGGGAACGCGGAAAAGTGGCACAACATCATACGCCGACAGTACGACACCTACGCGGAATTTCGACGACTATTTATGGAACAGTTCTGGAGCAACACGCACCAGACCGACATACGTACAAATTTGATTACAGGACACTACAGTCGGACACACGGGACTCGCGAAGAATACGCGATAGACAAGTTCAACCAGGCACAGCACTTGACACCAAAGTTGGGCGAGGACGACATCATACTATTACTTGCGGGCCACATGGAGCCGGAAGTGACTAAAATGGTTGTGGTCCACAATGTTAAAACACTGCGGGAATTTTTAGGCGTTATGAGGAATTTCGATTTGGCAACGGCACTGGAGACAAAAACACGGACTAGTCATTGGGATCAAAACCGGGGTTATAGGGATGACAACAGACGACATATGTACCACGAACAG
Source organism: Platerodrilus igneus (assembly GCA_036346225.1). NCBI lineage: Eukaryota > Metazoa > Arthropoda > Insecta > Coleoptera > Lycidae > Platerodrilus > Platerodrilus igneus. The sequence continues at coordinate 7,088,214 of JARFIW010000165.1, read as the reverse complement.
CGACCCAACCATAGACAGGACAATTTCCATCACGAACACCGACCCAGCTACCGACAGGACTATTTTAACCACGGAAACCGAAATCACTGGGGACACGACGGAAACAGGAGACCATACTACAATAGGGAACACCGGGAGAACGACATACCAAGACAAAACAGGCACCCGCACGACGACAACGCGGATGACGGCCGGACGACGGGAGGAGGAACCTAGCACGGATATAGCCGGACGGACAGGGACGCGAATGTCCACCATATAACGACCAGCGCAAGGACTCAGGACACGGATCAAATTGAAGTGGTGCAGATACACGAGGCACCCTCCGAAAAAAAAAAAAAAAACGCCAAATTTTGGACGAACGAATGTGTAGGATTAAAGGTCGACGTGGTTTATAGTTTGAAGGACTTGTTGTTAAATAATTATAATTTGAATAAAAAGAACCTTTTGTTTATTAATATTAGTTTAAATGAGTGTTTATATGTTGCTTTAGTTGATAGTGGTTCACAGTTGTCGCTGGTAGATAAGAGGGTAGTGATAAAACATGCGGAATTTTTAAAAGAAAGAATAGAAGCGATTGATGGGGTTAATCTATGGGCGGCTATGAATAAAAAGTTAACTACGATTTATAGGATCATCCGTGTATCAATATTTGTAGGGGACAAAAATGCAGGGGAGGCAGAATTTTTAATTACAAAGGGGTTGCATATAGATTTCATATTAGGAATGGACTTTATAGAGGATTTTGGAGTGAATATAGATGGTAGAGATAGGTCGATTCGAATTTTTGATAAAGATAAGTTATGGATGGTGTCTACGGTTAGTGAGGAATATAGGAATGGAGATAATATAGATAAGTCGGGATTAGGAATGGATAGGACAAGTGATTATAGACAGGTTATAGTACGATTATGTAATATGTTTGTGAGATTAATTAAGGATGAATAGATTGGAAATGTGAGTATTGAGATTAAGGCGAAGTTAGAAGAATTATTTAATAAGTATGTAGGGTTATTCAATAAAGAGCCAAGATTGGCGAGGAGATACATGCATAAGTTAGAGGTCACGGAAGACAACGGGTTTAATACAAAGGTGTATCCAATTCCGTTTGCTATTAGAAATAGGGTTAAAGCCGAGATTAACAAGATGTTACGAGATGGAATAATAGAACCAGCGAAAACTCAATATGTGAACCCGGTAGTTATTGTTCCTATACCCATATAAGGTTGTACAGGAAGAGGGGTTAGTAGAATAGTTGTAATATAGTTCATGCGACGGAAGGTTTAGTTTTGTTTTAGTTTGGTTTAGTTTTGTTTTAGTTTATAAGGTAGGTTAGTATGTAGCATAGTTAGGCAGACATATTGAGAATTAAAAATAGGGGTTGAATAATTAAAATAGGTAGGGATCCGAAAAGAGGTTGGTGTAGAAAGGTAAGAGGGGTTTTGATTTTAAATAAAACTAGAAATTATGCACACCAGGAAAGAGTAAAGCCGACGCAATTTCCAATTTCATTCAAAATCAGTGGGGCCAATATAATGTCTAAGGGAGCTACTAAGAGGTATAAGGGTTGTTTAGTACAAGATAGTATATGCCAAACAAAAATAATCCACATAATCGATCACATAAACTTAAAAATGTATGTTTGCCGTATTTTATGTACACTAAAATACCATTCAAATATAGTAGTTGAAATTCAGTGCCAAAAGGCAATTTTAAAATGACTAAGTGGCGTAATAAGATGTGAAATGCTCAAGGGTTTATACCGAGTTGAGTTTTAAAAAGCCTTTGAAAGTACATTTGCCGTCCAAAAGCCGGATGCGTCTGTAAATGTTCACTATCAACATGCATCCAGGGTCAAGTGTAATTTCGGTTTCATTTTCTACAGAATCAACTTTTGGACAATATTTGTAAACCCAAAATTATTAGTTAAAACATCGTAAAATGTGATTGGTTGAATGTAAAGATTTAGGACATATATTAGAATTTAGTGTAATTATGAAATTGTATAAAGACATGAACTTTGGTATGTGCGACACGGACTTGACTATTTGGGATGAACTTTAGGATGTCGTAGGCGAATAGAGAATCAACATGGTTGCCTTAGAGAGTAAACAAGGCAGATTATTTTTCGAAGCAATTTTGTAAATAGACGTGTTTTAGATTATTTTTCGAACCAATTTTGTAAAAGACGTGTTTTCAGAACTGTGCTAATTTTGTATTCAGATAATAAAAGTAATTGTTTTAAAGTGAGTTTAATTGAAAAGTGGTAAAAGATACAAGCATAGGAATTATAAAGGGAATAGTAGTGATTGTGCGACGGAAAATTAGTGGATTTGGAGGGTGGTTTAAAGGTAGCAGGTTATCGAGAGTGGTTATACAGAAAGAAGTTTGATATTGGAGTGTGGTTTAAAGTTAGAAGGTCATCGAGAGTGGTTATACAGATTAGAAGTTGGATATTGGAGCGGGTTAAAGGCAGCAGAAGCATTGAGCGGAAACAAGGATTTGAAGTGGAGATTAGTACAGAGGGAAGTTATAGCACTAGTTTTTTTCTAAATTCTAAATTTGGGTTAATCATTTCAGATATTGGGGAACAGTTAAAAGTCGAGGACACCTGGAAGCAGCACGGAAATTCAACAGCATCATTGTGAAGACGTATACGGTAATTAGGATTTTGTGCCAGGATTCAGCAAGGCATCGACGGAGTATAGACCAGGTGAGTTTTTAAAAATCATATTCTTTAATACGTTAAAATTTAGTCATATAAAATTTGGTTGTAATTTAATTTGGCACATAGTAACTTTGATATAATTAGAAATTTTGACATATTTTAATAGTAAAACAAAAGGGTGCACGTTGGTTGGACTTAACACAACTACTTATAACGGAAACCCACTATAAGCAGTTGAATAACCTGAGATTAAGAGTTTTAAATAGTCGAGGCATTACAACAAATAGTTTATAAAAGAACCAACCAAACGGTGCAAGTACAAGGGGCGTGCATTAGGTGTGCACATTTTACAAAAGTTTATAAAATAAAGGGTACAATATAGGTGAAACACACAAAAAGTAGAGGGGTGGGGTATATAATAATATATATATATATATATATATATATATATATATAATAATTGGGGAATATGTAACTCGCGTTGATGCTGAAAATAAAGTAATATTAAGGAAGGAAAGGAGGAAGTATTGCTTGTACTAACCACTTCACACACATAACCTGAGCAGGTTTTTTTACTGATAGTAAGCGATCGACTCTGACCACTTTATTATTAGAGTTGAATTAGTGCTGTCGCGGAAGACAGTGGTTATCATATTAGCAGGCGGTTAACGACATGAAGCGAATAGTCGCAATTAATACGAAAGGATTAAAAGGCGTGTACATATCGTCCACCTAATGTTTATAAAATTTTAAGCTAAATAACTAAAGAATACCAGTACCGGATATTCTAGTTGGAAACATGGATACCCGATACGAAGACGGACAATAAGTCGGAACACGAAAGGTACCACGAAAAAATCCTTAAAAAACTGAATGAAGTAGGAGATACGACGAAAACGTGAAAACCTGAAATTAAATAAACACTAATTATTTTTAGAATGATTAAGAAGAATGAATAAATAAAAGTTAAACGAAAATTATTCTTTTTCGAAAGAAAAATAAGTTTGTTTATAGGGTGCGTCAGTAGGCCATCCTTTGTTTTTACGGAGGACACTCTGATATCACCATCGGAACCAGGAAATACATCCATTAGTCAAATGGGTCAAGTCAAGGATGATGTTTCCAAACGCTTAACATATACTGAGTTCCTCGCTTTGAGGTCCCCAACACAACCGTGCCATTTACTCCCTTGTACCAAAGTGTTCAAATATGCTTTACACCATCTTTTCCAAAACAACTGTCACCTGACAAAGACGTTTCCAACTAGATTTAATATTCTGGTCTTCAAAATATGCAATTTCGGGGAGGCTAAAAATAGGACTACCTCTGAGAAGATGCCCGACAGCGAGAAAGTCAGTGTCATCGTTAGGATCGGAAGATAGTAAACAAAGAGGACGGCTATTTAACACCGCCTCGATCAATACGAAAACAGTTGAATATTCCTCGAAATTCTGAGGTTGCTTACTCAATGTACACAACATTAAAGGTTTAGCGGGCTTTACGTCAGCTTTCCAAATTCCGCCAAAGCTTGGGGCGTAAGATGGATTGATCAACCATTTAATCTCACAAGAAGCCATCGCAGAAAATGTTTCTTGTTGATTTTGCTTTAGAAAGTCACTAGCTTCCTTAAGAGCGCGAGAAGCATCTATAAAAATTTTTCCGCAGTCTGAATGTACAGACTCCGGTGAACCAAGCCTGGCAGTAAATATAGTAAATGAAGCCAAAATATTTCAGTCGATAAGTAATAAAGTAGTTCTAAACATACGGCCTTTGTGCATAGACAGACAACTATATATAAATAGGCCTCCTGAATTGATAAGTAATAAAGTAGTTCTAAACATACGGCCTTTGTGCATAGACAGACAACTATATATAAATAGGCCTCCTGAATTGATGTATTTCGGCGTTTGGAAGTTCCTATCAGAAACGACATCAACGCCCACATTAGTAATGGCTCTACTAATTTGAACACGTAGCGCAGGCAAATTAATCGTAACTGGCTGCTGAGGTTTGGAGTTAAACCGAAAACAGAGGAAACACTTGCGCTGAATCAAAGCTTGAGTTGTCGATCGACCAGAATGCGCGGGGCGTCTTATAATTTTATACATCGACTTACCTCCGCGTTATTCTATTGTTCTATAAGTCGTTCCTGCTCTTCAACTAAGTGGACTGTATGGTGAATTATTGTACGTGTTACGTTAGCACTTTCACTGTGTTTTCAGAGGTTTATCGATAAAATCAGATTCGGCGACACTAATGACAAACTCACTTTACCAAACGACAACCGTTTCGATTCGATGTCCGTGAGCAAGTGTCTGTCATTACCTCTTTTTCAACTTAATTCCCACATGTACAAAGGAGGTTTTATGACCGGATATAACGGGACAACGGATTACAGCTTTACTATTTGATTTACGACTACGAATTGATGACCTAAAATTAAACCCGAAAACGTGCGACAAAGGGACCAAAAGTCACTATTATTTTATTTAAATGATTGTACATTTGTTTATTTTTATATTGTACATTGATAGTTTTTACTTAAGCTAAACGCACCTTTTTGTAATCCTTGTAATCTTCTTAGGGAATCTGTCATCCAGAAAGTGGACGATTACAACTCTATACGTTTTATATGGAAGTGTTATTAATTGAACGTGTTTAGACAAGATTATTTTTAATAATTTATTAAATGTTTTGGTTAGTTAGAATGCTTATTACAAAGTGTTAGTACTTGGAGCGATGATATTCCATCATGAGGTGATGGAAAAAGATTAATTATTGAATAATAGATACCAATTAAGTCGTGAGTTGAGGATGTGCCTAGTGGATCTAATTAATTTCCATTTTTGATTGGTTTAGCAGTCACGATGATTATCTTTGTAGATTTTTTGAGTTGCATCTCAGTCTGTTGCAACCATTGTTGGTGAAATAGCTGTTTTCGACCAGGTACGCTTTTGGATAAAATTATAATAAAATGTGTAAATATTTATATAAGAAATGGGGTATTTAATTATGTCCTTGAGACGCTCACCTTAGGATTAGTCATATTATTATCAACCTTTTAAAGCTATAATCTTTTATTAAAATGATATTATTTCCGACCCTACTGATAATGATAATAATAATACTGTAGTACTTCAGTTTGCTAAAAGCGACAATGAACACCGGTTTCGGCTTTGCTAAAATCCCTATCTGTCGATAATGCACCAAATTGAGAGACGTTTACAATGGCCTCAAACTGAGGTCGTTTGGAAACGCTTCAACTTCCTGCAAAGTTCACAAATTTGTGTCAACAGGCGAGAGTTGTCGATTATATTTGAACGGCCGTACATATTGTGGTCTATACTAGGAATTTAGAAGTTATCGTTACCGGTTATTGAGTGTGCATTGCTTCAAAAAGTTACTTACCGAAAAGTGCAAGGAGCAGTTAGTATTCTACTTAATGTTAAACGAAATTAAAATCCTGTGTCATATTTCTTCTTATAAGAACAAGAGAAGCGGTGCTTCCATTGATTTCATTAAAGGCATGCGACTGGCTAAAATAGTTGGTATAAACTCCAGATAGATTAACCACGCTACTCATTAGAACGTTTCAATTTCCACAAGCACGAAAGCAGACGTTGCTTTATTTTAAAACTACAGCTGCAATTTGATGCCAACGCCAACGCATCTAAGATGTGGATGAAATAAAGCTCTTTAACAAGCCTCCAACTAAGTCTTCGCAAACGTTTATCATAGGATCCCTAAATTTATAGTTTACTTGGAAATAATACTGTAAATATAAGAGACAGTAAGTAATCTCTGATGATACGTTCCAACTTACATAGAAGCTTATCTTGGAGACATTTTCAATAAAGTCTAACTTATAGCTAAAGTCTAAACCCTCGTATGTAATGTTTTTATATTTGTAGCTGAAGCGCTTCAATAAAAAATACACTACAATGGTGATTACGTACAAATACGAAAACTTGTAGTATAGCACTATATTCCTTGCGAGATAAAGAAATTAGAAGACTTGTAACGTTTATAAGTTTGAACTAGTGGTGCTCACAGTTTTCCAATATTTTATGAAAAAGCAATAGACAGTGAATATTTCCCAATATGATAACACCTATTTGCGAAAGCTATATGTATACATACTCAAATTTATGTATCAATATTCAGTGACGCTCGGTTATCAGTGAACAACTTGAAACAGACCAGTCCCAGACAAATTAACTGTAAGCAATTTCGCTATTGAGTAAAAATTCAAAATATAAAAATATGAAACTTATAAACAAAATTAACCCTACATAACGCAATTTTTTTAATAGCCATAAGAAAAATATTTTTGACTGTAAAATTATGCTTACATAAAGGAAAAAATAATTAAAAAAATCTTGATTAACTATTATATATTTATTTTTCAAAATGTTTACTTGTAGCATATATGATACATAATGCTTCTCTTAAGCGATCTTCCTAAGAAGTATGAAATTTTACAAAACAATTATTATTTTGTTTAGGCAAAATGTAGACCGCATTTCTGACATTTTATATAAGAAAATGATTTACATGAAGGGTACTTGCATCTCTGGCGAGTTTCTTCGTATATTGGCCAATGACTTGTCCCATCAAGCCTTACGTCTTTTGGTGGAACATAAGAGGTCGTTGCAGAACGTGCCTTTTTCAGCTGCAATTTTTTTTCAGTTTCAGAGGGCCTGCCCTTTTGAATAATTGTCGACGCCTACTTTGCATAAACAACAAGCTATATCTGCTCGAAAATCAGCAAGTCTTATGTTGGTAGTTTCACCACGCTGTTTTTCTACTCGTTTGTAGAGTAACCAAGCATTCACTATCATTTGGTCAAGGAGGTGATAAAATAAACGTATGTACCACTTTTTGGAACGAATTTTATATTGTACCTGCCAATAAGGCTATCCATAAGATCGACGCCCCCCATGTGGCGATTATACTCAGTTATTACATTCGGGCACTCTATCTCAATCCGTTTTTTTTGCTTTCTGTCAAATCTTTCTAAAGTTGCCTTTGGAAGTGTTCCGGTATATGTAGACAGTAGGCAAACAGTTTTATTATATTTCCAGCCAATACATGAGATATCGACACCATCATAGTTGCAAAAATATTCATGAGATGTGCCTCTTGCCATTTTCTTGAATTCGTTTTCTGTTGGCAGCTTGCAGTTTGGAATTCTGGACCTTCTTACTGTACCCAAAGAAAATATTCCTTTTTTTGCTAGACATGATACCAAAGGAAGGCTGGTGTAATAGTTATCAAAATACAGCACATAATTTTGATTTATGGGAACAATTCTACATAATCGTTGAACTAAATTTCCGGTAGCTCCCAGATCCTCCTCAGTGTTAGGCACGAATTCATGGTTGCCTTTTCCAACATATACCTCAAAGTGATAAGCAAAGCCAGATATACCAGCTAAAATAAATAATTTGATGCCCCACTTATGCAGCTTAGCAGGCATATATTGCTTCAGAGAATGCCTGCTCTTACTGGCACACATCTGCTCGTCGAGCGATAACTGTTTTTCAAGTGGAATAGATTGATATTTTGACAAAAAGCTGTCAATAATAGGCCTAATTTTGAATAATTTGTCGTTGTTGGGATTATCTTTTGGGACCATTTTACTATTGTCATTGAAATGTAAGAACTGGCGTATTTTGTCAAACCTCTTTTCACTTAATGCTTGTTTTATTTGAGTAAAACCTAAATTGGTACTCCAATAGGACCGGATCTTCGGCATATGTACGATAGACATATAAATACATATGCCTAAATATTTACGAAGATCTTGTTTGGTAATATTGGCCGGCTTATTTGGATTTATTTGTAATGAATATAAGTTTGATTCATTAACTATCTTTTGCAGAATGACTTCAGAAACAAAATATGTGAAAAATGAATACGGAGTACTTAGATTCATAATTTGTGGAGATAATTGTTCAATACCTTTGAAAGATTTCACATCATCATCTAGGATCAAATTCTTTTTCTTCCAGGTGACCGTTTTTTCTTTTTGCATCCAAAACTTGCTTATTCGATGTTACTAGAGTCACGTTAGTTTCATGGTCTCCTGTCTGCTCGCCTATTACAATCCCGTCTTCAAACTCAATGGTGGCATTACGAATATCAACCTCGTCGATTTTACCTACATCGTCTTCCAAATCGGATTCATCGTCATCCAATCCATCCACACTGCACACGCTATCATCAAATAAATGCTCAGCATACCATTCTAATTCAGCCTCTGTGAGTGGTTTGTGTTTATTCATTATGACGGCAAGTGTGCGTTACTGAATTCACTATGTATCAGCTTTGATACGCTCAAGTCGTAGCCGTATATCGACTGATATAGATAAAAATATTTTACTTAGATCGTAAAAACAAAACTATACTTACATTTTTGCATAATATTTTCCACAATAAACAGTCAATTCTGCTGAAATTTGTGATTATTCCAAACACGTGGTAAACTCTGCAAGACAAACAAACACTACCATCATTTCACGTCCTCTGTCGGCGGAGCATAAAATTGAGCGATTTTAGATCTAATGTAAATTGGAAATAGGTATGTATCAGAATTGCTACACAGCGTTACTAAACGAAAAATATTTAATACACAGTTGGAAACAAGTTAGTTTTTAGGTTGTATCAGATACGATACAATACGTTATGTAGGGTTAAGGATCAACTCTCGGCATTGTCACTATAGGGAATGTGCTATTTGCTCCTTGGATTTTGGTATTTCACCAATTTTGATGTCTACAATTTAGGAAAGAGAAGAGATTATGTATAAAAAATTTATTGTACTAACCTGCCTGAAGCACCGTTAACTTCTTTGTAGGCTGAGCTAAAAAAATTTCAAGGACGCCAAATAATCGAAATTCAAGGCTTTCTTGTATTGTATTCTCTTTAGGAGTCTGGCATTCAGAAAGCGGACGATTACAACTCTATACCACTTTAAAGACAAACTATTTCAATATCACCCTTATCTTAAATTCTATTTCTTTATAAGTTGTTACATCTTTATAAAACCTTATTCGACAAAAATAAATATTTTCTCGAATCAATCTCAATAATCCAATAACTGACACAACTTTGTGGTCAGGGCAAATTAACCAGAGATCTAAAAATCAATAATTGATTACACCCTTACAAACGAGACCCTAAAAGATGTTGACTTTCTGATATTTAAAAAGCATGCAACGATTTTTTCTTATTTCTTCTTTATTTCTGGCTAGCCTCAAGCATGGGCGCCAGTGAAACGTGTTTTCTGCTAAAAGCACCAGCCCCACGTTGTGAGCCAGTGTAACTAAATCTTCCGACACAACTAGGGGTCTATTCCTTGGGCAGAACTATGAGAAATTGGGGGGTAAGTCGAAATCTGTCTGTAGATCAAACTTAATCTAAACCAAATAGGCGCCATCAAGTCCTGACTTAATTATGATAATTACATGGCATATTTCTAAGGTCGTACGTGGAGACCCAAAGAAAAAGGATCGCACTTCGTGACAAAACTTGTCTTAATAAAATAAGACGCAGCTCCTGTTAGAAATTGTAATAGTTAAATACATAAAGTGGAACACTATTTGATGTCCTACAAAAATTACATAAAGAAGTAGTTAAAAGGTATTTCAATATAAATTTAGCATCAAATTTACTCATAAGATGCCTTTATGTGATTAGATTTGATCATACTTGATCAAAATAAAAAACTTTAATCCTGAACCAATTAATTGTTTACTAAAAAGAATCTCTTTTAAAATAATAAGCTGATTTGTAACAAAAATTTAATCAATAACTGTATCAATCTATAGCTTTCAACTTCATGTTTATCTTAATTATTTTTAATCAAATACTTTACAGTATAACATGTACTTGTTATACAAATAGGGTTCCGACCTGTGCAGATCTGTTCAGGCAGATGACAAATTAATAAGTTCTAAAAATGTAGCATTCAAGTTTTCTAAATTACATATGCAAGTTTTAATTTATATAAAGCTGATCACAAAAATAGACGTGTTTACATCTCTTGTACTAAAGCTGTTCGAGGCATTTGCCTTCAAAAATACATCTGTCAGCAGTACACAGCAGAAAAACATATGACGTCAGTAACACCTGTTGACGTTACCGACGCTTCATAATGAGCCACGCGTGTTGTTTTCTTAAAACATCAAATCAGTAAACTTTAATTTTAATACTGGAAAATCCAGCTCAACAATTAGTTGGAACTTTTACAATATTCATGCTTTTACGCATAAAACAAATTAACGTGTTCCTAGTTTGAAACACATAAAAAGAACTTATCGCTATCTACAAACCAAAACTGCATTTGTCGCCTTGTTGCAAGGAAGGATGAGATCCTCGTTATTTCATGCAACGATCACAGCGTTGTAGTGTGAACCAAATTCATCCAAAACAACTTCTACTATGAATTCGTCCTACGTGTCGAATCAAATCCTGTTACCATACATTCTGCAGCCGTTGTAATTCTGAAGTTGAATTATGCCGCCTTACTAAGGTAGCATCTTTACTTGTCCTTGTGTGTCCTAAAAGTTTACACCGCAAGTGTCGTCTTCTAAAACATGCCTTCTAAATTTCGTGTTCCAAGAGTTGCATTGTAAGTAGTTGCTTTATCAGTTGTCGCATTATATCTTGTCGCGACATTGAAGTGGATTCACAAATTGCCGGCCTGCAATCTAGGGTACATATTATTGCTTCTTCCACATATGGCCCACTGACTACAAAACTAGCTCGGGTGACCGAGGCGTCCGGAGGAGGACCGTCAAACAGAGATGTAGATGACACAGATATTTAACCACAAGTAGAATACCAAAGGACGATGCGGGCTTAACGTATTACTATTGTTGTTGAATGTAATTTACTATTATTGTTAATAAAATTGTTATATTATTCTCGCAATTTTATGGAGGGATTTATTATCAAAAATAAAATTGTTACAAGCACTGTCAAGGTTACCTTGCTCGTAAAAGTAGCAAACCTAAAGCTCTTACACAATCGTTTTAAAATTAAGAGACCACATTGTAGCGATATTAAATTTAAAACATTGCCATGAAAAGTTTAATCTTTGTCCGTTTTATTCAGTGAAGAAGCCGACTGACCAAGAAGTACAATCTGGATTTTTGCAAAAGTATTTCTTTGTAATTTATGCAAAACATTGGATAAAAAATAAATTCATAAATCAGAAGATAGTAAAAACGTAACCTATTTGTAAAATTTGGCCGAATTTACAATATCAGAAAGATCTCATTCTGTAAATAATAAATATTTAAATAGCCCATAATTATAATCGAAAACGATAACGGCATTAATTAACGTGGATTATAATAATTTTACAATCCCTTAAATTAATATAATAACTACCGTCAGCGTGTAAAACTAATGAAATTCCGTATGACTATTAGATCAGTAATGAGTCATGTCACCAGGAAAGGCGTGGAAGCCTTCCAGAACTGTGACGTATTGAATATTTTATTGAATAAAACTGCGAAGGAATGCAACTGAGTCATAGATTCAAGATCGGTCACTCATAATAGTCGATCTATTTGTAAAGTACTTGCCAACGATATATTTTGTTGGAAACTACAAATTATAAGAGTTATAATTTAAATTGCATGCAAGGTAATGTTCGATGTTTAAATATTGGTTGAAACAATATTTTAACGTATGAAGTACAATTCGACGCACAAAAGTAAATTACATCGAAATATGAACAATTTAAATGGGAAGAAGAGCTATGGAGTTAATTAGCAGAGGTTTTAAAAAAATGCAATGTGTACTATGTGGACATGGCTTAAGCCTGCATATGGTGATCATCTATGGAGCAGCAGGCATAAGAATGCGCGACTGCTGCCAGCGAGGGGGAATATATCATCCAAACAATTAGCACGACGCTTAAGTACCACTTAATTAACTTTTGCGCAAAGAAAGTAGACTGCGATGGGGTGCCAAAGTTTTTCTATGTACAGAAAGAGCAAATTATTCTTTTTGTCCCTACAATGTTTAGCAATCATATGTCGATACAGATTAATTGCAAACCTCACAACCCCTACATGTTTTTTAAATAATATTAACTAAATTGTTTGCATTGAACAATCCGAACGCTTTTTTTCTTAATAAATTTCATATGATTGGGTTAATAATTTAAATAGCACATATAGACATGTTTGATTATATGCGCGCCAGTAGCGCAAAGTTAAAGCATGCGGCTATCATTCTCGAGGATCAGGGTTTTAATCCCCGAAGCAGTTTGCATTTCTGTCTACTACAATTGTGTGATGAATTTAAATAGCATTAATAAGGTTGTCGAATAATTTGACTCAAAACGTTCCTCGATTCTGTTTGGATCCCCGTATAAGGTGATCGACATACACTAAGTCGTAGCTGCACTGCGATTGGTTATCCAGAAAAGAATAATATATTAGGACGGGCTTTATAGGTAAAGCAGCGGTAGGAGGTAATCGGAGGTTTCATCATTGCGCTTAAGTGAGGAAAACCGGAACAAATTTTTACGAGTCCTTTTAGAAAAAAAGTGTTAGGAGAAGGTTATTGTACATTAGAAAATCATTCTTACCTCTCTTTTTGGTGAGGGGTATGCATGCATGATTATTAAAATTGTAGCATAACTGCGATAATGTTACGTGATTTAAATGGCATTTATCTATAGAAAAAGTTGAATAATTAGACTCTAGGCGTAATATATTCGTATTGGTTGGGCACAAAACATGAACGATGTACACTGGCAAAAAGGCCGTTCCAACTCAGTTAAATAGTTTCTACTGCTGGGTTGATTGAAGAGGAATTAAATGAGCGAAGATTTACTTCAAGCATATTAAGAGGCGAAGGTGTTGCGTCTAAGGCGGCATAAAACCCCTACTTGTGGGTGCGTTACCTTTGACGGAACGAAGATCAATGATTACCGTATAAGTTTGTTTCAACACAATAGGTTGGTATATTCCACGGATGTTGGTATTTCCCAGAAAAAAGATAAAACTGGAACTCATGACTAATACTCCACAGTTGCTTGGGGAGGATGCCAATGGTATACAGCTAATCGATCTGGTTAGAGCACGTGGAGGTGAAATAAATTTATTTCCCCCCACAACTCTCGGTAGCAGCCTTTGGATGTGATTAATATGAATCCTTTCAGCATACCTATGATGAAGTCGGAATTTCTAAGCTAAGATCTAATACAAGACTTGTAGTAATAACAAGACATACTGTTGTGCTGTTTGCAAAGCTGTCGTGCAAGCTGCGAGCATGCGTACGTCACTGAACGGCTTTAAAACATTCGGAATGTGCCCGTACGATTCCTCTGTTTTTATCATAAGGGACTTTATTGCATCTTTAACCATTGATATTCAAATCAGCGATGACATGCTACCTGAAATAAATTACACGCACACAGTCACAGATATACAAAGTGAATCAAATAATAGCATTTCGAACACTAACTCAAAATCTTTGAATTTAAATAGTCTTGGTACTTAATCTGGTTTTACATTGGCCTGATAAGCAAGAACGCCATCCCGTACTATCTACACATCCAAAGGAAACCACATTTGCCGTCAGTCGTCCAAAGCGATTGCATGCAGTAACCATCACAACAGAAACTAAAAGAACGACTAGGAAACAAACGAAAACTGAGATTATCACCTCATTGCCCAACAAAACGAAACAAAAGGAAAGAATAAACAAGAAGCAATCCAAGAAAAAAATTGACAAAACAGGACAAAAGAGAGATGAATGACAGAAATTAACAAGAACGAAAGAAAAATTACGTGACAGTTTAAAAATGAATCAGGAAAAGAAGAGCCCCAAGAAATGAAACGTCCGATAACTGATTGGCGGGGGTATATGAACAGCATGTTTTTTGTCATGGCTACACAAAAATTTAATACAAGAAAATTAATAAACTTAACAGATGAAGGTTGCTCTGAACACAAATTCAAAATTTGCGATTTATTAATGTGTTTGGTTGTGATGCAAATTGTAATAGATACGAAAGCGAATAATTTTTTAATGTCCGCTAATTTTATTTGCAGTTAGCACAAATTATACTTTGTACAGGATACAAATGTGTTTGCTAGTAATGCAAACTTGCATTAGTTAACGAAAGTCAGTAATTTGGCTTTACTATCAATTTTCATTTGCAGTTGACACAAACTAAAATCTGTAGCTGTTATGAGTAGGTTTGCTCAGATGCAAATGAAGATTAGTTCCAAAGTAAGTACTTTTGTTAGTGTAGCAAATGTTATTTTCAGTTCGCACAAACTAAAATTTGTATCAAAAACTGGCAGTGTTTGTCAAAAGTCAATTTTTCAGTAACTGCTTAGTATAGTAGAGGCATTAATTCTTTTGCACTGTTTTCGTCCAGTAAACCTATATTTGTCAATATCTAAACCATTTTCTACAAAAAGGGAAAAGTCATAATTTATCACAATTTATTTCATAACTTAATCTGAAGGAAAATTTAGCAACCTATAAATTGTTATATGCAATTAAAACAACATGGCCACTATATAATTTATCACAGAGAAATAACTATAAACTATAAAGTGAATATACTACTCAACACTTACCCTGAACTACATTGATGTATTCGGACAAGTTCCACGGGTACAACGGCCCTAAATAATTCCTTAATCGAAAACAAATTGCAATAAATGTGTGATTAGGCTAGATATATTCTTCTGTAATAAGTTATTTATGTTTTTTATTGCTGGTGAATACGACACTTTAGCAACGGCTTTGTGTTAGGAGTTATACATCGGTTAAAATATGGTAGACGATGAATGTGTAGACACCACTTCAGTGCCTACACTAGAAACGATTTGATTGGTGGTGAATAGTGAACCGATCAACTTCATTTTCATCGCTAAAGCAAATACTAGCCGTAGCTAACACAACTTTTCTCATTCACAATAATAAACTATTTTGCTATGCTCGGAAACAAAATTATTATCCAGTACAATTTTACTTATACAAGTAATGGTGTATTTGCGTCACAACATACGTTTGCTGCAGCGAAAAATGCATAGTAATGTAAGTACAAGAATATTTACAGTGATTACTAATATACCTTTAACTAAAATAAATTAGTAACAAATAGCAATCTATTTCTTTTAAAATGATTTTACCAATCGCAAATTTGATCATACCAGAGAGGAACCAAAGATCTTGCCAGGAATGGAGTAGGAAGTTATGTATTCGGGATTTTATGTCAGTTTTAGGGAGAGTACGGTATTCGTCATAGTGAAGTGTTTTGTCGTGTAGGATGATTGGTAGGTTATGTTTGAGGTTTCGGATTTGGAGTCAGGAGTTTAGTTGAATTTCGATCGGAGGGATTTGAAGCAGGGAGGATGTCAATAGTATAAGGGTAATCAGTCTGGTTAGAGCACGTGGAGCTGAAATAAATTCGTTTCCACCCCACACAACTCTCGGTAGCAGCCGCTGGATGTGTTTAATATGAAGCCTTTCAGCATACATTATGACCAAGCCGGAATTTCTACGCTAAGATCTAATACAGGACTTATAGTAATAATAAAACTCTGTTGTGCTGCTTACAAAGCTTTCGTGCAAGCTGCGAACATATGCACGTCAGTGAACGGCTTCAAAACATTCGGAATGTGACCGTACTATTTCTCTGTTTTTACCACAAGGGACTTTATTGCATTTTTAACCATTGATATTCAAATCAGCGATGACATGCTACCTGAAATAAATTACACCCACACAGTCACAGATAGACAAGTTGAATCAAATACTAGCAACACGAACACTAACTTAAAACTTTTTAATTTAAATAGTCTTGGTACCTATTCTGGTTTTTAACATTGACCTGATAAATAAGAACGCCATCCCGTACTATCTACACCCCCAAAGGAAACCACATTTGCCTTCAGTAGTCCAAAGCGATTGCTTGTAGTAAACATCACAACAAAAACTAAAAGAACGGCTAGGAAACTAACGAAAACTGAGATTATCACCTCATTGCCCAACAAAACGAAACAGTAGGAAAGAATAAACAAGAAGCAATCCAAGAAAAAAAAATTGACAAAAGAAGACAAAAGAGAGATGAATGACAGAAATTAACAAGAACGAAAGAAAAACTACGTGACATTTTAAAAATAAATCAGGAAAAGAAGAGCCCCAAGAAATGAAACGTCCGATAACTGACTGGCCCAAAGAATTCCTAATTCTACTTTCAATCAAATGTTAAGTACCCCTTTTTACCCCACGCATCTTCCCTCAGTTATATTTCACTTTCAACTTTGTTCGTGCAACATTAGGGAAAGAACATAGAGCTTGAAGTCCGACGTTTTAATATGCACTGAAAGAAATGATTTGCTGCATTAACAAAAAAGATAGTATATCTAACTAAAAAATTTTGGGGGTATATGGACAGCATGTTTTTTTGCCATGGCTACACAAAAATTTAGTACAAGAAAATTAATAAACTTAACAGATGTAAGTTGCTTTGGAGACAAATTCAAAATTAGCGATTTACTAATGCGTTTGTTTGTGATGCAAATTGTAGTAGATACGAAAGCGAATAATTTTTTAATGTCCGCAAATTTTATTTGCAGTTAGCACAAATTATACTTTGTGCATGATACAAATGTGTTTGCTAGTAATGCAAACTTGCATTAGTTAACGAAAGTCAGTAATTTGGCTTTACTATCAATTTTCATTTGCAGTTGACACAAACTAAAATCTGTAGCTATTATGAGTAGGTTTGCTACAGATGCAAATGAAGATTAGTTCCAAAGTAAGTACTTTTGTTAATGTAGCAAATGTGATTTTCAGTTCGCACAAACTAAAAATTGTATCAAAAACTGGCAGTGTTTGTCAAAAGTCAATTTTTCAGTAATTGCCTAGTATAGTAGAGGCATTAATTCTTTTGCACTGTTTTCGTCCAGTAAACCCATATTTGTCAATATCTAAACCATTTTCTACAAAAAGAGAAAAGTCATAATTTATCACAATTTATTTCATAACTTAATCTGAAGGAAAATCTAGCAACCTATAAATTATTATATGCAATTAAAACAACATGGCCACTATATAATTTATCACAGAGAAATAACTATAAACTATAAAGTGAATATACTACTCAACACTTACCCTGAAATACATTGATGTATTCGGACAAGTTCCACGGGTACAACGGCCCTAAAATAATTCCTTAATCGAAAACAAATTGCATTAAATGTGTGTTTAGGCTAGATATATTCTTCTGTAATAAGTTATTTATGTTTTTTATTGCTGGTGAATACGACACTTTAGCAACGGCTTTGCGTTAGGACCTTATACATCGGTTATAATATGGTAGACGATGAATGTGTAGACACCACTTCAGTGCCTACACTAGAAACGGTTTGATTGGTGGTGAATAGTGAACCGATCAACTTCATTTTCATCGCTAAAGCAAATACTAGCCGTAGCAAAAACAAGTTAACTCATTCACATTAATAAACTATTTTGCTATGCTCGCAAACAAAATTATTATCCAGTACAATTTTACTTATACAAGTAAAGGTATATTTGCGTCACAACATACGTTTACTGCAGCGAAAAATGCATAGTGATGTAAGTACAAGAATATTTGCAATTATTAATAATATACCTTTAACTAAAATAAATTAGTAACAAATAGCAATCTATTTCTTTTAGGGTGATTTTACCAATCGCAAAATAAGCATTTGATCATACCAGGATTTGATAAAAGTTGGTACATTTTATGGACAGTAAATTTAATAGATTACATTCATTTTGTCATTTACAATGCTAAAAATAATAACTGGTCGATGGGGCTAAATAAGAGCCTTAACGCATTTAAATAAAATTCTTTGTGTGCCACTGCGTAGGAATGTTACTTTTATACAGAATGGTGATTATTCGCTCTATTCTCTTTATTTAGCGAAAATGTATCCTCAAGTACTGATTGGCATTGTTTCGAAATAATGTTATTTGAAATTGCGACTAAAGTAATTGAAGCAAATATAATTTAAGATAAAATTTTACTTAAATTAACTTAATACTGAAATTAATTAATTACATCAAGAGGTTACGAGAACGGCAATTGAGTAATTCCCTCTGTCTTATAATGCTGCATTGTGTAAGAAAGTTATAGAATAAGAATTGTCAGGTTATTAAGAACGAAATTTCAAAGTTCTTAAAACACTTTTGACAGCTCAAAGTAGCAATTGAACCCTACCGCTTTCGGCAATAAATGCAAACTATTACACAGTTATTAAAAAGCATTATTGTCTGTATATTTCTAATTGGAACATATTAAACTCTCGAATATCCAACGAATTTCGAATTACTGAAGCGGTGCATTATTAACCAGAGACCAAAGTTGTGTTCCGCAGCAGAAATAAGAAAATTAGGTTCCTTACCGGAATGAAAGATTTCACGAGTAGCATTATAATAAAGTAAATTAACACAAATTGATAAGATTTCATTCAGCGTACGTAGGCGATGGCGGGCGAATACTCGCCGGAATCTAAGATTAAAGCCGAAACAGAGAACTGAGCAAATCACATTACGGTTCAATCATACTATAACAAAATTTTTATATTTTGTGGATGCCTATGTGAAATACAAGTATTTTCAGCAAAACAGTACTATATTTCAATGTCGGTTTCCGAGAGCAAAATATAACTTAATATAAAGCAATGGTTTACAAATTTTGTCGACTCACGGAAAAAGTTTTCGCAAACCGTTTACTCCCTTACACCCTTACAAATAAATATCTTAAAATCATATTTAAAGTAAATCAATACTGCTAAAAGGTACTCTGTATAGAGAAAATTAGAAGAATGTTTTATATTGTCAAATACAATTAATGAATCTTTATATTTCTTGATGCCTTATATATTTTTTAGGCTCAGTGTAACTACGAGGTTACTCGAAACGCAGTTTGAAACAAGTCTATGTGATTATTTTAGGTACAGTGAACTAGCTACAGAATTGGATAAAACCCACAACAGAATAACAATTAGTTTGAGCCTATTAATATTGTCTTTCCATCATCATCATTAAATCTGAGCTGGTTAGACGCACACCTCCATTGTTTGATATTCTGAGCTAACCTACACATTTCCCAGAAATTTCCACAGTCTGCATCTTTCACTATCTGCGTGCAATACTCTGATCTAGGTCTATACCTCTACCTCTTCTTTTTCCTATATCTGCTTCTAATATAACCCGCACTATTCCCAAAAAATGCCTTAGAACGTTTCCTGTCCTTCTATTTCTCTTTTTTTTTGTTTTTCACAAATATTTTTATTCCCATACTATTTCTATAACCTCTTTGTTATTAACTTTATCTGTCCATGCTATCAACATCATACATCTGAAGGATAACATTTCAAAAAACTTGTCCTGTCTGCTTCTCCTACTGTCCCTATTTTATAGACGTACAGTGCAGTGCTCCAAACATATGCTTCCAACACTTTTGTCCTTGTTTCCATGTTTGTTGTCTTGGAACATAGCCGTTGCTGTTTCTTGTTAGATACCGATCGGTTCCCATTCTATTGTTTTGTAAATACATACTCATTTCACCGATAGTTAGTGGTATGCGACGGGAGTTAAGCAGCCTGTGGCTACCAAAATCCCCCAGCACTTGAAGATTTATCGTATTAGTAGTTATCCAATAAATCCTTTCGCACAATCAAGAATAGTTGGAAATATTACTAAACTAAGACCTGTAGTTGTTTATAACATTTATAAGGTTTAAGTGCAATTATTTTTTCGTCATTAGGTTTTCCGTCTTAAAACTGGTTGCACGAGTACCTCCACTGATTTCTATTCTGAGCTACCCCACACAATTCAATGAGATTCAGACTGCATAAATACAGCTAGGTTCCCTTTCTATGAAAAATAGTGCGTATTTGTCAATAGGTGTAAACATGGCGTCTAGTTAATCCATATCACAACCTTACACAGAAATAACATACTAATTATATGTAAACTAAACGTGAACTTTAAAAATTTTTTTAGGTAATATTTTCAGTTTAAATCAACTATTCTATGTTGATTGCTAATAATCTGAAATAGTTCCTATTGCCACGCCCACTACATCACTTGGTCGGGTGTCAGGTCACGTTCGAGGCGCATCTGGTTGCGTCTGGGCATGTGTAGGGCTCGTCGGGTCACGGATCTTCTCATGCACACCATCATGTACCGCCTACAACTCTACACACAAGCTGCACTTAAACTCCCTTACCTCACCCCCTCCAAATACAAGCTTGACCACCACCTCATGCAATTTGCAAAGAATTTCAGTTTACATTTATTAATGGAGGGTCACTCGGGTGACTGACCTTTGAAACTCACAAAAATGGTCTTTTTGGACTTTAGAATTTCCCATGTTAAATGCCATAAGAAATCCGGTTTTTTGGTCTCGTACGAACATAGCTTATGTACTCATCAAATCCTATATAAAACCGTGCAGATCAGCAAGAGGTGATCATTTTTAATCAAAAAATAAATTCGCGAGTATTATCATATAAAAAAGCGTTAAAATAAATACGTTTGATGTGTATATAAATATGCACTTGTGTACATCAATTTACGTAGTGAAACTTACTAAACTATAGCTTAATCATCGTGTTAGAACGAGGTACTGCAGTAAACGTAATTATTGCCATCACAAATATGAAGTTTATCTGTATTTGCGAGTACTCATGCCAATATTTAAAAAATAAGTAACAGTAAAAGGAAATTAGTTACAATATAAACCTTTTAAAAATAAAGGCAAAAACTAATTGATATACACTCACTCCAGCATATTAACTGCATAAATTAAACAAAACTGGAACTATTCTAATATTCACATTTGCTTTTGTAAAATGCTCAAAGTACTGATGATGAAGAGAAGGTGAACCGATTCACAACTACTGTACTCTTACAGTCCCAACCAAACCAATAATAATAGGTATCTATGATAGCAAAGACAGCCGCTTTTCTATCTATCAAAAACTAATATATCGATGGGATAGAGCACACTTGTGATAGGTGCAATTTAAGTAATTTTACAGGAAAACATTTTAAAGGTTTGGCCTAGTATTACTCCAGGTTGCTGAAATCTTTGGACTCAGAAAATGGGCCAACGTTATTGTACATACGATATTTAATAATTTACAACTGATTTTGACTGTATTTAAACAACAAATTAGTTTATTGTTGCTAATAAGCAAAATAGTAACATTCGCTTATTACAAATGAGCATGCAATTTGACTCCATGTGCACTTATCATTATATGGTAGTATTAATAACAATATAAAAGCAAAAGTAAACAAAAACTTAAGAATGACAATGTTTGAAAGTAAAAAGCTTATTGTATAAAATGGACAAACGTCACAGAAATTAAGATTCACAATCTGACTCCTCAGAATTATAGTTTTAGTATAATATTGTCTTTTGGCAATTTGGTAGGTAAGTCTTCATAATCTAAAAGAATGATCTTATCATTAAGAAGGGACAAGAGATCCTTTTTCTTTAGTGTTGTTATCGGCAGTTCTGCTGTATATGCCGGAAGTAGTGGCTGATAAAGGATATCTAGTTCGCTTTCTTTTAATGTTAATTTCTTGAAATTCAGGTGCGTTGAGGTCATATTTATAAAATATGAAATCATGAGAGTTCGTTTCTAGTCGTAACCATTTAATTTTCAACCAGTCATTGTTTACATTTTGTGAAGTATTGTATTTCAGTTTTTTATTCAACGTTGTAAAATCCAAAAATTCAAAATATTTCATAAATTAAACTTCATAGGGCCTTGGATTATTTCTAGCAGTTTGAATTATTAGAGCATACTCTCTGACAGTGTAAATGCTCTTGTCTCTACGGTCTCGTTCTGCAGTTGCATGTATAAAATCCGTTTCTAAATAGGAATGTTCAGATTCCATAAATTTTAAATCCACGGTATATAAATGATCTTTGTTTAAAACCGCATAAAGTGCTGCCAATGTAATAAACTTATTGCGGATCTGTCCGCCACAAGTATCGGAGAATGAAACAATGTAGGATACATTTTTCAGGTACACTATAAAAGTACTTCGATAAACAGGATCCACTTTCGATGCTTCCCTTGTTGCCGTTAGCTTCGTCCCATAAGTAGTTAATACCATCGTTTTGAAACGAGTCAAAAATTGTAAAATTGTAAAGGCACAGTTTTCGTTTAAAATAAATTTTACTCTCACCAGAGTAGGGCAACGTTTGAACGGATTGTAAATCAAGTGTTATAGTTCTATAGCCTCCTCCAGATTCTTTAGTTTTCTGTTTATCACATTCTTTCATCATCATTGCATCTGTTTTGCGTTTCTTATGGGCAGAATACTCCTCTTCTAGACTATCCTAATTAACTGACCCTTTGTATATGTTACATTAAGACACTGATCCTTTTTGGGTTTATAAAATGCTAAAGATGAGCTGTAGTGAGTGGTAAAATGTTTTGATAAACATAAAATGATACTAGCTTTAAAATATTAAGTGGACTAAAATCGTTTGTATAAAGTATATATAAAATACTCATATTAAGATCGTTATCAAGATTCAACTTTTTAGAATTCCTTCTACAATAATGGGACTCGATCCTGGGAAATGAATGTATATGTTCTTTAATTTTATTTATTTGCGTATCAGACGTTGCGTTGGGAGGGGTTTTGCCAAGTCGTTTGTCTCTACTCGTGTACAAACCACTTTTCTCCTCTACCTTTTGAGCACGAAGTAATTAAACTTGAGCTAATGTTAAACGTGTTACAAAAAATATTTTGACATACTCGCGTTCGGACCGCGCTATTATAACTTAATTCAAATTGACGTGATGTATTTCTATTTTTGGATTTTGGTTAGTTTCCTTTTTATAGCCACATTAGTTATTAAACTTCTTAAAAACATTTTTTGTTGATGATTATTTGCCAAGTTCCAATATTCTTGACAAGTAGTCTTCTAGATGCTTCAGGAAAATTTCGACTGCTTTTAAAGCGACAATTGCTGCAATCGATAGGTTTAGGTTCCTTCGCTGTAACAAACTTTCCACATCTACTTTTATACAGTTGACCACTCTGCCGTGCTTTTTTGACTACGTTTTTTTTCCAAGTAGTAGAATCAGCTTTCCTTCTTTTAGTCTTTTTGTCAGATACATTGGGTATATTAATCGAATGAATTATCAGTTAAAGTATCTATCTTTGATTGTGCACTAGCACTGGACGTAGACGATATTGTTGAAGAATTAGAAGGATGGTAAGATGATCCAAAGTCTACATAGTCGTTATCTTCAGAATCTGATAGTACGAAATCCTCTTCAATATATGAAATTCTTGGATTATCAATTTCCAAGAAATGTTGACTTATTTCGTTGGATTTAGTACAGGAATTGTTGACCACAACAGTTGAACTGTTTACCTCACTAACTGTATCAATCTGTACAGAAAATAGTTTGTCACTTTCAGATGTCTCATGTAAAGTTTCAAAATGTTTCTCGGCAAAATTTATTATATAATTAATTCTGCTCAATATTTTACTGGAATCCAAGATTTGATTGTTGATTTTGTTTAAAGTACTCATGGCATTCTCTTTTGCCGCTTCTGTCACCATCTCTGAAAAGATAGAAAAATGCTGCAGTTTTGCTAGTGTATCACGTAACAAAAAAAACAACTTTTTTTCATATAGGCGCCTGTAAAAATTGTGACTAATAGTTCATTTTAATTATTTCCATTACAACTGAAACTAAAGAGCATCATAGATAATGATTAAACTAAGATTTTACTTTTAGAATCCATTTAATTAGGCGTAGCCATTGTGTCTACCCTATCATAGTGACTTAACAACGCCTTTGATTTTAGAATTTGCTGTTTAGTTAGATTATTCGATTGATACGTGTCTTTAACTACATTTTGTTTATCAAAATAATATTATGACTTACTTACCATTATGACATTACTTTAGAAGTTGAAGCTTGATGATATTCTATCTAGTCGCTAGGAAAGTTTTCATTATTTCTCGCACTTGTCTTATTTTTATTTAATACTAACTGTAGCACTAATTGAGCACGGCTATTGATAAAGTTCGATATGCTTTCAAAAGAAAGAAAATCAATTAATTATAATATCACACAAACACATTCTGCACAAAATCACTTATCAGACGATTTTAAGTTTTGCAAAAAATGCATTCCACGAATTAATGCATCATTCATAACGTTATTTTTATAACAACCCAAAACTAGGAGAACCACAGCAGTACAACACTAATTCCCCATCTATAATGCGGCATGCAGTATCTTAGTATTGATACGAGCTACTATTAGGCGACCCGTCAAACACACAAGCGCCGTAAGCACTGTATATTCTTCAGGAACCGAGGATGTTCGAGCTTATACCAGAGAATGAATCATCTATTTTAGTTCAGGGTATATATAAGACCGCTGATAAATTTAAGAGTTTAGTCTATATCAGAATGTCTAATATAAATTATATCATGTACAGTTAAATAGTTAAGCTTTTGGAAGTCCAAGAGTAAACATAAATTTGTATTATGTAAAAGTATATATTGTACCAAGAGCTTGTGGAATACATAAATAGACAAAAATGTAATAAATAAATAGCAGTGTTTAGTGTTGTTAATTGACCTATGGTTAAGAATTTAGTTTAAGAAGATATTAGTGCTTGATTTTAAATCCGGTATGGAAGAGAGGTCGGCTAAACTAGAGGTGACACTTAGTGAAAATGCTGAGAAAATGGAAGAGAGGTCGGCTAAACTAGAAGTGCCACTTAGTGAAAACTTAGTGAGGTCAGTTGAACTGGAATCGAGCCTTAAAGAGTTTAAATACGGTATGGAAGTGACACTTAGTGAAAATGCTAAGAAAATAGAAAAGTTAAGTGAAAATACAACCACGTTAGAACAAAAATTGATAGAAAGCTCCATTGCATTGAAAAAAGATTTGACTGAACAGGTAAAAACAGTTGAGCAAAAGTTGGACAGTAAATTGGTAAAAATGGAAGAAGATGTGATGAGGCTGCAAGAACAAATGATTTCACTAGCAACGCGGCCACTTGAATTAGCAAACCAAATTGTAAATCAAAACATTCCAGAAATAAGAAGCATGGAAGAAAGCAAGTCAATACCGTCAAAATTTAGAGTAAAACCACCCACATTCGATGGTAAAACACCTTGGTCCACATATTTGAAACAATTTGAAGCCGCAGCAATAGCCAGCAGTTGGTACAACAAAAAGAAGGCTATCTCTCTAATAGTGGCCCTACAGGGGGAAAGCTCTTAACATCCTACAAACAATTCTCAATCTCCAGCAGAATGATTACCGCCTATTGACATTGAAGCCTGAACTGAGATATGGAGACGCTCACCTTCAACAGGTTTACGACGCACAAGTTAGGAACCACTCGCAAAAGACAAATGAAAGCCTGCAAGAATTCGAAGCTGACATTACCAGATTAGTTAGACTGGCGTACCCAACGGCACCAGATAGCTTCCTCGAACAACTCGCTGTTCAAACATTTGTGGATGGCGTTAAAGATGGCGAAATACAACAAGCGCTAGGATTAGCACGGCCAAAAATGTTAGATGACGCACTGGCTTATGCGCTTGAATTTGAAGCAGCTAAGCAGACATCACACAGGATGAGCCACAAAGCTCGGTCTGCCTTAGAAGAACCTGTTCAATCGCAGAACAGCATATAAGAAATAATCAACCGTGTGTTTGAAAAGCAAAACGCGGAAAGGCTGGAAAGACAACGACCGCGGAGATGGGGTCTGCGATGCTGGAATTACGGTAAAGTTGTTCATATACAGAGACGCTGTACTCAACCAAAGGAACAACCGGTTGAGCAGCAGGAAAACTAGAGCAAGTCGACGTAAGGGGGCGAACGTCGACAGCACAACGTGGTGCCCCGGAGATTATCATCCTTGCTGCATCGTCGATGTGACGTCTGGACAGCATTTATATTGATGGTAGAATTAATGGTGCGGTTGTCCGATTACTTGTGGATACAGGAGCGACAAGAACTATTGTGAGACCAGATTTGGTTGATCGTGGAAAAGTCCTACTTGCATCGGTATGCCTTCGAACGGCAAGTGGTTAGAAAATTGCTACTCATGAAGAGACTGCCATTACGTTGGCAATTGGAGACAAACTAATTAATCATCGGTGTTGGTAGCTGAAATTACAGACGAAGTGATCTTGGGAATGGATCTCAAGAGAGAATATGGGTTTAATGTGAACATGAAGAAAAATGTGCTTCGGATAGATGATGATGAAATTCTATTTCAAGGGACTACTAACCAGACAATGCAAGTTCGAATTATTTGTGATATGAAAATACTCGAGAAGGCGGAAATGATAGTAATGGGAGGCCCGGATGGTACGCTCCGGGAAGGACAAGTATGCATGATGGAAGCAACTGAATCGGGAATGGGTCAGGAAGGATTACTGATTGGAAGAACGCTGGTAATGTTTCGAAATATGATACCAGTAAGGGTGCTAAACATTAATCCGCATACGGTGACCCTGAAGAAAAACATGATTGTGGGAAGTTGCATTCCAGTATGCCATATCAAACGTTGTATGGACGACACGAAAGATAAACCAGCCAACGGTTGCTCACAGAAATTGCTGGATATGTTGATACCTTCGTGTCAAGGATTAAACGGCCACCAACTGGGAAAGGTAAAAGAACTGGTCGGACGATATCGAGGTGTGTTTGCACTGGTTGATAGTGAGAAAGGAAGGACGAATGTTGTGCAACACTAGATCAATACTAGAGATGCGCAAACAATAAGACAACACCCCAGGCGGCTTCCTTTGGCAAAACGTAAGGAAGCCGAGCAAATTATTACCTACATGGAAGAACAGGGAGTGATTGAACCCTCGAATAGTCCATGGGCATCCCCAGTAGTGCTTGTCAAGTAAAAGGATGGGTCGACAAGGTTTTGTGTAGGCTACCGGCGGTTAAACAATGTGACAAAGAAAGACAGCTATCCTTTGCCCAGAATTGATGATACCTTGGATACTCTATCCGGGTCTCAATGGTTTTCGACCTTGGACTTGAAAAGCGGATGCTGGCAGGTAGGCTTGGAGCCAAACGATAAAGGAAAGACTGAGTTTACAATTGGAAATGGATTAAGGCAGTTCAAGGTCATGCCATTTGGATTATGCAATGCCCCTGCTACTTTTGAACAATTGATGGACTCAGTACTGCGTGGACTGCCTTGGAATCTGGTGTACCTAGACGACGTGATAGTGTTAGGCCTCTCTTTTCAAGAACACCTTAAGAACCTAGAGGAGATATTCCAAAGATTACGGGGGGCAAACCTTACATTGAGTCCCAAGAAGTGTCACCTATTTGGAAAAAAGGTAAAATACCTAAGACATGTTGTTTCGGGGACCGGAATAAGAGCTGACCCTGACAAAATAAAAACGGTACAAGAGTGGCCTGCACCAGCAGATATACACCAACTACGCGGTTTTCTAGGATTTTGGACA